>OX403622.1:13884239-14516239 GCA_948107755.1 Campoletis raptor
AGCCTATAATGTCTGAGAAATGATTAATTGTAGTAAACTCATTTTGGGCTAACAATTGTCCAAAACTCATAATCAAGTTTTCAAACGTTACACCACACGTTACATCATTCATTTTAAAAGACAGTTTTTAATTTATATGATACCAATTTTAATTGATTGCTCTCACTTGTCCATTCTAAATGGAAAAGCCCATATATGGGACTACAGATGCGCCCATCTTTCTACACGAAATCTAACCTTGTGAGTGTGTATGGGTCTTCATATGTGTGTATGTATGTATATATAAAACAAAAGCTCAAACGAGGTCTGGTCGACCGCAAGCTGTATTTAACGTTTAAGGCACGTAGATCGAAATGGAGAAAGGACAATTGAGTCGATTGCCCATTATCCCCCCTGGGCAAAGCAGACGATTGGTCCTTTAATGTGACTAAATCCGTTCAGAGCACGTATTTTACGTTGTCTCGGTAGCACAATTGCCAAATCGATAGTTTTACCAACCCAGCACCACATCTGGCCTCTTTTAAACATTCAAAAATTGAGTTAGAGCTATTCCCGTATTTTTACCGAACACTAGCAACTAATGATTAGCAAAAACGAAAAAGCACCTCTTATTGTTGTCAGATGAACAATTGGATAGGAAAAGAGATACTAATGCAATTTTTCCTAGTGGTACTGACACCGAATAGTGCAGTTTCGTAAAAAGTCCTTATGACTTGTATCGAATTAGCAATTGATGTCATTGACATATAATTAATTTTTTTATCAATAACAAATTATTGTCACTGTCTCGATCTGTTTTTAGAGGACTGCCAAATGTTCGACGAATCAAATGTTATTTTTAAACGAGCAATAAGTTGATTTTATGAAATAAAAATGAATTATGAAATAAAAATCTAAAGAGAAATCACAGCACGATTTACCACCACGCACGGTTTCAAAGATCACGGTATTAAAGTTTGCATTCATTCAAGTATAAACAAAAATCTTTATTCTTGTTTGTTAATTATCACAATTCAAATACGTGAGACTTATATAAGGACACACGACCGATTGTTGTCTAATTAGTAGTTCAAGTCTGCAAAAAAAAAAAAAAAGTAGACGAAACGAAAGAAGTAAACTTTCATTCCAAGTATGCAAACATCATGAACTGGGACAATTGGAATGAGGGCGAAAGACCCATGCACACTTGGCTAAGAACATTTCATGTAAAGTTATAGCATAGCATAGTGATACGTCAATAATTTTCAGTAACTATGCGTGTATGTTTAAGTCGATTTACGTTATATGGCGTTGGATATATGTCTATAGCGAATAGATCAGCAAGTCGCTACGGAAACAGAGCATTGTGCTTGCCACAACCACTAAGCGTGTCCGGTACCCAAAGCAAGGAGAAGCACATCGAATGATCTCTCTCTCTCTCTCTCTCTCTCTCTCTCTCTCTCTCTCTCTCTCTCTCTCTCTCTCTCTCTCTCTCCCGCTCTCTCTCTCCTGGATCAACCGTTGCCTTGATTGACAATACCACGTAACTCGCCCCACGAAACTATAACATTACATACGAACCAATCCAACATGAACAGGTGGACATATCCAAATCATGGACGCAAACGAGGATATATTTTGGCTTTCGATATTCACGATTTGAAACATATTTTTCAACGACTGTATTAGTGCTTTTTTTGCGAGAGAAAAAAATAACGCATACGGAGCTGACTTAAACATTCACATGAATATATTTTGATATGAAAAACAAAAGCGTGATAATCAAAAAGTAAATTCGATTGTATTGTGTTCCCATGCAATTAAAATTTCTTGATCTTAAAAAAAAAAAAAAAAAAAACATTTTTTTCAATAAAATAGAATGATGTTAATAAAAGTGTATCTATTTGGTGAAACAACTTATACCGTAAAAATAAAAATGAAAATAACAAAAATGAAACATTTTTAAAAAACCATCACTCGAAAGAGTCCCGATTGGAATAACAGACGTCAAGAAAAAAACAACATATATTTTGCAGGCTGCATCGAAAAAAATAGGGATGGCACTGCGATTTATGTGAAAGTGTAAAATTTGCATGCATCAGAGTACGAATAAATTTTGATTCGATATTTATAAGATTGAAGGCTTGAGGGTAACACGTGGATCATATAGGAAATATCATTCACGTGGGGCCAATTTGGTCATAAAGTGTAGCAGTTTGTGTATGATCGAGGTCTTATCCCTCAGCTCGTTTCTCTTGTAAGTGGGACCAAAGGTATAAGGTATCACAAGTGCAATCATGAAAACCGAAATGGTGCGCATCGTATATACATATATGCAGTCTATACATATATATATATACATATGTATACACGATGAAACCCCGGCTTACGTATGGTTCAGGGAAATCGGGCTTTATTTAATAAACCCGGACTAATCGAGAACACCGTAGAGGTGGAGCGCTACTGGTTCAGAGCAAACGACCAAAGCGACTACCGAAATTGGAAGAGGCTTAATAGACCCGTGGGAGATAATCTATATATACAAAGAGAGAGAGAGAGAGAGAGATAGACAGGTAGGGAGAGTAAGAAATGGAAAGGAAGAGAACACATTGGAACAAGACCAGAGTAGTCTTATGACGTACAGATATATAGATCCAGACACTAAGAATCGAGAGCTTTGAGCGAGCTTTTGAAGTGATCAAATAATAAAGGAGCTCAAAAATTGTGCATCGCTCAGCAAAAATGTACTTTAACTGCAATTCTGCACATTTAAGCTGAATATGACTTTATTTAGATTTAAATGCATGATGTAATTTTTGACGAAATTTCATTTTCATAAGACATAATTACAGTGTCGTATGTTTTTATTATTACCCCGTCCAATTTAAATACGTGACGTGTTTTCTAAATCTCGATATGTTTTCAAATGATTATTGATTATTAAAGAAATAATCTGAAATTGTGTTGTAGAGAAAATTCAGAAAATATGCAAAATTACAGTAAAGATATGCATCAATGTGCAGCTGACGGTTTAATTATTTCTTCGCTTGTTTATTCGTACATTTTATCATTAAATCGATATTTTTATAACTACCATCTTATAAAAACTATTTGAGAAATCATTTTATATCGATAATAGTCAATGGAACTTAAATATTTTCTTTCAATCATTTCCTTTAGCTGCAGTTACGTGGATCAGAAAATTATTAATTGTCTTTTTTTTTTTTTATCAAGGCATAAGAAATATACAAAAACAAGGATGCATAAAAGTGCACTGAAATTGATGACCGCATGAATAACAAAGAGTACAACTGTGGAATCTTTGTGAAATTTTATGTGCTTTGAGAAGACTAAGCAAAGTTTCATCTGAATTCGGCGGTTTACGATGATCGATCGATACGAATTGATATTATGGTAATTCCACGCACGCGTGCACACGACCAAAGAGGGAACAAAAATTCTTTCCCATTAGCATATAAATCGCGTTGCGCTTTTTTTCTTTTTTTTTTGAGACAAGAAAGAAAGGAAAGAGAGATAGACAGAGAGAGTAAACGGAACACTAGGAAGGAAAAAAGACGAGACCGATTCCGCGATTTCATGGCACCAACAACGGAATCTGCGAGAGACCGTCAACCGATACCGATATTCCTACCGCTGACGACCGCCTACACGAACACAAACGTTTACACACACACAAAACCATATGATACGTCAAAATCATTTGCATACGTGGCCGCACGTGCGTCTCACACCGTGCGTCACAACACTTTATATACAAAAGAAAATAAAGCTCTTGAAGGTTCGATATCGAAATATGTAGGGGTTGACGAGAAATCGTTCAAATTCGACTTTCTTTTATGGACGAAACTTTTCATGTCACAAAGCTATTTTATATTACAAAACAGCGATAAATAATAAATAAAATGACGAAGAATTTTCAAATTGTCTTTTTTCAGCAACGTCTATAAATAAATCCTTAAAAATGTAAAATTTAATTCAAAAGTGACAATTTCAACTGAGTTAATTATGCATATTGATACATAATCATGACAGCAACTCCAATAATTATGAAGACTTGTATTGGAGAATGAAAAATGTCATTTTATGCAAAAATTCAAATTAATTAAAAATGTTTGCAACGTGTGTCCCCATAATGTATAATTTGGATGAAATTAGTGTTGAAATTGTATGAAATATTGAAATAACTGCGAAAACATCATCAAAAAGACTGGACTTGACGTGAACGAGACAAAAAAAAATTCGACGAAAACTGAAACCTTTGAAGAACGGTGCCGAAATACTGGGGATTCGTTAATTGAATTGTTTTTGTTGCTTCCAGGTACACGAGTGTATGATGAGTCAGTTGCGCAGCGTATTAAAATCCCATTTTCATACAAAAGTATATGTACGCAAAACTCATTTGACATGGGCATAAAAAAGTACTTAACCATTTATAGAGATATTATAGGTTAGCGATCGTTGTTCCGGCACCGAAAATTGCATTTACGGTTTGTTTCACTAAAACGAGTAAATTCAAGTACATTAGCAGCGCGGTTGATGATACGGGAGCGGTGCAATCAATTTGCGTTTTATTCGTGCAATTGATATTTACGAGTATTATGCGAAACTATGTGGTTAGACGAGTACGTTGGTAGACGGAAACAGTGTGGAGAGTAAAAGGAAGAGAAAAAATGAGAGATACAAAAAATGCGATTATCACAGACGCGAACTTTTCGTTTCAAATAATGTCCTAAAAATTGGCGAAATACTTTCATAGCTATGTATAACAAATAATACTTCGTTCTATCGTTTTATGCTGCATCACATAATTATGAACTATTGTTCCCTATGCGCTTGAGACTTGTGATTGAAAAGCTCCAAAATACGACCGATATTTAAAAACGTTTAAATATCATCCCTTGCAAATGCCTCATATGTGAACATTCCAGATAAAAATACACTTGAGATACATTGCAGTCAGTATCCAATTTTTCGAGTAGACGACATGAAAAAATATATATACGTTTTTTTTTCATTAACTATTAGTGAGGAAAAATCCAAGCTTTCTTTTTAACTTTTAGACATGGATCTCAAATATAAAATTACTCAACTATTAGTCTAATAAGACACTTTTTCTCAAAATTTGTTCGTGTCTCCAAATGTCACAAAAGATGGACAAAAGCAGCGAATTGAAGAGATAAACGTGAATCCCATTGTATGACATGGACAAAGAATCTCAAAGAGATTTCCGAGTGCGTGGCGTCTTTTTACAATGTGTACAATACGGATATAGTTATACACGTATACAAGTGTTATATCGTTGAAATACGATATATGTACAAGTGTGACATTGTATGAATTATGGAGGTAACGTGCGAGGGCGGCATTGAGCACGTAATTGAGGAGGTAATCATGTCTCATCCTCACTTCACACCTCGGTCATATTCCACTGTCTCTCTCTTCTTCTCTCTCTCTCTCTCTCTCTCTCATCTCTCTGTCACTATATAATATCACAGTATCGTTCAATAGGAGACAGGATAAAGTCCGATATCGTTCCACGGGCCCTCAAACTAGTACGAGCAATATGCAGCAGACTCTTGTCGCTCCCCCCCCCCTCTCAGTAAAATTGACTCATGTAAGAACCGTGAAACATTTTACAATAATGGGTATTATGTGTTATGTCCATTTTGATAAGATTGATTTCATATTCTGGAGAATATGCATGCAAAATAGAAATGCAACATGATATTTAGAGTCACATGATAAAGCTTGCACTGTTGAGACACAACGAACTATATATATGTTTTTTCTTTTAAAGATTCAACATTCATGAGTCTTGAAGAAAGATCATTTAATTTCGAAAGCCAAATACACTGCATATGAAATTTTGGGCCGTAATAAATAAAAAATTTCGTTACATTCGAACGATTCGAACGTCAACATCATAAAATCGATACAACCTTAATTTTGGTTTATAATAAATATTGAAATGTCTTGTTTATTGTGAGGAAAAGTTAAAACTTTTCAGATTCTGTGACGAGAATGAATTTTATATAGTTGCTGGAGATTCGCTTCAAATAAAATCGTATAGATGGGCGCATGAATGTCACAATATAATTGAAGGAAAATTGTACTAACGAAACGGTACATCAGAAGTTAGTTCGCGTGATTGTACAGGAATTTAAAAATTCCAACGCAGGCATCAAAGTTGCATAGTTTCATCACGCTACGTCATTATATATTTATTCATATAGCAGACATTCCCATTCACTACATTTACCACAAAGATTGCCTAAATGACATAATTTCTTCACATTATTTACATTGCTTGTCCTCCTTTTTTTATTGTTTTTTTCTCTGGTTGCTTTAAATAATATAACGACTGATTTAACATTCAAAAAAAAACAATTTTAAGTATTTTTAAACGAAAGTATGTTCAAAAGCAAAAGTTATCAATGAGTTAAAAGTGAAGAAAAGAAAATAATAAAAGAGACAGAGCACTCAAACATAAAATAACAAAACGAAACACAAAATTCACATTTGTAATGATTGTCAGTTTGACATGGAAGGACCCATATTGTAAAGTCAGGAAATATGTGCATATATATATCTATATATTCTCCAAGTATTTCATACGCATTGTTCTCTGACGTGTACTCCACCGATCAGCATGAATCATTGTCGCTATTAAGACTCATTGCAACGCGACACGATCGTGCGAGTGTATTTTTCTATTACATTATATTTTGTAACATATACGTATATATTTTTTCGGCGTATATGTTAGTATATAATAATACACTGTTGTTTATTGTATATAACGATGACGTTTCGTACTTGATATGGTCATAGAATGGATTTGAGAGCTTTCATCGTTTTTAAAATATCATTTACATCAATATGTTAAGAAATAATCGAATTTATATGATAGAAGAAGAAATACGATGAACTTGACGAGATCGAGTCGTTGCACAAACGTCAGTTTCGAGCTTTTACCAATCTGATAGTTGTATATACAAATAATAAATTATATTGACAAGGAAATATAAGTCTCAGTAAATCGGACAAAGATATAAGATATAAAGACATAAGTGGAACACGTTGTAAGCTGCTTTTGATCCATATTCGCAAAAGTCTTTAAAGGGGTTCCTGAACATACAATTGGGTCTATTTGTAGTCTAATCGCTAGATTCATCCCCATTCCAGTTCAGATTTGCTCAAACCTGCGAAGCTCGAACGAACTTCGCATCGAGACCAACCGACAATCTCTGGTCAATCTAACCCATTAACGGGGATATTCGCCTTTGGCGCGTATTTCCTCAAGCGAAATCTGACTGTGTCGATGACCACCACAACCATTTTGACCACACCCTGTAAAATGGATATATATATGTGTAGAACCAAACTATCTTGAAATGTTGTACTATCTTGCGGTAACGATATAAACTCAAAGTGCATCGATTTCGCAGGCAGGCATTCCAAGTTCTGGCAACCCATCGAAATCACCAAATCTTAAGGTTCCATTCGGTCAATGTCCAGTTTTAACCAACCAAACGATATGTGATGCAACGATAGTGTATAGTGCATCGCAACAAAGCTCACGTATACGTTTTCTGTAGTTTCCGAATACTAATAAATTTTTTAAATCAAATCGTAACACAGCTAAATCAATGATGAAGAAATTGTGTATCTTTCGAGCTCCACGTGGAAAACGTGTTTCGTTTAAAAACACCGATTATTTTATTGAACACGATCATCAATCAATAGAAATACCAAAATGTTGTTATTATTTAATAACATTTGGTTGGCCATATTAAGAAAAAAAAAAAAAAAAGTAGACGTTTTTCGACAAAATTCCGTTTCCAGTGAATTTCAAAACAAACTTATATTGAAAACGTTTATTCCAGGAAAGTTAAAATAGTTTATGGGAAAAATCATTTACAAAACTGGACTAGTGCTGTAATCGTATATTGAAAAATACCGTCCACACGAGCTAAACATAAAAAATATATGTGAGAAATGTTGAAAATCAACTGCGGTATCGATCATATGATGATAATGAAAAGTTGGTGATGGGGGATGTCATAGCAACGAATTGCAACAGGTGAATGAAATTGTTTTTTAACTGCGATTATTGCTCTTCATAAGATTGAAATTTTGATTTATAAAATCAAAATAAATACGTACACGTCGTCAAGCGCACGTGTACGGTACAAATTAATGATTTATTAGGTTATTATTGTAAGAAAAAATGGTCAAACTTTTTAGGGAATCATTTTCTTTTATCTATGAACCTAAATATTTTTACGATTCGATGCACTTATTACTTTTGAAAATAAATACGAAATAAGATTCGCACTAAAGCTCCAATTTTATTTGGTTCATGTCATAAAAATTGACGATATTCACGTATATTTGTGGTTGTGTTTGTATTTACGTGCGCATTTGTGTGTTTTTTCACGTTGATTCACGATACTCGATATTATAGGTAAATTCCTTCGCGAGGAGACTTACGTGCTCAGTCGATTTATTCACCGAGCCATACGTACGTAACGTACAGTGTTTTATTATCGTTTTACCAATATATAGATCTATATCTGTATAATCTAGAATGGAATTGGATTAATCCAGTCGAATATATCGGTGGCATTTCAGTTTCGAATTTGCGGATTCTCCGTGTGCGCTTTCGATGTGTCTGTGAGAAAGCTTCGCCTCAGTACAACATTACTGATACCTCGCAAGTTTCCTTGCGCACCCCGTTCATATTGGTATACGATACGATACGCGAAATTTCAACTTTGCTCCTTTTTTTTATTCCTCTTTTTCGATATAAAAAACAACTAAATTTCAGTCTCTTCGTTATTTATAGCATTAATCAAATTTTTTGTTTAAAAAGAACAGAATTTTTTTTACCAAATATTGCGATGATGAAAAGTTGAGCGTAAACCGACGTGTACATGCGATATAATATATGAAGTTTTGCGATACTCTTTCATCTGAAAGATTTATGCTTTCGTATATATGGAGAAACATGGGCTATAAGTAGTTTGACTGGTCGGACGGAGTTTTCATTGAAAACGTGTACGCCCAAAGAAAGCACACTTGTTAACGTTACGCACGATATAACACATATGGTAAATGTATGAAGGAACGTAAGTAAGAAAAAAGGATATTATGATGAGAGAGAAAATCTCAGCGCGCTTTTCAACCCTGGGGTAAATTTTAAAAGAGATTCAACATGTAACTTTTCTGACATTGCAGCGAAATAAAAGTCATGTACACATGGATACATATATATCCTACAGTTTATTCATATACATTTTTCATAGCTCGCGTTCTGTAAAAATCATCGCAAAATATGACAAGTATAGTGTTGACCAAAAAAAAAATATGGATCTCAACATAAAAAACTCACTTGGAGACCGAATGAAACGAGGAAAATACTTTTCCCTTTTATCAATACAGAAAATTAAAAACAATAATTTTTTCTATTGAACAGCTTAGAACCTCCATCAAAAAAAAAAAAAAAGATTTGAATTATTACATATTGTGGTTTTGAAGTTTGCATCGTTGCAACATAACAAATAATATTTTTTAAATTAATTATTATTCAAAAAATGCTTGTATCAACTCCATGAATTTTTGTGGTAGATTCAGTTTTTACGTCGAGAAAAATTATTGTCTAATCATTGTAACAACATTGGTCTATGATGGAAAAAAAAGAGGAATTTCGTAGCATTCGAACGATCTAAACTCCAACATAATGATTAGTTTTTATTTATTTCAGATTTCTTTTCTGGATACTTTTACATTAATCAATGTAAATTATGTGAATGCATTCCCATACGAATAAATAGCTGGATATTATGAAAACCAGCAAATACACATTTTCAATGAGAAATCTTAGAACCACTAAATGTTGAAAATTGAAAATTCATTATTGGCCGTTCGAGAGCTCATTGAGAGCTTTATCGGATTGAATGTAAAACTTAATCCACCAAATCTTCATAATTTAAGCGGTCGGAACGCAATGAAAGATAATTCGTTAATTTATTTTATATTGATTTTTAAACTCGTTTCCATTTTAGTCACAGATTCAATGTTCGATCACATAAGAAACTTGTCAAATTATCGCAAAAACATTTCGGGCTGATAAAAATAAGGAATACCGTTGCATCCGAATGATAAAATTTCCAACGTCTTTATCATCAACCTTATTAATACGATCAAAAGATTTTAACGAAAGAAATTAATATTTTTTTTTCTCTTTCAAATTTTTTTAACTGGAAAATCAAATATAACGCATGTATGAAGAATTATTTACAGAAAATTAAAAGTGTACGTTGTTTTATACATTCATACGCGGATTCTTATCAACTTACAAATGAAATTACTTGTAGTTCGTAGCTACTTGTCGATCGACAATCATGTATATTCAATAGAATTAGAATTTCATTCATTTAATATTCATTCGATCTAAAATGACTAAATATTATATTTTATGTAACATATAATTATAAATTTAATGACTAAGCATCGTGCATTGTACTGATGCTTAGGGATATAAGCGTCCACTATATATAAACGTCAAAGATTCAACAATTAATTACTCAGTGAATTAATCACCGGTGAATCAGGATTGATAGATTTCAGCGCAGAAGAAAGTAACAGTTACGATGCGGGTTTCGTTCAACCATTTCTCTTAATCATCATTGTTGCTGGAAAACCGATATACGAATAAGAACGAAGAATGAGTAAAAAAAATTCCAATGAAACAGATCATAAAAAACTCTTGAAGCTTTTATAACTATCGTCATTAAAACATATCGAAAAATATCCTTACTCAAGAATTTTAAATGGTCACATCCGGGATACGAGTTTGATGAGAATAAATCAAGTGAGCCTGCGCATCGATTCAACGCTCAGTATTAAAAATTTAGTAAGAAGCCATTTAAAGTGCGCGAGAGCTTAAACACACTGTTATAAGACGCTCCAGTTTCTTTTAAAAAAATCAAATTTTCCGAAGTCTTCTTCATGTTCGAAGCGTTTCTGCGCAGAAACGTATTGAATAAAAATAATCCCATTTTTAAATAATCAGACTAAATCGATTAGGCAATATATTCATCACGAAAAAAATGGATAATATTTTTCTTTTTTAAATATAAAAATCAATTCCATAATATTTTATTCAAATATTGTAAATACAAATTCCTTCGACACGAAGAATAATAGATCGTCAAGAAAATAATTATATTCTCATTTATAGAAAAACGACCCATTAATTAGCCGCACTTATTTGTGATGAATATTTTGTCAAAAGACAGTTAAATCTTGCACTACAAAAAAAAACTCAATTGTCCTTGCATACTCGGTTCACAAATTCCAGAACCAAAGTGTATTCCAAGGGTACAATGCGACCGCAAATTGACGGTTTGCCGATTGCCGGAAATCGTTGGAAGTGCCATGTCAAGGGAAGAGAGAGAGAGAGAGAGAGAAAAGAAAAAAAAAGGGAGAGAAAGAAACGACTGTTCGGTATCCAGTAAAATTACTACCGAATCACAAAGATATGGTTCCGACAAGTACAACATTGATGGTGTTCGCGAGTTATCTCATTCAAAAGAAGAATAAAATCGGATGAAGCAGAGTAAAGTGTGTGAGAGAAAAAACATGCATGTATGTGGTCACGGTCGAATGTGCAATCTCGCATAAAAGGGGAAGGGAGAAAGAGAGAGAGAGAGAAAGAGAGAGAAAGAAAGAGAGAGAGAGAGAGAGAGAGAGAGTGAGAGAAGGATCGCTGGAGCCCTGTGGACACGCTTCAATTAACCAATTACCACGGGAGTATCGCCCGTTACGACCGCGTCACGATGCCCAACCAATTGACCCGAACTCCGTCTCGTTGATTGGCCTGAATTACGGTTTCGTTTCTATCTCGCTCTTACCACTCTCGGTATCTTTTTCTTCCGTCACTCTCGCATTGCTTTATTCCACTTCAAATACTTTTCTCAAATATTAAATTCGATGCTTCGTGTTATTTAAGGCGAATCGGCTAATCTCAAGACGTTTCGCAGCAAAGTTCGTTATTTCAAACACATTGAAGAAAGAAATGCAAAGAAAAAATTAATAACCGACCATTCGATATCAAAGTTAACAAGTGAACAAAAAAAAAGCAGAAAAAAATTGTTCTTTTTTCAAACAAGATTTCGAACGTCGTGAGTCGAATAGAGAGTACGTTTCTCACGGATATACAATACGTGAGTGAGTCGACAAGAAAATACAACACTGCAAGCTGAAAGAATTCAGAAAAACAAATAATTCATAAAAACGTGCGTTCGGTGTGTGGCTGATGAAGCCGATTGATATAAACAGTAACGTAACACTTCGATCACAACAATGATAACGATCAAAGTAATATGAACACTGTCAATATATCTACGTATCGACTTGGAATCGAACGACAAAAAAAAATCTTTACATATATAAATTAAATATACATGAGTCAGTGTAAAAATGTTGCAATTCAGCTCGAGTAAACAAATCCACGATTAGAATTGACTTGGTGAGTAATCGGATCCCAAACTGCCATCTTGGATCGTACATTTATCATGTACTTTGTGCTGAATGTATTGTGCGTAAAAATGAAAATATTGTTCTCGAATGTAGGGGAGAATGATGATGATAATGATTCAAAAAAAAACTGTACATCATATATTTACACAGGGCGAGAATTAAACTTAAAAAATAACCCTTTAAAAAAAAAACCGGAGATGAACAACGCAAAACTTGTCAACATTATTCTTCAAGACATTCCTCAGGGAGCTATGGATACTTTTTTCAATTTTCATATATTTCACGATTTTTTGAACGAAAAACTGTTGAAAAAACACCAATTTGCCATTTAATTAAAAAAAAAAAAAAAATAACTGCTCGCTACAGTTTTTCATTTACTGATTGATAAACTGTTTAGATTTCTTACTTCAAAAATTTTTTAAAGCATAGTATAAAAAAAAAAGTGAAAAATTCAATAAATTATTCATGTACTGCGTGATTTCTTGAATGAACAAAATGGAATCAGACTGGACATCAGACTTTATTCATTGAAACAAGCACTCAAACAGCCGCTATAAAAATGGGTGTTGAAGAGTAAATAACCGAAAATTTTTATTAAACTTTGTAATTCAAAATTAGGTCCAGAAGTTATTCATTTATTGACACCATACAAATTCTTTTGCAGCTCATATTACGCATCGAACGAAAAACAAAATAACCATGAGTGAGCAGTATAGTTTCTTGCTAAGAAAAGTGAAATATTTCGTCTCAAATTCCATCCGAACGAAGCTGCAGGAAAAACGAGTCATGTATCATCTATAAAAACGACCTCGTGTAACACATATCGATTGGTGCGGAATCGTTCAGTACGAAACGTGTGGTCCCTGAGACTGTACTATCAATGACAACTTGCAGCTAACTAACCTAAGAATTTATGAATCACGAATGAATTAAACAATAATAATAATAAATAAAACAAGAGCAACGATTGAAATGTCATAGATTCTTTTTATTTGATCACTAATCGAAGAACTCTCTTTGCTAAGCAAGATCAAAAAATATTAACTACAATTTTGACGAAGTTATATACATTTTTTGAGCAAATAAGAAGGTCGAATACGAGAAACTTCAATAATAAAAAATCTCGAGTAAAACCTCTTAAAAAAATCTTTAAAAAAGTTGTTTACCCTGTGACAATGACGTAATGAATAAATATTAATTCTCGAGCATTAATGAATTAACAACTATAAACCCTAACGTGTGTGAAAAAAAGACCACTACAGTCGTTTGAGTAAATATCACACCCTCGAGTACAAAAAAAAAACCGAAAAATCCATCAACGTCAACCATTGATCGAACTACTGACTTGAATAAACAAATAATTAAACCCACCAAAAAAAAAACTCATTTCTGCCATGAAACACGTTCAAGGTCATCAGAAAGCCATCGACCCAAGAAAAAATAAATAAAAGTTGGAAAAAAAAGTCGATCAATTTTTCACGAGGTTTTGACAGACTGTCAATCTTCGAGAATCCGAAATATCTCCCCAGAGTTCCAGAACCCTGGAGTCATTCCATGTGACTCTCTGTCTCTTTATCGTGGTCTAGAATTTCCGTTCACGTATATATACAAACCAGCAAAATCGAATCAAACAATAAACATGAAAAAAAAGGTCAGGTTACGAAAAAAAAAGGGAGGGAATGAGAGAATGGAAAACAAACAAAACCACGAGTATGCTCCAGATCGTCACAACCAGACAGTACATCGCTAATGCAGCACATCATAAACAATAATTTGAAAATCGTATTATTTGCACAGCAATAAGACCATGGTATTGAAGCTCGTATCGTTAAAACGCAACGAAAAATATTTGTTTTTAATCATTACTGTTTTAACTTTTGAAATTATCACAATATTTCTCGTATACTCAGTTTTTGAGTCGCAAAAAAACGATCGTGAAATTATCGTAGCCAAACACTGTATCGAAAATTTTATTTTCTGGTAAAAAACAAAAAAAAAAAATTCTCTATTTACCAACGATGCAAACATCATATTAGCCCAACAAACTTTAGGGAAAAAGGTGCACATTCAAGTACGTATTTAAGAGAAGAAACGTCAGACACTTGACGTACCTTCGCGTGTGTGTTACATGCTCTTAAAACAAATATTGTGATTTCATTTTCTATCTGGTTTAACTTCATCGAAATATTCATCAATAAATAATATCCAGACACGATGTTTTGGTAAAAAAAAGTGTTAAGTAAAGGACGAAATTCTACACTATATCGAACATAATAAACAAGATCAAAAGTGGTTGTGTTTTTTGACCCTTTGAGCCATGGATTTTTCTTCACGTTTTCACAAGATGGATAAAAAATTGTAAAGTTATTTCGTGAAATATGAATTTTTTTGCTGCTTCCCCCAATAACAATATTTTTTATGTCAAAAAATATTAATAATATCTCAAATACGGAATGATTGATAGTTTAAAAATTTTGCACATAGTTTCATGAAAGTTTTCTGAATGTGTCTTCAAATTTAATAAAATTCTGTAATAGAACGCTCAGTCGAGACTCAGTACCTTAAGGACACCCGGTAAACAGACGAACGTAACTGTGATGCACGACGTTGTACGCACGAAAACCGTAGGGTGCGTGTGTAGCGTGTGTGGCTCACTCGATACACCGGAAGTGGAGGGTCGCGAGCGGTTTTTTTTTATATTATTTATTATTTAGTCAGTCGAGAACCAGGCTGGCGTCAGTTGGAGACGCGGCACGAGGGCTTAATCACGATACAGATAATCATACGATCAAAACGCGACAAAACAAAATAATTTATAACGAATCATTGCTCTGCATTAGTTCGAAATTGATCTGAAGTTTCTTCGAAATCTTTTTCAATTAACATTTGGAAACGATGAATTTCGTTGTTCAAAGGAATCACAATTTTATAAAATGTTCATTAAATAAATAAAAATATATGAAATATTCATGTTGAATCCTTAAAAGAAGAAATATTTATTTCCAAAAAAAGGTTCCATCCAAATTCAAGCCCTGAATTTAAAAAAAAATGACTTTTTTACTACGAAGTAAATATTTCGACAATTTTTCGTTACCATGGCACGAACATGAACGTTAATTGAAAAAACGACTAGAAACTTATAAATTTGTTTGAAAATTTTTTAAAATCATCCCTCATCCCCGAAGGGTGAACTCGTTGAGGAGTTTAAATTTCCGGGATAATTAGAAAATGTGTGCACACGCTCACACGCACTTTTGACTTAACGGCATACGATAAAAGGATGAGAGAGTATTTCCAGTCTGTCGATATGTACTTTGATGCAACCGTCGATTATTCAAGCAAGTTAATCGAAGCGAAAGAAGTTTGGAAAGAAAGACAATAAAGAAGAGAAATAAAAAATGGGGGAGTGAACAGAGGGCCTGAAAAGTATACGAAAGAATAAAGGAAAATCCTTGGCAAAGGAATAACGCCGGAATAATGTACAATCGGAGTATTTAGAGTATTTTCCCATAGTTTTTCAATCACGTGGGTAAGATGTAAAAATGTGAAAATCTCTTAACATTTATCCTAAAGCTGTTGATCTTTATCTTTCCGCATAAAAATGTATTTATAAAAAAAAAAGAAAAAAGTTTGGCTGCTTGTCACTCAAATTATGATTCACGTTAATTGTTTCAGTCTGTATAACATTCCGATAAAATGTTTTTTACGGAAATGCGAAAAAAAATTCAATATTTTTCATGCTATGTTCAACTTAAAAAATTTATCGTTAATTAAAATTTTTTCATTGAGTTGAACGAGCGAAAAACTAATTTATAGATAATTCAAAAACAAAGAGAATCAGCGGTCGCTGAGCTTTAAATTTCGATAATGAAAAAAGCTGCAGCTATTATTGCGAAATTAAAAAAAAAAAAAAAAAAAACATTTCGGAATTTTCCATAATATTGCAGTTGCATTAACATCAATATTTCTTACCGCGATCGCCGCTACTGCATACATACATGTATTTATAGAAAAAGAAGAAAAAATAGAGTAAGCTTTTTAGATGCGAGAACGTCCAGCCATAAACTCAATACTTCACGCGTTTTATGTCCGATAAAAGGCACTAAATGTCGCGATGCTACTTTCTTCGTATTTATCACTATGTATCCCAATTTCGTTTCGCCTTTTACCCCGCTCGTTCATACTTTTTCTTCGGATATGTATTTATCAATAACTTAACAGTGAAATTTATTCAACACGATTATTAATTTATATTCAACTTACGTATTAAATGCTATGTCAATTTTCAAATATTCTTGCATTTACATTTCGTAATAATGGATTAATACACTCCTCGTTTATGAGAAATATTCATGATGTTTGTGTAGCACTTGTTTACGATACATCGGTTCAGTTTTAAAGGAAATCCAAGGCCATTCTAAAGAGCACCCTCTCCCCAGGATTTTAGTCGTCGTGAGAGTCCGTGATAAGTCTTTGTAGTCGATATTATTTAAATTCATAACTGACGTCATATTTTTATGTTGTCGACGTTTGCATCGTTGGAACGTAGCAAAAAATATTTACCGTGTTCATTATTTGTTCTATTTGTCATATTGTCGCAATTTTTGTCGTAGATTTAGTTTTTAGGTCACAAAAAACAATCACCTAATTATCATGACCAAACACTCGATATAAATTTGAAGAAAATTTAAAAAAGAAAAAAAAAAATTTTAATCGTGGTACTCTAACGGTGGATACTTATCAACGTTGAAATACAAGGACATCACAAATTTCTATGGAGCTAATGTTTGGCAATATTTCGTTGGAACCTTCGAACAAAATCTACGAAAAAATCAACTTGTTTTTAAAGCTTTGAATTAACTTGATTAATTAATTAACTTCTTCCAAAACGTATTTAACTATTTCGTTGTAGAGAAGATAAAAAATAATTGTCCAAATTAATCACATTCTGAATTTTTCGATGTCATATTAATTCAACTCGTCAACTCAAAAATCGTCTATGAAGAACGTTCGAACCATAGTTTACAAGGATTCTATCACAAAAATCAGATGACCGTGGTGTTGATGGCCTTTTGATTTGGTTTTTCGTCTTGTACTCGATAAGAGCGAGAAAGAAAAATTTTTATTTTTTAATTCAATAAGAGAACCAGGGAGTGGGGCAGTAATTTAAAGTTTCGATCAAGTTTCTCGGTTTCTACCATTCGCATGTCGCATAAAATCAATAAATAAAGATAGATAGATCGAAGCATTGGAGTTTGGATCATCGAAACGCAAGGAAAAACATTTGTGAAATAAATTTCTATTTTTTTTTTTTCAATCGTTTATACTTTTATCGCACATTCAGTTCTTAGGTAAAAAAAAAATTCTCCAACTTTTGTAGCCTAACAATACCAATAAATTGTGGAGTCTACTTGAAAGAAAAAAAAAGAATGTCGTTGCATTTAAACGATGCCAACTTCAGCATTGTAACTTCTCGGTAACTTTTGTGAGACCTATTCCGATTTAACGACAATACTGAATCGATCTAAAAAAGTCTCAATCATTCTGAAGAGCGAAGTTCATTAAATGTTGAAGAATTATTATTGCTTCCGGATTTTACATCATTCTCTTTCTCACTGACCTATTTTATCTGACTAACTATTGGTTTTCTTGTTTTTTCGTTTTTCTTTTACACCCATTTTTATTTAATTTAATATAAAAAATCATGAATCTCTTTATATAAAAATCGATTTTTTTTCGTTATTTATTTCGTGATCTAGTTTTACAAAAAATGCTTGAAACATAACAATAAACTTTTAGGACAACAAGAAATTGAATGAAAAAAATTAATTTTCTCTGCGCTCTAGTCACGTAGAGAGAGGAAAAAGCAATTGATAAGTAGGATTATAATAAATTAGATTTTTCCCAAAAGCTTTTTTCGGAAAAATAAGAAATGATTTATTTATCGTTCAGTCACTTGCCGGCAGCGCATCTCACTCACGTTTCTCCGAACGAAAGAGGAAGAGGGGAAAGAAGGAAGAGAGAGAGAAAGAATAAACGGCCTCGACCCAACGGGAACACCGCTACGTCGCCGTTTTACCCGCTAAAATGAACGACGATCGTATACAACAAGAGGAAGGAGAAAGCGAGAGGAGCCGTTTGAAGAACAGAGAGAGTGAAAACTCAACCAGAAACCTTCAACGAGGAACAGCGAAAAATTCCACGAGTTTCAAAGTCGATCGTAGTGTCGATACAAATAAACTTCAATAAGTTTACTCACGTGTTACACTCAATTGCGTCTTACACCGAGTTATTATGATTATTACATCATCCTGTTTTTTCTTCTATGAAAAATGTACTGTGGTCAGTTTTGTTTTTATTTTGATTAGCTCGAATTGAATTTTTACCAATCGTGACGTTTTCGTACATCCGTCAATTTATTTTAAAAGATACACAACTTTGGTTACGATTTATTGCACAAATAATAAACAAAAGCTAAATTATTCAAGAAATGTCTTAATTGCTATTTTAAAAACATGTCATATTTGTTTGACATGAAATTATTATGTTTTTGTGTTTAGTGTGAAATATTAAATGAAACTTTCATACGTTTTTTCAAGTTTGATAATTTTTTTTGTATTACAGTCAAGAAACACTGTTCAAAAACAAAAACTTGACCTTTTTCACGTCAACTAATTTTCAGATTTAATTTTTTTAAGATAATATTATTTGTGCAATAAAAAATTAACAGAGACACTCACTTTCTACTGATATATGTCATTTTAATTACATGTCAAGGAATTAATGTAATTAATTATTTTTACGTCGACTGTTTAACCATACGATTCACCTCTCCGTAAAAAAATTCAAATCGAATCATACAAAATTTGGTTTCTTATTGTTCATAACATAATCAATTATTCTGTGGGAAGACTTGTCTTGGTTGCTCACTAATACACAAGTTTGGAAAAAAAAATTGTGGGGTTTTCAACCGTACGAAACTTTTCGAATTTTTTGACACCACGTCATTACTGTGACTAATTGATTCGATTGCAGAGAAGGAAAAATAAAATTTTCTACTCAATTTATCGATAACATGCTTTACGTTTGCTCACCTGAGATAAATCGGGATCATCACGGATCTTGGCGTCCACAGTGAGGGAATCGACACCGGTGAACACCTGGAGAACGGTGAGAAAGATGCCACTGATCGTGAATAATGACACCATGATTATTTTTTTGTATCTACTTGTTTTTCGATTGCTATAATTTTTATCCAATCACTGTCTTAAAAAACTTGTAGCACAAGGATCACAAAACTCTCACATAAACTACAAACGAACAAAAAAGGATGAAGTTTTATACACGACGCGAACGATCGGCGAAATACACTCGACGTAAATTAATCAATCGGCAAACGAAAAAATATCCCGATCCTGATAAATATTAACGACTTTTTTTAATGTTGAAGAAAAAAAAATATGAAAGAATTCCGGGTGCACAAGACACAGTTTTTGTTCTTTTTCCTGTTTCTATAAATTATATTCACGAAACCGTGCGCAAAGAATGTTTTCTCGATGTATCCGTCTCGCTCTCACGATGCAAACAACGACCTAAACGGCACGAAGTCAGACGAGCGACTGAGTGCGCTCTCTTCTAACGCGACTCGGTCAGCGCGCTTTGTCTCTCTCGCACGGCCGACCGCGGTAGAGATACGACGCTAGCGGCCTCGCGCGTTACAAACTTTCGTTAGTTTCGTATTCCTCGAACAGCGGACAGGTTCCAAGAATGCTTCGTAGAATGCGTGTGTAAGTTTTTATTTCTCACGAATTTCCTATGCGTTCGCATGTTCAAAATGAAAACATAAACAAACATTAGATCGCTCATTGTTTTGGGCTTCGTTGATGTATTTTCTTTCCCCGATAAATGCTAATACGAATTTCGGTAGTGAAAATTTCTGATCTATAGCGATCCGAAACATTTATCAACGTGGTTTTGACCTTCAAGATTGAATATTTTTATCAAATAAGGATTTACTTACTTGAATTTATTTACCAGTGTGGATTAATCGAATCCACACTCACTCAAAGTAGTGGAAAAAATAATTATGCTCAGTGGCTTTATTATTACAGGGTTCAAGAATTAACTTTTCGATTACGCTCATCGTATAAAAATTCTCTTATCGTCAAAAAATACATCAAAGAATCATCACAAGAAAATAAAATAGTAAGTACGTTCTTTTTCCGGCTAAAAAATCAAATATCTTGGTAAGAAAAATTCGATTTCTTAGAAAAAAAAAATTTTTGATCTGTTTTTCCCAGGATTGTCGAGTTTTTTTCTTTTTTCCAAGAAGAAATTTTCGACAAGGCGTTGTCGAGCGGCGCAACTCGGAAACTATCGAGTTCAGAATATTTTGTGCGAGGAAGAAAAGTTGTGTTTACTTATTTTTGAATCACTACAACTTTTGTTAATTTTTTTTTCTCGATATTCCACGAATAGTGGAATCTATATAGTGAATTTTGTTTCAACAGAAATTTTTTTAAAAAATAGAATGATTGCAATGTTAAAAAAGTACATTATTTACAAACCCAACAGTTTTTTAACCACATCGCTTGACCCCGTCTCATCAAAAGTCTTTTTTCGGAAAACAAATTAGATATCTCTGGAAAAATTGAGATACTTTGATATCTCTAGTGATATCGAAAAAAATTGTTAAAAAAATAAAATTACAGCTAAAGGTTTACGATTGTTTTTGACCGAGATTTTTGGATTTTCGTGCAGATAGAAAATTTACAAAGTTGTACAAAAGTACTAAGAAATATTTTCGGCCAAAGCTTAATACACGTTTATAATGAAAAAATAAAATGAAAAATCCCATTTTTTTAATACAGCGTTAAGATATATCAACTTAAGCGATAATTATTTTCTCTATTTCCATGGGTTACATGGCCAGGGATCTACGACATTTGATCCTCGAAAATTGATCAGACGTTACGTAGCCATTGCTTCGACATCGTTTATAGATAATTAAAAAATCTCATATATCTTTCACCCTGGCAGCTTTCTCGAGGCTAACTTTTTTTTTCATTGAACGAGTTAACATCAGTCGCGACATATCGAAATATAGTTTACGTGTGTAATAACGAAGTTAATATTGTATTGAATTTCTTAAGTTGATAGAGTCTCTGGAACCGAGAAGAGGTTATAGTTTTGCAACAGTTTGTAAAGTTTGCGGTTCTCTTTCTCAGTCCATATACATATATGCAAACGACGATACTGCTTCTTCTCTCATCCCTGGTTAGTATGTCGTTTCCCGAGGCCGCTTCGCGATCTAAATCCAATTTGTATCTGACGGCACAATAATTAGTTTTGAAAAGCTTGTGAGAACGGAATCATATGACTCTTGTATAATACATGTCAAGTGGTATCCGAAATCATCAATTAGTTTAGGCTATAATTAGGCCTGGCATGTAGTTCTGTTTATAAAATTCCATAGTATGGTAATAAATACAAAATAAATAACAAATATAAAATAAATAAATAAATAAAATAAATAATTAAAATAAGACAAAATTCATAAATTATATTTTTTTAATTATTATTCTTGATTATAAATTAATTAAAATTATTATTTTTTTTTAAATTGTTCCTGACGAGTATAACCTTTCGAGTTTTTACGTGTTTCCTTTGCCTTTTTTCCCGCGCCTTCCAAACTACCGTTACCGTCCTGACAAAAATTAATTATTTGAAAATCCAAATTCCCATGACTTCAATTTCATCAATAATCAATATATTTCGATATTTTGATTGAGTTGAAAATTTGATCAGTTGAATATAACATTTTTAAGGAAGGAATTGCTATGTAAAATTAATAACATGTAATATGAAAATTCATCACTTGCACATGGGTCACAGATAATGGATTGAAAGTTTTTTCTTTCTCGTAGAGAAACGAAAATAAAGTAACCGTTTTTTTATTATTTCTTATTATGGATTAATACAGTAGGAAATAAGTGTCAAAATTACTCGTAATCCGTCATCATCAAATCAAATCATAAATACGAAATTATTTGTCGAGAATTCTAAAGAAAAATGGCGAACAAAAACGAACAAAAACGTTCGCAATATCATTGAAAATTGTGATAAAAATTATTGTTGAATTTGACGAAAAAAGATGATTTATAAGAATTCTTCATACGCATCTGGAGCTCGTCAGTTTTTCGCGCGATTAATCTCTCTCGCTCTTACTCTTTCTTTCTCTCTCTCTCTCTCTCTCTCTTCTCACTTCTTCTTTTTCCCGTGTCTGCTCGAGACAACTCATTCCTCTTTACTCAACGATTTTTTCTAAGCATCTGTCTGACGTCAAGGATGCCGCAATCGCGTGTCATCTCATTCGCGTTTCGTAGCCAACATTTCTATGTATGCTCTCGTTTCATACTATAGATATCAGGATGAAGCAGATGGAACAGGACACGAAAAAATGACTTCAATATCGTTCCTTCAAATGTCGTCAAAAGAATCTTCAATCCCTAACAGGTCTTACTTTACACTCTAATTTTTATTGCAATAATTATTACAATCTGATACGTCAATTAGAAAAAATATTGAAAACTAAGACCACCTTGACCCAAATATTGAAGACTAAGACAAGTCACCAATCTTTGTGTTTGTGTGCCTTTAGCAAACTTCCAAGTTGAGCAGTCCAGCGACGCCAGTACTTGGTTGGGTGACTACTTAGCCATGCACTGACTCACGTATCAATCGCTGAACAGGAATCAATTTTCCTGAATTGCTGATTTCAATAACCAACATATGTAAAAAAAAAAAGTAAAAAAGAAAAAACGCACAAGAGTATACGCAGGAACATTAGGAGGGGAATTACTTTCGGGTCAAAGAAAAAATACGTGGATCGTTATGAATGTTTTCGATGGATATTTCTAAATACAATCAAGACAGCAGTATAGAGAAAATTTTCCTGCTTCAAGTGTATTTCTTCTTTTTTCTAACGTGATTAAGTAGAACCCTGTAGCTTAAAACGTATCGATAAGATTAATATGTTGTTTACATTTACTTTCTCCACCAATTCATTTCTTTATCATCGATATACTTAAGGGATTTTCATAATAAATTTCATGATAAATGTGTTTGATATATCCAAAAATAAAAAATAAAAAAAAACAAAATAAACAGAGGAAAAGTTATTCAGAAAGAAATAACTGAAAAAAAAACTAAAACATGGAAACAAACATTACATTAATGAAAATATATGTAAAAGTGACATTTGACGGTATCTGATGAAAGTAAACTGAAATTTATATTCGAAATATGAAAATAATAATATAATTCAGGAATAAATAGACAAAAAAAAAGGTGTGAGTGGGTGTTATTTTCATTATGATTATATTTAATTACTGAGTATTTTCATCATCGAACATTTTTTAAAAAGTTATTATACTATTTCGTAATATATTTATTTGTATATTTAAAACGTTGTTAGTAAGGAGTTGGTTGAATAAAAATAGACACGATTTTT
Organism: Campoletis raptor; assembly: GCA_948107755.1. Taxonomy (NCBI): domain Eukaryota; kingdom Metazoa; phylum Arthropoda; class Insecta; order Hymenoptera; family Ichneumonidae; genus Campoletis; species Campoletis raptor. The sequence goes on from OX403622.1 coordinate 13,908,298, forward strand.
GGCAATGGAGCAATGAAAAATGGTGAAAATGACATATTCGATTATTTGAACATGTATATATCAAAAGAGATCAGAAGAAGAAAACGATTCAAGAAGTCCTTCTGTTCGGATACTGTAAGTTGCGGGTACATATATCGAAAACTTTACACTGACCTGTCTCTCGATGTCACGACAAGAGCCGAAATTCTCCGTGTGCTCGCGTTAGGAACACACATGAACGACAAAGGACAAGGGGGAGTTAGGTTAGAGCAGCAGTATCGTTGCAACGGGCAAAGTCTAATGGGAATTACGCGAAACGACGTTAGTTTCTCGAGTTGTTGGATTCTCTTCGACCTCCTCCGCCCCTTACAAGCATTTTGCTCGTCGCTTTTGCCATGTCGCACGTATTTCCCATTATATATAGTTCTGCACATACACATACATAACCAGTAAAATCTACAATACATGTACCGAAACTAAACAACCTGCCACCGGAAATATTTCCTTGCTGTCACCGATAGAGGGAGCTCTCAGCTCACCTTGGTCAATCCTCACGCTCTAGAGACTCACTTCCGGTTGCAGGGTTATGTGTTTATAGTGCAGATGATAGCGGAAGAACGAGGGAAAGAGAAAGAGAGAGAGAGAGGGGCAGTAAGAGTGAGAGAAGGACAGATGAAAATTGATCCAAACTTATCCGGATTCCCATTCGTCGCCTGACACACCTTATTTCACACAACCGCACTTTACACGTACTCAACTCCCCCATCGCTTCGTCCATGTTTTATTTAAAAAATAATTTCTTTTTTTTTTTCAACATAAATAATAATGTTCATATAAAATTATTTTGTCACTTCCAGATTTTCAATCTGAATATGTTTTCAGGAGAACATTTAATATACAATATTTTAATATTAAGAAGTACTTAAATTATTCATGTAAAAACGTTTTAATTGCACGACAATTAGGAAACATCGGTTTTGTGACTGAAATTTAACAACGAGGCAAAGAAAAATCGAGATTAAATTGTTTTATTGGATTAATTGATGGCGTGTGAATTCGATATGGTAGAAACTTTCAACGAGACTCAAACGACAACTTAAATCTTCTACTTCTACGAAAAACTTCTATTCACTGCATTACACGTACTGTTAGAACAATATTAGCGTTTTTCTTCAGCAGCGAGCATGTTTGGGTTTAATTAATTTCGTAGAACGCGCGCCTACAAAACGTTATATCAACGTTTTTTTGTAGTCGTTGTGTGCGTGTGCACGTACGCCGCCGTACGCAATTTGGCTGTATAGCTATAAATCACAAAAAATTTGACGCAGAGGTACAAGGTTGAAGTTTTTGGGCTTTATGCGCCATAAATTTTGGAATGTGACAAAAAAACACGATTTTCTGACAGTTCGACATGAGTGCTTTGGAAAATTTGACGTAATGGACAAGTCTGATTATCGAAAAAAATCTAAAAATGGCATATGATGGAATTAGTTTTGGAAATCAATTATGAAAAGTAGGAGAATAAATTGGGACTCCGACTAAAGAAAATGCAATAGAAGTAGACACTTTGAAATCGACTGCGTGACAGCTGAGCTCTTGAATTACCGGAGGACTTGACGAAGAAAGATTTGATGACACCCTTAACGGAGCAATCAAGAGACAAACAAAATGGCTGTGGTTGCAGGAGAGAAAGTTTTGTCCCTATCATTAATTTAGAAATTTGTTACGACGTGGTTGTAAAACCATGCTTCCGAGGGTAATTAAGACCTCCATTTCACTGTGTCTCATAGTCGTGGCAGAGATCGTAAAGATGATTGCTGGGAAAATCGTATTAAATCGAACAATAAATGCGACATCTCTACGGAAGAATAATAAAAATACCATCAGGATTTATAAATTATTTTTTCATCGCATATATTTCAATACAAAAACTGTGCAGTGTTATGGCTTTCTTGTATTAAAAAAGACTACTAAAACCTGCGCTTAAAAAAAATGGTGATTGTAAGTCCTGTCACACATTGCCGTGGATTATTTGAACTGCAATTTTGTCAAATCAATGAGTTTTTATCTTTTCTATCATTTATTATCATGATTACGTGTATTTATAGAGTAATATTTTCATAAAGGAGCTGTCTGTCATCATTAACTCTATGCCTTAATTTTAATCAGGTGCAAACTTTCTGAGGACAGAACATTCCATTCTTTTCCGTAAAACTCTAATGTCAGCTGACCCTCCAAGTTATTTTTCGAAATCTAAAGAATGTCCAAAAACACGAAAACTTCTAGACAACTTTAACAAGATCAAGGATTTCCAGGTCACAACGATCTGCCACAACATCCTCGGGTTTTTAATTGACCAGCTGATCAATCAAAAACTCTGAATGGCTATTGCAGTCATCCAGACTGATATCAGAGACCTTTAGTATCGGAGCTCTCAGTCCTAGTGATGCAAATGGTGACGTTTGCGGAATTTCGACAATACGCTAAAACTGGATATGGCATTCAACTGCAATCCACAAACTTTTACAACAAAAATGGTCGTGAAAGCCCCAAAACTAGAATCGATACGAATAGCGTTTGCTTCCGATCAATTGTCGTTTCAAACGTTTCAAATATAGATATTGAATTGTTATATTAATAAATTGTGACTTATTTCCATAATGAAATTTTTCAAAAGATTGACTATTGGTATAAAAATGGTCAATATTCTCAAATACGTTCAACTCCATTAATAACTTGGTAGCAAAGTTAATGTTAACGTTTCAAAAAACACGTGAGCTTCTACTGACATGTTCAAGGTTGATCTTTTTCTTTGCAAGGGAGATAAGTCATTGTGAACAGTACTTACATAATTGTTGCGGGAACACACGATAACTCAGAAAAAAGTGCAATCTCTGCCTGCAAGTGTTTCTAAAATTAACTAGATTTTTATTGTTTTTTTTCTTCTTATATTTAAAAAGGCAAGAAAAAATTGTAAAGTCGAGGCTGCAGGTTCACGGCTGTTTCAAAAAGAGGATATTACAAGCTCACAAAAGCAACCGCATATTATTCTCAAAAGTATTGTATGCAAGTATAAAGCATATTTTTACTTTTACTTTAGTTATTTTCCTCGTTTTTAATGTACCGCGAAGTAGGCTGAACCACAAGACCACAGCGAAGTCAACCACTCGGCCGACCATGTAATCACCTGTGGCCTTAGTAATTTTTAATTACCTTCGAAGCAACGAGCCTTTTCGTCCCAGCCACGAGCATGCTACATACTTGTTTGTTTTTATTTAGCTTCTGTTTCCTTTCCCACAAGGGTCCTTCCCTCATCCATTTTTTTCTCTGTGCTCTTGCTATTTTACCCTGTGTGCCAGAAATTTTTATTTTTTCTATTCGCTACTCCTCCACTCAACGCCAAGTTTATACGATAGCTGTGAAATCAGAAAGAATGAAGAAGAAGGGAGATAGGAAGAGAGAGAGAGAGAGAGAGAGAGAGAGAAAAAAGAAGATCGAGATAATAGGGAAAAAGAGAAAACCGTGCTTTCATTGTTCGTTTCTCTCTCGCACCATTTTTTTTTATCAAACCACAGTACGACGAGCTTTTGTACCTAACAGCTGGACCAACAAAGTCAACCACTTGATAAAGCTGGCTATATACGCATTCAAGGATTTTATGCTTTGGCGGTATCATCCTGACGCCAAATAAAAATAAAAAATTCAAACGATTAAATAACTAACGTGATTTTTCTGTACGCGAGATATCATTCGATTTTTATTTCCATCCAAAATATCGGTGCAATCTTTTGATTTACTTTGACAAGCGCAAAAGTTTGATTTCCTATGCATTCAACCGTATCCAATCATATTTCTAAACAAAACACGTTCAAAGAAAAAGTCCAGTGACAATCCCGAAAACCCGATCATTTGCTTCGGGAAAGTGCTCGATATTGCGTATACATCCGAGCATTCAATGGTCATATTATACGTTTGCAAATTCAATCTTTCACTAAAGCTGACATGCCTAAAAGTATATTTGAGTGTTTTTTTTTTTTTTTTTTCAATTGACCAAAATTCAGGCCGGATATGCTCATTATTGTTTACGCTTGAGTATTGTTATTATTATTATTATATTGAATATTATTAATTTCGTTTTAAAACACTGACTTTCAAATCAATACATCAAGAAAATTTCTAGAGCTTTCGGAAAAAAATATTACTTTTCAAACCATCAATATAGTTTCATAAACAATCCATTTTTTTTTTTCAAATTATGGACGGTGATATCTCGATGACGAATTGCTCGATTGAGTTGAAATCTGGCAAACAACTTCATGTGAATCGTTTTCTAAAATATATACCAGAATTCAGTCGAAATAACTCCATTTGTTATTCGTGAAAATGGCAAAAACGAAGAAATCATATGAAAAATCCGGGATCATAGTTCATAAAACTTAAGTCGAACAGTTGAGTCGGCAATGAGAAAAAAGATTTTCTCACCATTTAACTGAATAATACAATACTATAAAATAACGTTCCCTTCGTCACTGGTTACGCAGGAAATGAAAAAAAATAAAAAAAACTCTCAACTATTCCTATTGTAATCCCGAGTGGATTGGTGTCAACCTTCATGAATCTAAGGTTAAAAACACTGTGATGTATGTGCGGTCGATGTGCGGCTATGGTCGCTTTTCGTGGACCGTTCTCACTGTTCCGTTGCATCACAACTGAGAAGGTTCCTTAACGCCTTTGGCGGTGGTGCTTGTTCATTTTGCCATTCGGTAGGAATATTTAGGCACCGGTTGTACCGTCAAGGATTTTCTGTAGAATTTTCGTTCGCCCTTATGAAATCCTATACACCAAGGAATGAGTCGACTGCAGCCCATTGGGAGGGAAGTATACTTTGGAAGGGGTGAAAAAGTTGAAAATGACAGAACCTCGGGCACTGACAGTAACAATTTCATTGTTGCAAACTCCAGATAAAACGTAAACGTTATGGAACTATGAAATCGTTGCTATTTTATCTCTTTTCCTTCAAAAAAATGTCCAGAAAAGAACTCGAATTTCAGAAAAAAAACACTTCTCACTAAAGCCTTGCAGACAAAAAAAACAGCTGTAGACATGTATCCTTTGATGTTTGATAATCTAAAATTGATTGATAAATTTCATAAATTTTTACAGCTGCGATCAGACGTGAAAAAATATTAAAAAATCCTTTACAGCATGAAAATAAACCAAAAACTGTTAAGCAAGTATCTATATAAAGTGTATTTGCGTAATATTATTAGTGTTTATTTAGCACACGTAGATGTATATATAATACAATACCTAGGCGAGAAACTGGAAGAGGAGTGTCGAGCAGTAAATCCCAGAACATTAATATTAATGCGTCTTCGGCATGTACGTCTCTGGATCTGCAGTTTCCTCTCTTTCTCTCCATCCCTCTCGCAAACTTCCGGTGCAAACGCCGAAGAGCCAACCTCTGCCCCACCTGGTGTATAACATCGTCAACTATCTGGTGGGCGAGTCATACTCTCCTATGGATTCACACACGGTGTTAAGGAAATTCTGGTACCGTAGACATGTCGTCTATGTTAGGTACGAGAGAGTTTCACAGCCGAGTTTACAAGACGAAGTGCATATGGAACCGAGCACATACATACGAAACACCCAAAAACAGGCAAATGTCTATCAAATATATATATGGATGATATTTGTGTTTGAAGTTAATACAAGTCGCTCCTTCTTCGGTATATTGGTATTAAAAGTAAAAAAAAAACTATCCCAAAACCTTCATTTTGGAATATATAAGAGTGTGATAAGGCCCTCACTGACTTTTCTTTTTAATATTTGGCATCAAGCCACCACCACTCTGATATACACTTTTTCATTTTAAAAAATCAATCATTGTGTACTTTTTCTTACAAACATTTTACATCGATGGATATTTCATAGACTTTTTCATATTAATCGTGTAATCGTAAACTGCTAAATTATGTCGAAAACGGAAAGTCTCATTCTTCAAATAGATTCATGAGTACTACTCGCAAACGTAATTTAAAGAAATACAAAAGTATCAAAAAATTTTTGTTGAAAAATTGATATGTTTGTAGAAATAAAACCGTAAGTATATTGTTAATATATTTTTGCTCTCTCTTGAGTATTTTGAATGGGGTTCATTTTATTTACATTTTTAAGTAAGAGAACACTTTAGATGGAAGTAACTTTATCAACGATTGCACTTACGAAATATGTTGTTATACAGCTGAGCGACTCGAAAATCGACAACAGCATACACTTTGTTTAGGAGAGAATTTGCCGTTCAGTCGGTGCATCATTTTCACTTGACGAACTGGTGCATTCGATTTTTTTCGTATTTTAAACGTGCATGGAAATTCATGGCATTGCATAAAATAGAAATGGTAAAATCACGTCTTGATACTTAAGACAAGATACAAAGGCTTTGTTGTGGCAGCCAGACTCCACATCGCGAATCTGATGACTTTCAACGTTATTGACGTATGTTTTCGTAGCAGCTTTTGGCGAATTCGATCAAAGGACATGAATTTATATATCGATATATAAACTATGTGACATACCTACGTTTATAATTAGTCGAGCGAACTCGTATTCACAATTGGGGATGAAGCGAAACTACCGAGGTAGTTTAAATACAGTCGCTGTATCAGGAATGTTTACTTTAGTTTAGACTGCACTTGATGCACCTTATATACGCCCCTTCTAGACTTCACAAAAGCTTCCCCTAATCCCTCTATTCACTAGAGATATCTCTCTAGTAAATCATATATAGAGATAGAAAGAAAGAGAGGGCCAAAGAGTGTGAGAGAGAAGGAGAGAGAGAGAGAGAGAATTTCTACGCTTCATAATGCAACAAATAATTCGGTCACCAAAACCAAGAAATTAATTACAGAGAACATACTCGGCTGAAGATTATATATTGTTAAATGAAACGCGTAAAGGTCTGTTGAACTTTGGGTCTGTCAGGTTTGAGCTGAAGATCGATGGGTGCTTCGTGCTTCTTTTCCATAACTCGATATTATCGCAAAAAGTTATTCACGAAATTTTGCTCAATAGTTATGTTGCTACATAAAGATGCAAACATTTTTGCTTCATCCTGACTGACCAATAAATATTGTAAGATTTCTGGTAGTTAAACATGACTAAGAAACTAAAAAGCCTTGCTCTTATTTGTTAAAACCTTATATACTAACTTTAACTTCAAACGTTATAAACTTCTCATCTGCATGGACTACGATGATGAGACTTCTCTTTCTTGTGTATTGTGGTTTCCCAAGTCTTCAAAACAAGAACGTTATTGTTGTATTTTTCTGTTGGTCTTGAGCGCAGAAAACGTAACTTTGTTGGATTCCCTCATCGTCTTGTAGAACTCCATCCGCCTAGGGCAGAATTACGCGGTATAATTAAACCTCCTGTAAGTCCATAAAGCTTTCCGTAAATAAAAGAAGCTAAAAATCTTTGGGCAACTTCTACTATACAGTTAATGTGCATGGCAAGTCATTTTTAAGGATCCTTTTTCACTCGTTTCGTAAAGAAACATTGCCGAGTTTTTTAAGAGCTATTTCGATTTTATATTCTTTGCTGCCTGATTTTTTTTTAATGATATTTTATTATGGAATACACAAAATAATTTCATTAAAATGGATAGTTTTTCTTCCTTATCTGACCTACATTCCAAACAAGTAGAAGAAATTTTTTTCTATGACTTCCGAGTCATCAAGGATCTTATACTTTGGTCTAATTTTTTTTTTTTCCTAAACTAATCATTTCTCATGTTGTCGTACATTAGAATCAATGACAACCGAAAATGCGAATGATCGACGCAAATTAAAATAGTTTATGGCGTTTTTATTTATTTAACCTGTCCCTTGATCCCGGAGCTCGTACCTTTTTCATGAAATGTTGAAACGCCACAACCACGCGAAAAAAAGAGTCTGCTTCAATGTTAAATCGATATATCTTTGCGATAAAAGTCATTCAAAAAATATTTGCTGATTAAAACGGGTTTATCTTCGTCATTTTTTTCCCCACACACACTTATACTTCTGTCAATGTTTTTGGAAGCGTTGAGATTATTTGTGCCCTAAAACCACGATGAAAAAGCTCCGCAACTTACGTATTGTACGGATCTTACAAACGCTTTGAAACTCTCGGTAAATATTATTTTCTCATTCGACTTCTTTTTCGTATATGTTCAGCTCCTTTCTCTATTCCTCTTTGGCGGACTTTTTGTCTCTAGCGTTCACCCAACTTTTTCCCAATTTACCGTCAAACCATTTGCTTGCTTACATAAGACCTCTTAGTCCCCACTTATCTATTTTCTTTACTTTGCAATTTGCAAAAAACATTGATCGTTTTTTGCTACTTAGTGAAGGCTTTATTTTACCAAAGAATTTTATTGTTTTTTTTTTAAGGCATGTATATTCGTGTCGCGGTAGTCACAGTGCACTATCAAATCAGATCCAGATAAATGCCCGCATTATCATTTTTTTCCACAGTAATTACAACTTCCTGAATTATAATTTTTCACTTCTTCTGTTTATTCTTATTTGAAAGACTTTATAATTCGTATCATTTTACATAGTTATTACATCGAACGAGTACACTTTTGAAAACCTTAGGAAAAAATTCAATTGACTTTCGTTCGTCTGGTATTATTTTTTTTTTCACAAATTGAAAAAAGAATTTGTAAAAAATCATCCAGATGAGGGGTTAACGAAAGTTCCATCATCGTATAAACGAAAAATTTTCACAACAGTCTATAGAGTACAAAATTCTTATTTGTTCAAAGATTTCTCTCGCGTTCACGCTGTAGTGTACGGATGTGTAAGTACGTGAAAGCGGATTTACCTCCAACAGTGCGATACACACTTTGAACAACAAAATTCGGTTACGGATTTTCCATGGAATAGCCTCAGGAACGATCGCGCCGAGAAAAACTCCGGTTATTCAGTCGAATGAGGAAAAAAGAAAATACACATAGAACGAGAGTTACGAGAGGCGATAGTGGCAAAAGCTTCGACGAGGGTGTAAAAGCCACCGCGTGGGCTCTTCTGCAGTCGATTCTTTTTATTTTATTTTCATTTTTATTTCCTCACACGTGTCATTCCATTTTCTGCAACTGTGTACCGAACAACTGTTCAAGTCGCATCTTATTGAACTCTGGGCTCAGTCCTTAGGAATTTTTTTTACCTCTTTCCGAAGAACTCCAACTCTTACCCTTTATGGATTTCTTTTCTTTATTTATTTTTTTGCATTTTCTGAAGAATCGCACGTGATAATTGAAGTGTCAATCCCAACACGTTTCAAGACGGCTTTTCTAATGGTCGAACAAACATAGCTGCGCTTGTCTGATTAGACCCGCAATGTACTAACGTCGATGACGACGATCGTGTCCTTAGTACGCAAAAGTGCTGCTGTTGCAGTAAAACATCGTTGACAAATCTTTCATAATATTTCTACAAATGTTTTCCATACACAGTATGCTCTTGGCATTAATTATTCGAAATCAATTGCGTTTTAATTTTTGTATTGTTCAATCTTTCAAAAATGTTATAACGAAAGGTTTCTTCCCGTGGGAGTTAAATTGTGAAGCGGATCATGTGCATCAAAAAATATTGAATATTCTCGTTTCCTTGAAAACGAAGAAGGGCTCGGGATGGGAATATCATGAATCAATTGTGTATGAACGTACGTGGTTGTGCGTGACTGTCCCCAATGTCTATTCTCATAATTCACACCCTTCCGGCGTGCGGATAAGCAGGACGAATCGATCATTATGCGTTCGAGCCGAGATTTCGGAATATTCGCTGAACCGTGAATTTCACAAAATGAACTAGTTGCATAATAACAATGTTATTACTATGATAGTAAAAACAAATGGTAACATTGATAGTCATCAATCCAGTTTTAATATTTCTCCTAAAAATCTAATCTGAATTTTCACAATACTGAGAAAAGAATTTAGTTCAGTTAAATAAAGAGTTTCGAGTAAAACGTCAACTGTAATATTTGATTGGACCAAGTAAAATCTTTTTCTAGTGCAGAAAACAAATGTAAAAGTCATAAAACTGATGCCATAGAAAAAGCATCAATACTAAATCGGAATAATTGTAAAATATAACCTTTCCCTTAAAATCGAAGAAAATTTTTTTTTGTTTCAAAGATTACTACTCTCTTTATCCAGGTATTTTACATTCGCGATAATGAATGTTCATTGAGATTTTCGACGTGATTTTTCCAAGGATATAATAAATGTTCTTTCAGCCAAGGTTATTCCATGCAATGCACTTATTTAATTGCACTGGTTATGATCCACAGGGGATACCGATCATCTCCCGTTTAGATTTGAAAAAACGCATAATGAACAAACGTTACAGTAATTTTTTTTTCTTTATTAAGCACTCGGACAAATGGGAAATTAGATCCGGTCTTACGATTTTTGCCATTATAACGGGAAAAACTCCCATGGGTAATATCGACTTGTATGTAGTATCTGATTACACTGACCCTAAGTTAAATATACCTGTAGATATACTTATCCAGCTATTGTCTCGTTTCACCATAGGATCGCGTGCACCAAACACAACTTCATATTTGCTGTGCTGGCTATTGAGGTATTTCGTGTTAACAGGAACAATGTTGTACCTGAAAAATTTCCCTGTCTAGATCATTAGTTTCTACGTCATTTTCCGACCGTTCAAAAATGCATGTGTGGCTTTTTAATTTCTTACGTTCAAGCCTTTTTCAAAAAAATTTTCAATATTGATATTTGCACTTTCGCTTCACAAGTATTGAGTGATCCTGAAGTCTATTTTAAGGCACTAACGCAATGATGATGAATAGATATGGTGTTTACTCAAAAATATTCTTTATCCTCTCGCCATTTATTACGGAATAATTTTTTTTCTCTTTCACCATAATATCGATTCATTATACATTTTGAAATATTGTGAACAGAAATTGTATAAATAACACCTTTATGAGGTCCTGCAGGAAAATTTTGCAAAGTTTCCGGAAAGGTTCAATGAAAGGTCTCAAGAATTTGTCATTAATCAAATAATTAACCATTGATCGTTGAAGCATGCGTAACACGTCTTAATTATTATTAAGTTAAGTTCTTGTCGAGTGTTAACTTCATATCAGAAAATTTTAGTTTTGTAACCTTCATTTTAACGCTGGATAAGTGGCCCATTTCGCATGAAGTTCTTCATACATATTGCATTTGGAAAGTAAAAGCCACTCCTTCGTTCAACCGAGCTTGCAACGCCCCAAACCCACGTTTACGATAGTCCAATTTCCTGTGCTTCTCCGATTATTCTAGCATCGTTTTTGTTCTTTAATTTTATTATCCTTCCACGATATGATCATATCGACCATTATGACGATGGTGAATAAACAATCCCATAATTCTGCAATGGCACTATTTAAAAAATACACTTTCAAAAATTCCATCAAATGGACCATTGAAATATCCGAAGTATCGATCTCAATTGATAGTCAATATTATAAAATCCTAATAATCAATTGAAACAAAAAATGCTCCGTTCTTTTTGCATCATAAAAATGCATCATAAATGAGTTCACGGGTGTTTTTTGTACATTTTCAAATACCTGGTGTCATATTCATTAACATTAATGAGCATCTCATGAATTCTAATCATTAACTCGAACTATGGAGCATTCTTAAAATCCTTCTTCAAGCAAAACTTCGTTGCGTAAAATATATCAAAATTTTCTCGAGATAACTTCTTCATGCCAGAGGTACTTAATCCATGTTCTTGCTTTGGAACTTAAAAAAATGTCTTTATCACCTTATATAAATGTAATGTATCATGTTAATCCAATAAAATTAAATTTTCACAAGTTTGTCTCGAGTCATTCGAAGCGATACGTGTGTGCCAGAATATTTGTCAACGATCAGAATAGATGATAAATAACTGACGTACACGTTATTCAAACCGGTGCCGAGAGATAGAGACTGCAGGGTGAAATATGAAATATATGGTAATTCGTACAGCTGATAATGCATTCTATCCTCGGATGTTCCGTTACATATATAATATATAGTATGTATATTCTCGTGAAAGCATTTCACTTTGCAGAGGATCTCACCACACTGCGAGCGAAGAAGCTTTTGGCTATGACGGCGATCAAACATGCTCGCAAACCCGGCATAATCGAGCAAGTTGAGTTGGGAGCTTGGAACCGACGTCCATATATACATATTGTAGTTATTATATATACAACAACCGTTCAAAAGGGAGACAGGATGGACAGCTCGTTTGAAAAGTCCGGAAACATCCCTGTCGTATGCCTTTGGCGTCATTTTCACACCACGATTATACATCCACAACCTTATATACGAGAGAAGAAAAATGAACATGTAAAACACACGTTGACCCGACGGTTTCAATTCACTCTTCAATTTCCGAATATTTTTCAAATCGGCTCGTTCGTATTGAAGTCCATGTCGAAAATAAAAATAAATGTCGAAATAGAAATATGGAAATAATATAAATTCTCACTATTCGTGACGTCAAACCGTTTTTTTTTATTTTCACTATAATTTTCCTTTTTGAGTTTCAGGCTTTCTACACTTTTGCAAATATTTTGAATAAAAACATTCTTAATTGAGTTCCGGTACTGAAAAATATGTATGAAATGAACGGTTTGGAAGATTTTAATGAATTAACACATTCAACATAGAGTTCCACGTCATAAAATCCTGGTAGTAACAGAATGCGTTCATTCAATCTCTTTATTTCTCTTTTTTTTTGTAGGATTTGAATAGATGATTGAAAAAATAAAATTAAGCTACCTGAATTGTAGTGGAATGTACGAAGTTGCTCGATAAAATAGTCTGATACAAATTAGTATAAATCGGTGCATAATTGAAAAGGTTAAAATTACGGTTTACTGCTCTATATTGATCCCTTGAATCCCAACGAAACACAACAACCAAGTGTAAGGGTGGAAAGTTCAACGATGAACGAAAATCACCAGGCAGCAACTTTCAGCAAATATCGAAGATCAATAATTCAATCACCGTTGGTAAAATTTATGATTCCAAAGATTACGGTCCAAGTATATCAAAGCGTTACATGATCGAACATTTTTTGGGACCAGATCGTGGAAACTTTTCGGAAACCTATTCGAAAAGGGTCCGGAGAGTGTCATCTGTTAGCCAAATAATTGTTTCCATGTCATTTCTCAATGCAAATTAATGTCCTATTTCATGCACTGTAAATCGTTCATTATAGTGTGAAAAAACTTTTCAAATGTACCTTTTCACCTTTTAAAGACTAAACATCTAGAAACCAGTCAATAAATACTGAACACTTTATCTCATAATCATTTTATTCCAACTTATTTTTACCTCAGGATAAATATAATTATGTAGAATGCACACAATATTGATAACTGTTGATCAGGATAATACAGTGATCCAAACTTCCCGACAGTATCGCGTGTACGTCGACTATATGAATGCATCGCTAACCTTTCGCGTCGGATGAACTTAGGGGAATGGTCCTATACATGTGTGTTCAATGGTGGTTCAAAAAAGGGTGGGAGGTGATAAGAGAGTGTGCGTGTGTTTCACGATAGGGTGGCGACGAGGGTAGCCATCATATCCTCGAGATAACAGGTTTTATCGAGCTTGTGAATTAAACACTGTGCCTATGGCGCGCCCTTCGCGTGTATGCATCATCAAATAGATGAGGCAAAAAGAGAAGGTAAGTGAGAAAGATCAACAGAGGAAAAGAGAAAGAAAGAGTGAAGGTAAGAAAGAGAGGTTAAGAAATATAGAGAGACCATCAGTAAAAGGGCAGGAAAGAGGAAGGGAGAAAGTACTATAATCTACCGAGTATACTTGACCTATACAGTGTAGACCAGCACCTCTGCCTCCGGGCTTAACTCATTTATTGTTTGCAATCGTATCAACCCTTATCTCCATATATTTTCTCTCTTTCGTGTAGATTTCGACCCCTCTATATGAGAAAGTGTACAATAAACTATAACATTTTATAAAACGTGATCAATTTCAATGATTTTTGTAAAAAAGAACTCTATATTTAACTTTTCGTTTGCCTCGTTGCTCCTTCGTGTATGAATAAATTCATATAATGGCATATTTGTATTTAAAAACGAGACTTAAATTTGTTTTTTTTTTTTAATCCTGAATTAAGAAAAATATATTCTAGATAAAAAAAAAACAGGATAAAAAACATAATTTAGTTTCGTTTTTAAATGCAAATATGCCATGATATTCATTTTTTAAATGTTTGTAATGTAATGAATGTTTTTATAATGTTGTATTTTTAAGAAATTTTTCCACCAGAATGAATAGAATTCGGTATCGAATGATGCATCGAAAAATTCAAGTATACGAAGCGTGGATTAAAAAAAAAGTAAAGTCCATAGTCTGATTCAATTTTTATTGAATAAGTTACGCCACGAGAACATGCCCTTTTAAATTAATTATTCACGTAAGCCTTCCACCTTCATTACTATCATACTACTGAAGAGTGAGGACTCTATGGGAAGGCAGTCCCAATTTTAATCTTGATAGACTTTAGTCTTGAAATAAATATTTCATTATTCGTGGCTGTCTACGAAAGGTGCCTGAGAGATCACCGTCTCTTATTTATTCTCACTACCCGCCGTCTGACCAGATACAGCTATTATCACTAGTCGGTGGAAGTAGCGGTGGACTGATGGTACCAGCGATAATTCACTCTCCGGTTTTTATTTTTTAATGATCATTTCGGTTTCATTAAATTCTATTTCATCAACAACTTTGATATCATATTTCGATTCTTCCTCATTATATCAAAACAACAATGTTTTTGTAACGTTTCAAAAAATGTACAGATTTGTTCGGTTGTTCTGAAAAAATAGTTTGGAAAATGTACATATATAATCATTGCATTATAAATATTCGTTTCATTGGAATATCGTGGTTATATCTTTTTTCTTTGCTTCCATTTTAACGAATGGATTTTTATTCGACAATGTAAACAGAAGATATTTCTTGTACGAATACCAATTGTATTTTTTATTATCAATATGAATTTTCACTTGTTTCTGCAAGATAATACAGACACAATTATCGTAAGAACTTCGTGCTCTATTAATTCGGAAGATAGTAGTATATAGATTACTGGTTTCACGATAGCCGATATTGTATCGTCAATTTTGGTCCGCATCGTGTTCGGCATTAGCAGGGGTTTGTTATCGGTCTGAGAGACCGATCTGTTATCTCTCTTGCCTCGATCATCCACGAGCGTCGTCGAAATGGTGGAATATCGAATGAGAAAAGAGCGAGCGAAATGGGAAGAGAAAGCTAGAGAGAGGAAGGGAGCGTGATGGGAGATGGATATTGCGAAGGTCGGGAAGGGAAACGCGAATCTCCCGAATTCAAATCACGTCCCTTGGCTATCGTTAGCGCCCGTCGTTCGTCTCAAGAGCCTCGCTAGTTCGATTTCTCGATACCGAATGCTGCACAGTTCTGTGCTATAACAAGGACGGTTATCTACCTGTATTTTATACGTATATCTCTAAGTAAATGCACCCCAATATACATATGTACACGAGTTATTCCAACTTGAAATAAACGACTTTTCACAGAGTCATATTTTCAAAGCCGTTCGAAACTAAAAAAAAAAGCACCTGCTCCTACGTCATACGTAAAACGATTTGTCATAGCAAAAGAGAAAATATCATATTCCATAAGAATAATAAAATTGAAGAACAACGATTGCAACCATGCTGATAAAAGTTTCCGCCTTCATATCAATACTTATTTTGGCTGTCTGAATAAAATCAAGTTTTCAATAATCACGTGTGAAGAGAAAATCTCGAAAATGAGAGTCGACCTTACTACGGTTAAAAATGAGCTACAAAATAGAAAGAAGGACGACATTCCTCTTGATTCATGCACTTGTTACTTTAATAATCAAACAAAAACAAGGTTTCCAATGTAGGTTTACAAATTTTTGCAACTACAAGGATGAGAAGAATAAAACAAATAGATAGTTTGCGAAATTGTATACGATAATTTAAGTCACGTGGAACTTTTGCTAATGGCCGGGAAACAAGAAAATGAAAATAATGACAGCTTTAAGTGCTCTAAGTTTCGAAAACGTCCAATGATATCTAAAAATACACGAGTGGCACTTCCGTGCGTGCTATAAACCAACGTCACTTCTCATTAACGATCTTCCCAATTGGATTTTCCGTATATCTCGTTGTTGGGGCCGCAAATTCTTTTATTAGGTGACAACTGTACCTAATTTTCACTTCTCCAAGGCAACGACAACGGATATAACGAAGTATTAACATTTAAAACCTTTCGTGCCTTTATACAAGTAATTTTGTCTGTAATTTTAAATGAACGGTTGTTTCCTGAAGAAGAAGAAAGAATGAAAATACGTGTACGCAGCAATTGTATAAAACAAATAGCTTTTTCAGTTCAGTTGAGTTTTGATGGAAAGAAATCTCCCGATTGTTGGAACTTGTGCGACTACGATATACAAGTTCTACAAGTGTATGGCTTCGGAATAGATGTCGTGTAGACTTTCAGTGCATTGCCGACGTTTCGTAAACGTTACAGTTGGCATCATCAGGGCCGCGAGCACTGAAACCGAAACTCCCTAATACCAGGTAGTCTTGATATACGCACGGTCATCGTTTTGGGTGACTGCACGAGCAATCAATCATAAAAAATAAAAAATAAACGGAAAGTCAGTGCACCAGATCGAGTTGACCTCCTGATCTCCGTCAATGGTACGGTTGTCTGGATGTTTCTTGATTTCTTGGCCTGCTGTATGTTTTATGGAGAAACAACTCAACGAGTTCTTTCTGTAGCAAGCATTCAAAGCTTTTCTAAAAGATTGGGAGTGTCCTGTTTCCATCTTTTATTCTGCTAGTGCTGATTGAAGAATATACGGCCATATCTGTGATCATCTCCCTAGGGTTTTCATATATACGGATGTCCGCGTAAGCATGGCATTCCGTATACTTCCGATGTGTTCAAAGGGAATCTCCAGTTCTTTGATTTATGAATAGTTGTGCCGTTTTCTTTTTTTAGTTCGAAAATGACCTCAACGTCGTAATTTCTGAAAACTGTGCTTATGCAGTCGTGTGTTATGTATAAAATGAAGAATAGTTTTTTTCTACTCTTATGAATATTCATTATTTGTTTGCAGAATCAAAAAAAAATTCTTGAAAACTCTTATCACCGTTTTGGTCAATTTTTCTGATGATAGAGTTAAAATGTTTAAAAAATAAAAACCAATATGTGCAATTTGTGGAGTTGCAAAGAGCAACGCGTAGGTCCAAGAAGTTTTTCAATAACGAAAAGAACAATGCCGTTGGTGAATAGTTTCACACAATTACGACAAAGCCACACTCTCTGTTATCCATGGCTGATAATCCATTATACGGTAGGGAAGGCCAAAACATTGGATGTAGTATGTATATGTAATAGGAAGACCAGGAAGAGCTCTGCCTGTCGGAAATGCTTCTCTGCTCTGCATACGTCGCTAATCCCTCGCGAATCCTGGCAACCGTGTACTAGCCGTGACGTGTTTCCGGACTAACTACTGTCCCCTTTCAACCTCGTATGTGGAATCAACCACGCAGTTCATTTTAAGCTCCCAGGTAATTAACCCCCTGGCAAAGTCTACACGAAGGTTATACCGTACTGGCAACCCGAGAGCCATATATATCTACTTAGTGGGTTACTCCTACGAGATAATATAATATTCCACTTTACCATTTCTCGAAATCCCTTAATATTCCGATCATCTAATTCATAAACTAAAAATACTAATTGAAGAACCGAAGAACGAGAGAAAACACATGTATTATTTTCCATTACAAAGTTGGCAATCTTCGTCGTAAGATTCGAATGAACAATTTAATTAATTACATTGAAAAATTCAACAATTCAGCAAAAGTTGTAAGTTCCCAGACAGTAGCAACATCACAAAGATTTCTCCGAAAATAACTTGTAATTAAAAGTCTAAAAGACGTCCATTCGAAGGAGCAACTGGCGAAATATACTTATTAATTGTACGGACAACGTAGGATGACGACAATGCTAATTATTGCAACGCTCATTTCAAAGACATATTCATATCGGTAAGTACTATAAAAGTCTGTTCTTCATAGAGACACTTACATTACATGCTATCACACTACATTTGGTATATACACTGAGGAAGAAATATCTTTATCATATCGTGACTTCTATGTATAAAGTAAAATGAGCTAATGTCATTTCTTTGCATGCGCTAACTTGTTCCAAATGACGGAAATGTATATCCATCTATAGAAGAGAAAAAAAGAGATGAGGTGAAGGGTTAAGCCATAAAAAAAGAAGAAATTCAGGCATACATTAAGTGCATAAACACTTTGGACGAATTAATGTATAAACGTCAAATTTCCTCTTCGATAATGTGAACATATAGTCCAAAGTTTGCAGAGCTAATATTGGTGGAACCACAATACTCCGTACCCCGGAAAACACACTATGGACAACGGCGACTATCTCACAGACGAATATGTAAAACATACAGAGTGCTTCAACTGCAGATTGCTTTGATAGAACCGAACATCCAATTAACTTGGCATGAATGGTTTCTGGTTTTTGACAAGTCCAAAGCACATTTGTTGTTGTTGATGTTGTTGTGATTTTTTTCCGATCTTTAACCGTTTTGATAATGTACAACAAGAATCTGTTCGTCTTCGTTAAATTTAGTATTAAACAAACTGTCAGAATTTGACAAAAATTAACAATGTAACAATTCTAAAATCCTTGTTCTTTTTTCTAAAAAGTAAAACGATGTGAAGCTAGGATATGCGTCTCAAATAGACGCTTCTAAAAAAGTGCTGCTCTGCATTATTTTTGACTTTGCCATATAGATTTTTTTGTGAACGTGCGGCGAATTTTTACTCTAATGAAATTCCGTAAACTTGTCGACTGAAAATTGAGGCCTGAACTCAAATGAACAAGGACGACTATCGTTCGTGAGACAACCTATAAATACATGTACATTGTAGGTGGGCATACGGTCAGAAAAGGGCTGATGGCTGCTTACAAACTGTGATATATCGTGTGTGTGCACATCCGGTCGGGATTCTGATGGTTACGTAGAAAATTACTGATAAATTTAACGCTGTGTAATATCTCGTACATGAAGCATTATTAAACTGACACAAAGTCTTCGTTTTGTGTACATAACTAATAAATTGAATGCATGACGTAGTTTCGTCTAATTCATTAAAATATTCATTTTCATAACTTACAAGCATATTTGCATTCTAAAACTAAGAATATGGCCGTGCTCGTTCCAATAAAATTCACGTACTTAATGTGAACATGAAACTATTGTTGTATGAAACAGAATAGAATAAATCAAAACCTTATATAATATTTTACCATACCGCATTGCCTCAAAAATAAAATTGAAAAGATTTGAAATCTTTCATAAAAGAAATTAGTTTAGTTAATCGAAATTTTGGGTGGCATAAGCTAATAATTCACTCTGAATATCAATTTTCTTATTGCGTTATTAGTTCGAAACATGACTATGATTATCTAAAGATATATGAATATTCGATGTATGAAAAAAAAATTTGCATAATCTATAAAATAATTGAAATACGGGACCACCTCAATGAATTTCTAAAAGAGGCGTGAAATCGTTAGAAAAGTTATTGAACTTAATATTTTATTTTTCGAATGATATGGTAAGAAACTAGTCCGGCTACAAAACAAATCAATAGAGACTGTTTAGGCTACACGAAAAGGATTTCTTGAAAAGATTTAGCACAGTATGACAAGGAATATATTGTATCTGTGAGGAAGGAAAAACGTAGGCATAAATCGATACATTGACGGTGTGAGTTTGAGTTTGTCCGGGAGAAAATGTCGCCAAGAGTACAGACAAGTTGCGATAAGATTCAAACGAACTATGATGGCAGAGTCCTTTAGAATCCGTTTCAAAAGCTAGCCATCTTGGTTTTTGTCACCATTTTCTCCTGTTCCCAGTCGCCATGGAATATAAAAAATTCGAGATCGTAGACAGAGGAGAGATGTAGAAGGCAGAAAAAAAAGGGAAAATTGAAAGTTCTTCTCAAACCCTACCGATCTTGAGTTACGCCGCATTTACTAAAACTTGTCTTTTATTATCGAACTATCAATCTAACTTAACAATTATAATATTAATAATAACAGTATACCATGTTTTTTGGACGGCAGTGTACTTCGATTGCTAAAAAAATAAATTGATGAGCATCATATCGGTAGAAGAAAAAAAAATGTGGGAGATCGACTCGTTGAACTAAAGCGAGACACATGACCAAACTATTCTCGTTCAATGCTTTAAAGTGCATTCTCGGAGTTCTCGTATTCTCTTTGATCGAGCTCATGACAAAAAATGAGTCTTGCCAATATAATACTATCCTCGTGGATCATGTGAATGTCATTACACGCTTCCGGCTATACATACAGCAATACTTCACTCGTTCAAAGTCTTTTTCGTTCCCGAAGGAGTGGCTACAGACGAAAAATCCTACAAAATCCGATGATCGCCTCGAGGGAATACCTGCACAATCGTCGGAAGAGATTCAAGAGTATAGTATGATGTGTTGTCAGCACGAGCATCTACGAACTAACGGAGATTCCGGATCGTAAAGAATTAAAAAATAAATTAAAAAAACCATTATACCTATACTGATGCAGAATAAAACGATGAACGAGAAAAAATCGGTGTAATTGAGATTTCCTGCAAAGGTTGCCGAACAAGCAATGAAGTTTTAGCAATGGTAAAGGATAAGTAATTGGAAAACCTGAATCGATTCCCAAGTAGAAATTCCATGCAATGCTTTCCTTCTCAAATTACTAGTATAACTTCTTCCTAAAGCAATTAATTCGTCTTTATGATTCATTAAACAATTCAGTTTTTTCGTTATTCATTGCTTAAACCTGTCTGTATACATCAAAGTTATTTGACCGTTCATTGTATCTTTAAAAAAAGATTGCGTGGGTTTCCTGATGAGAACCAACTTTGGTGAGTTTGCAAAAAGTTCGATAACACTCCTCCAGCCCTTTTGTACGGGGTCCACTGCTCCAAAACAGCAAACCCTACGGCGGGGACCGAGCAAAACGATATTCGATTGGCAGTGCACGTGTTGAAACGTTATACGTTATACCTTTCCGTATACCTCTTACTAGTTACGGACTAAAACATTCGTTTTTGTACTAAGTCCGTCCCCACTTTTCACATACCCGATCGTAATGGTTGAGAGATAGATGTCTACCCACCATGAATATACAATACTTTTATTTTGTAAAAACAAATCTTCCCTCAAAAGCAACAAGCCCACGAAAATGGGCATGTTTCACTTTAGGGTTATTTCGATTGTGAACTAAAGTGACGTCACGGGGAATAGTAGAACAAATTATTTGTTATTTTTTAAATAATTTATATGATTTTGATTCGAGAAACTACTCGTCTCACTCATGGACTACCCCCGATGAAAGAAAAGTTGTGAAAATGAGAAAGATATATGTATATATGTATAAGGTGTTCGTGGAAAAGTGAAACTCTACGCAAGAATGTCTCATATCGATAAAGAATAGCAAACGAAGCAGAATAGAAGAAAATGGAGGAAAGAAAAATGTGAACTGGGAGGTTCTGAAGATATGCGGGCGAAAATTGACGGTACTCGAACTTTTATCAATGAGACAGGAGTACGTGACGACATGTGCTCGTAGATTTTGTCCGAAGCGTTTTCACCCGTTTCTTGAACTTTTTTGCCATAGTCGGCATACTTATACGTCCGGGCCATAAGCTTTCTTCCAATTTCCATGGTCCAAATAACCTATAAAAATCGACCGGAAACGTGGCTTTCTGTATATAGCATATGTTTACAGATCTATCCAGCCACTCTGTCACTTGTCACTGTCAAGTGGAATCACTACGTTTATTATGGGCTTACCCAGCGTTCGAGATGAATAAAAAAAACTGTTTCAAAGAACTTCTGATGAAACGGACCATGTTTCGTATATATGCGAATGTGATTTTATTAAATTATTTCCTCGCAACATTTTTCCCAATAATGATATTATATGAACATTTAAAAAAATTATTTTTCCTGTAAAACTGTCTCTTAGGGATTCGTTGTAAATGTTTGTATCTCAAGTCTTAATTACAGTAATTATTTATAGAAATTTGAACTTTGAACAATTCTCATGGTCAATGACGCGTGAACATCTCTATCAGAGGGGATGACTTCGATTTCTTTAAATGAAATTTGAATTATATTTTCAATTTCTATCATTATTCAGGCAATATGATTGATTTTCTTGAAACCACAAGCAATTCATTATTAATTCATTTGAATTCCTGTGGAATGTAAAACATGGTTAGACTGATAGAAATATTTGTTTATTGTGGAATACAATAGCAGACACAGCCATTACCGTCAATAGTCTGCTGCAAATTTTGGAGATGGGCTTTCTGTAGTCGAGTTTAATCGCGAAGGGGACAAACTGCGGACGTCGGACATATACAAGTTTGATAACAAACACACAGCCGTGATGAGATCAGGATCAAGGTTTGGAGGAAGGATGGAAATCCATTTCGTGACAGCAAACGTTTGTCCTTCCTCGGACATGGACTCCATTGAGGTAATATGTAACCAGCAGCTGAGGTTTGTAATACATCGGATTTGCGTGTGCAAGGGACTCTTGATGATCGAACGATCCCACTTCAAGTATTTCACCTGAAAATATCACTCGAGCATTTCTCGAGGGACTCAAGTCGAAACTCACAACAAGAGATGAAGAGATTCGTTTATCATATTGCGAAATGTATTTGTTCACTCACGTCGCAGTAATCTCTTTCACGTGAGAATATCTCAAGAGACACATTTGACGCTTTTGCCAAAAACATTATACAGTCTGGACTCGAGTGACTTATCTTCGCAATTGACCTTGCAGATTAGTATATGGTTGAAGATATGATTTAGTCATTCAACCCTCGCAAATTTTAGGAAATAAAATTACTCGAATAACTCAAACAACTGATTTTTTTTTTGCTATTGGACAAACAATATAAAAAAAAAATTGTTTCTAAATTTGGAGCTGTCGTTTTCCAGCCTCGTACTTTGCATCCTTCACAAAATAACCTAAGAATTCAAGAATTTCCAAAATTATTAATATTCTCGTGTCACTATTGTTACTACCGAATTCTCTATTTCATTCATTGTAGAAGTTGCAATAAAAGTGAGTTTATAGCTTTTCACGACAGCTCATTAGACCCCCGTTACGTAGCAGAAAAGAAATAAACGACACCTTTGTAAAAATTTCTACCAAATTGATTGATCGAAAAAAGTCCCATTTGTAGATTTACAAGCATCTCACAAACTGCATCTTTTTGATGAATAAAGGGACATTTATTGACTTCAACTTTCTTTCAGTTTTTGTACAATTATTTTTCTACAATTTGGTAGAAATAAGTGAACAGTTTGATAAATAGACAATCCAATGGAGGAGCCAACAGAGATTCACGAGACGAATACAGCACACGACAATTCAAACGTATATAATCATGCAACCTCTGCTTCAACGTTACTGAAGACAACACAAACTTGTTAGAAGATGGAGTATCGAATAACAAGCGGGAATGTATTCCGTATGTCACTTGTGCCCGTTATATTAACATATTTTTGTTGTAAATAAACCAATTTCAACCAATTTCACTGCGCAGCTAAAAAGTTTTTAGCCTCAGGCATCATTTGTTCCCCACTTTCTGATTTAAACGAAGAGTTAATCTTGACATTCGATTGGTATACAGTTCGAAATTATAATAGAAAGTGAAGTATCTTAGAGATTTTGGTAATCTTTGGCAATTTGTATCGCGTTCAATTACAAATATTGCCATAGCTAATATATATAACTAAGCTGAAAGCAAACTCAAATTTCTCCTGATCAATTAATTTATCTGTAATTTTTTAGACTCTACACTAATTCTAAGCGGTACAATGATTCCACCAATCAAATTTATAATTATGGGGTGCCCATAAAATCACATAATCATCAAAATATTATAAAGTATCGAACTAGTGCACTCATTTTTCACCAAATTGAAAACTGCACTGCAGTTGAATCAACAAAATCTTCCAATAACATCAATTGCTATTGAATGGCCAATTTTTTTTTCTCAGTGTGTGATATTCTCAATTGCATATATTTACTGGAACATTGAAATACGTTTGAATAATAAGTATGTGCATAAATACATTTATTTATATACGTTATACACACTGTACAGTTGAATAAATACAGATATATTAACGTTTATGCATATATATATACTTATGCAAACACAAACAGACTTGTACATTGCATGGTAGAGCAGAGGCCTCATAGGTTCTACTCTGCTCCAGTTTACCGTAATTCTAGCTGTCTAACGCCGCCGTGATGGCTTAATTGTGATTACGAGCCTCGCGCTCTAACTCAGTTTGCTGATTGCACGGTTCATGGAGTCTCGTATACGCAAGAGGGAACGAAATATCTACCTGTACACGTATAGATATATATATATCTGTACATATGAAAGACGTGATAAACGCGAAAGCAACGCGTTCACCTGTATCCGAGTATCCGCCAGACCCACTCCCTTTTCCGTCTATGAACTTCGCATGTACAACAAGCAGCCCTTTCTGATGACGCTACACACACTTTCTTCATTTACCCTCTCGTTTATACACGCATGTACAACTCCGATGCAACGCTTACCGTAGCACGCGTCTCAAGCGTATTTATATGATCCGCATGTACATCATGCTAACCTCTTTATTATATGTGCACATGAAGGTAATACTTTCATGCGTAGGTGTGAAAATGCATACGTGCTACATAGGGGAATTGAAATCGATTATTTTATAAGTGAAAATATGAATGTTTTTGGCGTTATTTAATTTGAAAATAAGTTCGTAACCTGGAAGAATGATTTTCCAAAACTTCTACACGCGGAGACAGTAACAATTTCAATTGAATTCGATAAATTTGAGTTTGCAGAGATTTTAACGTTGCAAAATTTGAGTTTTTATGAAAAGAAAATAAATCTTCATACGTAGTCATGGGATAAGTAAAAATTCTTCATCTTCTCCTATGTCCGTGTACACTTAATGATTGTTATTGAAGACTGCACAGCACACGAAAAAATATTATTGCCAAAGATTATATACTATACGTATAGATGAGTGTAATGATTTATTAATTTGGTGAACAGAGATTAATATATTAGAAGAATCGACGATGATTTTTTTCGGCTTGCAGTGGATTGGTGTATTCATTGGTTGTAGAGGTTATTGCAATTAGTCAACCGAATGAAAAGCCAGGCCTATCATCATTATTCGCAAAACAAACATTGTCGTTAAATCATTGCCAAAAGTGTTTTGAAGAGAACTATCGCACGAGCCAAGACGGAAAAGCTCTCTGTAGGTTACGTTGTAAAGCTTCGCGCACATTTTGCCGCATGAACGGTAAACCATCGGATAAAATTGGGCGAGCTCGAGATGAGAGTAACTCGAGGGTGTATATGGCATGCTAAAAACTTTTGTAGGGGTCCGTGATACGTTCATACATAGAGATAGAAATAGTTGAAGTATAGATGGAAACTACTACAGCGACGGAACGAGAGGCAGAAGATCCATGGTACTAAAGAGTGGTCTCGTGTAATGCAGCTGGTGAAATAGACGGCGATAAAGCGTGTGACTGTCTATGTATCTAAGTACGCAAGAGAAAGAGCGTAGTAAAGAAAGGAGGGAGAGAGAAAAAGCAAGAGAAAGAGAGATTGAAGAGAGGAAGGGCGTTAAACGACTTCGGGTACCAAAGTACCCGACGATAAAAGCTCGCGGCGCCTTCTCGCGAGAAGGGCCCTCATCTACACCCCCAGGAAAATTTAGTCAAAGCGAGATAGAGAAAGTTCGTTGCTATACACTCTGACTGTATTTAACTCTTCCTCCAGTTCACTCCATCCAGCAGCTTTCTTCTCCCTATGGGATTTAGAAGGACTTGGAGCAATGTTTCTGCAGTGAACCCCAAAAAGATACAACGCGAAATCGCCATCTACACGAGAAAACGTATTATACAACGTGCTTCTCGTTTTCATTCCTAAAACTCGTCCTCTTGTGAGTCTCCAGCTTAAGAAATTCAACAATTTTAATAGTGAAACGTCTTGGATAAATACCAACTTCTTCGTCCATATCGGGTCCAGCGAAACACTAACTTGGTTCCGTTTATACATTGGTGTTTACATTCCATGCTTAAGAATAGATTGCATCAATTTTATTTTCTTTGAGAGAAAAGAGGTTGATAAATCAATCCAAAGCATTGTGAGGAATAGAAGAAAAAAAAATTTATTTCGGCAGTTTTTAACACAGCAGAAAAAACCTTCCACTTGATAACACTCATTTTTGAATTATCCACAGATTTCTTTTTACACTAGGATTCACCGAGCCCACTCAGTATAATTTGAAGTCAGAAGTTTTATTCTCTGCTGCTTATTAGATTTCAATTGTGCTGTTTAGGTTTTATTTAAGCCGAGTATCTTACGCATAAATGTGCCTATAATGCGTAAATAAAAATATAAATAAATGTATACACGTAAAGAAGAAAATAATTTTCTGGGGAATGTATTGTACGGAAATGCACGGTGCATACAGCCAGTAAACCGGCAGCGTTAAAATCAGAAGTTCGCTCGCGGCGTCCAACCTCGTTAGCAAACAGCCGGTGGTGAATTATTATTTCAACGTTGGCGCAGCGGGAACGCCAACAGAGAGTCCGACCACCGTTTCTCCTGTGTGCTCCTTCGTCGTTGGTTCAAGATACACACATATATTTTAATGGTACAGATATGTATATATGTATAATAAACTGGTTTAGAGAAACAGGGAAAGAGAGAAACTATATTTCTCACCCCCGCGACTCCATTGTGGACGAATTAATTCAATGTCGGAACCGCACTTGATTATTATGTTAACGCGGCGTCCGGGCCTTACGCAAACCTCGTGCCTGCTCTTACCAGGTGCACTATTTGTTTATGCACATAATATAGATATATGTTTGTAACACTTATATCGTATGTGTATATATGTTTGACGTATGTACGGGATATAGATATATATATATATTTAGGTATGTACATAGCTTAGCACATAATCAAGTTCATGGTGAACATGACATTTGACGTGACGATAAAAGGCGAGTTCCTGCATTTGTTGGATAGGGTGCTTCATTTTTTTTCGTCGTTATTTGTGCAAACTCATTGCTTGGAATAGAGACACACTGCATTCTGTTTAATTAGCCAGAATAAAATACAAATCTGTTAATACTGATGTCATTATTATTATGAATAGAGTTTTTGTTTGATGGATTTTTCGAAAGATTGTTTCATAACGAGAAATTCTTGTTATGAAACATTACATTAATCCAATTACTGAGAAATTCTCGACGAGAATTTCTCAGTAATTGGATTATATTTAAAGAGATTAATCTGTTTTCCGGATCAATAGAATACAGCTTTCCGGTTATTAAAAGTTCATGTACAAATAAATCAATATATGTGTGTACCAAGGACATCGTTTTTGACAAACGACTTATTTTGAATGGTATAAGCTGAAATTTTCAATTACGCAATTATTGTCCTAACTCTTGAGTATTCAGAAGGTTGAAAAAAATTAAACTTTCAAATAAAACGAGAGCAGAAGTTTGTGAGAAATAGCTGAGCTTTCGGTCCATTGCATCGGAGAATATAAGCTCGGCGAGGGGGAAGTCAACTCACAGTTTGTGAAAACTCGACGTGCTGAGAGTTAAAAGCGGGGATCCATCGCGAGAGTCACTTTGCTAAATAATTCAACGTTTGGCACCCCCTCCCATTTCAAATCTCGAGCTTTCTACCGTGCTCAATAAAATCTCCACACGCTTCGCCTTCTTTCAACAAAGTCTTTGCCACTCTATACACACACACATATACACAAACACACGGACAATCCCCTTTCGCAATGAACGAGTAAATCCCAGGAAGTAAATGAATGATCATTTTCCTGACCCTGATGCTTTTCCTTCATTATCACTTTTCGCCACCTAACCCCTTTCTTAGACTTCGTACCTTTCATTCGTTCGGTCCGTATTGTTGAAAAAATCGAGCTGCATTTGGGGCTAAAATACAGCACTTAGAAGGTCTATCATAAATTTATCATGAGAAAACCGTTCATAGAAATCTTTTACACAATAGTGCGTTGTTGACTAAACATAACTATTTCTCCGGAACTATTTACAGTTTCAATTTTGGTTCTAGTTGCGGTCTTAGTTCAATTATTGATTATATAAGTATTTTCACTGTTTCAACTTCTTGCTGCAAAGGTTTTTCTTATTATGAAATCAAAATGTACAAAAATAGGGCCATTAATGTACCTCTCTACAGATTAACATAAAAAATTACACGCTCATTATGGAATAATCTTAAAAAAGGTGAATTTTCCGTACGCAGTAGGTATTAACTTGTCGACGAAGAGAACCAACTTACTAGATGTGCTGTTTAAGCTACTTACGAATAACCTTTTTTTTCAATTCAGGTTTAAAAAGGAATATGAAGGCAAGGCGAAAAACAGGCAAGAAGCTTAAATTTATATAGGTGTTTTCATGAAGGAACTGATGAACAAATGTTCTATTAACGAGAACGTGCTAATATTATATGCACGGTAGCACATTCCATAAAGATCATGAATATGAAGAAAGCATACTTCCCCTTTGCTGATTTAAGAACTTTTTAATATCAAGCTGAATCAACGTAAGTTGATTTATTTTATGCAACGGACTTCTTCCGTTATGCATAACGTCACCCAATAATAATAAAAAATCAATAAATAAAGAAGAGCTGCTTCTCTGTTTGCATCGTCTTTTCGTGCTTTGAAAAAAAAGAAAGAAAACAGAAAAGAATATTGTTATAGAAAATGTTGTATAAATTTACTCTTCACGAAATAAATGATCTTAACATATTACCCTTTTTCTCTTGTGTATACATTTAGCTTGAGTTTTTCACACCCCGACCGTGAGTTTTCTTGGCCTTTTGTGCGAGACCATAGAAAGCTTCTTCGAGCCATCAGAGCTTTGTTCGCAGAATCCGTCGTAAAAGTATATACACCTCAACGCGTTCAACCGAAATCTCCACGAAATCTATCCTCCTTCTTTTTCACTAACTTTCGCTTTTTTACCCGCTCCCTCCCTCTTTCTCTTTGCACACCTTTGGTTTTTTCATCTCTGTCGATCCTTGGTAACACTCGAGCTCTCGCCTCTTTTCCTGTTTGAGTCTCGGTTGTATCGTGCTATACGTGCGCGTTGACCTGCCAAATTCCCAACATGGAAAGTTCAGTTTTAAACTTTTTCTTTTTCATTCTTTCTTTTCTTCGTGACTACAAAAATGACCTATAACTGTATCGTGAATACATTCCATGGAACAGATACACGATAACAATTTTACTAACAAAAGCCTGAATAAACTGATAAAGTTTTTTCAACAACCAAATCCAATATCATCATGTTCTGGCTTGCTCACTTGCTGGAGACGTAAATGAGAACAAAAATGTACTTGTCCCGATTTGAAACTGCGAATTTTAATCCGATCTCGCTACGCTTTTTTTTTGCGCGAACTTTTTAACTTCATCAAACAAGTTAAATTACCATTGCGCTAATCGATCATCATTCTTCACAAAAGGATTTTTTATATCTATACACGCATCCCATGCATATATCATAATCAGTCATTGTTTTCATAAAAGCTTAAAAAAATGAGCGAACAAATGCATGACAGTGAAAGACATGAAAGACAGTGAAAAAAGGGAAAGCTCTTAGGTAAGGTTTTATAATTAAGAAGATAACGACGGAGCAGCTTTTGCCTGACGACCGCGACAAGAGAATAATCGATTATACAGCTACGACGAACTTAATTTTCCGCCATTGTGTTCGAAGAGACTTGGACTGCGTGCGAGTCAGCTATTATATGGCTATAATTGTCCAGCTCGTTAAACATCCCGGAGTTAATTAATGAAACGACGAGAGTAGATTGAGTAAAAGTGTCCTTTAACTGCTGTGGTTAACCAGAACTCGTCATGACGTTAAAAGCCCTTGCATTTTACCAATTTATCATTCTAAACGTGTAATTTGATATGAAAAAAATATTGAAATTTATTTTAGGCGCCGATAAAATTGATTAGCTATGCATCCATTGAGCAAGTGCAATGATTTCATGGTTACTTTTTTTTCAGCCTCGACCTCTCAGCAAGAAGTCTTCAACACCTTCATACGCGAGAAATAATTGATGATTTGAATGAATTGAGACAAGAAGAATGAGCGATAAATGTATTTTACGACTTTATTCACTTTCAATAAATGTTATTTATCAATTCACCTAGAACATTAGTTTAAAATCTTATTCCGATGAATTTATAGCTTACGTATCAAAAAGCCAGTGTGTATACCGCACGTTAATCAACCTGCAACCTCGCCGAGAATGGCAATTAATACTGCCGTAATGCACCAACAGATCGGTGGAGAACATTGTACGATCGGAATGCAGAGGTCATATTGCAAATAGTAGGTGCAGTAACCCCGTTACTGAGGTATACAAGGCTTTAAGGCCGAGTGCGATTTTGGAATTCTGGGTCATGCGTCGATGGGATAGGCTCATTCTAATCCATCCAAACGTCGATACAATAACTAGGCAGACGAAATGTTGAAGAGCACCATTAGATATATAAAAAGCGCCGTTTTTTTCCATACAACTCTGTATGTATTTATCCGTAGTGTATTTTTTAGACGAGAACAAAACTATAAACTGCAGAACCTTTTTTTCAAAATGATTCAAATGCGCTTTTAATTATATGTAGAAAATTGAAGTTGCAACTGTAAAAAGTTGCAAATTGGGTGATGAATTCTAAATTAATTCATTTTACAATTCATACCATTCACCCTTTTCAGGCTTGGAACAAAATATTTGTTTATTATAAATGAATTTTTCATGTCATACATAATTCATGATCATGGCGACAGATGTTGTGGAAAGTGTGATTAATATTAGATCTACCAATGAATTCTGTGACTTTTTCGCATTAAATTATACAAGGGATAAGACACTGAATGAACTTGCAAGCTTGATATGTTAAATTTCGATTTTCCATGCAGTTTTGTTTTCCATGAAATATTTTTTGAAACGTATTTTAAAATGGTAAATGTCGATAGTTTAAGGATTGCAGTAGATGGTGAGATCGGAAATCGATAAAAATCTGTAGTACTTTATCTTTTAATAACTATACGCTTGTAAATAAAAAGCCCGAGTCTATGGTCTGAGTCACCGAAGACTCCGCAGTTACCCGAGAAGCTTTAGTGGAACATCTCCTTCGAGAACTTCTCGAGTTCGATGTCAATTTTTTATGTAACAAGAGTGAGCTATTGGCGAACAACACAAATACAGAGTGAACATAGAATGCAGTTCACAGCCAAATCGAAATGGTGTGCAAGATACATTCCATAACAAAGTTTAGATGGAGATAAAAGGGGGAAACCCAAGACCGGTTCGTATCCTGTAGGCAGACTTTTTCTCCTTTATTTCTCCGCTATTGTTTCTATCCACAGAGAGACATGTATTATCTCTTAAAACATACAGACATGTAAGTACACGATATGTTCGGTATCATCGTATCCCGTGGAAGAAATGCACTCTCGGTGAGTATCGATTTCTTTCGTAGTTACTCTAGGGTTTTGCCCTCAGACAAGGTTTTATATTTCGTGAAAAGTAAACGTGCACTACTCTTCATTCCTATCAGAACTAAGGCATAATGACAATTTTAAAAATGACTACGAAAAATTACAATCAAAAAAATTTGAAAATAGTCAATATTCCGAACCTGGAACAATGCACTTTGAAAATAACGACAAGCGTATTGTTGTTTTTTCTTTATAAAACGAAAATTAAAAATAATGCATATTTGTTTCAATAGGAGATCATGCAAAAAATATGAAATTGCTTGGCTCAGGGACTTTCACACCTCAAAGTAGAGTTTAACCCTCGAACTTATCACGAATAAGCATAATCCTCCCACGTTGAAAGTCCCTCGTAACGCGCGCTGTGACATTCCAGTAGCGACACCCGTTTATAGAACAAAGACACAAACACACATATTTATAAATATGTGTAGGAACTCTGTTGAGGAGAAGCAGGACGTTAATTATAAGTTGGCTAATTGGCTCTAAGCGTTAAATCCAGGTCCTCGGATCCACATTTTCGAGCGTTACTTCCCGGCGAAGTACACTCTCACAGTCGAGTAATACCATACACGTGAGTGGAAGCGCTGCGTGCAATTGCGAGGAAGCCAGTGAATGGGCCATCGTGAGGGAGCGTTTTGTTCTGGGAATTGCGAGAAACTTAAATCGATCGTATTGAACTAACGATTGACAGTCGCAGAATCAAATTTAACACCATATAACTCCATTTTATCCTCAATATGAATAACCATTGTGATGATTAACTCTACGCATTTCGAATCCTATTCAAAACCGAGAGAAATCCGAGTTATTGAATATTCGTGTTCATGAAATTTTGTGTGTTTAATGTAACGATAGGCAAAATTAACTCTCGAAGCTCACTATAATAATTAATACACAATTATACTATTGCGGTATACACGACAATGAACATTGAAAATGAGAGACCTTTGATGGTCAAAATGACAATACATACTCCAACGAAATGAGGACGATGTTTGGTCATGCTCACGATTTTCAAATGTTCTCTTTCCATAAATATGAATTTTATTCAGGAACAATGTATCATTCTCAGACAGAAATTGTCTGTTCGCTTGTCGTTAGGTACCGCATGTGCATGTGTTTATGTATTTATAAGTAAATTCAAACTGATTAAATACTACACGCTGGAAAATAGTACCCGCTCGAAATTTATGTTCATCGCTTGTAATAATGACGTACATGGGTGATAATTGAAGCCGTGATAATATTGTAATATTAATTATTATTATAGGTATTTATTTAAATATATACATACGAAACACGTTTTGTAACACAAATCCTATTGGGTTTTCTACCTCACCAGGGAGCCACAACACTATAGGTTCCACTACCATTCAACCATTGTTGCCAGTTCAAAAACATTAAATCGAAAAAGAGAACAATGAGTAGGGGCAAAAAGAGAAGGAGGATATACTGGAAATGTTATTCAATGGTCATCATGGGGTTTCAACAAATACGTGAATTTTTAAACATCACAATGAATATCCCTCATTCGACCTAAAATAAATTGCTTTTACCCACAAGGAGAGCTGGAAGTACGGTTTTTTTTTTGAGTATAATTGATGTTATCCGAATCATTATACGCCATAGTTTTCGTAGATTGAAAAATTCACCTCGGTTCATATCTGCATCGTGTGGATCTTTAGGCTTAGGACTCCATGCTACATATAAACAAAACGAATCACTATCGATTTGTAGTTGCATCGAGTAATGTGATTTTGGATAAATTCGGAGCTTGTGCCACCTCGAGAAATACCGGGGAATGAGACAATCATCCGTAAAGAAAAATCTTCCACAGGCTTCGCCCAACAAGAGAATTTAAAGAGCAACTATAATTGCACTTTCGACGATCTTCAAATAAATCACGTGCCTCGATACTGTCACAAATACAGTAGTAGAAGTGAACGATCAATTTTTGAGGACGCGTTACTCACATATTATCCTGTCTGTTTTTCTGTTATCTGATTTGTTGATATTATCTGATTTATCTGTATACAGCACGCGTTAAAAAAAGACCATATTTGAACACATAAGAATGCGACAGAGCGCGTGCTGAATTTCCTTCTAATACTTGGCGCTGACTAACTGCCGCATCGTTTAATAAAGGAAACACTCGTGGGTTAGATTCACAGTCGCACGTTGCTGTTAACTGAAACTATCACTCTCGGGAATTATAATTGGATGTGTATCCACACAATCAGTAATGAGGCGACACTTCGTCAGATACATAGAAATTGCAGAACATGCAGTTTATCAAAGTGACAAGAAGTAACCAATTCACGCTATGTAACCAGTGCAAAAAGTTAATATATACTAGATGTATACAGTTCTAGGTTTCGGAATTTGTGAAAGGATATAGTGCACCTAATAAAACTGATGGTAAAGTTGAATACAAAAATTAACGGCTTATCTTGAAACTCATGAAAAACAAAGAAAATATCATTGAGTATTTTGTGAAGAATACATAAAGATCGATGTGGAATATATTTTCTGAATTAGGAACGAGAAGTGTCCACAAATCTATTGATATGTAGTAACGTTTCATTGGTTGAACTTTCCTATCTTAAGTCTGACGTCGCAAAGAATATAAGAGTGACGTGGACTTGTTGGAATTTCAATAGGTGTAATTTTGGATAAGAAAGTCTCGAAACACTGAAACGAAAAAAAGAAAGTCGTGTTTAATGGAGACCTAATTGTCCTATTTTACCAAATCAATGAACGTTCATTCTGTGTCATTTGCAACGTCAAGTCGTCGCTGCCGGTTATGAGAGGAAATGAATAAGTGAGGTAATAGAAGAAAAAAATAGGATTCCCGGGTATGAAAAGAAAAAAGAAGAAAAAGAAACTCTCACCCGATTGAGAGTACGGGGTAAGAGCGTAAAATTGCTCGAGGGAGAAAAAAAGTTTTATGCCCTGGCTATAGGCATTCAAAGCTGAGGGTGCTACGGAACGGACGAGAAACTCGAGTCCTCAATTTCCCTTGGTCTTGCACCTCTCTTGGTACCACACGACCAAAATAAAAATAAAGTAAAATAAATGAAAATGACATCAAGCGCAAACCACGCCTGAGTAATGGGCGATGGAAATGTTGTAGGACGAAACGTTTTGAGGCATTATTCAAAACGATGTTTCCCCGGGATTTTTGTTCAATCATTTGATGTAAAAGAGTAATGAATATAGCCCACTCTACAATGTATGTTCAGTTTCGTAAAAGAAAAAACAATGTATGAATGTATTAGCATACGGCTGTTTGGTGCGATGTAAACGAAACTTCATGATATTTTCCAATTATATTCATACAAGAGTTGTAAAAAGAACAAAAAAAAATTTAGCAAATTCAAGGTTTGAGTAAAAATAACGGAAAACGATGGACGTGATCTCTCAGAGATTTATTTATTTTCATGAATATTTAAAAATAGGGGTATGATATTTAATTGTGCATGTTTTAGTCTCTCGACGTGGTAATTACATATATAAACAATGATTAACTGCTCAATAGTATTTAACAGTATAGCGTTGATGGGTTTTTAATTATACCTTTTTCATTTTACCACTCAAAATAAGATATGAGCATTTGGTTTATAAATTTTTTGAATAAACACGGAAAATATCAGAGTATGTTGATTAATAGATGTTAAAACTTCGGGTAAATGAAATGTATGAATATACACAAGCAATCAAGGATCCGACTTGATCAAATTTTCATTTACGGAAAGATTAGACATTCTGGAATTAATATTGAGATGAAAATGTAGGGTAAAAACTTCCTCGCTGAGGAATCATGGGCCAGGGGTGATTCGTGACCAACCGAATCAATTAGCAATCTCAAAATCGATACGCTAATGAATAATTGATACGAGAACAACGACTGGGACATTTATCACTCATGGATGTCTAGTGATGAAATTATTCCTGACTACCTGAACCCTTGTGCACTGTCTGACCTCGAGAGAAGAGTTTTAGTGCAAAGGCAGCATGTGCTTTATGAAATAATGGCAAGCACTAACGTTCTCAACTTTCATAGGAAACTTGTTTACGTTTCTATATTACTGCAGTTAGCCAGGAGTGAGCGTACTTGTTGGGTTGTACTCGAGTTAGTTTCGAAGCGTCTATATAAAACAACAAAATTGAAATGTTCACTTGCAGTGTATATGCAGAAGGATCTTCGAGCACTATTGAGTTCAAATGGAGAATGTTGTTAATTTCAAACTTTTCGGGTTATGTGAGTGACGTCAAAAGTTTCCATCATTTAAGAAAAAATCAAAACCTTGAGTTCCCCGTGGAAACGAAAAAACATGTCAACTAAAAAAAAGTCCTCTTTTTCGATATGTCTCTGGACAAGTTTTCAATGTATCTGTATCATTGCTCTGTCATCGTTGTTGCTTTATCGACCACTTTTGCACACCTTCGGCATCGAAAACCCATTATACTTTTACATTTTATGGGACACTCTGTCCCCGAGCGATGCACTGATAATGGACCAGGTTTTCTGCGTACATGCAAGCGAGAAAATAAGGAATATTGAAACAAAGTGGGTTGCTGCACACTGTTTTACCATCCCAGGTGGCTTAGGCCGCGACCTCTATACTAATGATGGAAAAAGGAACAGCCAACCATCGCCTTTATATTCTTCGAGTTTCATAACAGTATTTCAATACAGTGATACAAACTTATCGAATTTATTTTGAGGAATTCTTCATGCAAGAGGCCGATGAAGTAAACCATTGAAATGCTTTCTTTTCGTTTAATCAAACCCAAAAGTGTCTTAAAAAAATTTAAGGTTGAAAATCTTCACCAATAACAATATACTTATTTTTATTTTAGCGAAAAGAAATATTGACTCTAAAAAATAAATAATTATTTACGTAAATGACTCGATAAATATGTAACATGTTATAATATGTTCATGAAATCTTCACAAAAAAATAATAAAGTTTCTATTCTGGCTGAATTTTGGGCAAAAATATTTTACGTAACTGAAGGTTAACGTTAACTATTTTTGCGATAAAAATTGAGTTTCGTTCGACGTTGAGTCAAAAACTGGAATACTTCACGGTGTCTCATGATGAACGGGTCCAAAAGGACGCTGACGATGTTCCTGCTCTGGCTCGGGGGCTTCGCCATAACTTTTATACGGTGAAGAACAATGATGATGATCACATAGGGTTGTACCACGTCGTAAGAAACGGACAACGATGGTTGAAAGAGTAAGATAAAAGTAAAAAAAAGTAAAAAAAAGTAGCATGAAAGATCTACAAGTACCGGAAGTGAAGTGAAACAGCTGACTTGAGAGTTATCTGACTATGTGTATAGACATACAAAATGATCAGCACAGTAAGAGCTTCGTAGAATGTGTAAGATTAACGTGGAAAAAGAAAAAGAAAGGAAAGAAAAAGTCTGGGGTGATCTAGTGACATTTGAGTCTGTTTCTTTCCCTCGTGCTTCTCACTATCGTGAATCAGCGATGTAAGAAGAATAGAGGACTGACTGATTGAGGAGATATGAATTTATAGACATAAAATAAATGTCATCATTCATAACTTTATTGGCCTCACTACATTTCGTACAATATTTTCTTCAAAATACCATAACGTTTTCGTTGTTGTAATATTTCTTACTTGAAAGAGCTCAATTGAATGACCTTCTCAGTGTAAGGGGCACATAAATGAATCATGTAGTGAGTGAAGATTTTTTTTCATGTTCGACTTTTAATTTTATCGAAACAATTTCGGACACTTTGAAAGGGTGTCTAAAAAAACTAGAGCTTGACGGTAGACGCTTCTACTTTCGCAAAAAATGTCTGGAGTAAGCAACTTAAAAAATTTATTGAATAACATGAAAATCTCTAGGGGGTCAGGACGATTTTTATAAATTTTTTAATGAATGAATCTAAATTTTTTAATGTTTCACACTAAGATAGTCCCTTAAACAGAAATCTTCTTACGGTTTGTTTCACTTTTCCTACCAATAAGAATCCATACGTTTCAAGATAATGATTGATAAGAACAAGCAATCTCATATGATAAAATTTGTGAAAAAAACGTGCTACGGTCTAAATAAGAATTTATAATTTTTACGCTTTTTTCTACTTTCGCATCTTTTTTTTTTTGGCTGTCGTGAAATTTTCACCTTGAAAAATTTGAGGGGCAAGTGTCAATTAGCTGACGGTACAGCCTTGTGTGTTAATCAGGGAAAGCTCGTTTGCGAGAAGTCCAATCGAGTGCCTGCTATATTTCTCTGTTACTTGCCTGACAAAGTAGCGTGTCAAGGGTCGTTAGCAAGATTGCATAATCCCTGGGAAGCACTCCCAATGGTGCAGCTAAGAAGTTTCCAGTTGGCTAACTATTAAGAGGCAATATAACACGTTACCTGAGATATAACGAAAAAAATCAGGCTCTTATTTCGTTAATATCGTCAAGAGTTGACAATTTTCTACACCAAACGAATTAGAAAGATAATTTTATCTTGAACATTACAGTAAAAATTGATGCGATACAGTTGAGCTTGGGAAAAGGTGCGAACAATACATTCAAATATTATTATTATTACGGTTTACCAATCTTTAATATGTAAAAATGTAAATATGTAGATCTGCAATAAAATGTCTCGTGTTTATAAAAGTTACAATGTGAATGGTGAAACTCTATCGACAAGACTATTCCCATTCAAGGAGAGGAGTAACATTTTTGTGTGATATTTGCAATTAAAAGTAGTTCGAAATCGAACGTACTCGATGAAGCCAGCGACATTACCAAAATTTCATTGACACAAGGGCGAAGTTGAAGTTATTCTTTCACCACTCAATACACGAAATATTATAAACATTCTCCGCGGTCTGACACTTGAGCGATCGTAGAACGTTCAATGGCGGCAAGTCGAAAAAAAATTGTACCTTCGCATGAAACTGGTATGAAAAGATACAGATATTTAAAGGATGGAAAATCTCGTCACCGATCGATGGAAATGAAATTGAAGGTTTATCGGATTTCGTTGCGATTGGAGCGGCCCGGTCGGCCAGTATAGAACGCTGTAATTTCAATTAGAAACGATAGGATCGATTTTCCTCATACCAGGGATATTTCGCTGTGTATAAGGGTGGTTGCCCGTGGAATATATATTACGATTGCAGTTCTCTCAACTGTGCATCGTAAAGGCCTTCGCTGTGTATATCCTTTGGCTATGAAAGATCAAGCTTTACTACGAGCACGAGCCGAAAAGCCACGAACTCGATTACCAATTTGCATCGTAAAATTCTAAATACACATCACTATCAAACGAAAAGTCGTAACCATCATGATTTCGTATTTCGGTATAAAAGTTACTCCGTTTCTGTTTCTATGGCGACGTTATTTTATAATACTTTGGTCTAAAATATTTCAAGCATAATAAGATTGAGTAAGCAATAAATATTAATTTTATTTCTACAATTCGGTTAACTAAGTGCAACAATATTTCACTAGGTGTATTTATGTTATTACTTCGTTGTTTCATCGAAATGACCGCAACAACAATTTTCGAAACTTTATTTCTAGAGCTATGTGTAAAAAATGATGACAATTTGCTGTTGTACCAAAAATAGACGAATCAACTATTGATTAAGTTGAATATTACAGCTGTGAAAGTACAGCAATTTGGACGACGTGGATGTACGGGAAGTTAAGATGAGGAAGATATCCTCGGGATCTCAAAACTGGATCTCACAGAAGCGTAAATGTACGAGAGACGGCTTCGATTATGATAGCGAGTTCAACAAGGGATGAGGGATTTCAGGGAACAGCGCGTATCCATCGGTCTATGGCATCATCGTTACGTTCCACGAGTCGGATTAGACGCTTTTGTCGAGTTTCGAATGCTTGGCCATGCACCTCCCTCTGGATCCTCATCCTGGAGCTAACCAAAGCGCTTCGCGAAACGCTTTACTTATGAATGGACGCAAATCCCCTAACGCCCTAGGTTGCACGCTTAGTCGAATCCATCCACGTGTTCATGTATAAATTTATACGTGGATGTGTGTGTGCGTGTATATATTACTTGTGTATGCATAAATGGTCTTCGGCAGCCGTACTTGCATTATCAGCGGTACATTTATAGCTCGCAATGAAAAGGACGTGACCTCCATTGAGAGTACAGTCACAAATAAATCTGTTTGAATCGCAATAATCGAATCGGATTCGTTACAGGAAATAGGGTTTTAATTATTCAAAATAATCATTTTCAATCATTCAATGGTAGAAAAACAAATGGGTCAAAACTGATCACCACTCTGTGAATTTTACTCGAAAGAACCGTAGGCATTGCCACTTATCAGGTGTCAAATGTCACCGGGTGTAGAATTGATTAAAAGTGTATGAGAAAACGTGACTATAGTACTATTTTCATTACTATAACCGTTCTTGCCCAAGTATATTATTTCTATTGTACGAGGATCGTTCTATCTGTATACTTCAACGAGTGCAATTTACCCCTTTCTAGGCCGTTAATTAATCATTCGAAACCAAAAATCCGTTGAACCATTCTTTCAATATGTGTTTACTGCATCGCGTCTCTAATGTTCATCGAAATAAAGTTATTTTCAAGTTTTCATTTACCAATGAAATTTGAATTTAAAAAATATTCAAACATTGAAGAAATCATCACTTCGTAAATTCAATTTGAAACCAAATTTTTTATTAGCTCCAGAAACAAGTTTTTTGATTTATTTATACGTCGAAAAAAACAAAACAACACGAGTCTTGACTATGCAAATTGCACAGGACTTGATGTTAAAAGTGATTTGTTTCACTAGAAATGAATAAAATGCATCTCAAATTAGTCAAGAATTACAATTTTTGCGTGGGTGAAAATGGCCCAATGGTAGTGTAGCCTAAGGTTAAGCTTGCAATGAAAGTCATGACACCGATGGCTAAATTATTACTTGCTAGCAGTTCCAAAAACTACTAAACTTCATTACACCTCAAAGTTCATGTTGTTAGGTCCAATCTGTTAGAGCATCCAATATTTTGAGGTGTATTTCCATTATAGCATTTTGCCTAGAATGGCACGAATTAATTGAACAATATTTTTTAGGATTTGATATCGCTGTCTTTCGCAAGCTGTTCACGTTATCGGGAAAACTTGATCGTCAGGAAATCCACGAAATTCTAAAGGATAAAAAAACCACTGGTATTGCTTTTTTTTCAGACAAGTTATCCACGGAATAGGAGAAGGTCTACAATCCTGACAGAAAGAGAGGGAGAGAAAGAGAAAGGAGAGAGAGGGGGAGAGAGAGAAAGAACGAAAGAGAGAGAGAGAGAGATCAAATGATATGGAACTTTTTTTCATTATTTTTATTGAAATCTTTTGTTACAAGATAATAAGGGTAGCAGCAAGGCTTTCATCGTGCGCGCGTGAGTTTTTATTTCTTTTTTCTTCATTCGTGTGGCTAAAGTGTGTGACTGGTACCTAAAGTACCGTCATTTTATTTATTTATTTATTTATTTATTTTTATTTCTTCATCGTCGATTTGTGTAAATACTATCACGAACATTGACAATTGTAACAAGATTAATAAGATTCGAGATGATTGATATTTTAACGAAACATTCATATATATTTTTGATTGTTAGGAAAACAGATTATTCTCGATTGCATAACTACTCAGAGATTATGAGTTTGAGATTGCGTCGCGATCGACGAGAAACCGTGACAAAAATATTTATTGCGTGACGTCACGAGCGTTCAAAAGTAAAGAAAAATTTCAAATAAGATTCGAGTATGTTTTTAATAAAATGAAAGAATTTGATCGCAGATATTCATGTTGTGAATACGAGAAACAGCGATGAGAAGGAAAACATGTTGAAAATGGCCTCTGACGGTGACCGTAGGAAATGAGAAAATGATCAAAATTGTTTTATGGCGCGTTGGGCTTTGCAGTGAACCGATTTTTGAAAAAATCATACATTTGTACGGTTTTTTTTTGTTGGCTTTGTATTTCGACGCAGATGCCTATCGATTTAAACTAATGATTTTTTTTTTTACTGCAGCTGCTTTCCACTTGTTCTTCGCGACGCCCGTCAATTGGTCTATTTTTTGTTTTCACCGTATGATAAACGTTTAAGGTTGAATAAAACTGATACTCTCGTGTCTCAAAAATTCAACGGCCAAAGGTAACGATTTTTCCAAAATTAGCGAGACATCAGGAGCTCAATATCGGTAATAAATTGATAAAATAATTAGAGATGGAACGGAAAAGGCTATGAAAGAAATAAATTTTTTATCAGGTTTCAACTCGTGATACGTACAAATGCAAAAGACAGCAAAAAATGAAAGATCACGTGGTAAATGCTTCAGTGTGTAATATTTCTCGGTCATAAAACTCTGAGCAGAAATTTATCGTCGGTTTTTTTTTGTCTCAACCACTGTGTACCGCGACATTTATCTGTTTCCTCAATTTTATAATTGTATGTTTCTATTTTGTTCTTTCTCTCCGGCTTGCCTCTCTTTCCATAATAAAAATTCAATGCCCATCACAATTATATCCGCATCGTCCTTCATCGTCCCTTTCGTTGGCTACCAAATCGAACATAACACTTTTTTTTCGTCCATTTTTCTGCGGGTTCGGACGCTTTTGTTAATATTGAATCCAGTTTTTATCATCGTTAAACTAATTCTTCTGAATCTTGTATCTTTCGTCCTCATTGAAGCGACAATGCATAAAAATACAGTGAAACGCGCAATCACTCATTATTTGAACTTTCCATCATTCAAACGTCCATATTTTCACACTAGTCATTCATTTATTTTCATTACCTCTTCGTTACCTCCCTTTTTCTTCTTTTTCACACTCTCATTCCCTCTCTCACTCTTTTTCTTTCTCACAAAGCATATTATAACCACTGAAATCGCACATAATTAATAATAGCATTTGTTGCCTCACAATGATCGAGCTGAAACGACATTTATGACAATATGTACAGATTTATTTCGTACCGACGCTTAAAGATATTAATAAACAATAATTAATCATGACGAATTAATTATTGGATTAGTGATTAAATAATGTTTTGAACGTCGAAGTTTGCGGGTCTTTAAAGCTCGCAAAACACGAAATATCCTCGTTCCGTCGTAACGATCATTTTTATCTGTCGAAATATATAAAAAACCGATGTCCCACATATTTTCTATT
This sequence comes from Campoletis raptor, assembly GCA_948107755.1. Lineage (NCBI taxonomy): Eukaryota > Metazoa > Arthropoda > Insecta > Hymenoptera > Ichneumonidae > Campoletis > Campoletis raptor. Next base: position 13,951,344 of record OX403622.1, read on the forward strand.
TTCTGCATTTTGTTTCTCCTTTTTTTTCCTTGCATGCGCGGATAAAGCTCAATTGCAAATATTTTTTTACGACGAGATCTACTCAACTCTTCTCCCCTCCGCGTCGTATTTTTACGTGATGTACAAATGTAAGAACAGAGGAAAATTTGAAAAGCACGATTTTGCATCGAAAAAAAGAGGGGAAGAAAAAGACTCTGAAAAAGCAATAGAGACCCGCAAATCTCGTAGGCTCAACTAAATCGTAGTAGTTCAATAGCTATACGCAATATATTAACTATCATTATTATCCACATGCGCAATAGTCGACTTAAATTCATCACAACGTTATATTTATACCCGGAAATAAAATCAAGCATGAGAGCTCAAGTGAAGAGCGAAAATTACAAAAAAAATATTTTCGCTCACCGAATTTACTCGATTTACAAATGAGAAGGAAAAAAAAATTATTTAACGGGAGTAAAAATGTGTTTTATTAAAATCGACATGAATTCTGAGCAAATTTATTTTCAGTCGGAATGGGATTACATCAATATTTAATCATTTTGAGTGCAGTCATATAAAAATTAAATTCGAAATGTATTTTAGTGTCTCTATAAAATTCGGTATTATATTGAGAGCGGAAAAAAAATAACAGAAATTAACAGCAGCGTAGCGTGCGAAATGTTATTTCCCAGTAAAAATTCGCAACCCGTTTGACTGGAAATAAAATTTTTGTTGTATGCATTAATGCTATCAAAAATCTGTATTTGGATACATTTTTATTTCCGTTAAATAAAAATAAGTATGACGCTAAAAGCCCTTTTCCCAGGATAGAAATATTTTTTCAGGCGCACAGTTTTCATGAGAGTATTCACGGGCAAAAAGATCTCTTAAGATTACGGGGATTCGGTTAGGTGTGATCGAGGAGGGAGAAAAAGGAGTAAAAATCATTAACGCCAATCGAAGCGACCGTCATCTTGGGTTTTTAAATATAAACGCTCATGATGAATTGTACAATACATTCTAAAATATTTATCAATAATAAAAGTGCGAAGGAGGCTGCTGGTGGCATTGTGTTCTATAATATTACATATATAATATATATATATTCTTTGAACGTGTATATGTGAACCCTGACAGGGATTCGATCGATCTTAAATCGTAAATTTCAGGTCCGTCATTATTAGGAAGGACTGCGTGTTCGAGAGCGACTTTAAACAAAAGCAGTGATTCGTTGGTCGTATATAATTCAGAAAAGAAAAAGAAACAAAAACGAGAATATTTCTTTGTATATCACGTGAAACGCTCCTCTCTACGCAAAGTTATTGAATATTTCAAGAATAAAACGACGAAGAGAGAGAGAGAGAGTACGCTGAGAAAAATAATCCATTTAATAAAAAAAGACATTTTAGGCCACAGATTTATTCGAAGAGAATCCTATTGTTTTCAAACATGAATAAATATGTTGTTTAAATATTAATACTTATAATAAATGAAAGGAATTTCGTTTTAATAAATCTTGGCTTGATGTTGAATTGTGAATATGAATATATGTTCACACGCATAATACGTTTATCGTGTCTCGTATAAATCCTCCTTGCCAATTAATATTAATGAGTCTCTTACAATAAGCTTTTCCAAAGGCTCCGAGCTTTGCATCGATATTTTGAACAGACACGAGGTGGTAGATAATTTTGTCATAGATTTTCTTACTCTCGCTGTCTCTTTCTTCGCTTTTTTTTTTTTGGATTTTCGTCTCTCCTGCACTATTCGCGCCATTGTTGCTACAATTATATATATAGACATATGTATTTGTAGATAACCATGTGCGTGTAAAAAAGCTAAAGATCTCGTTTGCAACGCTCGAATTTTGCATGTTTATTCTTCTCGCAAATATGACGTCGAAATTCTCGTTCATCTCTTTAAGTTTCTCGCATGTTGTTCAAGGATCAGTGCATCGCCCAACCAACGGTGTAGTCACGGGAAGCCCTTCCCATTCGACGCAAACGACCTATAAATCAAAATGATGAAAAAGTTTCATTTCATTGATGTTTTCTACGTTTCTTTATAATTTAAACAAAATTTTATCGTATTTTTTAAATATTTTTTTAATTATTTTTGTTTATAGAGCTCAAAGACGCTTATAAATTACTTTCGCGAATCATCGTAGGTTCGAAAATCCTGTGGATCCTTCAAAGTTCTAGAAAAACCCTAATGCAATCAATCGATTAAACGGGAAAATGGTTTGAGAATTCTTAGTTTTTTGTAATAAACTCTTTTGACAAAATGTGGCTGAACTTTTTTTTACAAATGTAAAAAAAAATGTAAAAACTTTTGAAGTTACGTACGAATGGTAAATAAGTAAATTCAAATTTGGATTTATAAAAATCTTCACAAAGTACATCTCAGTAATTGATACGAAGTTAATTCTCTCGTCATCTAATAATGAATTTTTTTTTCATCGAAATAAAAAACCAACATGGATACTAATTTTGCTTGAGAAAGATATTGAAAAATACTTTCTGAACTAATTGTCTCGACCTTGAAAGATCCTCAAAAATGTTTCTAGCCTGAAATAATTGCGATAAAAAGCGTGGACGATGAGCTATAGATACATTGAGATTTATTTAAACAGTTTTTTTTATCGTATGTTCGTCATTTATTAAGTGCTTGAGGAGGGTTAAAGGTCCAAATAAATAAATTGTTAGTCAAACAAACAAAGAATGCATTCAAGTATATCCGCATAATTTTAATTATCATGACAACTATTCCAAACCGTTACGTGCACCATATCCCTTAGAAGTTGAAATAGACAGAGACGTATTCACAAAGTATGTTACTTTTTTCGCAGCGTCAATTTTTTATTTTTTTCTTTTTCTTCTTTCGAGGGATGAGAGATGGGAGATGACCGGAGGTTTGGAAATAACCTCTTTTGTCCCGTAAATCACGATCGTCCGTCACGAGCAGGAAACTCGAACTTTTGGACGAAGCTCAGAGGATTTATTGCTCTTTCAGGGCGACCACGAGCTCGGGCCAAATTTTTTTTTTTTTTTTTCGTTCATCGACATCAGAGAGACTCTCTCTCTCTCTCTCCCTCTCTTACCTTCGATCATGCAACGAAGGACAGTAGCATTAGCACTTAATTACGAAAACAACAATCCATACAATGCCTTTTTTACAAATGCTACTGGTATTTATTTGTCTTTTTACTTTTCTCCGTTTCGTTTTGTTCTCCGAAAATCTGCAGTTGAAAATGACCGCATTCTGTTCTAAAAGCTGCATTTAGTCTCTGTGAGACTTTATGCACGACTGCTCAGTTTGTCGAACGTGATATCTATTCCTATTGAGATCTCATGCTCGAATCCATATGTTGGTCGTTCCCGACCGTCCTAACAAGATACACACACGTGACCCCAAAGGGTTACTCCTAAATTTCAACGCTTCAATGACAGAGGTCGTAAATTCAGGAACTACCCCATTTGCATGCCTCAAAAGTTTCGATTTTTTTTGTCAAGAAATTTGACGCGGATTTCCATAATATTTGACGCTGTTAAAAATATAAGATTTTCTCTGTCAAGATGGGGAGATGATTGAGTAATTTAGTTTTTCTTTTCGTATTGGAAAAAGGTCTGAAAAAATTGCGCTGCAAATTTTATTTATTTTCGATTTGCATTTTGTTTTCTACATGAAACTCCATAATCATTCGCGCAGCTTCGATTTGGATAGAGTTTGAATTACACATTACGTTCAATGGCAATAATCTCATTCCATAAAAATTTGACTACTTAGCGGATCGCAAAAACTTATTTCAACACAATCAAACATCCACAAACCGATACGAAAATTGACGTGCAATCATGAAATTATCAAAGATGAAGTTGCTTATATACTTTCAAATTACTGTCCAATTTTGTTTCCACAAAAATTTCAAATACTTTATTGACAGATAATTGATATTCAACCCTAATTCTTCCATTTGTTTTTCCAACGCAAATTTGAACTTTGCATTAAATATGAAGCATTTTTAAAACAAAAATAACAATCGCGTCAATGACATGACACCAATTTCTCGATATCCAACGACCTACGTCCACGAAAGTCAATAGCTGTTAGTCCTCGAGGTGCAAGAATTGGATTGATAAAAAGCCTTTCCATGTATACGAAAACGAAATTGAAATTGAATCAGATAAAAAAATATAAAAATATATAATAAATTTGAACAGACATGGTGTGGCGTACTTGGACGTACATGGTAAAAAATCAAACAAAAATACAGCTTATCCGGTCATCTTTTGCTACGAGGGAAAAGTGCGACAAACTCCAATTACAAAATAAATCGTCAGGGAATTCTACGAAAATTTTGAACATTTTTTTTTTACTCTCCTATACAATACTACGCAACCACGTTGGTTCCTTTTTTTCAATCCCTTTTTTTAAATCCTTGACCCCGTACTATCTCCTCTGGTGGCTCTTTCACATTTTATTCCGGTACTGTCCGAGCACTTTCGCGAGACAATGTAAAGGCCATCGGATGATATAGAGACCGTTTTATTTTTGGTTCGTACGAGAACGTAAAAAGGTATCGTAGCATCTGCATCGTGATTTTTCTCTATTGACTAGAGGACAAAATCGTGTTTGCGGTTTCATGGATCGTACGTGCCGAATTCCAGTTAACTGACGATCTTTCAATAATCGTTAACGCCCCGAGACAAATTTTTTTCGAACCAAGTGAAACGCGAGTTTATAAGAATGATTTATTTTCGTTGAATACTTGAATAGCCAATTATTGTACATTTCACTCATTCGCTGGAATTTTTCTCTTTTCATTCTCATTTCGGATTGTGTAGGATCCCTAGGCCTCGAGGCCTTCAGTAAGTGTACCGATTGCAATTACTTCGCTTTCGTATTTTCCCATCAATTCACCAGAGGCCATTTTTTTTACTTTGTATTTCTTTTCTTTTCTATTTTCCACTTTTTTCGTTCGTTTTTTAATTTATTTGCCGTTTTTTCGCGACTCCATCTCCCCTGATTTTTTCTACTTCTCCAGCGCTCTTTCATTCCTTCCCGTTCCCCTCCGCAACGGGGTTCAATTCCTCGGCACTGCTCTTCAATCTCTATTTTTCTATTCCTCCTTCGCATTTCGTTTTCTCCCTCATCTCGCTTCTAGCCGTAAAAAAAATGCAAACATAACAAAAAAAAAGATAAAAAGAAGAGAGTTCGATTGAAATCACGAACGAGCATAAAAGATAGAGAGCATTCATAGCCCGTGGAGTTATTATACGAAAACTTTTGGCCCATCAATATTCACGTATGTATAACTGCGCTTGTACGTGTGTGTATTACTCCACGAAATACTATGAGTTAAAGATTTTTTCGGTGCGAGATACCAAAAATATTCTGGAGCTTGAGAAATTAGCAAAAGAACGAATAAATAAATGAGCGAATGATTAAAAATATTTGGAAACAGTTTTTATGCCTTTTTTCAAATAAATAAACAAACATCACAGATTTATTTTTATAAATCCTATCGATGAACATGTCGAAATCAATTTCTAAAATCAATACTTCAAAATGTACACTCAAATTTGAGACCCAATTGGGAGTCGAAAATTCAATATTCATTTTTCAAACCTTCTTCTCATAAGACATGAACAATTGAAATTGAAGGATATCTTTGAGGATTTGAAGGATTCTTTTAGCAGGTCATCCTGTTGGAATTTTACTAAAAAAACGTATACAGCAACACTTTTTTGTTTTTCGTTTTCCGAGGAACACTATGTGAATTTTCTTAAAAATGGAAAAAGAATTGGGTGAAACAATGGTTTTTTGTTGTTTCAACGCATTGAGTAGAATAAGAAACAGAGACTTAATGACGGAAAAGAATTAATAAATACGGTAAAAAAGAAAACGCGAGAAAAGTTTTTGCGAAATTCGAACAATTTGAATATTTCCGAGAAACAGCAATTGGATTACGAGGCGAGGGGTTAAAATCGATCAATGGATTGAATACAAATAGGTTCATTTGCAAACCGGAGGCAGAGAGAATACGATTGACCGAGCTTTTGGCCCGGTCAAACGAACGACGCCTGAGGATTCTCTTTTTCATTAAACTAGATTACTTTCAATTCCCACTAATCCTTCATACCTGTAAGACTTTTCAACGTGATCTATTTATCAATTTATTGGTACGATAGAAAAGAGAACGCATTTTTTTTTTTTTCACAGAAAGTGTGAGTTTTTCAGTTTCATTACATTGACGAGCAAATCCTATGTCCAAACCACAAAAATTTTCAGTACAATAACATTTATTGTATTTTTCACGTTTTAAATAAATATTTCTGCAATCAACATTTGTATTATTTTGCAACAATTTTTGTGTTAACTTTCAATATAACAAAATGTACATCGTTTTCTAAATAACTGTACAAAATTGAAAGCTGGAAATTAATTTTTCTGGAATGCATCAGGAAGAGGCGGAGAAGATTTTAAATTTCATTCGTAATGATAGGTTTTCCTCTAGGGAAGCATAATATGGAATATTCAATCATTTTCCATATCGAAGAGTAATCGGAACATAAATCCAGTGTGTATATGAAACATATTCGACCTCGAATTTCATTCGCCAAATCGCATTCCGCGAGCCTCACGATTTTCCATAAAAGTGTATTAAAAAATTGAAGATGTTTCTATTTATTTAAAAGTTCAGATAAATTATTGTTGCATCTAGTATCGAAACAGTGATGCAAATAATATATTATTTGTAGTAGTTAACAATTTCCCGAGAACTGTAATGAGTAGCGTGTGAAGAAAAGAAAACCGAATTTATAATAGAGAACCGAAATCTCTACGAAATGGAAAAAAAATGCTTTTTTTTTTGTACGTAAAAAAATCGATTTGCTGTTGAAAGTCTTGTACAATTGCTTCATCATGTGAATTTTATACAAATATGATGAACACACGGTGTTGTGTTATGCAAATGATCGTACAATCACGAAACCGTCAAGAGAATCGCAATGAGTTTTTAATGAACGAGTACCAAACTCGTTATTCGACGTGAGAATAGGTTTTTTTTCAAAATGCATACACGAAAATCTGTTGTTGAAAATTTAATGAGATCGAACACGAAATCATACTGGATTCGAGTTTATAAAAAAAAAAAAAGTCAACGAGAGTAACATTTTAACGTCAATGTAGATCTCCAAATATTTTTTGCAGTTTTACGAAACACATCGTAACAACAAAATTGGGATGAATCGAAAGAGAAATTCGAAAAAAAAAAAAAAAAATTAACCCTCTCGTAAATAGCCGGGATTACAATGTTCCAATGAAGAGGGAAGGAAATACTTGGGTACCCGGCTCTCGACGAGAGAGTTTAAAACGGTTAGAGCAATCAAACATGCGGCATGCAACAATGAAATCATTTAATCGTGCAACATTGATTAAAATTCAGCGTTTATTATTTACTTGATATTTGTTTTGTGTCATAGTAATTTGTAACACAATACCTAGGCGAGCGTCAAATCGGATAAAGATGTCGCCACCTCGAGCCGGGACTGCCGTACTGCAACAAACACCCCAAACTGTGTCATAATCTGTCCTTCGATTTTTTCAAAATACATTGCTATCTTGAATGAAGAAAAACAAAATAAATAAATATAAATAAACAAACGTTCAATTGTCATTTTTTTCGTATCATGCTTTTGGGTTGGAGAGATAAATATTTAGTGAAAAATTATAGATTTACTTCCCCGTCGTACATATTTCCGTTAAAGTGTTTCAATTTATCTTCAATGACATTTGTCGAAGACCAAAAGATATTTCCGAGCACTGTGACATATTCGCAATGTATTTTTTTCGAAAAAAAAAAAGAAAAAAAAGCTAACCGACAACAAATTCCGTTCTCCATTGATTCGTCAATCTTCGATACGCGAAATTAGTTCAAGACCACAATATCATGTGATACATTGAAATGAAGGGGTGAGACTTGTTTTTACAAACAAACAAAATCGAAACAATTCTTTTCCGAAATCCAAAAGATAAATGGAAAATCCAGGCATCAGCGATGCGGTGAAATAAATAAAAACCGCAGCGGAGCAATGAAAGAATAGAGAAACATATCGTCACTCTGTCTGCTATTGGAATTTCTTTTATTTTTATTTTTTTTCAATCATTTATCATGTCAAAAACACAGAAAACTCAAATTAAATTCGCCCTTGATTACTTTCCGGCACTTCTATGCGTTATATGTGCATCCATGTAAATACACATACGAAAAATATTTAAACGATGTTCTCATTCTCTTGAATTTATGAATAATGCTCGTCGACAATTCTCTTTTTAACAAAAAGCGTAAAAGTTGTATCGCGCATTTTGAAAAAATGTGTTTCTCATTGACACGAACACTTGAACGAAAATCGTAACCTCGATAGAAAAAAATTGCACTACACTATCGTGTATTAATTGCTGTTAATTATTGTAACTACGAACTGAAAATTAAATAGAAAAAATCAAAAGTATCTTATAAATCACACTTCAAAATCCTGAAAAAGAAGGCAGTGGGTTAGTAGTCGTCATTAGTAAACATTCGTTAACGATGTAATCATACAATTGATGAAAAAACAACCTCTTGACTAATTTTGTAAATAAATATCAGAACGACACGGTTTAATCTAAATTGCATTTAAAATCCACAAACATTAATTGATGTTCTCATGGTTTTCTAAACTTTCGAAGTTAAATAGTTTAATTTTAAAAACAGCATGTAAATTGTATTCCTTGAAATCTCTTCCGTGAAATGCGGAAAACTTTGAAGTTTGTGTTACATAAAAAATCGAATGAATTTCTAAACTTCATTGATATTATAATTCAGCGATTATTCGTGGCATTTTATCAGTGCGTGTTAAAGTGTTTCTCGGTTGCTCGGCGTTCCATGAAATTGTTGAATTTCTCTTACAAACGCGTCTACATATATATTAAAACGCTTAAGGGGTTTTTTGGGGCCGTCACGCGATACTGATATTCGTGTTGCACCGGCAAAACTTGGCGTGCATATTAACGCGTGACAACTTTATATCGCAAGGCTTTTTGATAAGTCGATATATCGAGAGAACCCCCTGGTGATTTCTCGAAGAGGAAAAAAATGGAATATATTGTCGTACATAAAAAAAATCGTAAAATCAAGTCGTGAAACACCCACTGTTCTTTTTTTTGCATTATTATAGTATCAACAATCAAAAGATCTCAATAAACGCGAGAATTTTTACAAGATAATTTTTTTTTTTCAAAGTTTCTTCCAAATTGTATAACTTCAAAATGAATGAAAATTTTCAATCTCTTGAAAATTTCGTGTCAAGAGCAACCTTTCGATTTGCAGACTAAATATTATATAATAATTTAATAGCCTGAAATGAGTTATGAGAAACTTGAAAAATGAAATTGCATAGAAGTTCAAGACCCGATATCGTTTGTAATCCTCGATAAATTTATATCTATATATTTTTTAATAGCAATAATTTCACAATATTTTTTTATTCAGCGCCTATCAAACGCTCATTCTCAAGCTCGTGTTAATATTCAAGCGAATGCACAAGCAATTCCGACACACGCAAGAGTAACAAAACAGAGATTAATTGTCAGACTGAAAAAAATCTCGTATGCAACTCTTCGTTAGACACGTTTAACCATAAAAAAAACTGTAAGAAAAAAAAAAGTAAAAATAAATTCAGGAACGCGATCGTTAGCTACCTTCACTGAATTAGGGCGGGTTTCCTGTGGTTCATGTTAAAGAATCTGAACTGTAGCCGCTGCGTTAGGTCTTTCCGTACTGTTGAGGAAATAACATTGTGTTCGTGAGTAATGAACATTCACCCGTCATTTAAAATTGTCTGTACAAGTGTTGATTCATCGATTCAGTATTTAAAAAAAATGTTTTTATTGACCAATAACACGTTCGAATCTCGTCAAGAATGGTTCATGTCTGTTTCGAAAATATTTGTGTTTCTAGTTGTATATTCGTAGCATCAACATTAAATAACAAGAATTGTTTCCTAATTCAATCAATTTAAAAGCAAAAAAAATATTCTTCCAGTTAAGTTCGATTGATAATGAAATGAAAAACCTTTTTTGAGTCTTGATTACAATTATCATTACAAATTTAATTAATTGTAATAGAATCCGTAAATTCTATTCACTTCGAGTTAACCAGTGATTCCATTGATGGAAACCAATGACGTTACTTTGTTAAAATCGTTGATATATACAAAGAGAATAAAGGTAAAGATAAGAACTAAGAAAAAGATCAGAAACGAGCGAAAATAGATAAAGCTCTATGAGAGAAAAAAGTGATTGAAAAGAGAGCGAGAAAGAAAGAAAAATTGTGCGAAAGATGCGTGATTGGTGAAAGTTCATTAAATGTCATACTATATCCCGCTCAACGGGATCCTATTTTTTATTTTTTATAAATTAGTACGAATTGCTGTTTTCGTGTGTTTCTAACTAATCGAAAATTTGATGAACATTTTATTGTATCTCTGTTACGGTTCAAAAGGACTATTGTGAATTGGGAGTGTCATTTATAAATCAATTTTATTTACGAAAAAAAAACAAAATCAACGAAAGGGAGAACTTGTACGGAAAAAAATCAAAAATGTACAAGTAATTTCGAGCACGGTGTCAGGGTGAACATAAAAGTTACTTCTCGAGACTCAATTATCGTCGAAACGAGGTGTTTAGCTTGTTAACAAGTTCACAAATTCAATGTCACGGGAACGTATAGTAAATTTGGAGACAAATTTAAAAAACTTGAGGAATGGAAAGTCTGACGATAATTTTACTCACTGCGCTGTTTATATATTGTACTTTTGTTTTTTTGTTTTTTTTTTTTTTCGTTTTTTTTTTATAAGGCTACGATCGATCTTTAAAGGCATCTGCAGGGAGAACGGAGAAGCCACCAGGACCAGCACCGATCGCAACGGTCTTGGCACGTTCCAAAGCTTCGACACGACAAACTAACCCAAGGAAAATAAACCAATTAGAAATAACGTTTCGATAATAACCATCAGAAGATTGAAAATATTTTTGTTTTTCTTTCAATCACAAAAAATCGTTTCAAACGATGAAAACAAGGACTCTTATGTTTTTAAATTGAAAATTCATAAATATTTTTTTCTTTTTCTTTTGTAAGTATCTATCAAATACGTTGTCCACCTTAATTTCTTGAACTGTTTAAGGACAAAAAGCGAGTATTGCCAAGTTTTTTTTTTTTGCTTATCATTGACAAATGAGATGATGGGGCGCTACTAATAATTCAATTGTGAGTATTTCGTTGGATCAAATTAATTCTAAAATTTCTTTTCATAGGAAATTTCCTAATTGACATATTGCTGTAGTCAATAAACTACAGCAAAATGTTATCGTATCAGATAAATGTGTCAATTTTATCGAATAGTTTACTGCTTTTAATAATAAAAATGGAGTCATTAAATAGATAGATGTTCCATAAGTACATACGATAATTGAATTGAATTGAATAGATAGACGTTTCGTTTCAAGAAAAACTGTTCGAAAATGGTTTTTAGGGGATTCTAACACGTAAAACACGCCTAACGAGCCGAGGGGCGGGGGGAGGATTTCCGGGTGATCATAATTACCTCGATGCCTCTAGGCTAGATAAGAAAAATGAGTGAACAATAGCAGGATGATTTGGATGAATGGTTGATGACAAGCTCTATATCAGACTACGAAGTGATTTGTGAAGGCTTTTTCGTTTTTATAAATTGTGTGTGTTTTTTTTTCTCTTTCTATGAGTATTTACTCATATAGTCGTCATAATCTCCCATACACTGGCTCCCATCTGGATGGAAAGAAAAGAAAGATGAAATGAAGGATGACAGAAAAAAGCGTTTTTTTTCTTTGCTGTAAATCACAGGATCAATAAGCAAGCTCGTAATTCGTCAAAGTATTTTTTCTGTTCGTCAAGTTCGAAAGATTTTGTTTCGTAGAAACCATGTAAAAGTCGTCCCGACTTGTTTTTTTTTTCTGTGAAAAATAATTTTGTTGCTTATTTTGTTCCGTGAATTTCACGGAACACGGATTTTTGCTGTTGGAAAATATTTTTCTGTGATAATTTACAAATATGGAAATTTTGAATCGATTATCAATGTTCGAAATTGCACATTGTTTTTTTTTTATATTCTGAATGGAATTTGGATTACTCACTCCTGTCGATGTTACGCTGCAGGTGAGCAGCAACGCGATGTCTTGCGTCGTTGAACTCGAGGTGCAAACCCAATCGCAATAACGTTGGATTTTGTTCCACCAGCTGTGTGATTTCCATCTCGATTTTGTTACCCAACACTTGCGACCTCTGTAAAATGTTTGTTATATATTAAACATCGTATATTTAGTCATATTCTTTCAATCCATATATTCAATGACAGTTGAACTGTCATTTGAGATCATAATTACGAAATTATGAGATTTTAAACGAAATTTAATGTACACTTGTGCACACTCATCATGTATTCGTTTTTATTGTCGCAATGGTTTATTTATTGACCGCAAAAAAGTGTTTGTTCCAAAAAAAAACGCACAATCATCTTTCGTTTCAAAAGTTCTCGGTTTTCTTCATTTTTCGTACTTAATAAGTTTTGAGTTATTAATTTATAAATAATTATCGTTGTTCCTGTTTTCTATCGACAAATTCAAAAAATACCATAGCTAAAAATTCGTTACACAAGGACACAGAAAAAATTCACCAAATATTCATGGCTGATCGAGGGTCACATTCGGCATTTGTCGAAAACCTTCAAATTTTTCATTGAAAGATGAAAGTAGCGTTTTAACAAAATGAAGTAATATTTCAAGAAAGTTAAGACGTTACTTTTTTAGCAAAAGATCTGAAAATTTCCAAAATTTAAGGGTCTCATGCCTCGATTTTATTCTGTAACGTAGTTTTCAAGGTTTCGATTCTCTTCGTGCGAAACTACATTCAATTCACGAGTGGCGACTGACCCGTTTCCGGTTTGGAAGTACGAAAACGAGGTACAGCATTAAAATTGAGAAATATGCGATTATTCTCTGACAGTGACAGCAACCAGAACTCGAAGTTCAGACCACCGTACGTCAAGGTAGTGTGCGATACGTGAATGTAGGATCACCGTATCCATGAAAATATAGGCAGTTTACTTATACAATGCTAATTATTTCATAACTATTCAAAAAAAAATTTTCAATATTGTGTGCATTCGAAGGAAGCAAATGAAAATATTTGAAAAATGATTGTTCGGCACGATTTCAAGAAATCATTTGAAAAATAAATAAATCAATGAATTTTTCAATAAAAGATTGCAAAACCTAGTCACATTTTCCTGACTTAATTGTGATGTGAAGTTTAGTTTCGTTTGTTGATATCGTTACCTGATTGGAGCATCGGAACTCCTCGATAGCTTTGGTTTTTAGTAGCGCTCTTATTAGCCTCACCATCACGGTTGGACTAATGAAATTTGTTTCAACACTGTAATGAGAAAAAAGAGCAATCGATTGACAAAAGTTTCATGGAAAACTTTAAGCGAAACAGCAAGTACATGTGGGAGTGCTTTTTTAAGTGCATCTTTCAGTAAAATAATTGACTTACTTGAGGACTCGTAGAGTCGAATTTTTTTCCATGGCATCGGCCAATCTTTGTGCCGTTCTGTCAGTAAGGCCAACGTTTGTCAGGCTCAAAGTTTCAAGGTGTGTGTTCACTTCCAGGGCTTCGAAAAGCTGTAGGAACTTTTCTTCTGAAATATTCTGCAATTCATAGTCGAATTTTTTGTTACAATTATAGAATTGGGTTCAACAAATTGGAATGGTTAATTAATTATTATGGAATAGTTTATTAATTTGTGTGACCGCTCTTAATAAATTTCATTACTCAATCGATTACTATCTGTTGAGAATTTACGAGCGTGGTAAATGATCAAAAAATTGTACAGGATTGAATCATTCTGTAGCTGTTACTCTAATAAATAATTGGTCCAAATTTCAATGGAGTCCTAAAAATATATTTTTTTGACATGGATTAAGAAATTACTTTGATGTTATTCCAATTGAGATCCATTAATGTGTGGTCATCCTCGCGAACTTGTCTAATCGTCGAATCAACGTCGGTATCGTTTGGTGGTTCCATCGGAAAAACTTTTGGTTGACTCGCTTTCGTTATACCATCCCAACCCATGCCAACTGGTTGACCGGAATTCAGGAGCGATGCATGATACTGATCCTGATTCATCATTGAGTGGAAACCAAGAATGGCTAAAAAAAACAACAAGGTCATTAGCAAAATTTTTGTACATGCTGTAGTCATTTTAATGATTTTTCGTCATATCAGACTCTAGTCATATGTGGATTAAATTGATCTATCAGTTGCATAAGTGCAAGTGAGAAAACTACCATTCATATTATTCTTGGACATTGTTTATTATTCATCCCTTCAACAGAGTACTGTAGTGGGAACGAAAGCGAGACACACTCGGGCATTGGTGTTGTGCCAAAAAATGATAAATTGACAAAGAATTTTTTTCGGTATTTATAATTTGATATTATTGTTTATTTAATCAAAGTTTATTAAGTGAGGGAGGATAGTTTATGTTTAAATAGTATTATTGAGCTGAAACTGGCGGCACTGCAATGCCGGTACAACTCGCGTCCACCCCGAGCAAGCCCGTGGACGCAAAGCTAATAGATAGGTCGCTCCTGGCGCCTTGGCAAAAAAATGGATGCCTTCCATTCTTCGAATTAGTGTATCAAAATTTGCATTGATCTACTACATAAGTCTAACATTAATTTAGATAATGTGAAGCATTCAATTTCTGAATTTATTGAATTATTTTGCGGAAATGAATGCATGTGGAGCATCGAAATGAAAAGAAAATGTATGTTTTGTATCGATCACTGCTTTGTTAAAAAAAAATAGCAATATCATAAAAAGAACTTTGCGTTGCAACAGTGCAAACTATCAAAAGAATGAATTTCAATAATTTTGCACAAGATAAATGAACGTGAATACATCTATTTCCGTACCAGCAAGGTCAATGATCTCTTCCTGAGTAGCCGAAGACAGTGCGTGCTCATACTCGTCGCCGAGATCGATAGCTATCTGCTCATCAGCCTCTTTTTCTTTGATGTTATCCTGCGGCGGTGGTACCCACTGAAAAATCCAAAAAAAGCATACGTCAACGTTTCAAATCATCTATCGCACGTGTCAATCATCATCGTGGCATTAACGCGGTTAATTTTAGCGAGAGAACGCGAGGAGAGCCTCAAACGCATACCTTACGTAAGAACGAGAAAAAAAAATATGTTAGTATTTTGCAAAAGTCTCTAGTAGTATGGTGACAAAGAACGTACCAATTATTCGAGCACTTGGAAAATGATCTCGCATATCAAATGAAAAATTAAAAAACAAAAAGTCTCGTTTGGTACGATAAATAAAAGAACTAGTGGAATCTTCCATTTTGTCAGTTAGACAGCTTTATAGTTAAAATTCATCAAATTGCAAATTGTCGTTTCGTTGCAAAGTATTTTGTAACGAAACGTTAACGTTATAGATAATTGCATCACAACGACATGAAAAAACTCGAGATTTTTCATTAATCATCACAGTATAAAAATTAAATATTCATATTGCTTGATTTTCATGTCAGACGATGAAAAAAAAGAAAAGACGAAATGAAGTGATCAAAAAATTTTTTAGTGTTGGGTTAGTGTAATTTTTTCGAACACGATTGTCAAAAATTTGTTACCGACGTTCGGTTATCGTTCGAAAAGTCATGATCGATCGATAACTCACTTTCTTTCCTCTCACAACGCCCGGCACGTAAGGCTTCAGTTCAGGAATATCGGGTGTCTCTAACGCCTGTTTGTTGATGTGCTCGATGAGTTTCTTGCGGTTCAACGGCCCCGTTGGACTCTTGTCGCACTCGTAGCTGCAACGTTCCGATGGTGGCATAAAACTGTCCTGCAAAAAAATCCTCAAGTTACAAACAAAAAATACAATGACCTTGATAAAGTTATTATGTTATAGTTTGTATTTTTATCATGGAGCCGTTTTTTTCGCTTTCCCGAAAATTGCCAGACAATGTATTTATCAATCGTTCATTAAAATCGTTCCCAAAATTAAGAAATTCGAAAATGCATAGATCTTTGTTGCAATGCAACGGCAGTGCAACTTTCAAGCAGGATTTCTGAAAAACAATTCAACGTCAAGATTTCTTAACGTGATTCAATCTTTAATTATCATCAGTCAAAATCTTCCCTTAGAATACACATTAATGACCATATGGCAATTCAAAGAACTCCAATCATCATATTCTAAGATGGAGTTGATCAATTCAATAAATAGTTTGAACTAAACTGTGATTTTGGAATTGAAAAAAAGTATTCAACAAATAGATGTCAATTAAAATAACAATAATCAAATAATATAAACAAATTATCCTTGAAACATGTACACGCGATTGCACATTTCGATGAAAAGTGAAATGTTCTATAGAATATCGATGCGTTCCAAATCATAAATTGTTTCAGGTGATGCAAGCGAAAACTGTATAAAGAGACTATAAAAAATATCGTTAGATATTGAGTGCACATGGACAATATGTTCGTGATTATCTCAAACGATCTTAAAATATAAAAAATCTCAATAAATTTCAACAGTTTTTGAAAAATATTTATCATAACTTGTTAAAAAAAATATGAGACTTAAAGAATGTACGCACAACGTCAGCGGCGATCACTAATAATAAAAAAAGGCAATAATTTCAATACTTATGTAGTGTTTTTTCTAAAACAAAATCCATAAATCTGGTATTGTGTAAATAATTTTTCTAAATATGTTCTTTGGTGATTTATTGAATGGATTGAAAAACCATGATTAGTAAATATCAATCAAATGAGTTTACTTTCGACGAATAAAATTATTCTCATGTCATCAAAGTTAACTCGTGTAACGTCAAACTTTTTGTCATCGTTTTCGAATTGCATTTAATAAAAAAATTGTAACTTACATCAGGATCAACTTCTTTGGCCAAAATATTAATCTCTTCGGGTGTAAGCTGATCCAAAAGTTCATCAACATCCACGTCATCGTATTCACTGAGATCTTTGCCATATAGCTTTGCCGCCGTTGTCATGGTGGTTGTTTTGTGAGTCGCCGATGTCTGAAAAATGAATATTCAAAAGTTAATGTCTTTGAAAAATCTTCGACAAAGTGATCGACAATTTTTTTTAAATCCATAAATGCTTTCTTCCAATGCACATCGCGACAAAACAAAATAGCGATTCATGTATGGATAATGAAACTTTGCCCACATTCAATTAGGTCAAGAAGAAGAAAACAAAGTTGCACAAAATTTTTGTATAAACCGACAAATAAAATTAAACTACTGAGGGTAGCGGATGAAAAAGAAATTTCATCACAAATTAACGAATATATTTTCAACCTTGATGTTTTGACAATTGTGAAATAATGAGAAGTTATTGCACTGTTATTGTTGGCCGAAAAAAATAATTCACAATATTTCGGTGACGAATCAATGCTAATAGGTTACGAAAGACACTTTTTGATCGTTATGAATCGAACTTCTTACTAAAGTTCTAATCAAAACGATTTCACTGTACAAGAAAACTGATTGATCGAAAAGTAAACGTACGCGATACAACAGTATTATCGTATCGATTGAATTCGGACTGATTTTATCACGATATTTCCATCGGAAGAGTTGCCGAAAGTTTGATCAGAAATCCTTACTCAAGATTATCACTGTTTGATAAGACGAATGAAAAAAAAACGAGGGGAGGGAGAGAAAACGTGAAAAAAAAGAGTTGTTTCGTTCGGGAACGTGAAGACGGTGTTTAAGACGAGCGTTACAAGAACGATTGACTTTTTCGACAGTGATGATCTTTGTCGTCTCGTAGAGACGAATCGTATTGGCAATCAATTTCGGCAACTTTCCAAGCCGGCTGATGCCCTCTGACCTGGATAATTAGGGATCGATTTTCATTGACAGTTCATCTGCCAAATAAACGATTCTCAAGGGTTTTTGGGAGAGAACACAAACTTTATCTGAGGGGAGAGGGCATTATAAAACTTCAATGCCGGCGGGATTTTACTACACGATTATTTCACCAGCGCGATGACACATTCACCCACACAAACTGAAAAAAATATAAACGACTCACACGTTCAAGCGATTTTGTCTTAGCTCGTATTTGTTTTTTATATATATGTATAAAATATATATGTATCTTTTTCTTCTCGCTGCTCAATAATCGTTGGAATTTTTCAAAGAAAAACAATCCTCTTGTGAATTATTTTGGAATTAATAAAAACATATGTATATTGACAAGTGAATAAACTTCAGTCAATCATAGCAGGCGCTCTCAATAAAACACGTTTTTACTTGACCCGTACGGAGAGTCGACTGTGCGCGGCAGCGCCCTTTGACGCATACACCACATACGAGCTAACTACGAAATACACAGAGCAATCTCTTATAACCTGGTCTCGAAATCAATTTCTTTGTTCATTTTATTTTGTTACATGGTAAAAAAAAAATTTGTTATGCATACATGGATCGTTTTACAAGGCGAAATTTTCACGATCGTCCCATCAATTTTGAGCAAATATAGCATTAAGATATGAGGAAAATTACAGAGATAAGGTGGATGTTTAATCGACGAGTGTTAGAAGAATAGAGTATAGAAGTAGAGCCGAGAGCGGTGTACCAAGTATACAGAGAGGGGGAAGCATGTGTTGCGGTCGGGATTCTCGCGCGGATATCGACGTGTTGGTAATGTCGCTCTCAAATACCGATTGAGGAGTTATTGGAAAAATCAATAAAATATTTTACCTCCCCTGAGCTAGCCCTCGCAAGTCAAATAAATGCATTCTTTTTATTTATGAATCTCTTGTGGATCGTACAGTAGTTTGTGGTGGCACAATTATATCGTTCAGTAGTGAACAATTTTTTCAATAAATAAATTTGGAAATTTTTCCTCACTGGTTCACCACTGAACGATCTGATTGCACTACCATGAACTACTATGCGACCACCAAAAGATTTATATAAAATAAAATCAACTCATTTGACTGGAGGAGACTAACCCATAGAAGGTGATCTTAGCCATAGGCCGAAAAGCGATTTACCCCTGATCTTAGCTATAGACCAAGAAGTGATTGAGCCCTGATCTTACCTACAGGCCGAGAAGAGATTTAGGTAAAATCTTGTACTGCTATGATAATAACGTGTGTAAAACTGTAAAGAATCTTTGATTGCCAATCTTCCGATTACAGAATGGATAATCCCTTTCAAATTTTGCCTGTAGTGACTTAATAGTGTCTTAATTGTGTCCGCAGATTAAAAATAAAAAATCTATAGAAAATTGCCATGGTGAGACCCCCAGGGGACATTATTTTTCGAGGAAACAAAAAAATTATGAAAAAAAAAAATTCTCGAGTATTTTGCCGTGGAAAGCCTGATGCGGAATGACGGAATGAAATAGGAGAAAGCACGAAGCGGATATAAGCATTTCGCGCCAAGTTTCTTAGTTGACATCGGATTGCAACGTCTTGCCATGACCCGTGTGGCTCACCTAAATCCATCATCGTCCTGGCTCAGTGAATTTCGCGTGCACATCCGAATGTTCAAGACATACCACGTTGTCTCCTCGGAATTTTAACTCGCTTATATAGGCTGTAACTAAAATCACGCCTAGACTGCATCAGAGAACACTGAGATTGTAAGATTTCATCAAGGAGAAATGATCGTAATCATTTTTCATCGCGGTTTATCTTTCGTGGAATATTAATTAATTGTCAGCATCGAATTTTTTATGCTGATAGGATCCAGTGCGTGGCATCGACAAGCGTCGATCGATAAAATAATGAAGAGAATGCTTTTTCTAATCGACGTTTCGCCTTTACGCCACACCAGTTTGTTTGTCACTAATTCACTTATATCTTATGAATAGTGCTTCGAAATGGAAAATCAACAGGGATTCTTCTCTTCGGAGTTTCACAACCTACTGATCCTGTAAGCTTTGCATTTGATTGATATGAGACACCCTATATAGATGAAAACTTTTCATCTTGACATCCCCGAGTGAGCTCTACAGAGAAGGTAAACAATACATCCGACAATTTATACGCATCAAAGATTGTAATTGAATCTCGGATCGTAACGAGAGTTTATTGAGGAAAGGTCCTTCAACAAATCTGTCGTTCCTCTCGTACAAAACACAGAAAACTTGAAGGTACTGCGAAACTTTACATCATGCATGCGACACCTCAATCACATACAAAGATTAAATAATTATACTATTATTTAAAAATGTCATTGTGATTAACGAAAATTCTTCCTGACACGAAATTGAAGAAAAAGATTTTTTACAAATGATAAATTCTGAAGAGATTTCGCGGAAAATTAAATTTCGCAATGGAATTCATTTTCGATCTATCTGTTCAAATTGTATTTTTATTGGAACATATTATTAATCCACAAGCTAAACAGTTTTTTTTTCTTCCAATAAATAAATAATGTTTTATTTAGTTGTCTCCTTTTTGTCAACATTGAAGTTTTGGAATCAGAGCCATATATAATTTTCAAGGTCGTGAGAAAAGTTCATAAAGGGGCGTGAGGGTCATTGTACGATGTACAGATGAACCAGTGAACGGAGGGAGTGTGGAAAGGAAGAGAGAAAAGGCCCTACGCCGAAAATACTTGCCCCATGTTTTGAAGGGGAAAATGAGCGAGAAAGCAAAACAAACGAGTGTGAAAAAGAATTTGAAGAAAAACATGAGAAAGTGGAGAAGGGGTTCGAAGTAAAAGAGAGGAAGATAGAAAAATCCATCGTTGTGAAGAGCTTTCATCTCAGTATGTCTGTGTGTCGTAGTGGTAGAGCTTTTTGCAAAGAAAGATAAAAAGAGAGGAAAAGAGAAAACGTGAAACAGAAGAAAAGTTAGCATAGAGGGAGACCAAGATAATGGGTGGGAGAGAAAAATTGCAAAGGAAAGAGAGAGATAGAGAGAGAGAGAGAGAGAGAGAGAGCGAGACTTCTCTAACCGGCGACAGAAAACCGAAATAGCTGTGAGGCCTCCTCGCGTGCTGGCATCAACCCAACGGTCTATACTTGGACATCGCCGTGCCATGATTATTTATAGTGAGCAAGAAGCGCGGCCACTGGCCTTCTTGTGAACTAACTAACCAGCCCACCCAAACGAGAACTATCCTTCCAAACGGCATGCCCGTGACCTAGGCCCGTATTAATGACGACTGCGCCCCTTCCCGGCAAACCCGTGAAAACGTACATATGAATCTCCACCTCCCCCCCCCCCCCCTCCTTTTCCATCCTTTGAAATCTCCCTCGGAACTCGGAACCAAAGACTCACACTTTCTTTCGGTATTCAACCGCGCATGGACGAACTTATGAGCTTGAGAGAAAACCTCGTGTATCTCATCGCACTCCACCATTCTCTGTCTCTCCTTCTCTCTAGCCTTTATTATTTTTCGGTCTGACACGAATCTCTCTTTCTCTGTACTTTCTCACACATCCTCCTCGTACAATTTCAAGTCTAACAATCTTGCCAACCAACGAACAAAGCTATTCATTCACGTATTTCCTTTGGGCGAACAAAACACACTTTGTCGGCCTCTTTCAACCGCATGCAATTTTTATTGACAAAGAGATTTTGCAGGGAAGTTTTAAAGTTTTTCTGACGTGTAATTTCTTCGATGACGTTTCATCCTCACGAAAATTTCTCGTTTGATTGCAAGTACCAATAGTGATTGAATTATTTTCATAATTATTTGTTCATCACAGTTACTTTCTATATTGAAAAAAAGTCATCAGGAATACGCTTTAAACATCACTGAATATGTAGAATTTTTTTATATTCTTGAGATGCACGGCTGAGGATGAACTGATGAGAAATCAGTTTGCAAAAAAAAATAGTGCTTTGGCGGGATTTAATAAAGAAAAAAAAAAGTATTTATGTAATAAACAGAACTTTGCCTGTTCTTGAAGTTAAAAACATCGTTAATTCTCATGAAAAGGTGCTGGCAGTCCTCGAAAATATTATTCATGTAGGGAAAGCTGCCAGTGAAATATTATTCTGGGTCAATATGACCCGGTGCATCAACAAAGGGTTGAAAATAGAACAGAACAACATTTAAATCTTGAATGGAAATAGTCTTTTCACCAGTTTCATTACCATAGTTTCACGACGCTACAAGTGCTATGTCAAACGAGTGTTAAACGTTGAAACTAAATATCTCACCGGATCGCGAACGATCCAGACTGAAGCTTTTTAACGAGGGACAAGTTAATGAGTGTCGGGTGTTTACAGCATGTGACGAGTATCATTAAACAGGGCGACTAAATTACGTCACGCGAATGTAACTTTGTAACTAAAAAGTTCATGTAATCATCGAGCGTGAAAAACGTAGCGAAAAAAAAAACAACAATTATCCAATTCGAAAACAAATATTGAGGCTCGGGAAACGAACATGGAGTTTACACTCATTTTTTAATTGATCTGACCCGCAAAAAGCAGTTTATGGGCAGTGCAAAAAAAAGTCATTTATTGAGGTTGTAAATACCATTAAATTTACCCTCGTCAGGCACACGTTCCAATAAAGCAAATTCTAAGAAACATTAAAGTGTTTCCTATATTTTTATATAGCCAGATTTGGAAACGAAAAATTGAATTATATCTCATGGTTTACTGTCATCCAAATGGGGACCATAGTGTTCATACCTATCAATGATCAATTTAAAAAATTAATAACGACAGCCATAAATTTTTGTCGTTGTGAAGCTCCGGGATTCTCGCAGATTAAGCAGAGCTTCGGTTCGATATTTAAGTGACCGCTTAGCCGGGCACCAGCTCGGGCGGTGTGAACCAGTAGAAAACTATATGCAAGGGTATTGGCACTGGTATTCGAGAGTTTACCTGCTGTTCCTTGTGTAAAGAGATAAAGAGGTGCATTAGAAAAGGCTGCCTTCGGACAATAGTTTTAAGGGTCTCCTAATGACATGGAAGTTAGTGAAGTGTTGGCAAGTGGCTTCGAATAATGGGATAAGCTCGTAAAACCCGGACAGGGTATAAGGACCTTTTCGAACCATCGAACCTTTTGGAAATTTAAGGCTCACGCTGTGACCGTTTATTCCCACAATTATCCGAAACATTAATCCCCAAATAAACAGGTTGGCTAAACGCTTTTAAAAAAACCCACTCAATTATTAGAATTCCATTTGAATTCCTTGGAAAACTGTACCTAAATAATGAATTTTATCGCGGATTGGATTAAATATATATATATTTTTTCATAACATAGCTCGATAAAAAATGCTGCGTACAATAGTGCGTTAAGAAAAATTGGAAGAGTAGCTGTGGCCAACATTGTCAGTCCAACAGACGTCACAGGAACAGGAACACGAGCAGAAAAGTAACCAAAAATTTAGTTTTAAATTGATGGGACGGGCTCGTAAAAACCCGTCAGGGTTTCCTCGGGAACAATGAAAAGTAATGTACATTGAATTGATACAATTAAGAAAATGAAGCACTTCCAAATTCATTGAATTGTACGTTTATAAGATGCCACGCATATAACAAAAAAACGAATCATTTATGTTGAGGGTAAATGTTAGTAATTCCATAGTTTTGTTTCTTTATAATATTCTCCTCTGGTAATGATGTTCATGACGTTTGAGTTTAATGTGGGAGTACAAGCATGTGATTGCACCCATAAATGTTTAAAGCGTTGGAGTTTTTATTAACAATTTGTCTCGTCAATAAAGACGTTGCTTAACCTGGTAATAAATAATTAATGAAATCAATTATTAAAAATCACGAAATGAAAATAAAAAAATATACAAGCAGTGAAAAAAAGGAATATTTTAAGTCATAATGCATTGAAAAAAAAAAAAAAATCCATTGCTTGCTAATTCATCTATTTGTGTAGGTTCGCGGCATCCATAATTACAGAATTCATTGAATCATTAATAAGCACACATACGTAGCAAGGTAAATAATGCCAGTGATACAAACAACAATAATTTATAATAATATAATAAAATCGGAGAATGTTGGATGGAGGATTCGCTGACTGAGTACGTATAATGCATTTCTTTCACAATTCACATCAATATATATATATATATATATATATATATACATATATCTACATATGCAACATGTATAAGTAGAGAAGAATTCTCTAACGGTGGTGATATTATAAAATGAAACTCTGAACGTGGCGTCCTCGCGGCATCCGTTATTCAGACCCTCGTTTCTGCTCTTTCATCATCACACAGCGCAACGGGAAAAATAAAAACATACAGTACAGGATAACGATTAGAAACGAACGGTAAAAAAAAAAGTATATAATTAACCCTTTGCAGAGATCGTACGAAGACGAAAGCTCATTTTGAAAAATATGTAAATAATTCTCTAATATATGACACGAGAAAAATAAGAGGAATGAATTATTTCGTAATATGACGTTGTAAAAGTAATGCTCAGAAATATCTTGCTTCTCGAGATATTCTCGGTTGTTAAATATATTTCGACAAATGACTGGAAACCGTTCGAACTTTGAAGAATTCTAATCACCAACGGAATTCAATTTTCATGAATTTTTAACACATTATTATTGAAATAAGATATCAAAACAGGAATCTCTGGAATATTCTGTAAACTCTGACAAAGTGCATGTTGCGTGCTTCAAAAGAACGAATCGTAAAAGTATAAAGTAGAGAAAATACCTTCAACTTCTTACATGCGGTCAAAGCTTAAAGAAAATACGATATTTTAAATCTTCGTGATTCCCACAAACACATTCTAGGAAACCGCATAACAAAAGCCTTAAGAAAGTAAACAGTTTTTTTCCTTTTTTTTTTAACGAGAAAAAAAAATACAAATTGAATTATCTCGTTTGAGAACATGTTCGAATTCTGACCAAGTCACCATCAGACACGCACGGATTACTTTCAGTCACGCGATGCTCTTCGGTGCATCCCGAACATCGTGATAACAAATATAATTATCGTAATTGCAAGTTTCCGGTTCCCAAACTAAAGTTATTTGCGCACAAAATATTGAATGATATTTCGATCGTACAATTTTCAAATGTAGTAATAATTTACAACTTTTTCATTAAACATAAAAAAGTTTGTAAAACTTGTCATCATCATTTTTATTATTCTATTCAATTATGGTTTTTAAAGGTCGAAATTGCTGTCGTGTACTAAACAATAAATTATTATCTTAAGTATCCTAATAAGTGAATTTTTGAAATAATTATTCGATTAATAAAATCTATTTTGTCGAATGTATAATTGATTTTTTTTTCTATCATGGAAAAAAAACTACGTAGCTGTATGAGAGTTCGCGCGTTTTCCGGGGTGAAACGTTGCGTTAAAAAGTCACGGTTCGCGTGGTCCAGCCAGTGTTTTTAACGAGTTCCTGTGTGCATCATAAGCCACCCAACTGCATGGTCATGCGTTATGGTACACTAAAAATGGCTCTACCATTAGTTGAACTTTGCAGTTGTTTCACATCTTGGAAAGGAACAAGAAAGCGATAAAGATGCCACATCGAATAAAGATATGGTTTTGCAAAAAACCGGCGAATCACTCTCCTCGTGACCGAAATAGAAACGATTAACTTATTTCTTACATTTATTAAGAAAGCCAAGCGAAGCTATACTTTTGGCATGAAAGACTGTGGACCGAATGATTTATTGTTATTTTCGGAAATTATTTGAAGATTTGCATTAATGAAAATACCAATTGAACAATTATAGCCTTCATCACCGATTTATCAGTCGTTGTACATTCTATAGTATAAACTTGAAAAAGATGGCCTTGAAAAAAAACAATGGAAAATTACATCGCAATTACATCGTTTTCTATGTTCTTTATGAAGAAAAATTTGAACCCGTAAAATCAACAAATTTTTTTGCTGACCCTAGTAAACACAGAGAAATTGACGCTGATCAATATGACCCAGTGTGTCAACGAAAGCTTATTATGACGATATTAACAATATTAATACGTGAGCATGAGATATAAATAGTTACCTCGAATAATTTTCACAACATTTTGTGCCTAAAAAAATGATTTCTATAGTCACTTGAGTAGACAAAGCAAAAAGATACTTTTCACATACACGTCACATATGTTTTAGTAGTTGGTAGAAACAAGAAATAAAATAATTTCACTACTGCGGTTGCTAGTAGGGTTTTCTTTGGACTCGAAGATGGCAACCACAATAAAAATTGAAGTGAAATAAAAATGTGCAGTAATAAGTATTAAAAGTCGACATGATGGCTCGGCTTGTCACGACCAAAGACGTATTGCAATCACGAGATCCTCAGGAAAAACAATCCGCAAGTAGTCGTGTTGTGAAAGTGTGTATATCGATTTTATGTGCCTCGAATAGCCATAAAATAAGTGGGCTGATCAGTGGGTCAGGTTGCCAATCAAAACGAGAAGCAAAAGAAGGAAAAGAAAAAAATGATGGAGTAAAAAATGGTTGCAGAAATTGTGGCAAATGCGAAATTTAAACAATATTTTGACAACGATAAAACCCAGTACGATATTTCCCGAAATTTGTTGTATTTACACAATGGAAAACGTTTTCGAATCTCTGAAAACATCGCGTTAACAAAGACAAAAAGTATTTTATTTTTATTAATGCACCGAGGAAAAGTCGAAATTTTCCTCGGCAACAATGTGTGGAAAACGAAAAAGGGTGTGCTAGTTTCAATCTCACGTCAACGCCGCGAGCGTATTCGAGTATTATTGCCGTAAAAGACTTTTTTTTCATCGGTCGTTAAGCATCTGAGCGAGTCAATGAAATCGCTTCACATAGATATTTTGATGTATATGTAAAGAAAATATATACATTCTGAACATTTTGCCAGCACTGTCTTCACGAACGACTGAACTCGCCAAATATCGAGTTTATCGTTTTTTGTCTCTTCAAACGATTGTCTATTTTGATTCGTCGTATTACATGTACACGTATAAAGACACGTGTATATAAATATGAATTCACGTATTGTTCAAATATATTATTATAGATATTATTGAACGATATATCAAGTGTAAATTATAGCTTATTTCTATTTAAATTTGCCGGTGGCTGCATGACGGAAAGATGCAACAACATGGGGGAACTAAACCGAGCGAATCGATCGCGAAGCACGTGCGAGACAGGAAATATATATATGAACCATCTCGTAACTTGGTAAGGCAGGTCAGTGAACGACCAATCGAATTTTTCGCTTCGACACTTCCGTTAATAACAAAAATAACAATTGTTACTATGGATGATACCTAAATGAAAATAATAAGATTCGTTTAAACAAACAGACGAAAGAATTATCTTGTCAGTTATTTCGTAAAACGATTTCGAATCTTCGCGATTGAATAATAATGCAGACTCTTTTTTAAAAAAACATCTTAGAACTTTGTCTTCCAAAATGACATTTTCTACATAAAAATAGTAACTATATGTACAGAATAATAGAAAAATGTCGTAGAACTGAATTTCTAATTTACCAAATTGGAAGAATGTTTAGAAAATTATCATTTTCAGTATCGAAGAATTAAAAATGATTGTTTTTCTTGATACGTTAATGATTTTTGTTCGATCAACAAGTCATTTTGTCTTCTTAAGTAATCCTAAGAAATGGGACAGAATTTTTTTTAATTTCAGCATTCGTTATTATCAAATTTGGGAACCGTTTGAAGGTGCTGTAGTTGTTTGAACCCTATTATTAGGGCCTTCGTATTATTGGGAAGAAAAGAAGGCTGTTGTACCTATTGACAAAGTTACGATGTTTTAATCAACAATTCTCTAAAGTTGATCAATGAGCGCTTAATGAAAAATGTGCCACTGATAAGGAGGAAATAAATAAAAGAATTAATACTCTTAAACAATAACTTACACAAGGCCTCAATGAATCCGGCAAAACACTGTAACACAAGCACTTTTAGAAAATGAAAAGTTTGTCGTCCACAAAACTCACTAAACAGAAATAGTGTTGTGGATCGTTTTAAAAACAACGAAAAATTTGATTTTTTTTTAAGCACTATACGAAGTGAAGAAGAGCCACAGCCCAGTCAGTTAGATCAGGTCTGCGCAGCGATTGGTAGTACACTAAACAAGTGAGTATTATGGAACGTGAGTCGAGGGCAAGTGAGTGAATGATCGTACAGTTGTAGTGGTTTGTGAATGTATAAGGAACGTGATTATGTGTACGAAGATCGTTGTGGTGGAGATGGAAAGACAACGAATGGAGATGTGTGTAGTGTAGAAATACAAGGTGTTTCAGAACAATTTACAAATCCAAACAGATGGAAAATAAAAAAAGTTTAATAAAGTAAAAGGTGAAAAATAAAATAAACAACGATTCAGGAGTAAAATAAACTTAAGTAACACAGCTTCGAAAATGGAATTCAATATTTTCTATAATTAATAGACAAAGTTTCAAGATTATTTGTTAATATTCATTTAAATGGAAGACATATTGTTAAATGTTGAAATTTTATAAACGAAGTTTTTATTTTGTTATTATTGTGATCGAGATATCAAAATGATGGCTCTGTAATTCAAGAGATAAAAACTTTAAAGAATCCATGTTTCATCTCATCAACCGCTTACATTGATAAAAAAATTTAACAACTACAGTTTTGAAGAGTTACTCTTTTTTTTTTACTATCTCTTAGACATTTTTTTATTCGTATTTATTACAATTTCTGATGTTACGTTTCAGTGATAAATTATTTTTATTTGAACTATTGATAGAAGATAAAAATAAACTGTTTTTTTTTTCGCTTATGGTTTCTAGCTCATAGATCTTTTGACCAATAGTATCATTACTTTTGAATCTCTCTGTATATACGATTCGAGTTACAATGAAAAAGGCAATATCCACGAATATGGTGTCTTGTGATTCGACGTGAGTTACGCCCTTTTATTTTCTTGGAGTTCAAACATATATTCATATAAAATTGCGAGACTTTCACTCCTTGAGCCACGCGCCAGTAAAACACTTCCATCCGAAGACTAAAGATAAGCGAACATCAGTCCGTACACGGTGAGAGAAAGGCCGTGAAAAAATTTCTCATGCCGTCAAAAAGACTTCCGATGAAAAACAAAACCGAAAAATCTTTATCCATTTTACGATATTTACGACTTTGCATGTAACCCACGCACATTGCAAAATAAGTTTTTCTATTATGCAAAACTCAAACAATGGATTAATAATAAATAGTCAATAGAAATACAGGAATCTTGAGAAAAGTTACAAGTATTTTTTTACATAAACAAAATATCTATCATTGTGGAACTATTTATTTCGTTGAATCGTATTAAACGAGTTGGTAAAACGACGATGACATCACATCAGAGCCAAACGATGATATCACTCGGATACGATCGTCCTTAGTTTTTTTCGTATTTTTTTTTACCATATATATTTTTTTGTCTTTTAAAATAAGAATAACAATTATTACTATAATTATAAATAATCTCGGTTGAAGGAATAAAAATAATGAAAATATGTAGATCATTGTTTTTCGTAACTAGTTTTAGAAGACCAGAAATTAGAAATTAAATTTACAACGCAAACAAACCCATTGAACAAAAGCTTGTTTTTTTTTTCACATTTGCATTTTCGTTTAATTTCACTCGTGCTTTTCAATAGAGCTAGAGTGACATAAAAACAAAATCTTTTCCTCGTGCATACGAGTAAAGATAAAACGAAAAAAAAAGTGAAATTCTACAAAAAACGATTGGATTAAAATCTTTTCTCACCGTTCTTGTGAATTTTATTCAAGCGGTAAAGCGAAATACTCTCGCTCGAGATTCTGTGCGAAAACCTGTGAAAATCGAGGAAACAATAGGGTTTTGTCGAGGAAACGAGGTCACGGAAGATTGTGGCGATATTTCACGATTTCTGAAGAATTCTATACTAAGAGACGATTTCATTTAACAAGTGATTCGTTTAAGGAGAACTTTAAGGGATACTTAATAATGATGATAATAATAATAATTTCCTCACAGCCATATACAAGAACTTGTTTTTTTTTTTTAATATCAAACTGAGACAATTAATTTCGAAATGTACGAACGTAAAGAGTGATTTGTTGTACTAATCATAACCTATTGATTTATATCAATAATAAAAAAAGGATAGATAATAATAAGTCATAGCAATAAATCACAGTGAATCTAGGATACATATTTTAGAAAAAATTATCAATTTTCAAAACGAATTGTCCGTGAGAAGAGACGATAAAATCAATCGGGACGTACAAATATTTGTATGAGTGATATTATTTTCCCACGCTTAGTACACAAAAGACACGCGAATGGTCGACTAATCGTGACACAGCGTGATATAATTATCAATTCATTGTAGCCACGAGGATTATTGATACGCAATACGAGACGTCGTTGGTCATGAAAATGTTTACAGAGTTTTATTGAAAATGAATTCTTTTTTTATTAAATATATGATTAATCTAATCGTAATTTTTTATATCAGGCTACTGTTGATGTATAGAATTTCGTTATGAATTTTTAATGGAGATCAAAATGATCGTTATATCATTTTGAAACTGCGATACACATCAACGTTAAATGAACGATAATGTTATTGTTTTTTAACTTTTCAGATGACTCAAGGCTTGCTCGATTTCATGTGGGATGCCTATATGAGCTAATCTTAAGTATGTAAACGTCTTATAGTTTTCAGGGATAAATTCTAAATTATTATCTTCAACGTTCACCCACATATGTTGGGCGTGTTTCGATTTTTTCTCCTCTTCTCACTCTCACCTCTCTCTTTCTCTTTCTCTCTCTCTGCCTCTCTCTCGGCAGTAACGCGTACTCTCGATCGTGAGGACATCCGTTCTGCACGATTTATTCATTGGTTTAATTTGCGAGTGAATGCATCAATGAGATACGTCCGTGAGAGGGGTCAGTATGTCACGAGATTGATTTACACTTTTAAACGTGCAATTCCAATCTATTCAATTGAAATTATGCATGTGTTTTCTTTGAGGTACGAACAGAATTTGTCCTCAAAGAATTTCGTTACAATCAATTGATATTCGGCTACAATTATTCACATTCTGTTTCGAGTGCTCAATTTAAAGAATAATTATTATAATAATTCCAGAGAATAAACTTTTGCTACGTGTAGCATAATTTTTTTTTTGTTCAATACTATTACTTTATAAATCTTTGGACAGAATAGTATTTTATTTTTTATTTCTTCATAAAAACATCAATATTCGTTTTTGGGTTGTTAAAATTACAATATGCCAATGTATTATTAAATTATTTCGACGTAAATGAACAGAGCGTTAACGTTTAGGAAATCTTAGTCAAAGTAAAACCATCATTAAATTATGGTTTGTACAACTTTTTTAAAATTGAATTACTGAAATAATGTAATTATTATAGATGGTTTTTTCCTTCGTAATTATACAATTTATTCCTAATGAATAACGACATTAATTAATAGGATAAATGTCATAAGGATGAAAAAATTCTAAATTATAATTTTTTTTCAACAGACACGTGCCTGACACTCCTTCGCCATTTGTTTCACACTATAAATATACAGAACGTTTATATACACGAATATTTATCCCTATACATAAACGAAGAATACTTTGAGGAAGTCTCTCACTCGATCTCCGTTCACTTTCGGTACTTCGTTTCTCCACTGACCTCTGCCAAATGCATTGGGCCGAGGGTACTTCGACCCCGTGGACATAAATAGTTCGTCATCTTTCACGAGAGCACAGAGTAGAAAAGTAAAAAACACCAAGAAACAACTACGTCGAATGCTAACCGCGAACAAAGAAAAATGAATTTATCCTGCGTTGCTGTATGCCAAATTACATTTTAACCCTGCGTCAACGTACAAATTCCACAAACATTACTCGCAAGCTTCATCTCTTAAGTCTGTTGCTCTTCAAGTCACACGAATAACTCCGAGAACAGATTTCTCGTGACTTTCTGGAAAAGATTAATAACCAAAAACGTCGAGTCAAGAACTCTGTACTTCATGCTCAAAATCTGCGCTCGCCAAATCTTCTTTCGCACGAAAAAAGAATTCTTTTTTTATTCTCAAATTTTCGACTTCTTCAAATTCATCCTCTTGTTCATTTTGTACATAAAAATGAGAAAAAAAAATTGACGGTTTTTTAAATCTTATACGTGAAAAAAAGAATTAAAAATGGAACAATGACACGAATTTATATCGATATTTCATCCATTTTTTCTTCAACTTGTTGTTTTCAATTTTTCTAAATAATTAATAAACAATTAAATCTATAGTTATGGTTATAAATTTCACACGGAAGTTAGATTGTGATTGGAGTTCCTCTAATCTTTCACAGATGGTATCATAATGATCCACACGAACAAATGACTATAAACGAATTCTACGCTTCTATAAATGAGATTCTTAGTGAATGTATTGCGACTCTCGAGAAACTCGTTTTCATTTGTAATTCTCGGCGTGTCATCGCGCATGTGGCCACGTGCGACTCGTTTGCATTATTATCCTTTCTCCAGGCATACATTGTGTACAAACACTCTTTGCAAGAGGGACAATCTTTTCCCATAGAAAATTAAATAAATATACACTCCATTGTTGCCGTTAGTTTTATTTATTTTTTTCTTCAATTTATGTATGATTTTTATTTTTGCTGTTCTTCACTATTTAGAAAATTTGTTCATGGTTGAGTGATTACCTGTTTTTTTTTTTTTTTTTTTTTTTCAAGTTAAAAAAAAAAGACATATTACATTTTTTTTCACCCAGAAATTTTATTTACTTGCGTAGGTGGAAGGCGGGAAAGTTAAACATTGAAGAAAAAATAAAGACAGTGAAACACACATCGTTCAAATAAAAAATTTCAAAGATACGAGATTCTACACGATTTTGAATGATGAAGAAAATGATGTTTTTTTTGTCTCCTCGCGTACTGTTGTACTACGAAAGGTTTCCACTGGAACGAGTGTCGATGCCAACTGTGTCAATATTATGTTTTATGCAAACCGTAATACCAACAAATGTCGATTGAGTCTCGGAGAGATCTGGGCCACTTTTGATTCCAGAAGATGTTTCTTTCTCTCTATTTCATACTCCCTTCAACGTTTTTTTATTCCTGCCAATCATTGCTGTTGTACTACTTATATCATTTTCTACAATTATTTGAAGCTATTCCACCCCGCGCACTCGTTTAATGGGGGCTTTTATGTTTCTGAATGTATTTTTACAAAGTTTTGTGGATACATCAAATACAAACGTTGCTAACATCAAAGTAATCGTAAATTTGAATATTTTTCACTTAGAATGGTGCTCTGAATGTATCCTTAAACTTTTTTAAATTTCTTTTGAAAAATGCTTTAGTACGACTACAATTTTAATGTCACTGTAATGTTTCTAGACCGGTAAAAAAAAAAAAAAAAAATGTACATCGAAAAATATTTTATGTGCCGGTGAATCATTTTTGTTGGTATACATATTTCTAGCTTATGGTTCAAATTTTAGTGTTTTTGTTGTTGTTATTATATTACGTGTATCCTGAACATCTTAGGACAAGACACACGAGTAATATTTGCATTCCAAAATACTTAATCGTGTAAGCAAAACGTTCTCAAAGTTTCAAGTGCTGAAGTGCAGTTTGCGCTTTTGCGAAAGAAACGTTGTACTTATCTCATTTGTTTTTTCATGTCGTCTACCGTGCTGCTTGTTTATTGAAGATGGAAGGAGAGCTGAAGAGAGGGGTGATGGGGAGAGGGTTGAGATGGAAAATCGTGCAGAGGATAGTATCTTGCTCTCAAGGTCGTTCGCGTTCTCAAAATACAACGATGAATCGATCGGGTGATTCGAAATAGCTACGAATCTTGAGAGTATTTTTGCTTTCTCAGACCAGGGGGCTCTTTTTATGACGCTTAAAAAAAAAAAAAATCGTTCACAATCCCCAGTTGCAGAGCTTGGCGACAAAGCCTGTTGAAAAACGTTACAAAATTTCATGGAAAAAATAAACAAAAAGAATCATTCTCATGATTCAGTAATGTTTAAGGTATAAAATAGCTGCTTTAGAATAGTCAAATGAGTGTTAAATTTTCACTCATTTGACAAGTGTGAAGCAGAAATATTACCTCGAATTCTGGACTATTTCGATGCCCATTAAGATAAGAGTTTGGAAGTCTTTTCATTTGACTTTTGACTTAATTAATTGGTACTGATAATGTGTCATTTTTCTAGCTTCTTTTCATATGTATAGATGTTGTTATTGTGACTGCGGTTGATGAGTCATTGACCATTTCATAACTCATCGGGATAGGATTTTTCCAATTATTACGAGAGATTCCGAGCCAGTTTTTTATGTTTCTCGAAATCTATTTCTTTCCGCGTTTCACACTACCACAAACATTCCGTTCCCGCCCTATAACGAAACATGGCGGACCCAGCTGGCTCCAAAATGTTTTTTCTTTCATTGCCTCTGAACAGTCAATATTATTATTGGCACTTTTGACACGTGCGAAAATCTCGGAGCGGATTTATAAGTTCGTCGAATGAGAATTTCGAACGTGGTTGAACGCGCGAGGTTCATTATTTTTTCGCAAGAAAGACGACGAAGTGTGCGAGTTCGAACTTTGAAAGAGCGAGAAAAGAGTTGAGTCGATCTGAATCAATCGTTTCGTTGAACGCGTCGATTATAATATTTCGTTGGAACAATAAGTTATTTTGTGAATGCCAAGTGTAAAGCATTTTTTTACACTTCTATATCTTATATATTTACAGGACGAGTAAATAAAATTGACAGTTGACGATTGTATTCGATAAAACCAAAATTAGACACGCGTACGAAAATATACTGTGGTTTATTCGAAGGCTGTAAACGTATATGCAAAAACAAGCAATGATAATAATAGATGGATGTGTCCCAATCGATAAATAACTTGAATAACCTTCGAGATCAGTGACCTTGGTTCATGCGTTTTGAGATTAAAAGTAGTGAAAAAAGTGTCTATAGAATGCACTTGTGAAATGAAATTGGCAATGAAATACTATTGAACAATAGGGACGTTGCGAAGAGTCGAACAATAAAAGTCTCCCTGCACTCGAAGACTCACGTTTAGCCTTTGGCGCCACATACGTCTGGCGACTATCGACCCTGTCCACTTATTTCTATATATACTTTTTTTTCCACCTTCGTGAATCATGAAGTCGGCAATGCTAGCGCAAACAATGTACTACACGATTGACATGCGATCACGCAATTTTTTTAATAAGGTTCATTGATCTTCTTAAAACCCATCGCAAACAATTGAAAAATAATTCACGTTAAGTCTCCTGCATAATTTTTTTTCTATTAATTAAAATCTACGCTTCAAAAACAAAACAAAGTACAATTCGTCAAAGTTCTTGATCATATAATAAAAATTGATCCAGTTAAATGTCACTGTAAACCACCGAGTTCCGAGAATATAAAATCGTTAAATTTTACGTGTTCTCATTCATCGGAGACTTTACCTTCTGGTTGAGACAGCATTGACATAAAATTAAGATTTGAAGAAAATGAAAGACATGTACAGAGTAGAACATTCCTGTATGGCTTTTCTCACAATCTTCCAAGACTTTTCGTTGAATTTTACGTGGCTCGTATATATGTACATACAAGATCAGCATCGGAGAATCTGCCACTCTGGTCCAGAGTGGCAGAGATGCGAAGCTTTTAACTGCCACTAAAATTCTACAGTACGCGAAAATAAATCGAAATGAGCGTTGCAACACATTCAAAATGTATCAACGAATCAAATTTTATCATATTACAAAATAAAAATATAATTATTCTTCAAAAAATCAATCATATTGCAGTTTTTATTACATCAATAATAACAAAAGATTAAAAAATAATTTAATAAATCGAAGTGGAATCAGTTTTTAACCCTTTAGATTAGAAAACAAATATAGATACGATTCAAAAAGTATCAAATTTTTCGAAAAATGGATGAAAAACAACAACATTTCGAGAATGTGAAATTTGGTAGGAAACGATCTTGAAATGTCAAGATAGACATTATAAATATTATATATATTAATATAATGAGATTATGCACAGTTGAGAATGTGAGTTGGTAACGTCGTCAAAGAGCTTATGGCCTGTAACGGATTAACAGGGACTAATCGTCGCTGCGGGTACAACAAGATGACAGGAGCACAAAATATATGTATGGAATAGTAAGACTCGTGG
This sequence comes from Campoletis raptor, assembly GCA_948107755.1. Taxonomy (NCBI): domain Eukaryota; kingdom Metazoa; phylum Arthropoda; class Insecta; order Hymenoptera; family Ichneumonidae; genus Campoletis; species Campoletis raptor. The sequence continues at coordinate 13,987,659 of OX403622.1, forward strand.
GTGACATATTCTCGCGAGGCATGAAAGCCAAAAATTCATCGCACATGCCAGAGTCGTTTAATAACGCTGACTTTGCCAAGTGGCGTAAACTTTGTCATTGGATAAAAAGTGAATTTGCGAAAAGACGTATAAAAGAAATGACTTTTATTCCATACCCACAAATAATAAGTGATTAATAACGATTGAATCTTGAGTAACCTAAATATTCAAAATCTTCCATCAATTCGTCTTAACAAACTCGAATACTTCGTACTTTTTGTGACAAGTGTTGACATCTAGTTTTTGTTTTGACATTAAGTTTTGATCGGTCGGGGCCAGGTGCCAGTGATTTTATGTCATCGGACCAGGCCAAAATTGAATTTCGATCTAACGAGATTCAAATTTCATTGAAATACGCGTTTAATATGAGATTTTTGAAATGGTATACGTAGACTGACATTTGCTGACATTTACCATCAGCGAAGAAATCGTCAAGCTTTTCAAAATTAAGTTCTATTATCGCTCCACAGATAATTTCTCTTTATTCATTAAAATTTGCATGGATCATTGAAAAAGTGTCTCATAAACATTCATACTTCAAGAAAGAATTTGCAACATTCATTGTTTGGTCATCATTTTGTAAGAGCAACAAAGCCTTCTCTCTTTTCCTTTTCTTTTAGAAATTTTCTTTTTTTTACTTTTTTGTTGCATGCATTGTCTGCCTCGTGCAAAGGGACTCCCACGTTAGTCCGATTTGTAAATTTTGAGGGTCTTCCGAGAGATGACTCTCAAATAAAAAAATTTCCGTCATTCAACCGCGCCAAAATGCCGTCGCGATAAATCTGTTTGGACATAGCCGGATTTTTTGACGTGAAAAATACGAATTAAAAATTAATCATGCTCGTGAAAAGTTGGGATTTCCTGTTGAGCTTCCAAGAGCCAAGAAAATGTAACAAAATTTCATTCGATTTGAATCAGTAAATGATATTTATGACAAGGACAGAAGGAATGATTTAAAAGAAAAAAAAATAAACAAAAATCCGTTTGTTTTGTTGTTCAAAAGTTATTCGTGATGAACATCAAGACCGGAATAAAAATTTATACCAGTAATCCAACTGTAGGGGAGATTATAACGACCTTGTCACTAGTGCCAAGAATTTTTTACTCCTTTTCACTAAATTTTCGTAATTTTCAACGTCGTATTTAGAAGTGTACGAAATCCGAGGATAAATTTTCGTTATTTAGTACGTCGTGGGAAATAAAGTTTGGCATTTATGCACCATGAAATCCCAGCATATTTGGAAAGTTCATCTATAAAAAACATCGCGTCATTCGATGACAATCCATCCATTGCCTCTAAATTTTTGTCCATCTATAGGTTAAGTAATAACTCATTTGTTAAAGTGTAAGGAGCAAAAAAGGATTTGACGAGACCCCTCATCTTGCTCGAATTTAGATTCGGGCCCATTTTTGCATTATTTTCTGCGTGGGCTGAAACTTTTTCATTCCGATCGAACGAAAGATGAAGAAAAATGTAACCTTCGGAACTTGCAGCTATTTCATTCGCCCCCATGGCGACTTAGTTGGTATGACAAATTGCCTTAAGAAACATTTACTTTCTAGCTTCGTTGTCGAATGACAAAATGAAAATAAATATTTGAAATAAAAAAATATAAAATATTAATTTAATGCATCAAAAGTTGTTATGAGCGGGCGAGTATAAATGTGTAATTAATATATTAAGTGCCTTGTCACATGAATGGAAATTTTTGAGTCACTTAGAACTCTTTGAAGAACAATCGGGAGTATGATTTCGTAGAGTTCTCTTCTATAAACGATCGACTTTGAAATCGATTCCCAAAATCGTGAAATCTTGCTTATGACCTCACCTCATCGTCGGGAACCCTAGATGTTGTTTTGGTCGTTTTACTCGTTCTCGTAGTAGTGGTAGTTTTTCTACTGATTCTCGAAGTCGTTACAGTCTCGTGGGGCGAGTCCCAATCCTGGAAAACCTCCGTAGTAGCCATTTTGTATTTATTTGACGATTTCAAACTTAATCCTTTGCTAATCAAAGGCCAGAGCCACACAAAGGTGAAAATTCGTAGCACAGAAGTCGAAGATAACACTGCACTGAGGAAGGGGAAAATAGGAAAACTTCACAATGATTGAAAGCGCGGCTGATTCAATGTAGCACCAAAAACAAACCAAAAAAACAAAGGTATGCACTATTTTTTTTTTTTGTATTTTTACAATTCACCGGTCTAAAATCTTCGGTAAAAAATGGTCACGTTTTTCGCCCGTGAAAAATGGTCTTCCATTAAAGATTTTTTTCCTCATTTGGGTAAGAATATTGTAGTCGCATTTTGTTGGTGAATAATTTTTAGATAAAAAGCAGGTCCGATCACACGGTGCCTCGTGGCTCGCGCAATGTTTGACGCTTGTAAAATGGCGCGATCTCGTAGATGGACCATGCCAGACTGAGAAGGTCCAGGAAATACTCCGCCCCCGAAAGCCCGAGAGCTTTTAAGCCGCTCTACAGTACGTTATAAAGCACACGCAAACACACACGCGTGAGAAGACGTGGCACAGCCCGTTTCCAGAAATACGTGGATACAGGTATAATTAGGACGATGAGTGGGACGTGCCGAGCGGGGGGAGAATCAAAGATGCTGCGAAAGATATGAAAATTTCCAACGCCACTAGAGGAGACAGAAAAACTAAATAATAATGTATCAACGAGAAAAAAGTACAAAACAATGACATAGAGAAAAAGAGGGAGACAGATTGAGAGTAACAAACGATATAAACATGTGAACAGAAAAAAACGCTGCGAAAGATGGCGAACAGTGCTTGAGAAATTTCATTGTTTTTGAATCCTTCATTAAATTCAGAAACAAGTGCACTTTTCGCACGATCGAAGAACATGTCAAAACAATTTTTTTTTTTTTGCGACCAGGGCTAAAAATCTGTACTCGTTAATAAACTAATGAGATGAGTCTGAATCGAAGTCTTTTTTTGCAAATGAAATTATTTACAGCCAGTTTTTATTTCGGGTTTGTATGAATAAAACTTAAGAACAAAAGAAATTTCATTTTGTTGCTGTTGTGAAAACGACTCGTCTTCGGGTTTTATTCTTCGTTAAAATATTTCATCTTAGCCAGTTCATTAATATACTGGATCAATTTGACCCAAAGCGTATTTCATCCGTCTGTCAACAGAAGAACCCCTTCGGTCGGTTTGTACCTCAAAAATTTTGGACTTGACTCTAAAGTTTCTTTTTATGTGAAAAATTCGTTAATTCTGATGGATGAGCGCTGGTAATTTTCGAAAATGTTTCTGGGATAGAGGTAATTAAAGCCGGAAAAAAAGTCCGGGTCAATGTGACCCACTGTCAAGGGATTAAGTTCTCAGAAAAACAGATCAATTGTTCCACAATAAAAATAAATGTATGTTTTTAAAAAATGACCGTTATACCAATCTTTGCAGTTGAACTAATAAAATTATGTTGATCTAGGTCGATAAATTAGAATAAGTGAAAATAGTTTAGTGTTCCTGTTCACGTTCGAGACACGCCTTTCCAAACATCGAATGGATCACGTCACGTCGAGCAGAATGACCTAATAAAATGATCGAATGAGTTCGAATAAACAAACCATTCGAAGTCTGACGAGAAATATTATCGAAAACGTGACCAATCTCAGTCGTAACAATTGTTATATTATAAATTCCTCGACAGAAAAATCAAAGTTTTATTCCCTTTTGAAAATAATATATTTTTCAGAGGTTTAGATTTTCGATAATGTGGAGTAAAAATTTCAAAATGATATTAAAGTGACAGACACGCTTATCAATTACTTTAATAATCTATTCTATATTTCCAGTTACAATGAGAATTCAAATTCCCGAAATCATGTTTAAAATAATAATAGAAAAGTCTACGAGAGACATGTGGCATTGATAATTCAGAAGATGATCCGATAAAAAATAAGATTGATGATACAACCTGATTAGCGTATCGCACGAGGCTGAAAACTTGCCAAATTGCAATCAGATGAAATTCCGTATTTCCTGTGTTAGGTTTACAACGTGAAAGACCGAGTAACGACTGCAAAAATCTAATTTATCCGTTATCACGTGTAGGTAAGTCTTCCTGAGACTTTAAAGAGTTTTCGTCTCACGTCGGATGTGTGACGTGAGGGAAAAAGCTCTTAAGACATATGCGACACTTGAAAAGCCGACCAAACTACTGCGTCACCTTGGCAATGACGGCCATTAAACTTCCGTTCAAAAAGTTTATCATGACTTTACAATTACGAAGAGTTTAAGTCATCTCGCAATCATGACGTAGCTAAAAGTGTGAAAATATCTGCATTGTCTTAATAAAGAGCGTTGGAAATTGCTTTGGATAATTGAAAGTATGATTTCTAAAAGGCCATTCAGAGTCTAAATAAACAATTTTCATGGATGCAGACGAAGGAAACGATACGATTCATCGTGAGACGTGGCTTCAGGCAATAAAACTAACTTTTCTGTACCCCTACAAAAAAAAAGAGTGCAGACAACGAATTAGACGGGAAAATAAGTCTCCGAGCATTAAGAAACTTGGCATAAAATTTAGAGATTACGTTTTTTTTTTTTATGTCTCAAAAAGAAAGTCAACAACAAAACCAAGAGATAGAGAATTGATTGTAATCAAGAAATATTTTCTACTAAAACAAACGCTGTAATACTGTAACGGGACAGCCTTGTCTCCTGGCACGATTTCTGGTGTGGCGAAAATCTGCTAGAGGGCTACGGGCAAAGCGATCTCGCGTAAGCGACGCTGTTAAAGCGACATTTTTGAGTGACGTTGAAAAATGTACAGAAACATAATAATAGAGAGCTAACCTTCGAGCAATAGTGTTTCGTGAGGTGTGAAAAACCTGGATTTTGCGAAGTAAAAAGCAAGTAGCTTCACCGTACAATAAAAGTACCGGTGAGACATATTCACTATTAGGCTAATCTGGCTAATCCCACTTAATCGTGTTTGTCATGGACTGATGAACTCTTTGAGCGCAGTTGCAGGCAAGACAGACGCCAAAACTGAGCAGTGAACCTGCTTAGTAATCTCTATTACAGTACCTGCTCAGTAATCTCTATTACAAGAGAGAAGGGGATCTAAAAGATCCTAATCCTCGATATTAGAAGATGAGCCTCATTCAGATATCGAAACGTTCAATATCTTGAGCTGGTAAAAATACTTGTGAACAAGCTCTAAACGAATCAGTGTAGAAAATTATATAAAACTGATGAAGGTTTGAAGATCTTGGTTGTAAAATCAACTTTTGTGATCGTAAACAAGACAAAGATTACTTTTGAAAATTTTAATTTGTGTGAATGCAGTAATTTCGTGATTTCTGCGTTGTTTATGCACAATAAATATAATGTTGTTCCTGTCAGCGGAATCCACGACACCTGGTCTTCTGCGAATACAGCAGAAGATAGACCTTGCTTGTTGACCTCTTTCGAATGACAGTCAACAAAAAAAAATCAAGAAAAATAAGAAATTTGCGAATGAAGGTCGCGCGAATGCCTCTACGTTCGTTTGCTCGTGGGTTGTTTGACTTTGCCAGGAGTCTGCCTGGAAAAAATCACATAAGTATGCTACAGGAATCGGTAGAAGAATTTTTGTAACTATCCTCATCAGTTTCCGTCGGACCAGGCGTAACCGCGTTTGTTTTCGAACGTAGCAGAAATAATATTTGGCACAAAGAGACTTTTCCTCCTCTTCTACTCGTTTATGTAATATTAGACGGATAGTCCGGATAAAACAAGCATATTATTTGTCATTTTACATACATCACCCTAAACGCAGTCGAAAGATCGTTGTATTTGATTTTTCTTTCGAAAATCAAAAAAATTAACCGCGCGCAAGCATACAAGGAATTTGGAGGCATCGTCGAAATTTGCCCTCACGATACCGAGCCGAACACGAAGACAGAAGATCTTTGGACGTAAATCTTTTTACGTGCAGACTCTCAATGCTGTAGACTATGAATTTAATTTTATAAACAAAATAAAAACAACTTCCAGTCAGCTCACTTGGATAACAAAAACAAATTCCCAGATAGCCTCGGAATTGAAAACAATTTGTTTTTTGTCTTGGAGACGATCTTGAAACTTATGGCTCGATGCAATGTTCTCTGAGATTTTTTTCGTAGCTGAACTGAGAGGTTTAAGTTTAATTTGTGGTAAACAAAAAACAAGAATTTCCTTTGTTGCTAAAACAAATATTTTACAATCTATGAGCGTATCTTAAAAGATTAAGAAAAGCTCTGCGTTGAAGAACAAAGAGGAAAGTTGAAATTTGTCCCAACGTACAGAGAGCTGTTGGCATTACTCGTCAGGTGTCTCTAGTCATATGTCTTTAATCTCATGATTCACATGAGACGTACGCCGTCTGTATTTTCTTATTTTTCTTCTTCTCCTTCATCTTCATCGTCCACTACTTCTTATTGCTCTTCATGAGATTCGTCTCGTCTCTTCTGGTACCGAGAGATATTTGTAAACTTCAAGAGTTCGTGCTCGTATTTGGATGGCGAAATTATAGTCTAAAGATATTTGTCAGACCAGCGCCACGAGGATGATTTTCATGGTATATATTTTTTCGATCTTCTGTGTTTTTATGAATATTGTTTATCGCCATAACCACAACAGCTTAAGGTTTCAAAGTCTTGTCGATTCTTCCTTGTGAATGGATTACATTGAAGAGATATGCGTACCGCATGGTGTGCATTCGCTTGGCAGATGCAACGGGACGAAACCAGGCGTGACAAGACGCTGAACTACAGGACGAACCACGAAGAGTCTGTTCAACCCGCGTTTCCGCCTTTCCTCCTCGTTCGTGCATCCCAAGTTTTACGATCAAACGCACTTGGATTTAGCGCTCCAAAGAAAACTAATATTGCTCAGGGTTACAAATGACAGATTGGCAAAGAATTTCTGATGAAATATTTTTATTCTTTTTATTAAAAACGACTATTAAATAGTCCACAATAAAATAACATTCGAGCAACTTTGATGAGAATTTCAAAAGATTAACCAAGTTACAAGCGTTACAAAAGTCATATGGTGTATGACTTCTTCCTTTTGACATTCCTTACAGTATTACACCCAGAAAAAAGATTTATTAAAAATCAATAAAATTTATTTAACTGAAGGAAATTTGTTTATTTACATACCAACCTAATAGACATTTATTTGTTTCGAATAAATTTATTTATTTAACAAAATAAATGTAATCTTATTTGAATGTAATAAATATTTTATTGACTTTTAAGAAAATCTTTATTTAGGCCAAGTAAATAATTTATTTACTGCAAGTAAATAATTTATTCAATTGAAACAAATGAATAAAATTATTTTTTTAACTTTAAGAAATGAATTTCTTTGACTTGATTTTATTCTTATTTTATCATAAACATTATTCATTATTATTTATGAAGTTAAATGGATAACAAAATTTTTAATGTTATTATTCAATAATATTTGAATAAGTCTGCCAACCGTTTGTCGGGTATAAAAAATCACGATCTACTGCTCATTCTTAGATGAAGTCAGTTATCTGTCGCAATAACAAATTTGTTTCCTGCAATTTATGCAAACCAAGGCCACAATTCGTATGCGAGAAACATCTCGATGTCCTGCGCCACGTAGCGGTCGGAGCGAGAGGCTTTAACATGGTTTCTTGAATAAACGCACTCAAATAGCATTATTTATTTGATTCAAATACAGCTCTTTTTATTCAAAGAAATATCGTATAAATATACTTTTTTATTACTTTCTAATGAACCATTTATTTAAAACCGACGAAAATAAACTGTTTTCTTTACGGCAAATAAAGTTTCATTTATTCGGAGGTATATAATTAGAAAACGAATCAAATAAAATTGTATGTTTATAATTAATAAACCTCGTTATTTGAAGAAAATAAATATTTCTTGGGATTCAATAACAATGTATTTAATTCAAAGAAATTTATTCTAAATATACTATTTTATTACTTTTTAATAAATCTTTTTTCTGGGTGTAAAAAAGAGTCCAAAGGTTCACAATGAAAACCACAGCTTCGACTGCAACTGCAGCATTCGGTTGTTCGTATAACCACTTTCTCGAAGCTTCTGGGAATAATAAAATTCACTGCTGGCAAAGGTTTAATCTCAGATCTTCTGACCAGTTTACACGAATATATGATCTTCTACAAAAGTTAAGACTTGTCTGTAGGAACCTGCACGAGTGACATGAGTCCTTGGACGTTCGTCACATCGTATCACATTGAAGATGCTATCAAAGTTTTTTAGCAAATGATTTGCAACTGTGGGTCTGGAATTAGAACTTGGCTTGAGTGTTTTCTAGCAAACGGTAGATAATCGGAAAATCTCTAGTGTCATGACGAGGATTTACATGAAGCTAAATAAACGACGGGGGATAGAGAGGGCTAGGCCAAAATTGCAGATAATTCGCTCACTCGACGCAACAGCAATGTTGCAGCACACTAAGAAGATCAACAACGATCGTACACAATTCGACCTTTGCGGGTGCGATGCGCCACTGAATCGAGTGGCCTTGACGTCAACCAACAATTTTCCGGAAGCCATATTTTTCGTGTATTATTGCCTCTCCACCAGAATACGCTGAACAGAAATGGCGACTGGCCTGTTGGCCTTCGGAACTCTTTCCCTCTCTGTTTTTCTCCTTCTATCCGTCATTGCGCACGTTACGTCGGGTTCATCTCTTTTTAGCTAACTTCTTGAGACGTCAATGTTGCTTGGTGAAGGATTGACTGACCAATAAATCGATTTTAGGTTCAACTGATTTTACTCTCTCCCACGCCCGATTCTATTTCAAAATCCTTTGAATTCACTTAATCACTTAAATGAAAAGGCAATAACTGTTTTTTCAAGTCGACAAGATTGTGCGAATTAATTAATTAGCCAATAATTATATCATGATCGTTTCGATTAGTGACTGAAGTTTTCATCCTTGTAAACAAGTTTTTTCTCATTGCTAACACGAGAAGGATAAATTTCGCAAGCATTTCAATATACGATGTTACCAACAAGAATCATCAATAATTGCATCATTTGTAATTAGAATTATATTCGACTCGATCATTGAAATGATAATCCGTCACGTTTCGCATTGTTTTTCTCTTATTAATTCACAAATGTTTGTCACAACAACTCTCCGTACTCTCGCTAATACGTGGGACGGGGTTATTTTTATTCTACAGTTTCAAGACTTTAAGTAAACGTCCGACAGATGGCAGACTTGGCAAATAACTACGCGTATCGGAACTTCTTTATCGACCGTTCGTAGATCACAAGGTTCCAATAGCGGGCTCAAACATTGGTAGAGGTCACTCCGAGTTTTGTATCACGCGGAGAAACCATGAACTGTTAAAACTAAAGCGAACGATAACCTCCAGTATAGAAACAGTGATAATTAGTGATATTCAAAATGTACGTAGCCAAAAGATCTGGATTTTATCACAAATGTTATTTTAATCATGTTTTTTTTTCTTCCATTCAAAATATGAAGTAAAAGACTTATGGCAAGCTCTACAATTAAATATTCATTGAATAATTAATTGAAGTTTGGCTTTTTGGTTAGGTTTGATTTTGAAAGAAAAACTTAGTATTAAAAACTGCAACCTTGAATTATTGGGATATTAATAAAACTTTCTATGAATGCTGTCAAAAAATTATTTAGTAATTCTTTATATGAACTTATCATGGAAAATAGGGTTGAATAATTTTTCACTTGAGAGGATACTTGGCGACATCGATTTTCTGTTTTTCTCCAATAGCTTGATCATGATTTTTTTTTAGAAAATAATTCTTGCGGTAAAATGGGTCATTTTCACTGTATTCTCTTGAAAAATCTTTCACACATACATGCAGACATTGACTGAAACTGTGATAGAGTCTAAGGAAGAAAATTCGTTCAACATTGTGAACTCGTTGAGCTCGCAACGAGGTTTAAATTTATAGACCATTTAGCACGGCTAATACTCAGTAATAAATATAAACTCGGAGACGCACAGCTTCCAGTGTCTCTGACTTTACGTGGCTTTGTCACCAATCTCTTTTTGTCAAGGTTACAAACTTTTAAGTCGGTTAGAATTAACCTCTGAATATTTACGTATTTTCAATTCTCACATCAAACTAATCCGGCTGTCGACAAATTCGTGTCAAATATATCATCCAACCAAACAACATGCAACGAAGTATTGTTTCCGAAAAAAAAAAAAAAATATTCTTGTAGTGCTCCATGTTTTTTTCTCTGCTTCAATCGAATTAATTTTATCTTTACACGTCATTAACGAGGCATATTTAAATTAATGTTTTTTTCAATCAAATAAATCTGTCTTCCATTGCCTGGGAGAAGATTCTTGGCCAAACCAAAAGCAATTGGAGGTAAATATTGCCAATAAGATTTGATGGTCGATGGAAACATCAAAGTACCGAAGATCGCACACAAATCTGTATTCACATTTCGTGCTAAACTTTCCATTGACGCAGCTGTTTTATACACAAACTTGTCAGGAGTGTTATTTTTGTGTGACCATCATCCTTTCTGTCGTTCGTTAAATTCTACTGGCCTTTCTCTACGTTCGTTTTTTTCGGTCATTATCAACGTATTTTTTCCATTACTATTTCCGATATGTAGTAAATATTTGTAGTTTTTTTAAACATAATAATCGATATGGATCCTACATTGTCGAAAAAGAAAACAGCTGTTTCACTTAGAGTGTTAATATCTATACCCTAAAAATTGGTTTGCTTCTAATAAAATAAAAATTCTCTTCCACGAAGCATGAAAAATACGATTTTTTATTATTAAAAGAGAGTTGGACTGTTATTAAGAGTGAACACTAGAATCAATAAAAGAAAATAGTGAAATAATCATCATATCGTTGGAATTTCTTGCCTATGGATCAACCATTTATATCAAAAAATTTCACTAATTGTGTGAAAGTTTTTAGCGTAAAATGTCATATTAATAAATATAATAAAAGAAAAATTCAAGTTGATAAATATGATGTAGCATCGCTGGAATGTAACGGAATTTTTTTTTTTTTCATCATGGCACAATATTGATCCCCATTATTTGTGGACAATAATTAAACGATAGTTTTTAGCGACATAAAAACTAAAGTTACGATAAAGATGCAAACAATTTGTCAAAATAAATAAACAATAAATAAAAAAAATATTATTCGTCGTGTTCTTACGATGCAAAACTTTGGTACCATTCGATAAATAAGGTTTGTGTATGTAATTGCTGCATGAAATTATTCGTATGAAGGATCATTATTATAAGAACCTTCTTTTATAACTTGAAAAAATTGTAGAATAACAAAATGCGTGATAAAATGGAATTGTACGAAATACATAGTTAATCTAAATAATCATCAATTTAAAAGTATAAGTAAATCGAAATTAGAACAAAGGGAGGACAATGACTCGGTGGAGTACGAAACAAGAGGTAGAGAGTATGCAACATCGAAGACATGTTTTTAAGGGTGTTGGATGAGTCTGAGTAGGTGAAAAGAGAAAGAGAGATGGAAAAGAGGTTCGATATGTTGGACAGCTGGCTGTATTTCGTTATACATTATATTGGCTCCCATAGGCCATTAAGACTGACGTTAAGACCGACGGTGCTCGGGTTACCAGACGACTCGACACGTAGATTCACTTACTGCCGGTATTTCCATCCCGGCGTCGTCGACATCGTCGACGAAGAACGACGAAAACGACTAAGGGCCGCGTAGCAAAAAGAAAGATAGAAAGATAGAAAATGAACGAGAAACAGAGAGAGGGAGAGAATCACCGAGCAATTGGTCTCGAACTAGTCCACGGGTAAACCGTCTCACGGAATCGAGTGGTTAAGGTGGACTTCCTGTTTGAAGTTTCACGCCCGCTTGAAGAAAGACACACAAACCCGGCTCTGAGCCAAACGCAACTCTATAATCTCTATCACTTTCTCAATACTACAATTGCGCTGTAAATACATAAACGCTGATAAATTTCTACGAAAGCGCAGACACGATCGGTATACCTCAACACCATCAGTTGTTTCTCTTTATCAGGATACAATGAGATGCCTTTCGCCCGTTTCCAGAAATGTATTTTACTGTGCAAACTAATTATTTATATTTTTGAAATAATTATGAAACTGAAATAAAATATTAGGACAACAGAAATGGCAATTTGCTAGTACTGAATACCTTGTTCTTCTGTATTATTTCCAAAGAGCACCATAACTTCAAGAGTAGTTTTTTTATTACCGGACCTCGAACCGTTGCTTCGTGACTTCATAACTTTATTTCCTAATCCACTCGTTTTTAACGACATTAATTGAATACTGAAAACATTGTCCAGGCATATCAATTGATGGTCCAATTAAAAACTCAATACCGCTTATCGCAATAGGACGGTGAACGTAATACCACAATTAGCCTCAACTTATTAATCGGGATTTGAAAAATGATTTCAATTTTATTGTGAAATTTTTATCGCGTTACTTCTGGGAGCAGTTCTTGAATATATGTCTCTGTTTTGTTTACACTACGGTATTCTGTAGGAGAAAAATTCATCACACAATATATGGATAAAGTTAGACCTGTGAAGGTCGCTCGCGGCATCTTGTTGTTATTGTCAATTTTTCTATACTTTATAACAAAGTTGCTTATGGAGTGTACTGTTTATTATTCGTTCCTTCTACAGAGTACTCTATAGTGGGAACAACAGCGAGAGACACTTGGGCATTGATGTTGTGCCAAAAAATAATAATTCGAGGAAAAAAAATTTTCGATATTTTTTCGAATTTTTTTTTCGGTATTTCTTATTTGATATTTTAATTTATTTAATCAAGTAAGGGAGGACATTTATGTTTAAATAATATTATTGAGCTGAAACCGGCGGCACTGCAATGCCGGTACAACTCGCGTCCGCCCCGAGCAAGCCCGTGGGTCCAGACTGGTTTCAAAAATCAGATTAATATTCTGGCTCTCCAATGGAGAGCGTATCAGATATTAAGCTGATAAGAACAGATACTACACTTTGATCTTAGCCATAGGCCGAGAAGCGATACTGAAAGCAGCAACAGCATCGTTTATGAAGAAGCTAGAGCTATACTGCGCGCCCGAGAAACCGAAACTCGTGCGGCTCCTCGCGGTCGGAGCCAAAACTAGCGATGCGATCACGGAGCATTTGTCGGGACTCGGGCACGTCCGTAAACACTCGGGACGGCCTGAACGTGTAGTCTCTTGAATTCTATACAGAATAATATATTTGTATTGCCTACAGTCAAGCTGGTGATGCGAGGGATGTACTTTTACTATAGATGTATTTTTGTCGAAGACGAACGCGCGCTGCTAGAACACTTAAACTTGTACTAAAAAAACCGATGCTTTTAATTCTATCAACGCAATATTCGATTCACATTCTATAAAGTTTATCAAAAATGTTTTAAAAAATATTAAATAAATAAATCAAAAAATTTAACGTAAAAAATGAGTAAAAAATAGAAAAAATATATGATTCAATTTTTTCGGTCAATATCAACTGTTTTTGCTTTTTAGACACTTTTTTCTGCAGTATCTTTCAATTTGATTGACTTCAATTTAAAAATATTAAAAAATATATATTATAGATTTAAAAATATGTTCATTACTGACATATTTTCAACTAGTTTAATTTCATAGCAGCATATATTGGGAGAGTAGCTGGAAAATGCCTAATTTATCGAAAATTCACAGCGAGAATAGATTTATATTTGGAGCCATAAGTTAACGTCCATTGAACACGTCTTCCGTTTTTCATACCGCTGTAATTACACACGAAGAAAGCTTGCATTGGAATGAAAATTTGAAGTAAAAGTAGAATCCGGCGCGATTAATCAGCGTCAGTTCAACACGTTTTTCATTTGGTCGATTCTATCACATAACGAGGACACAGTACTTTAAAGTTGTAAACTGATTTATCGATATTGTTGTCACGAAATAAAGGAGACAGTGAAAATTTGGTGCGATACTTCAAAGTCTCGATTTTTTTTTGTCACGTCGTACCAGTGAAATGAATTGTGAAGAGATTCAATCTGAATTCACTTGTTAAATCTGTTAAACTCTATAGCTTGTGAATCCATACAAAAACTTAAAAACAAAATTGCAACGTCCACATTGGCTTGAAACTCATTTGAAAAATTACAATTACTTTTAAATTAATTCCCGATATTTCATTCCATTACGAAATGACTGGCCACACGAAAAAAAAACAACTCTAAAAACGCAGCAATTTCAAATTTCAATTGGAAAAATCCACGAAGGTGTTTATTTTGAGTTAAATGCACAATGGAAAATTTTTCTAAGCATGTCGTTTGAAAAATATAAAGCTTTTATGCTGGACCGAAAACCAAGTGATTTATTTTCCATTCAAAATGGAAACCCTAGGACCTTTGTTGATATTAGAATCTATTCCAGCATGGGACAGAAGTCAAAATGAATTCGGGGATGTTTTGAAGATTCGTATACGTATGTCAACCACATGATTTGAATGTTTAAGTTGTTTTCACCTCCTGTTATTTATACGTTGTGTTATAAATTCTCGAAATATATGTTGGTGAGGAAGTGATGTATTTGTGAGGAAAACATGGCTATTTCGAGATGTTACTCGATTAACTGGATGGAAAAGCTAGAGCATCGACCGCTCTCTCGGGAGAAATCACTCGCTAATTGAGACACTTTTCCCTCTCTCTCTCTCTCTCTCTCTCTGTCTATTGGACATACACAAAAACGCACATATCCGTGTTTCGTGTACAAATGTAAGACTGAGAAAGACTAAGATACTAAACAAAAAGCATCTAGAAAATAAGTTCCACCGGCAGTTTGAAAATTTGTATGGACACGTGAAGGAAACGTTTTTTTTCTTTTCACGTCTTTTGCCTCATTAAGTTACGTATTCTCGGTGAAACGTGACGATGAGTGTCGTATTTGTACGCGGACACTCCAAACATAAATGTGACATTCAGAAAATATATACGTATAGACAAAATAAGCTTTTAGTAAATTTTAGACAGCGCCCCACCAGACCTCGACTAACGAACCGAGAGAAACAAATTTGCTCGAGTCCTTGTTCTCGCCAAAACTACCGTTATATCATCGTTTCCTTATTTTTCTCTCTACTTTCATCCGTTCACGTGTACTCCTGAATACGCGGAAAGAGGAAAATGCTACTCGTTGTTCCCGTTTCGTGCGAATCATCAGACTCAATGTGATTTTTCTACTGTTACTTACTGATTTTCACTAAGTGTTCGCTTTTAGAAACATTACTAAATGAGTATATATTCCGTAAAGGAATTTTTACTCGATACATTTAAAAAATCTTACTATTGTTAAAATGAAAATAATTTGTTATTAACAACGCAGACTTCGGTTAGAAAATACATTTGTTTTTCGAGCGAGGCCATTGGCACAGGTAGTTATGGGACTAAAATTCAAGAAAATGTTTATCAGATTTTAGAATTTGTAATTTTTTTACTGAGTCACAAAAATAAATGAGTTAAAAAATACAATAACGTTTTTCTTACGAAATGTTCTGTTGGAATTTGTAGCTGATAATGCGCTGTTATTTTTCTGTCAAGCAAAATGCAATTCGAGTACATGAAGTACATAAAGTTGAGGTGATTTGTTTACACTTGATTCGTTGGCAACGTAGTCCCCATCCAACGAGCCACATTGCAATGGTACGGAAAGATTATTCAAGAAAACAATCGAAAATCTTTTGGGTGAGCGTATGATTTTCACGAATAGTAAATTACATGAGAAAGAAGCCTCAGAAAAAAAAGAAAAGAAAACAAATAAAAACGAAAGAAAAACCGAGCCCATGCAAGCAGCTGTTCGCGGTACGTTACAATATTAGGAAATTTCCCCGGACACTTAAAATCAAAGAGGCTAAAACATTTCAGTCCTTCTTAGAATAAATATCTTGCAAATCCATCGTTTCTCACACCCACGACTAGAGGAAATGTTCGTTCGGTAAGTTTAAGACTTTCGTTAAGTACACGATAAAGAGAAAATGTAAGATGGAGCAATCAAGAGTGAAAATACGATTGGAATTGGCTGTGGAACGGCCAGCGTAAGAGTTTTCACTGTGGCTGCAAAATGTTGATGTTAAATAATCAACGTCTGTGAAGTTAGCATCTCAAATGTTAGCATCTCACAAATAAACTCAATATAAAGTGGCATCCAGTATAGTTCCACAGTTCTTGACAAGTTTTAACAATAGTTCCGTCGATTTAGACTATTGAAATCACGTTTTGAAAAAATGAGATGCTAACTTCGCAAATACATCGTAGCATCTCATCGTAGGGTCATGAGAAGCTTTGAAACCATAAATGGAGGTCCCTCACACAACATCCGAAAGAGTTCTGGTCTTTCAAACATCCTGAATAATTATAAATCGCTGTTATTAACAAAATATTCATAGACAAATGAGATGCTATAATTGAGAATTCTGTGTCGAATCAGAACTTTCCATAGTAGGCTAGCATCTCATGATTTATGAGATTAATGACATTTTCAACAAAGAAATGGACAGAACTATTGTTTAATCTTGTTTAGAACATAGAACTGAACGGATTCAGACTCTTGTGTAGTCAGATGCACGGAATTGGACGAGATTCTATGATGTATTGGCGAAGTTATCATCTCATTTTTTCCAAAACGGGATTTTAATAGTCTAATCGACGGAAGTATTGCTTTAACTTATCAGGAACGGTAGAACTATGCTGAATGCCACTATTCCTTAAGTTTATTTGTGAGATGCTAACATTTGAGATGCTAACTTCACAGACGTAAATAATCGAGCATTCGAGAAAATTCACAGATACATACACAAGTCTCGTACACTTTCATATATCAACGTGAATATTTGTGTACTTGATGTTCTAACAAACATAATGGCTTATGTTGAATCGCTGCATATTCGAAGTTTGTAAGAAGTTTGAACGTTTCAGTTGGGAGCGTGGAGTCAATTTATATATGTGCATTTTTCGTGTACCATGTGCTGCCGAACGTCAACGACGGTAATAAGAGTCGACGGTCGACAGTCTGGTGAACAGAACGTATATTCTTGTCCGCACTCTCATTCGCTCTGATACAGTGTGTTCTTCACTTATGAGATCGAGTAAAACGGTACACGAGTTTTGTAGCCTCTCTCTCTCTCTCTCTTCCTTATTCTCTCACTCTTTTTCTATTTGCCTCTCTTAGATCTATAATCTGCCACTTTGGCTTTCTCTCTCTCTTTCGCTCTCTCTCTATTTTCCCTCTTTCTCATCTTTTGACAAACGCTTCAACGCACCGACGTTTCAGTACAACCATATTTCACCAGGTTACGATTCTACTGGCATTATTTCCTGTTCAGCTTCCACGTACGAAGAGCTTTCCTACTCAATACTGCAACACTACGTTCCGAGACACAGCGGAAAGTAAAAATTCAAATTTTAGTGAATTTTTTCCGATAATTTATATTTCAAAATAAGAATTTAAAGCGATACTTACTATCAAGTCTTTAATAAACATATTTTAAGGGCAAATATTTGTAAACGATGTTATTATACTTTGACGTTTCATTATGCGCTTAAAGTAGTTTATGAAACAATCAAATTTGTGTCAAATACTTTTTTTCTGGTTTTTATTCGAACTTTTCATTCGACAGCATGTACCGAGATCCAAGATGTGTCGATGAATTTAATTCTGAATTAAGGTCTAAATAAATGGTTTGCGTTTCAAGTTTGAAATCGATTTTTCAATCACAATGAATTATCTAAGCGACGTAATTGTTCCTATGGCTCAAAACGACGGAATTTAATTAATTAAAATCGTTGCACATACATTTTAACTTCGAAGTCGTGATACGTAATTTACTGTCCAGTTAATGAAGTCCAAATTACACGAGTCCAAGAGATTTGTGTAAAACTAGCCTACACGGAAGTTCAGGAATCATTTACAAGGGACAATATGTTGGATGGTTCACGTTTGTATGTAGGGACATCTCACTTGGTGCGTCAAATTTTAATGAGCCGCATTTTTCAACCATTGTGAAGAGAAGTTCAGTCACGGTTGCGATCTCGTGGAAGTCTCTAGATCACGGTTCCTTGCAAATAATTAACGATTTCGTTGTCTTTCAAAAGCACTTGCATGCTTTATTTTCGTGCGGGTACTCTAAAAATATAATGTCTCTGCACGTACTGCAGTTGACGTGAAGTCTCCTGGATTCGCAACTTCATATTAATGTCGTTCAAATCCAAAGCTAATTAGTTACGATTTGGAAGTTTACATCGTTGGAATGTATCGAAATTCTTTTTTTTCTTCTCCGTGTAAAAAAAAAAATGTATTTCGTTCCGTTCCAACAATGCAAACTTCAAAATCATAATTGGGTAACAATTAGACATCATTTTTTTCTATTTGTCGATTGATACATTGCGCTCAATTTCATATATTTTATTGGCGGAATTTTTTTTTGCTTTTTTAAATAAAATGATGAATAAACATTTTTGTTCTCTGATTTAGTTGATTAAATTTAATGATCAAACCAAACTTGTTACTTAATCCCTCAACTATTTCTCTAGTAAATTCGTATCATAATTGCAACTTTTGTTGATGGAATTATCGATCCCTTGTACAGTAAAAATCATCGTCGTAACATTTTTATCGAAGTAAATCATTTCACTGGAATTATTATAACTTTTTCCAATAACTTTTCTGTCATATACGAGGTGAATAAATCGGAATTTTTTCAGTAAATATTTGATTTTATTTCATTTATTCAACGAATTGTATTACTGCGAAAATCCAGTATACGTCACATGCGGCGTACTAAAATTTTTGGCGTCATTCGTCGAGATGACATGTGACGCCAAAGATGAGAATATGTGTATTTCTCATACGAGGAAAACGTGACGTACCCGTTGGCATCTTAGTATAGAGGTTCGTCGATTTGGCAGACAGAAATTAGGTATCGTCTCTTCTTGAGGAGAGTGACATCTTTGTGCTCGTTTATTACTAATACATAAATGTATGCCTGTGTGTGTGAGTGTGTGTGTAAATATATAGAACTCTTAAGAAAAACGACTATGTAGAGAAAGAGACCATATTACAATGAATGACTTCCGCAAAAACTTAAAAACATTTCCTACGATCCAAAAATAAATGTTCTTCCAAACCATTTTGTACGAGGAGGATTTCAAAATATTTTTTTGTCGATTAAAGCACAAAAATCTGTAGAACTCTTCACTAACGTACAATAAACAAACAAATTATTGCCTCGAAACTGAATGTATGCTTACGAGCGAGTAACCAAACTTTTGATCACTTCGATGTGTTTACTTGTTCGAAACATCATTTGCGGTATTCGCGATAAAAATATCATAAATATTTAAACATCATTTTTCAACGTATGTGAGAACGATGGAAGATAAAAATAGCGGAAAAACTAAAAAAACATAAGTGACGCTGAGATTTAATTCAACGCTATGAATGCAATGATGTGAAATTCAATGTAAGCACGCAAGTTTTACATCGATTGTTACAATACGTAGAAAAAACTAATAAGATTTCGTAGCTCTGAAAAAGTTATAAAATTTATGAATTTATGGGATTTTTTGATAATATCGCGTGCGTCTGTTAACACGTCATGCATATTTTAGGGGCTTCGTTCGAATGCTTTATTATTGGCTTATTCGTTGCATGAGCAGTTCGAAGTTTTAAATTTGTTGAGCGTGTTTGTCAATAAGAAATATGAAAAATCGTGCAAGTCTCATCATCAGTTGTGCGCTTATTTAAATATTGAATTACGAAATAAATAAATAAATAAATAAAGAAGAAATAAACGATATTCTTTGAAGCCCGCGGTCTCGACAAAACGGTTTCCAACATAACTTTTATTTTTATTTTTTTTAATGAAATTTCGTTGATTTTCTTGAACGCAATATTTTAAAAAGTTGGCGTCGTCATATTTTGTCCAACTAAATGAAGTTTTTTACAATCGAAATGTTTACTCAACAACCTTTTGGATGCTGGTTTTAAATATCGAGAGCTCCCAGATTACACGAATCAATTTCGTGGTTAAAAAATCGCTGCAACTGCGTTTTCGAAGCAGTTCGAAGTCAATTCGTCGGATTCATAGACTTAACCCGTCAGCCAGAGTCTAAGAAGCATCGTCGAGATTCTTACAGAAAATTGCAAAACTTTTGGCGTAGGCCGAGAACCACAGACTCGGTCGCGAGTTGCAAGAACACATTTTCTCGCGGAGCCCCTGGCGCATTCTCGTGTCAAGGGGAAAATTAGCGAGGATGAAAAGAAGAAAAATATTTAGCCAAGGTTCTGGCCCCAGAGTCGTAAAAATTCGATCCCAACGATTAACGCCTACTGGAGCAAAACGATATGACAATGTACGAAACGTCAATTTTGATAAATTTTTTATTCAATGAATTCCGATATTTCATTAGAGCGTTAATAGACCACATTTTTAACTTATATAACAGTTCATTAGCAATCCTCGAATGGATCACATCATATTATTTTTCCTTTATATTACAAATATCATTTGAAACATTAACAAAATTAATTTCTTAACTACCGAGCATTCATTTCTTTATGAATTACTTCAGTTTTTTTTACTGTTATTGTTACGAATTAAATAGAACACAATTTTTTAGCAAATCATTTCACACCCGGAATATTTTGTTAATCGTTCTAATTATTTTATTTAGTAAAAATTTAACATTTATCTTTGTTTTTTTTTCCCACTTAAATATTATTCCCGGTGAAAAGTCAAACGAGACTTGAAAATTGCATTGGTTGGAATTGAGCGAATTTAACCCGCGTGTAAAGATCAAGCTCTTGAGATTTTGGGATCGAGGCAAGCACGTGGGGTCTCTCAATCTTGAAGGACGTTTGCCAAACCCTAGCAGCAGGGGGCAGCACACATTTCGACCTTTGAATATTTCGAACGTCTTTAAATTCTTTGACTTTTATGAGCTCGAACAAAGTCCAATCAATTTATCACAACAAATTGGATTGCGGTATGTTCAAGCTTGCACCGTTCTAATGCAACAAGATTCCTTTTCATTTTTGTTTTTCATCACATCGGTTTCAAATTAATTCGCAGCGTTAGGCTACAAAGTTTTGATGATGTTTTTTTTTGGAAATAAAATACTGAATAAACGAGAAGGGAAAATTTTAACTATTGAGAAATTGGTGACTAAAACTTATGTTTTTTACCGGATAATAATTGAAAGACTGCAGAATTTTATTTTTCTTGACGAATAAATTGCAAGTATTTTCTAAATTTCGACAAGAAATCTCCATGTTCATTACTGTCACTAAGTGTTCAACGAAATTAACGGAATTAGTATTTAACGAAAGACATTTTAAAGTTTGTACTAATTTTTATCAATATAAAAAATCTAAAGTACCAAAAAAAAAGTTTAACTTTTGCAAAGTCTGAAAATCACATTAATTGATAACAAATGAATTTCAAAAGTTGTATAAAATACAATATCGATGCAAGATAAATATTTTATCATTGTATGAAAATAAATAGTGGTCGGTAAACAAATCGTAAAACGAACGACTGTCAATGAAAAATTATCCAGGCACTGAACAAAATCTTGCAACGAAATGTTTTTAAAAAATTGTCTAAAAATTCGTGAAAACAATTTTGATACCGGAAAATAAATAACATTGAGCTACCATTGATTGGATGACAATAAAAAAAAAAATTAAAAAAAAAAACAAATCTTTGAGAAACCACGGTACCCTTCCCTTTTCTTTTTTCTTTTCAAAATACCGTAATTTATTTTTTGACTACGCAGAACGTGATTCCAAGGAGAACACAGAGAAAGTGAAAGACGTTGAAGAAAATTGATAAAGAGGCGTTTATAATTCGTGAATATTTGACGGGACAATGTGATTTTGTGAGGGAGAGCGGAAGTCTCGATAGTTCGTGGATAATTGCTGCCGAACATCTGTCGAATTTACGACGCGTGTGTTTTTCCTCTGCACCTCTTAACCTCCCCGCCAAGCGTCAAGACTTTCGGGGCAGCTTTCTGTTCTCGCACCTTATGTTCGAATTTTCGGTACGTAAGCTCTCTCTGTCTCTCTCTTTCTCACTCTCTTTCTCACTCTCTTTCTGCCTGTATCTCTCTTCTTTCCTTTCAATCTCTTTCCTTCCATCCTTTCTTTCTCTCTTTCTCTTTTTCACTATCTCACTCAAATACTCGCTTGCCAGAGTTCTAAAAGCGTCTTTGACAATGACGTAAAATCTCGACAAATCGCAACCAATGAGATACGAATTTGTGCTTGTCTGTGTTCGTTCGTTTATGTATATATCTATAGATTCGTGAAACGCCATCTCCAAAAGCAGGGGCTCGTGTGAATATACCAACGAGAAACCGCGTATCGTAATTCGTTCATCGACGAATCAATGGTCCGTTTAAGTTTGTATTATTATATTCAAATCTAAAAGCCGCCATTAATATCTCAAAGATATTCAATTCCAGATACCAATTTGGGCACCGGAAAAATAACTTTGTATAATTGTATGTTTTTTTTTATTATTATTATTATTTTTTATAATACTGTCTTTTCAAAATATTGTAAATTAATAAATAATTAATTAAACAAAAGTAAGAATAACATTTTTAATGAAAAAAGAGGCAAAATAATCACTTCTCCATGGCTTTTTCAATATTCATTCGTACAGAGTATTTTAAACTAATTATTACTGTTCATTTTTCATTATCGAAGCTGTATATTATTATTCAGAAGTGATTTTCTCAAAAGAATAATTTTCAAACTTTTTGCGTTTTTTTTCCCTCGTCCTTTGTTTTAATTTTGTCCACGTGTTTATTGTCCGTTTAAACCACATAAAACTTGTTGAGAAAAAAATAAAAACAAATTACATTTTATAGTTGTGTCAGATTTAGTAAAAGTGTGCGCGAAAAAACTTCTGGCTGGTGACCAGAGTTTCGAACGTTCTATGCATCCGAAAAGAAACCGAATACATTCTTAATCTGTATTAGCGTTGTAAGCAATGGGGCCAGAATGAGACAGATCAATTATTTTATTCAAAAAATGGTGCGATGCTGATGATGGTGCGATTTTTCGCCTACTTTTTTCTACCCATACAGCGAACCATAAGTATCATTTTGAGATTATTATGAAATTATATTTGATTATTTTTGATTAGTGAGATCATTACTGAAAAACAGTGTAATGAGGATGCATACCTAATTGCAACTCAATCGATCGACTGGCTATCGAGATATGTGGTCGTCACTTTGAAAAGCGTAAAAAGCAGAATCGAAACTTGTTGAGTCTTCGTGAAAAATTTTCTCGAATTATTTCGAAAAAAAAACTCGAACAGTGTCAAATTTCTTCGATAATGAAGATTTTCTTCGTAAACGAAATTCTAAACAACAGTATTGCCTTGAAACTGGAATTATTAACACAATCCACATACATTTACTGGCTTTGTAAATTCGACGCAAAATTTATTAAAATTTTGTTTGTTTAAGTAAGTTTAAGTTGGAAAATTTACTTTTATTTTTAGTAAAACAATAAGATTCAATTTAAGGATTCTTAGACAAGCCAAAATAATGGTTAGTTACCTTAAACGACGATCGATTTGAAAACAAGAACATAAATAACATTGTTACACTCTCCGACAATCTATTGACAATAAAAAAATCAATAAATCAGTTGTTTTTTGTGTACAATCTCTCAAGACTTGGGGAAGGGCCAAGTTTTGAGGGCTGCATTGATGAATTTTGTCCCATTTATCAATTGACATTAATTCGAAAATATTAAAGAATTCGTGAATTCGTTGGGATAGGTTCCAATATTTTTCCATGTGTTTCTTCAAATTGTGTCGTTAAAGGAATAAGAACTTTTTACCATTTTGAACAAAGAAAATCTCGAAAAAAAGGATGAAATAATTTCATATTTTTAAAATCAATGGTTAAGACAATAATCAATTTGTTACTGACATTACAAACATTCGGAATTGCGTAATAAAGCCTGGAAATTAAATTTTTAGCATATGCACTCTCGTCAAAATTTCAATATATGACTAGTGTGCTGTAACAACTTATGATGTTTTTATTATTATAAATATACATTTAGTGTGCTCGAAATAGACTGCAATTTTTGGAATCAAGAGAATACTTAAATGTTCATCTCTCACCATAACTTCTAATCGCACGTTCTGTCTTTCATCCCCTGTCGCCACATTTTACGGAAGCTTCGCAAGGCTTGTTTATGACTACGAGGACAGAGACTCGACAATAGATTAATATAAGAAAGCTCATTAATCTTCGTCGTACAAGAAATTACTCTAATCTGTGTACACTTAAGAAAATATTATACTGTTCAACAGGCTTTTCGAAGACTTTACGAGAATTACACTGTCAATTAATCAAGAAGTAATCAATAAATCATGAATGACTAAAAGTTATCGTAAAATAAAGAATGTTGAAAAATGCATGAAGTTTTGAATTAACGAAAAAAAAAAAAATCATTTAAAAACAATCAAGTATTCAATTAGCAATTGCAAATCATGAAACTCCTACAATTTCTTTTCATTAACTCATCGATTA
This sequence comes from Campoletis raptor, assembly GCA_948107755.1. Lineage (NCBI taxonomy): Eukaryota > Metazoa > Arthropoda > Insecta > Hymenoptera > Ichneumonidae > Campoletis > Campoletis raptor. The sequence continues at coordinate 14,012,340 of OX403622.1, forward strand.
ATGACGAATAATTCATGAAAAGATTATTAAAAAAGAATTAATAATTAGTTATTGAAGTGATAACGAACAGTAGCGATCACTAAAGTCGCAGTAGTCGCAAGCAGTCGCCGACGTGTTTGTAAATAATCGCTGCGCAATGACCTTGGCCCTTGTGCAGAGGATAATGTCGAAGCTTACATCGTTGAAATACAACGAAATTCTTTTCTTTTTCTTTCAGCAGAGCCATAAATTTCTATGCAGTGTTTGGGTACGATAATTAACCTATTGTTTTTTGTGATTTCGAAACAAAATCTATGACAAACATTGGGAGGATGAAAAAAAAATTTTGAAGAATGAATGATAAATATTTTTCGACGATGCAAACTTCAGTAACATCGCAGACAAGAAATAGGGTTGAAGCGTTGGGATGGATTTGTAAAATCCCATAAATACGAGGGAACAAAACGGAACTACAAACGGTAATTGTTTTTGGTTTGTCAGTTTCTGACATTGATGAAAACATTAAATAAAGATAAATATTTATCGAACTGTATTTTACTTTCGATCACTTTGTGTCTAATTATTTCATTAAATAACAATGTAGTTGGATTAAAAAGTGACCAAGAGTGGAGGATACACAGAAAAACATTTGGTATAAATATTCTCGTAAACCTCGATATTTTCATGATTCGAAACTCATAGAAACAAACCGCCCTTTATAAATCGGTTGCAACTATTAAAAAATATCGAAAATGGATAAACAAAGAATAAAGAAAGAAACATACATCAATGGCTAGTTACACATAATCTGTTTTCTCACGGAACGGTTATTCATCATTATTTATATGATCGTGTGCTGAAACGGACAAATTTATAACAGTAAACTACAAAAATAATGGAAATAATATGAAAAATGGTTTAAAAATTTTATAACTTCAACGTTGCCTAAAAAAAAATAATTAAAGTGAACATTATTATTTCAACGTATAATTGCATTCAGTAAATAAGGAGAAAAATTGTTTTCCAATTATAATTTCTTTCATTCATTTCTTTGTGATTTTAATTGTATTCGTTGGAAATTGAATATTCTCGAATTTTCTGTCAACTAACGAACTTTCGTAAGTTTCGAGATTTCAAATCTGAGCCTGTAGAGTTATTGAGATTAATTGGATGTTTGGGTTTGGGGTTAGTCGTGTGTTAGAATGACCACGATTGTCAAATACAATTCGATAATATTTTGAAAGTACGAATGATTGTGGAACTAAATTTTACAAGTACACATTATAAATTATGTGTTAATTGCATAAATTATAACATTAAATTCTACATTATTTGCATAAAATTCAGGATAAATTTATTACGAAACAATAATAACTGAATCCACTTCACAAGAAAATTATAAAAATATCAATTTGACTTTTCATAAACCACGTCGTCGCAATCAGACGTTGCAGTAGTCGATCATTTGACTACCATTATTTTTTCTCTAGATTTTCTCCGGAGAATAATAACCGATTTTTGCCACAAAGTATGTTTGTTATCGAAACTGTCATGTTCTCTAAAGGTAAATAAACCGAAATGATAATCAAGCAAACTTTTCCATGCGATTTATCAAGCGTTGGAATACAATTGTTATTTTTTTTTTTTTTTCAACACATGTCAAATAGGAATTCTATTTTGAATTCTATCTTATCCGTCACTGAGATTTACTAAAAAAAAAAAAAGAACCTTGAATACAAATTGTTTATTCCAAATAATAAGTTCTATAACGGTCAAGAAGCGATCGCTATATTGTGTCGACCTTAACCTGAACCCTCAATTTTTCGTGGAACGTGTATGAAAAAATTGTGGTCAAAACATATCGTAACGGGTTGTGATATAAGGAGATTGCAATGGCGGATTTTTGTTTGCTTTTTTTTTGTGATCAGAGAGATTCATCTGTCGCGATGATGAAGAGACGAAGCATAAACGAGAGCTCGTCTCGCCACACCCAGAAAACAGAGTCTTCTCTCGAGGACTACATAAAACGCCCGCGTGTTTCTAAATAAAAACTTTTGCCCCGATCGTATTATTAATAGCGTACATTTTCTTTTCTCGCTGTCATCAATTTTTTCAATACTGTCTTCGACAATAATGCTTTTTTCGTAACGTAAGTTCAAACATAAAAACATAACCTTCAAAAGTCTTGGAATGTATAATTTCAAATGATGAAAAAAAAGACGAAAGGACAAAACAACAAAACTAACCTCTTGAATTTTGTAACTGGTTCTAACGGTTTTTCGTCTGGTAGTCGTAATTTCGTACTCTTCCTCGACGGTAGCACCATTATCGTCGGGATCTTCGACGGTTGTACCATTATCGTCGGGTTCCTCAACGGTTGTACCATGATCGTCAGGTTCCTCGACGATATCGTCGCTCGTTTCGACTTCCGTGGTCGTCGGCTCTTCCGTCACTTCCATCTTCTTTTAATCCTTTTTGTGTTTCTGCTTTCGTCAACTATTCACGATTTTTACTTTGCAAAAATCAATTGTAAACTAATTTTAAACTTTGCAACGTTTTATCCTCGATATTTCGTAATGCCGGAGCTACAGAAAGAGGAGAGAAAGAACGAGAGGGAAGAGGATGTATGAAATAAGGTTTAAGACGTCTGACGGAATAAAAGAACACTACTGAGCACGAATGGTTGCCTTTAGAATCTTGAGCCAAGTTCTCACTGTTTTTTTCGTCTTCCGCTGTCGATGGAGCGATTTTTACTGTCTATTTGAAAATTTTCAAAATTTTACACACGTAACAAATTAATTATAAAAAAAAATATCAAAACAAATTTACACAGTAAAATTTCAATTGTAAACGGTTATAATCTCCCTTCTGCCCTGCCGCACTTCATTTACTACTTCTTGATCTATTGCTTCTCCAAGTGGTTGTATGTTTGACAGAACGACTTACGCGCCCTCTAAACTTTTATCCTCAATTATAAACACTAACGGATTACCGCGATATCAGAATATTTAAAAACTCGTATTTCTTTGCTTTTCTCTCAACCGTACACTCTCCGGGCCGGTCGCGACCTATTATTGTAATTATTATTGTTATTATGACTGAAATGAAAATTGTGACGCGTTCACGTCTCGTAAACTATTCCGGGATCGTCCGCGCTGAACGAGAATACTGGCCGAACTGAATTGCCCCCTCTGGCGCTCCACGCTAAGTCATCTTCGCCACCAGAGTCGCTACCGGCTATGAAGACCGCAAAGAGGAAGGGGGGAGGGGCGCCACGGAAACGGACGCGATCACGGCAAAAATAGAACCTAAATTTTCCTTCCTTTCAGCAATAAACTGTAGCTGGCCTTCGCATTATCTTAAGTTATAGATATTTACATCGATATAATCCATTCGAGTCTAATAATTTATTATAATATTTTATTTCAATCTTTATGTCGTATGGCTAAAACTTTGAGGAAATATTTCACGATTCACACCGCTTTTTTTCTATAATTTTCGGCAAGTTCGAGCAAAGTTCTGGGACTCGTACGCTCGAATGGTGGCAGCACTGTCTTCGCCAATTCCCAGACGATTTCATGGCAAGAATCGTAGTTTTGCAAACCCCGCTAGATGTCCGTTTCTACTTGCATGATATCCAAAATCATTTTCGACTTTTTATGTTAAATAGTTCATCTACTGCAACTTTATTATTTTCTGACAAGACTTTATCCAGAATACTGTATTCCAAAGTTAACTGACATAAATTCAGTGTTTACTAAGTTTACGTATGGCGTCAGAATTTGCAACTGATCACAAACTTTTTTTAGATAAGGTCCTGACAAATTTTTTATATCACTTGAACAAATGTTGTATCGAAAAAAAAAACAACGAAACAACCATGTGATTGAAATAAATTCGAAAAAAAGAATGATCAGTGATATGAGAGGAAATATATATAATTTACGATAAAAATGAAATTGTGCACAAACTGAATTGAATGTGGCAAAAGTTAATCAATGAAAAGACGATACTTTTTGGTGAGATTACGAAGAAATATTGAATATAATTTTACTTCTATTAAAACACATATATTTGTTTTGTTTGTCAAGAAAAAATTGGTACTAAAGATAAAAAATCGTTTCAATGAATACCTTCGAATGTTATTCGTGACGATTTTTATTGAGCGTGAAAGCGAAGCTTAACAGTCACGATACTTTTTCGCTAAAAATAATATGTCCTATTTATTTTGCTGTACATTAACAAACACGCGCGGTACGTTTGAGCTTATATAACATATACATATAATTCTCGATGTAAATTTTCCAAGCGGATCTCAAGAAGCGATCAAAAGAATGAAAAAAGTTATGTACACGCGTATGCATATGTATTTATTCGATATTTCACAGTTCAACGGACTCTGAGACTGAAAACTAACATACATTTTATCCACAACTCGATTTTGTTTCTTACGCTCCTCTGCTTCTGCCCTCTCTAACATAAATCCCTTTTTTTAGATACCTCCGAATCGTCGAACAAATTTGCTTTCTTTTAGTTTACAAAAAGTTTTACAATCGTGTACAGTTAAGATTTCATGATATTTACATTCGCATGAATTGAAGAAAACACTTTTCAACGTTTATTAATCTAGTATCATGATTTGCACAAGGCACAAACACTACATGTCAGGTTACAAAAAAATAAGACGGTTTAACCTGAAATTGCAAAAGACGACGACGCGAGGTATTTTTGATTTTGTTTAGTTTCGTTATAATCTGTAGTTGTCTCGAGTCGGTGTAAAATTTTTAGAGCTTTAATAAAACGTACACTAATATTGAACTTTTTGAATGTCCTGAACGACAATCGGGGTAATTCACCTTCAGATTCATATAAACGTTTGGATGACGGAACTAGATAAAGATAAAGCTCACTCAGCTTGAAGCGAAGCGTAAATGGCTGTTCCTTAACCTCGAAAATGTTTTCGCACAAATTACGAGCGCCCCCGATGCCCATGGACGACAAAAACTTTCATCACAATAAATATTCACGAAAAAAAAAGAAAAATCCTCAGCGATGTCCGTTTCTAACTATTTCGGATCGTGATTCGATAATCTTAATCAAGAAAGCAATCGGTGGTCGTGGTACAAATGTAACTCCAGGTGAAATTGTCGGAGAGTCCGATCACGAATCGAACTGGAAACGCAACTCTCACGTCAGTTTCCCGTACTACAGGTTATTCTTACTTTTTCTTCAATCCGTTTCCTTTTTCCTCTTACCAATAAATCTTGCTAGTGTCACTTTCCCTTCCCGAAAGACCTTATAAGTCGAATAACACGGAGAGAGGAATCTGAACTTTCTATGATATCATTTTGTTAAAGCTCTTCGTAAGGATTCACTTATTTTTTCGGCGTAAGAGGAAAGCCTGAATTAGAACGCTAAAAAGTGCAATTACGACGATTTTTTTTCGCAGCTTCTATAAAACAAAACTTTCCGAAATTATTGAGTTGTTTCACCATTTATATCGGAATTGCAAAATAATTTTTTCAATTAGAAAATATTGATTTTCTTTTGCAAAATATTCTCAATCATCTCACTAATTAATTTTTGTAATTTTTATCTGAAACATTTTTTTCATTCATGGTATTTGAAAAAACATTTAGGCCACGTGTTGTGTGAAAAAGTTCATTGTCGATTGTGTTTATATATATTTTTTTAATTATTATTCTGCATGGATGGTTCCACTACTCTATTCAAAGTTCCCCATTCCTCCCATTTCTTTTCGACACCGTCCCCTCTCCCACGCCCCTGTTTTTGTGGCTGCAGAACATTTCTTGTTTTTGCCGAAAGCGGAGAGAGTCTGGAAACCTTGTCAACAGGCATGTGAGCAGCACCAACATGAGCGCCAACTAAACATGGACCTGACAAACATCCTCGAAAGAGGGGGGGGGGGATAGACCAATACCAATGACTCCAACGCTCGTGTTTTACAGAGTATTTTTCGGCATGGATTTATGAAAGGTAGAGCGGCCGCTCCACCGAATTTTCAGTATGCCCTTGAAATGTTATTGTTTATGTGACTGGAAATCGAATACTGGACTGAGCCCTTATCCATTAGACTGCCATTCTTCTTATTCAGACAACTTTATGTTTTTGAATAAACAATTTTTTTATTATGTCGGTTTTATTATGTAATAAAACACCGAAAAAGTGTCGAAAAAATTTGTTTTATAGGAGTAGAAAAAAGATCGCGAAAGTAATGGTTATTTCAGCGTTTTTTATGAGCTACTTCTTATAAAAAAAATTTTGCATTAAATTTGGGGTTGATGAAAAAAGAATCCTTTAATCCATTTTTGTGTTGTTCACAAATATTTATAATGATTCTGATGATTATTAATTTTATTCATAAATGGGCGGGAAATATTCTCGATCAACATTTTAGCAATTTGTCACAGAAGTTGGCGAAACGATCGTAATGGCGATATGGTTCTGGTCAAAGATGCGTGCGTTTCCTGCTCAATATTGACGCCCGAAACATTGGAACATGGTGAAAATAAATCAGGAAGACAGGACGCGTCATTGGAGAGTAAACTGTTGACACATTTAAAAAGCGAATACAACGATCTATCTGTAATTACGAAAAAAATAAGTTCGTACACAAGAGACATTTTGACCGGTATAACGAAAAAAACAAACAAGAGGAACTCGAAAATTCAAATTATTACTGATGACAGTGAGGTTACGATACAACCAGTGGCTATGCAATATTTCGACAAGTCTGGAAAACCCTGCTTGAAACTTAGATTATGTGAGGATTCAAGAGCTTCCTTATTTGACCGCAAATGCAATAACGTCGCGATCGAACGATCCATAAATTCGACACAAAACATCGAACACATTCAAACGATATTTCCCGAACAGTGCCACTCAAGCGATACAGAATCTTCAATTTATAGTAGTTCTTCGATATACGATTATCTCATGCATCCCAGTAAAATAATTTCGAAAACAAGAAGAATCGTGGCTCAAAAATCGTTATAAAGCATCGGCCATTTTTGTTTACATCGTGCGCGTCACGTCTCCGCATTTTTAGTCTTTTTTATATGTTTAGTCAAACTTTTCACACGCGTGTGGCCAGTGCAAATAAACCAGTGTAAATATAAGTGCGTCGAAACATAACGTGGAGATTTATTTCGGTATCGTACAGAAAAGAGAAGCAAACGCGAGACATGTTCCAAAAAAATTAGGCACGCGGGAGAATTTTTCCTACTGGCGATCAACAATCGGTTTGTAATAATAAATCTTTTTTTTTCGTCGATACTTCGTTTACCGTTTCGCCACATTTTTCAATGTTTCCATTCAACACTAAGAATCATCGGTAGTACATCGTATTGTACTTGATTTACAAATTGAAGCGTTCTAAAAAATTAAGAAAATTCAATTGTTTTTCTAAATTTTCAATTGATCAATTGTTCAGAACTATTTTTTTTCAAACTGTATGGATTACATTGACTCTATATAATTTTTTTTATGACATTTTATTAATTTTCATAACATATATATACGCGTTTTTTGTTGATAATTATCGACTTAAACGAACATCCATTCGACACGACTTTTTCGAACCATAAAGTATAATCAGATATATATTATTATTTTTCTCAATGTATTTTTTCACACTTTCTAAGACCTCGCCAAGTAGATAGGAATGTTATAAAAATTACGAAGCGACCCGAAGTGTCCCGTCTGCTCTCGGTCTATCACTCCGGTGGGAAGCGGGGATTCGGTTGATTCCACAACATAACCTTATATAACGTCAAATAACGTGCTGTCAGTGCATGAGAATTTTAAGGTTAAACATAAACAGTACCGATTGTATCATATCCCGCTGAATAAGAGTACATGAAAAATATAATGCGATTGAAAGATTAAAACAATTATTAATGTGATCGAATGATCGATACATTTGAGATGGAAAAATCGAACGACCATTGGAAAACGATTGTTATTGCGGATGAGAAATTTTCTGTTCGATCCCATGAACGAGACGCAATTTTCAAAATATCTCTTACAAATCTTCGGGACATCTGGATTGAGAGTCTAGATAAAAATAAAATTATACAAAAGTGCACGGTATTTATATAAAATTTTCAAAAGGCAAATTTTTCCATCTGTAGCATAAAATATTTGCTGCTTATCCTTTATTACACATTATTGAGAAAAATAAGATGCTTTTGAATATCTGTATTTATAATAAATTTTGCATGAAATGGGTTTTGAAAGAAAAAGATGAATTACCAATTTGAACTTGATTGAGAAATTGAACTTTGCTTTATTCTGGAGATGTTGAGAACTCAAAATAAAAATTGATGAATTTTAATACAGAGGTTGAATCCAAGCTTAAGTATTGAGGACATAGATGTTGTCCAATTGGTAGGCGAGATTCTCAAAAACATTGAGATGTATGCGGTAGAAAAGTCTGTCGAGCGCATTGCATTGGCAAAAAACTTAGATGGTGGCATCTTCAAATTTTCTATCGATCTTGAGAGAGGAAATTCTCAGCAGCTCTGGGAAGAAGTTACAATGCCACTTTGCTTACTGGCTGGTGAGCTTCAGAGGAGACAAAGTATATTGTTGGAATTAGTGAAAAAAAAAGATGATGAGATCACCGAATATAAACTAAATGGAGCCGAATTAACAAGAAGTATGCGTTTTATATAACTCAACATTTTATTGATATTTCAATTTATTGATTCAATTAGAACATCTTGATATTTGGTCTATTGAAATTAATATTAACGCTCAAAATAATTTAAGCGTTTAATAAGTAATTAAGATCGTTTAATAAATATTTCATTTCTTTTGTTAATGAATTTGTGAGCCAAATATATTATTAGCAGTTTCTTACTAAAAAATAGAAAATACAGTCCCTTTACGAAGCTTCAGAACAACAAAAATCATTTTTCCTATACAGAACATATAACGACAGAACCGTTTGATCATAAATTATTCGAAAGAAATGCCCCAAAGCTTGATACCGAAGAAGTTTTTGAAGCTTTTAAAAATGTGATGGAGACACAAGCCAATGTGGAACAGTTTATCAAATCTGAACACATTAGGTAAGAAAAAAATCTTTTATCTCCTACGAGAAACTCGTCATTTTTTGTATATTTTTGCTCCTCTTCACAATATGTACCATTATTTTTCCTTGCAATTATTACATTAGAGAAAGATTGCGAACACATGCAAATAAAATTTTACAAAAATTTAATGCACTTCTTCCATTACAGTCTGACAAAACAAGGAAACGGGTCTGAAAAATTGCGAGAAAACAAAGAGGCCATTGAGTTAGAAGCAAAAGACGTAGGCCTGGTAGAGGAAAATGCAGGAGAGACAAATTTAGAATCGACAGAAAATGACGAGACTCAAGGTTCGTCAAAAATCTTGCCAAAAGTGGAGATAGCAGACGTAACATTTAAAAAAACTAGAAAAACTAAATTCAACGATTGTGAAGAGAATAAAGCAATAACAGGAAAAAAGGCGCGAAGTGCTCCTTTACTATCGTTCAAACGAACAAAAAACACGATTCATGATTTCATAAAATAACCATTTATCATTTTAAACAATTTTTCTCTTCAATGTTCGACGATATTTATACGAACAAATTTCGTAGGTAAAAAGTGTGTATTTTATTTATTACTGTTTTAAAACATCAAAGTTTTACAATTGCTAACTTAAAAACTAATAACAACTATATGAGTACGTTACATGATTAGAATTTTTGTATTTTTCGGTTCGTTTTTTTTTTTTTATAATATGGATTTTGAAGTTCATGATTTATCGCATGCTACTTGGATATTTAGATTCTGAACAAGTCAATTTCTGAATAACTATCAAATGAATGAGGATGGAGGAGGGGAAAAATTTGGTTTTACTATTTTTATTTCAATTTCTTGGCAGTATTTTTACAAACGATCTGCGAAATTGTGAACTTTTAGTTTTCGTTGAATAGTACAATATCCAGGTGTTTTTTAAGCCACTCGCAATATATCCCAATGAAAAGGAAGTGAAAGAAGAAAAGAAAGATTTATATGATATCGAGGAGAAACGAACTCCTTCTTTGTAATAAAAATCTAACTTCATCCTAACCAAAGAGCACGGCAATCAAGAAGTGAACAAATAATTTTATTTAAATCGATTTAGAACAACATTTGTTGTGATCATATTTAGTATACAAAAAAAATTATTGTGGCTGATAAGTTTTTAAGAACACGAATTTTTAGTTGAATCGTGAGTTACTCGAATAAACATTATTTTAATCACATAAATCGATATTTCTCTATCCTTGTGACTCCAAATATATTTATTCGCAGAATTTCGACATTGTATTCGCAGAATTCTTTATTTTACAAAACACATTTAAACGGAAACGAATTTTCGTTATTTCGTGCAAAATTCACGACAATTCTGAAGAAATTTTTCTTTTTTCCATACAATAACAAATAAATAGAAACAAAACATTATTAATAACGACGAACATAATTAGAAGACCAGCTTCGATCAAGATTTTCGTTTACACGAGAACAAACGTACCTGCGTTTATTCACAAAAACAAAAAAGTACTTTTCTTCATATCTCAAACAATATTATCATTTTTCTCAACACATTTCGAAGTGAACATTTCACAAAATCTTTATGAAACAATAATGTTTCAATAAATTTCGTCCGGTGAAAAAAAATCTTATTTTCAATAATAATATTAATAATACGCAAAACTAAAATAAAAAATCTTGCTCGTAGCGCCCCGTGAGGGTAATTCGATAGCTTAGTAGGTGTTTTTTGTTTTTCTTACGTTTTCATGTGTTTTTTTTTGTCTATCTTACAAACTCACTTGCTTACAGTTATAAACATACAAAAAGCAACAATGATATACACATTCTCGCGGATAGTACAAAGACCAAAAAGTCGATAAGAGCTTCGATAAAACGTAGTTCAAGGCTCCCTGCCCTCACGTGTTAATCTCAAAATACATTAGGGTTTTGCTTCGTGAATTATTATTTCGAAAAATTACAGCCACGAAACCAATTCCTGCGATGCAAATGTTCGTTTTAACACATTTCTTTTCAAGTGCATTTCATAGATTTTTCGTTTTGTTTGTTTTTTTCTCTAATGATTCGTGACGTATCATCACCTATAATACATCTATACAAAGCCGCTTAATTCCATTTAACTTGTATCCTTCATCCCCACCTACTTTTTGCTTAATTATTTTCCACAGTTTTTTATTTTTTTTTTTTATTCTCTTTTTAGCTTTCTCCCTTTTTTATGTTGTTCAATTCTTTACATTCGTTTATAGGCACAATTAAGGCGTTCATTTATGTAAATTTTTTTTGTTTTTGCCAGCATAAACGAAGATTACGAATAATGGCTTAGCGTGTGAGTGTGTGGGTGTTTTTTTTCTAATTTTATTCAGGAGATGAACGACTCTACGGTATATTTTATATTTTACCAGCTAATGTAGACTTGTGCGAAATTCTTGCACCGTTATTAAATTAATAATTTTTTTTCATTTGTTCTTTTTTTCTTTTTTTTTTCGTACGTCGATTAATATTCTATTTTTGTTCTAATACTTCTTTTCCGCTGACTTCCTCTTGTGCTGACAATCTATATCTCGCTGCTTATTTCGTTTTAGTCGAGTAAGCTTACATTTTTTTTTTTTGGCCGCAGTTGAAGCGGTTGGTCGCAAATTTTATAATTCAACAAAATATTCTTCGTTCATTACCATTTTTTTCGTTAATTTCTCAACTTAAATTCAATAGATGAACAGAAAAATCTTGTTTCTTTGACCCTGAATTTCGGTCGTCTCGAAACGACGCTTCTGGGAAGAAATTCTTTTTTTTTTATATTGATAAATAATGTTGAAGTGTGAGTCGTTGATTTTTATTCGAGCTACGATCAAATACCAACTTCTTCATGACTTCCTCATTCTTTTCTTCGTCTTGTTTCAATTTTTTTCTACAAAGACATTCCCATTAATTTGAGTACAACGATACCATTGAAGAATTTTTTGTTGTTTTGTTTTGTCTTCAAATAAATGAAATTTAAGGAATCATTAAATCACAATTCAATTTAGAAGGTCTGGTTGAAAAAAGAACCCATAATTGGAGGGTCGATAATTTTTGGATGTAGTCAAGCTTCAAAAAAAAAAACTTGTGTACGATTAGAAAGTTACAGTGTCCTTGAGTCAGTATGGAAACGTATTTATCGGCGTTTTAAAGAGCACATAAAAATCAACAACTCCCATAATTTGTGAGTTCGCTGTTAACTGGCTCATAAATAGGGAGAAACTTACGCGTTACACGCGATAGAATTAGGCAACTTTAGTCGTAACGTTAAACAGCCCTAAAAATCCAAAACACTCGAATATAAAATAATTTGAGAAGAAAACATAATAAATTGAGTATTAACCCAGAAAGTTAAAAAGAGATGGATATAAAATGTTGATGGTCCTCGATTGAAGATGTCGCACGGCTAAATATATATATGTATGTATGTATATATATATATATATTAATTATTATTCCGCGATTTCATAATCAGTATTCAGACGTTAATCACAATGCGCTTGATGAAAGTCTTATTAGTTCAGATACGTCGAGTAGCAAAAAATCCAATACGTTTGTTTTTTCGTTTCGTTTGTTTGTTTTTTTGTTTTTTTTTGTTTTTTCAACACCCGTGGCACACCAAATTTTTTGTGAATATTTTCGTTAGGCCTATTTTCGTGCGAGAAATATATAATTTTTCATGCAATCATGTTTGTATGCGAAAATTAATATAATTGTTAATATTCATTATTCATAATAATGAACATCTATTTTATTCTACAATGGGCTCTCGGTTTTAAGCTCGCCATTTTTATTTGCGGTTTTCATTTTCGGCCTAACGTTGCCACAGATATTTATTGCTCGAATTTTCAGTTAACCCTTTGTTGACACACTTGAATTTGTCCACTGCATTGACACACGGGGTCAATTTGACCAGGAGCGTATTTCATGCGCTTGTCATCAGCCGCCTTTCGGTTGGATTTTATTTAAATAAATCAGGACAACACTTTAAACATTCTTTGATATATGTGCATCATAAAAATTCGTAAAAAAAAAAAAAAATTAGTGGAAATCTTGACTTTCAAAACCGCGAGAATTTTATTAAAAAAAAAAAACAGTATTATCATTTGTTTTCAATTTTCGGAATTAACGATCGGTAATGTTCTCACGAAAAATACCATTTCTTGGGAAAAGAAAAAAAATAGTACGATGACGAGATTTTTTGAAAAAGTATTTATTTAAACAGACGAACATGCTATTTTAAGGCAATTAAAAAATTCTTGAAAGCTGACGAAAAAGATTTGACGGTCTTCGGAAATATTTTTAGCATAGGAATTATAATCAACAGAAAGTTAGTCCGGGTCAATATGACCCAGTGTGTCAGCGAAGGGTTAAGTAATATCGGCCCTAAATTCTATACATACAAACACTATATATATATATATGTATATTATACGAGCCACTGCTGTGACTATTGATATAAAATGACGCCAGTGTATTGCGAAGCTTACAAAAAGAATTAATTCGTGACTTTTATTGTTTTTTTATTTTTTCAATTACCAGATACTCGGCTGTGGGATGCGTTTTAAAAACATCGATGCCAAAAACTACTGGTTTTTTTTTTTTTTTTTTTTTTAATTAATATAAAGTAATAGGTTTATCGCGTTGTTTATTTTTGTTGTTGTTGTTTTTGTCTCTTCGTTTTTTGCGGTAATATGAAACGCCATATATCGTCTAATCTGTTCGACTTTTTTGTCGCACGCCCTATTTACATTTAATTCCGGGTTTCTTTGCTTTTTTTTTTTTTGGTTTCTTTGTTTTTGTTTACTCACCCGTTTAAAACGACCGTTGGCAAATGACAAGGGAAATAATTCCATTCTCGCTTCATTTAAAATCACCTTTTGTTATTGAGAAAAAAGACTAACACGAACATCTCCATGCGTCACCCTGTTGCGACGGCGATCGAGCTTTTATAACGCTGTCAGCACCCTCTCGTTCCGATGCTTCGAACAGACTTGCCTTTTCGAACAAAAATAATCAAAAAAGGTCAAAAATGGAAAAATAATTCAAGATCATCCAAGAAATTTCTGAGGCAATTTTATATTTAATGAAAAGTCACGATTTTTTACGAAACATTATGATTCCAAAGTTTGTATGGAAAGAATGAACAAGTTTTTTTTTCAAAGACATTTGAAGAATCGATGATAAAAAAATAGAAATCATTTGAAAAAATAAGTTGGGCTCACCCGTCGATCCCGTTGTTCCCGTATTCGTCGTGCTAGCGTAAGAAAAGCTTCTTCAATATTTATGTTGTCTTTGCATGAAACCTCAAAGAATGGCATGTCAAAATTTTCGGCTATTTTTTCGCCCCGCTCGGCTTCCACCGAACGATGTGCCACAGCGTCACATTTGTTCGCTGCCAAAACTTTAACAACGTCCAACGAAGCATTCTGCAATTAATACGAAACATTCTTTTTCCTCACAAGTCCAACAATCTTCAGCGTTGTTAAAATATTATAAATTTTTTTATTTCATCAATATGTTTATCAAATATTTAAACATTACTTCTCTAATGTTTCTCAGCCAGTATGATAAATGATTGAAACTCTCAAGGCTGGTGACATCGTACATTAATAAAATTCCCATTGCTCCTCTATAGTAGGCTGTTGTGAGAGTACGAAACCTTTCCTGACCAGCTGTGTCCCTGTAATTATTATATATTTATGAAAACGTCAAAAATCCGACGAAAACAATTGTTTTTTTTTTAATTATTATTTCCATTATTATTATTATTATTATTATTATTATTATTATTATTATTATTATTATTATTATTATTATTATTATTATTCGTTTTACTTTTATGTATAGACGAGTTTTATTACTCATTTGTTCGCTATTCATTGCAACGAGTTATCTCCCACCCAAATCGATTTATAGAAGAGACACATATATGTACGTTCGACAGACACAACAAAGACGATCTATACATCATAAAGTAAATTGAAAAAAAAAAAAACGATGAATCATTATAGAGACTCACCAAATTTGTAATTTAATCGGTGTGCCATCGAGATTGATGATTTTTTGCTTGAAATCAATTCCTGAAAGGTTCGTGGCATTGTTTGAAATTGGAAATACATTTATAATGAATGTTGCTCTGGTGACAAGTGATTTGTAAAAACATTGGTCGTTTCGCGACGAGAATACATTTTTTTCAAATGTTCTCTCGATTTTCGTCATTCAATGGAAGAAAAAAATGATTGAAATGATAATTTGAAATATAATTTCTAATACCGACAACATTCGAGGCCTTGGGAAATGAGTTTTGTTTTTTTTTTTCTTTTTTCAAAGGGATATATATATATATATATATTTTTTTTTATGGACTCACCTATGGTGGATATGTAAGTGTCGTAATAACGCTCGTCACAGTAACGATGCACTATACAAGTTTTACCAACGTTCGAATCTCCGAGTACGAGCACCTTGTACGTTGCTGCAAAGTCAAGCGCCATGTTTCGGCTCTGTGGTTGCTTTTGAACTGTTGTTAGGTCGTCGTCGGTGTCGTCGGCCGGGGATGTCTTGCCTTAGGTATTCTCACTCTCTCGCTCTCTCCCCTGCTCTTCCTCCTTCCTTTTTTAACCCTCAGGGGTCGAGGGTGGAGGATCGATTCGAAGCCTGCGCTCTCCAATCTCCTCCAAAGCTCTCTCTCTTTCTCTCTCCCTCTCTTTTACAAGCATTCTCTCTGTACAGCTTATCCAGGTCCATCCTCTATTCCTATACGAACTGATCTCCTGAGAATAAACACTCGCGAGCTCGAGATCTCTTCTCCCAACACTTTTCCTCCTCCTACATATCCTTCCTATTACATTTTCCTTAGAATCAGCAACCAAAAATACCTTTTTCTTTGCTACAGACATTTCTTGCAGAAATTCTATATCAGCGATCTTCAAAAAATCACAATTTATTACTGTAATCGAAATCGAACTACATTTTACTTTATTCCAAACCAAGATTTTAAATGTCTCCATTTTTATGGTATTCATTAAATAACAATACAAAATATCTATAGGTACTGATTTTTTTTTTTTGTAATCCCGTCTTGTTTTTACTTTTACTAATCATTTTGAAACCGCTATTCCAAATTTTTCTAACTCTAATGAAATTTCAAGTCCATATATGAATGTTCAAGATCGTACTGTTTTCTTCACGTTTCGTTTTTTTTTTTTAACAATGGAAATAACCATAGAATAGCGCAATATACACCGAATTTCATAGCCATATGAGTGTTTGATTAATTATTGCATTAAGAATTTTATCATCAACAAATTTCGATATCTTAATTAATTGGAACAACTTAATTAGCAAATAATTTGATCAAACTTGATGAATGCAGATTTGATGTTACTGAAATGAATTTATTCTTCATAATGGAATAAAATGCCGTAGAGAAACGTGAGTCACGAAAAGTCCTCCAGGGTCAGTTACGTTTGCCTTGGAAATTCGTGCACATATTTTCGACACGCGAGTTTCTCTCTCTCTCTCTCTCTCTCTTTTGCAGTGGATTAGGGTTAGCAGCTTGCCGAGAAAAACTGCCCTACCCGAACATGTCTTTGCTTAAAGGCCGAGGGGGGACAAAAACTGCCACGTTATCGTCAAACATATATCATGTGGCTCGCTAGAATTTCTGCTGGAACGTTCAAAGTATGTATAGAGTTCTATGACGTCATTAGATATTATAGATTTGGGGGTCAAGTTCGTGACGAGATTGTTTGCGGTCATGGGGGTCGCAGAACAGCTAAGCGCGTCATAGAAATTCTTCAAAAGTGATCTGGAAAGTAAACGATTAAATTAGTACAAATTTGGTGACTATACTGCCGTTGTATATTTCAAAATATCACAAAATATCAATTTTGCCAATGGAGGGTCCAGAAAAGTTTTATATTTTTCGTGAGAGTCCGAATCGTGAGCTCATTTTTTTCTTAGTGTTTTAAAAAATGTACACGATTTCTGAAGGAGGCAGGAGTCTTGAATAATGAATGAATGTAAACATTTTTGAAAGTTGGAAGAAAATAACAAGGTTTGGTTATTAAAAACTGCGATAGGTCTCCAATCAAAAATGCTGTTACGCTCTTCATTGTCTAAATTATAAACTGTAAGACTTTATGGTAATTTAAAAAAGTGTATGGAATAAACTTCACAATTTGAGTAAAGAACGAAAAGATTTTTTATTTATTTCGAATCACAAAAATACGCCATTCATCATTTGTGTACAGAATTGTTGAATTTTCAGTTGAAATATTTCGATCAAATATTCGATTTCGAGAAGTTGATTTTTTTCTAACAAAATACCCGAAAGTTAAAACTCTGGCATGGTCTTATATAGGAAAATGTCGAAATGAAAAAATCCAATTTCTCACAATATATTATCAAAATTATAAAAAATACTCCTTGATGTTTTGTTTTTTTTTTTTTTTTTAATCATTTTTATTAGGGAATGTATAACAACTACGAAATTTTTAACAATAAAATTCTACAGGACATTTGATAATTAGAAAACAAAAAGAATCTCAATATACTCATGGTTCACTTTACTTTAGTTTTGATTGATATGAAAATTCGAGAACTCGTAAATTAGCTCGTCGTATGTAATACTGGGTTAAACTTTGATTGGGCTAAATGCCTATAATTTTCAGTCCAAACTGTCTATGTTTATGAAAACATGTAGTTTCGTCTACTTTCTCTTTGGTACAACACGTATCCATGTATATGGGCCTTCTAAAAATGCTTTTCGTTAAATCTACTACATTAAAAACATCTATAATGTACAAAGACCAAAGAATTAACGATGTTTTTTTCCTAAATCGTTGTCGGAAAAACTCGAGTCTTATTACACAGCTTTTAGTGCCATGGAACCACAATAATGAGTAAATAATGACAATAACACAAACAGACAAAAAAATCATGCATTTGTACACACAATTTCGTTTTCACATTTCATTGCATGATCAACTTTTACGATTACTATTTGAAAAAGTGTTCAATCGTCTAAAAACAACATGTTTGTTTATTTTTTGATTTCATTATAACTTTTCATTCTATATTTCTTTTTTTCAAACAAGTAAAAACAATTTTTCGAACAATATTTTTGAAGAATTCTAATTAACCTATAAAATAGAAAATGCTTCGTAAAAATTCGAAAGCGACTACTAACAATTCAACTTTCAGTTGCACGTAACTATTCAGGTGGCTAAAATGCCAAAACAGCACGAAATAGAAAACCATAATTTTTGCCTTATTATTCTAATTTACATTATGCGAATTTCTACACGAAATCCACTAGAGTAACTATAGATTTAAAAAAAAATTGACTCGATATTTTCGTTTTGTAACACAACTCGTTGACGTTTATGTACGAATTGAATAATAATAATAATAATGTATCAATATTGGCACAAACTGTTTGGTAGGGCGCTGGAGTGATGTTTCTCCTCTCCCATGATATGCTTTTTCACGAATTTTACAAGAGTATATTATATTCGAAATATATTTATAATCATAACGTGATACTTTTCAATAAAAGTATGAAAATGTAATGCAACGTTGCTTTATCTCTTGAACAATCGTATTATTATCGATCCTTTCAACTTCTTTGTTGTTATTTACTTAAAATACTTCAATCTTTTGTTGGGGTTTGAACATTTATACCGTTGGCCGCTGGTTTTTTCTTTTTTCTTCCTAACGTTAAGATACACTTTCTTGCCATGCTGCAGCTCAAAGTATCGTGCACATTACCAATCCCATGAGTACTATGCCGAACATTCACGCAAGATCTCGCTTGAGACTCGTATGTTTCGCTGCTCGTTCCGAGCCAGGAAGACTACAGCACGTTCGCCATCTCACTGACAGTAATGGTATTATAACGTGAAGAATGTCCGGTATCATGAAACCTAAATCTCGCACGACCTGTTGAACATAAAACAATTTCGTTCACATCTTTTGTCATATCAATGTGTTTATTTCAGAAAAATTCTTCGGGAGTAGTCTGCGATTTATATTTCTACTGGTTCTTTGTACTTAGCACTTTCCATGGTTATCAAATTCGACAAAAATATAGTTAAAACTTTACAACTGGAATAATTTATAAGAATTTTTATTTTTTACGAATTTCAAACCACTCTGTATTTTTGTAACAGGATTCTATAAATTTACTGCTCAATAGTTGTCTGATAAATAATTACTGAACTAAAACTAGTCCAGAATTTTAGGCTCAAATCACGGAAGAATTATATGTAGGAAGTGTTATTGCAGATCAAAGAAATTGGTGATTTTTTTATTGTTCTCACTTTCATGTTCGATTCGAATGTGAGTTGAACACATCGACAACATTCTGCAATAAGGGCACAAACCATACTTTTAAATCGAAGAAAAAAATTGAAAGCAATACTTAAAGTCGTAATGGGCTGTTGCGAATACTAATAATACAAGCAATATCATGTAAAGTAAATTTTTTACCTGATGAGCGTATCCTTCGCCTCTCAAAACATTTTTGATAAACTGATCCCAACTACCGGCAAATATGTGAATGAGGCCGATAGTACTGATGCCAAATGCTTTTCTATGCGTAACGGAGGTCTTTTTGTCAGCAAGTTGAATAACGAAAATGGTTGATATCAATTCAGTGACAGAAAAGAACATCTGATGATACCATTGGGAGTAAAAATCGTCGTTCCAATAATTAATGTAGACCCACCAAGAATAATAGTGCGAAAATATAGCACTGACAAAAAGTATGAACATTCCAAATCTCAGTCTTGCATGGAAAGCCAACCATGTCAAATACTTTGAAGTTTCATAAAACGCTATTGTCCCAATCACTATTGTCACCCATATTTTCAGGCTATTCGTTGTCGCATTAAAGTACATGTGCTTGTAAGATGCTATACCCGATTCGTAGGACCCTGAAAAATCAATGCATACTTAGTAATGCAAATGATAATGAATCCGTGTTATTTGTATTTTTGAAAAACAGAAGCAATTTGAAAAATTCTCTAATCAATAAAAATTTAACATGCAATTTTGCTTAAGTTGATATCACTGAGTTTTGTCCTTCAAATTATTTCAATAATATTCATTTATCCGGCTGTGTGTTTTTCAAATAACAATGAGAATATAAAAATCTTTGTCCAGTTTGATAATATTTTGGTGATAAATTAATAAAGATTAAAAATTGCTATTATAAGAAAAAAAAATTTGATTCAAACTGAAAATAGGCAGTAATTGTTTCCATTTGATCCTCAAAATTCTTCAAAATGATTGCTACTCATAAGGTAATCAATAAGGTAATAAGTTTTCTTTTGAAGACAGAAAACAATTTATTGTGTTTTTTTGATACAATTTTTGTGTTGTGCAAAGAATTTTCGTTCAATTGCTAATGATGGAAATTGAATATGTCACTTTCATGAATTAAAAAATAATCGAAAAACAAAGGAAAAGAATAAAGATTTTAAAAAAAGTTGAAGTATCAGGAGATAAGGAAACTCTTACCTTTAAAAACGGTGTCCCAACATGAACAAGAACAATATTGT
Source organism: Campoletis raptor (assembly GCA_948107755.1). Lineage (NCBI taxonomy): Eukaryota > Metazoa > Arthropoda > Insecta > Hymenoptera > Ichneumonidae > Campoletis > Campoletis raptor. The sequence continues at coordinate 14,032,990 of OX403622.1, forward strand.
CGATCAACATCGCGAGCATAATCTTGCCAGAAATGAAAAAGAAACAATATGTGTAAAGGTGGCACCGTAAGAGGTGCAAGAATCCCGACGAATTTAGATCCACAATTAGCAATATTCGAGCACAAAGTGTGCTTAATCATGCGATAAACCATCTTGAAGATGAGTACCACAGTGCGTCAATGATCGCAAAATTCAGGGCGTATCGATAATTCACGTAAAACCATTGAATTTCAGTGATTTTCAAAATAATAAAAACAAAAGTAGAAATGTTTTATTATTTTAAATGTTTCCAATTGCTCGTGGAAACAATGAGTTTCAATAGAGAAATGAGGTTAAAAGGTGTTATGTTCATTACGACGTTTTGGCAAACTGTACGAGAACTCGTACGAAAATTGCCGCTTTTTTTTTTTGTTAACAAACATTATTTATAGATCCATGTCATCCACGTTCACCCCGGTACAGCATCACACACGGATACTACTTTCACGATTAGCCGCGTTTGCATTCACTTACGACTACATGTGAAATTCGGCTCGCTTTTTAGGAGTGTTAGCCAGTGTTAGGTTATGCGGGTTCAGACATCAGAAATTTAGTTAAAAATTTTCCGAGAGAAGCAGCACCACCTCGTATTCTCAAACTGTTTCTGGAAATAACCATGTCATTCTCCGATAGATGTCGTTACGATTGATTTTTACAAAAGGAACTTGTGGACTTGCCGCAAAGATTTTATCGACGCCCAGTAAATCACGTACCCGTACATAACCACTGAGTTGGCCCCATGCAAATAAGAACGCGACTGTAGCAACGGTCGCTTACTCACACACGCAAACACATCCGGTATGCTAAACAAAACGCGCGCGTCCACTACTTGACAATGCTTGATACTCTACGAAGATGTGTAACAGGCGTCGTTTTTTCAGTGACACCAACATATTAACGTTCGTCTCTAACTGTTTTCGTGTCGAAATTCATGTCTTTTTTTTTCAAATGCGTAGAAGTTCTCTTATCACAGACATTTCAAAAATTAATAAATTTGGCTAATAATTCGATTTGGATACATAAATGTGCAATTTTTATTGTACCGGAAAATGCTTGTGTGATATAATGAAAACAAATGTTTGCTGTGCATATTTGGACTAATTCGAAGGTGCTTTTCCGTAGAAATTTCGTAAATCTCTCGTTTTATGGACGAACGCGTTCAACACTCGTATTTATCGAACCAAACTTCGCTTCCGTCAACCGTAGTTTTTTTTTTTTGCAAGCATCTCTCGTGAATATCTCGACGAAGAAAAACAAAAAGAAAACAAAATATGATTGGAACAGTTTCGACTTCGACACTCCAGGTTCGAAGAAGTAGTTCTCGAGCGGCTTTGCCGCACACGTGAGGAATGAACAATGGATTTTTGGCAGATGGAACAGGACTTCGAAAAGGTAGTATATCAACCATCTTCATTGTGCTAATTCTGTTTAAAGGGATTGAAAACAGTGAACTGACGAGCATTCTTCCATTTTCACTACTTTCTTCGAAACAATTCAAAACCTTAATTGTAACTATTCGTCATTAAGGGGCTTTATCAGTTACATGGGTCGAAAAAAGATCGCTAGAAAGTAGATTCCCAATTATTTTCGTAGATTCTTGGTATGCCGTGAAAAACAAAACATATAAACAAGTATAAACAAAAATGCTGCTTTATCTTGGTTTGTTTTTTTCTCTTCAAACCTCTCCCATCGATTTTCGTTGCGTTGAGCATAGTTTCCCACCCAATTAAGACATCGAAAGGCCTTTTATGAAATCGTGAGATGTTTATATTCCGAGTGCTCAATAGAGAACAATTGCAATGCAATTTTGTTCCTTTTTTTTGTTTTTTGTCGGAATAAAAAGTTTATTCGGGATTCGCCCGTGAAGGTCATTGGCCGTGAATGATTAGCGAAGAAATTCGTACGAGGTCGAGCACAGCTCAGAGAAATTTATTTCTCGCGATGACGCGAATTCGCAGTGAGTGAAGCAAAAAAAAAAATGTTTTCTGGTGCTATTGACCCTTTGTTTTCAAGTGGTACTCGAATCTACAACAAAATATATTTTCGCTGTTATATATTTTTTTAATTCATAGGTTCATTTAGGATGAAATATTGTTGTACAAATGTGAACTCAATTTGAGGTGATCAATAAAATATTCTCGAAGAAATTGGATACGTCAGTTTTTTTAAATGTAGTTCTGTACAGATTGAAATATAGTTTGTGCCAAGGGCACGTAAGGTCGTATTCGCTGGCATTATATATGACGTCAGAAGCATTTCGAATAACACTTTAAAACACCGCAGCCATATTTTTAATATGTATTATTATTATTTCATGGAGATGAATTTTTTTTCTAGTTGTTGACGGTTTCAACGGTATTCCTTTCAGTTAGTAAGAACTACAAATAACATATTGTTTGTTGTTTAAAATTCACACCTAAATTTTTATCATCATTACAATTTTTCAAATTTCTCGATATATTTTATCGTAAATTGGGTCCATTTTGTTATAACTCCGTATACAATAAATATGTTCTGAATGCTTACACGTTGGCTTCAATTAATTGGGAATAGCAATGAAATATTCCTTATCTTTGGAATGGAAAAGCAGGCTGTGCTAAAACCTTGACTTATAATGTATAGTTGAAAGTTGAGGCATTATGATATTGTTCAATGCGAAAGTTCATTAGCCTTCTTAGGCTCGGTCAGTGTTGACTTTTTTACTTGTATTACTGCGACTGGATTTCTTACATCTCAGGATCTTTTACGTGTATGTATACATAAACATACACTTATAATTGGTGTGTGGTTGCTCATCAAATTGATCCACTCTTCGCTCGCGGTGCTTTCTACACCGGGAATTACGGGTTGGCAAAATAAAGTTGAAAGAATTCGAGCAAAAAACAGATTCAGGGTCAATGCCCATTGTTGATAAGATTCGAAATCCCTGTTTTTTTATTCTCATTGAAAATTCTTTTATTGTAACTTGTAACTTAGAGTTTTATACTTGTTCTCAGATTTTTCAGATATTTGTACACAATTGTTTTTTAACTGTCTACTCATGCATCAATTATGACAAATGCAACAAAAATGTTTTTATTTCATTTTAATAATGTGTTCCATACGTTACAATGAACAGCATTGAAAAAAATGATTTCGTGTACAAGTATTTGATCAGATGAGTGAATTTTTATTATCGAATAAGTGATCGCAATGGCAACAAATTAATCATAACCAAACATCCGAAATTTTTTTTTTTTTTTTGGTAAATTTTCGATTTGAAAACGATTGTTTTCTCATTAAAAAATGATGACGTATTTTAGAAAGTATTCGGAGACGAGTATTCGATGATTTTTTCAACATAAAATGCGTTTCAAAGACGGACTTGCATTAGATGCTTCAATAAAGTTAAAACATTTTCATCATATTGAAGGTTGAAATTTTTAAGATGCAAATATCAATTAATCCTGAAAATAAAATGGGGGATTGTTGAAAATACAATGTTATCATGTCTTATGGCTCGAAAATAGATATGTATATCGTTTATGACAAATCGTCTAACGGTTCGCCTTCATCTTGTAAAAACATAAATAAAGCTTCTTCCACAAAAATATTGCGCAATAAATTTTTGTTTAAAAAGAAGCACGACAAGCAGAATATCGTTTCTAAATATAGTTGAAACGATGATAAGTCAAATACATAAATGCGAAAAAATTCTCAAATACGATATTTTATGAAGTTGTCATTGAGCAAAATGTTTTTGCAGAAATAAATCAATACAGAGTGATGATTTCTTCGAATCAGTAAAAGAAATTGACAATCAAGATTAAAATTACATCATTTGACCTAAGAGGAGTATCTGATGAAATAAATCGAGATGAAATTTTATTAACAGTCGTGATAATAATAGTGTTCAGTTTATTGCAATCATTATTTCGAAAGGATATTATTGCTCAATGATATGACAGAATTAATCGATAGCATGATTAAATATATTCATTCTATCCATTAATGAATTGCCAATTTTTGACGATACTGCTAGGAAAAACAATTTTAATCACGAGGCCCTATTGTTTCATCCTGCTATAGTTGAACGTCCTGTATATCATTTTAATTCCTCAATCAAAGACGTCATTACTCACGTGTGTGTTTTTTAAAGGTTTTTATAGTTTTTACGATTGCTTTTCTTAGACGTCTAGCCGTTTGAGAGCCGTGAGACGTAACACGTGGGTCAAATCTGACGTAAAGCATTCACCGGCAGGACGTCTGTCGTTTCTGTGAAAATTTAAATCAATAATCAACAAAAGCCATACCGTGATACATGAGCTTTATCGTATTATATTACAGTAATGTTTTCTACAATGGTGAAAAAAAAAACAGCGTTATAAATAATCCCGATCAACTGAGATGTCGTCAAGCGATAAACTCAATGAAAAACATTTATTTGATAAGAGTAAAAGTGAATAATATAATATAGATCAATTAATAATTGCGATTTCAAATAGTTAGTGTGTTTTAGCAAACAGCACCAATTAATATCATGATTAATCAACTAGTAACTAGGAACACAATCTAGTTACCGGAAAGCAACTAAAAATTCTCGATCACTTTTTCATTTTGCACTTAACACTTATTTAGAAGCCGCTAAAATCGTGTATTACGTCAGGTTTTGCAAATTTTGAGTCGAAATTGTTCAAAAACGTGTTTTTGATTATATTAGCGTTTCTGACGTTAAGACTCGAGATGCTAAGACCTGTCAGTAAGTTTCGGAATAAATATTGATCCTCAAACTTGTTAGTGCAAATATCATCAATTTCGACACACGCACTGGTTAAGCACAGTATTTAAAGCAAAAAATAAGTTTTTTTCGACAGTTTGACGTCAATTTTCGAAAAAAGGGACCGCGATAATAATCAATTTTTGCAACTGGATTTATATTCATTACGAAGGAATCTATTGGAAATACCTAATTAATTCCTAGTCAAAAAACAAAAATATCAATAGAGTTTCATTGTGTTATTAATAATGTTGAATGTTTATTTACTGTTCATCGAAATTTATACGAGAACTGAAGACATTTCACATCAATAAAATATCATTATATTGCACAATGATCGTTAAGAATATTAATAAATATAATAAATAATGAATAATTAACAACTTTTTTCAATCTATGAGATGCAGACTATAATTTTTAATTTTCTATTGTCGTTCGATTGAGATGAATTCACAAGGTTTCTAATTATCAAGGCCCTGAAAAGTTATAATACGTTTGCCTTGTAGGCATTTCATTGAAAGTTCTCAATGGCAAATCGATAACATGATGTGATAATAATCACCTTCGTGCATTGAACGAAGAACGGTGCGGAGTAAATAAAAAAAATAATCAAGATAGACACACAGGTAGATTCATTGAATTTTTCTTGGTCCAATACTCACGATGATACACTGTTTTTCTGCCATTTTTTTTCTATGTTTTCACGTGAAGTTACGTTATGGATAATTTATCGATTGTTTTGAACCGAGCGGACGTCCGGCCTTTGGGGGAAGGATCTTTGCAACAAGGATCTCTAAAAGTTATCCTCCTTCAACTGTTCAATGATTTATATACAACAACACATTTGAAACGTATATTTAAAACAATACTTTTTTATTGCCATTCGTTACTTCCACTCATTTTTTTTTTTCAAACATTTTACTTTTTAAATGTTAATATTGTTTCAAAATATCAAAGCGACAGTTATCATCATCCAATTAATTATTAAAACCTGATAGGATAAAAATTATCGATAAAATGAAATTTTTGATTGTGCTCAAATTTTTTGGAAATAAAACTAATTGAGATTCCTTCAAAATTCAATTTCGGGCAATTATTGCCAAAAAAATATCATTGACTACTGTTGCATAGTTTTTGTACAATTATTAGAGCGATCAAAAATCGATGAAAAAATTCAAGTATGCAAACATAACATAAAAAAAAAATGGTTAGTACACTCTTTCCTTGTTCCGGGAATTTTTATCAATTGTAATATTCATCGCATGATTATCGTGTCTTATAGTTTCTCATAAATCTTGCCCAAGAATATCATTAATTTCCTCTTTCCATTTTCATACGACATTTTTTTACGAACGATTTTTTATTTCCAATCGATCTCTTACACATTTCTGTGCAATTACACCTCAATCGTTAATCATTTTCTCGTCTCCTTCGTTCTTTCTTCATCGAACGTGCCAACGTGCGCTTTTTTTCTTAAATCTCACACAAAACCACTTTTACTAGGAAACTTGCGTCACGAACGCGCGCAGTTTTGTAGAAAAAAACATTTTCTGTGCTATTGATGCATGATCTTGATGCCATTGATATTCAGTTTCAATATTGCCGCGTATTTGCATTTAGCACGGTATTTCGAATGATAATTGTTATTAGAACGTGTACTAATTTGTTCATTTGTTATGCAAAACGATATAATTACTAGTACGGAAAGCACAAACCAATGACGATGTCATTTTATAATATTTATCCATTATTTTTATATTTAATATTAATAATAGTAATAACCTAATTTTCTTGCACACAACAACTTGCAAAACAGCCATTTTTCTGTAGTGTTCGTTATATTTTCATATTGAACCAAAAATACTCAAATGATTCCTCATATTGTTTTATACGCAAATTTTCATTTGAAAACACCACATTCTAGACCACCAAATGAAACCAACGCGTTTTCATATACTTTTTTGCAGTTATCTCAATGATCACTTGGAATTTATTTTTCTGTCTTCGAAAAATTTGATCGAAAAATGAACAAATTTTTTTCCCACGTAGATGCAGATGCAGCGATTGATACTGTGATTTCGAACAGAATTTTGACGAACGGTTCTAAAAATTAAAGTAATTCTTGCAATAAAAGTGATTTTTTTTAACGAAGCAATTTTTTATATTCATTGATGACTTTGTTATCAACTTATTTCTGTCCAAAAGCTTATATGAAATAGGAATTGAAATGAAATATCGAATAACATGAATATATTTGCACTTTTTTAATCGATATTTTCGATGGCTCCAAAAAATTTCAATATAAATTTCGAATATTTATCTGCTGAGCTGCATCTTTTGCTTTAACACTATTGTGTATGATAACTTAACCTCCTGAATAAATAAATTTATCATAAACGTGATAGTTACAGTCCGTACTTATGACTCATGTACAATAGACTTGAAAAAAATCGATTCTATGCATGATTACAGCCGAAAAAACGGTTGGGGTTATTCGTAAGACAGAGGCTTGTACGATGAGGGTTCTTATTGCACCTAAAGTCAACATTTCTTGTCAGTTTATCGGCTACTTTTCAGTTTGTTTTTACCATGAAACCGGATTATGTTGAACTTTTATTTTATCCAGACAAACATTTGTTTTTTATGAAAGAGAAATACCAAAGTCCAACAAATTTTCCAGCCGGATCAGAGCTTCGCAGTCTATTGTTAAATATGTAAACAATCAATATCTGCGCATATTGATCTATTATTTCATTTACATAGATCTGAATCCAGAATGTTGTGTGACTGTTCGAATAACATATAGTATATTTACGAGGTTCAAAGTCAAATTAGTCTAGCGAGTGCGACATTTTTCCTGTTATGTTGAAAAAACCTCAAGACAAATCTGAAAGCGATGACACAATTGTTTACATAATGATTCTGCTTGCTTTTGACGATACAATAAAATTGTAAGCCTCGATGTTTCAGGAAAAACTGACATTCTGCTAATACCATTCCACGAAGAAGCGGAGACATTAGTCTTTCATAAAGTTATACTATACGATGAGCTAATCGTTTATGTTTCTGATTGCCATAAAATTTGATATTCATATTTTATTCTTAAAATTCTTTAGTTGTACAAAAATAGTGACTTAAAACGATAAAAAGTACGAAAATTTTAATCGACTTGGGACTTAGTCCAGTTAGCAGCCAAAATTGAACAGTCATTAGACTCGTGTGGAGTAGCTATTTTACCTAAATATAAATGAATGAACCGATTAAAAAGAATAGTTGATCAAAAGGAACACCATCGTACACCAGATGGCTATAATTTGAAGATTTGGAAATGTTTAAAAAAACATGTTTTTCTACATAAGTTGAGTTATGAAATTTAAACAAAAAAAATTCATTCGTTCGTAAACTATAATAACGTATATAAGAAAGAAATTGGAAATGTCAATTTTTTAAATTATTTTCATACGTTGTAAAGCGAAACTATTGAGGGTGATCACATTTTAGAAAACTCGTGCATGCGACGTACTACAAAAACCCGAAGATTAAAATTCGTGTTAGCGTGAATATTTCTTATGATTATGCACAATGACTTCAAGAGTAAACAGTTCTTTCATGATTTCATTCAACATTCAACTTGCATATGACGAGAGGAAAAATTTCTATCTCACTTGTATCTATAAATTCGTGATATTCACAGACTATTTGTCACAAAATATCCCTAAAAATATAAACACACGAATACGTCATATCGATAATGTAAAATATATGCATGTATCAATATTTGGAACAAGAGCTATCTCTCTGACGTAAACGCAATATGAATAAACAATTTTCTGGCTTTATATTTATCAAACCACGGTTTTTATCATTTTTCCTGAATGCTCACCAATGTGGCGGTATGGACATCTATTTTTTGAAAAAATATAAATACCGCAGTTTTCCATGATGATCTATTCAAAGCCCACCTCCATTTACTTCAACTTTCGTTGAAGGTGTTGCGCTGAATTTTTAAAACATCAATGAATATTTATCAGCTTTTGACGTTTTTTTATCGGTTCTAGTTTTCGAAAAATGATTTTGTTTAAATTCAATGCATTTTGCTAGTTCAAATGTTGAAATGAACATTCTGTTCAGATTACAAAAAAAACCACCCACCGTAGGAGCCAATGACAAACGACGGCTCGCCTGTATAATAATTACAAGCATAGAAATTTTACATTTCTAAGTATAAGTTATCTCTAAATTGAAATTGAACTTTTTTTTTCAGAATTACATTCTTTATCCGCGTTTTCAGGGAAACAAAACATACAAGGATTAAACCGTCTTAATAAAAACTGCATTCTGTAAAAAATATGTTTTGCCATCGTCCTACGTCACCGCCTTTTTTTATTGATGCGATCGACTTAATTTTATTGACTTTATACCAATTTTTCACACGAAAATTGAGCAAAATTTTTGAATTCTTTTATATATGCTAGTCATTTCGTTATTTTTAGAAATTGATACATTGTTTTTGGTCGGTTAACCTGATGAAAACCGTTAAGTCATTCCAAGGATATTAATTCATAATATTAATAACATTAATATCTGATTAATGTTTTTCTAATTATTATGATACTGAATGTCACCCACACGTTACTTGTGACACATTGCGAATTTCACTTGATTTCCACTGATAATATATTGAGCTTGACATGCTAACGCTGCATGAATTCGATTTTGTCATTCCATTCCCGTTTTAAATATGATTTTTTGGGTTTTAAATAACTAAAATATTCCAGAGAGTCGTTTGATAAAATATTGAAAATGACGAAATCTTCAACGTTATTTTCATCACTCAACGGAAATTTGCTTTCCTTAGATTGGAAGATTGTTTTTTAATCTACACTTTTGATCACTGTGCAAGTGTTTAAAGTTGAAGATTGTCTAAAAATAATGAATTTAGTTTTGTTCAGTTTCTGTGACAAGCATTACATAAGAAATTCATTCAGTGTAAAAATTATTGTGGATCGTTCCGTTGCGTGGAAGATTCGTACAGATCTGTTGGGTGGTAAACTTCTGGAGTTATAAAGAGTTGAACATGCAGACAGACAGACAACCTTTTGATCGCTTACAAAGTTTTATATATAGAGATATATACATATATATATAATAAACAGATTCATCAACTAGGAATCTAATCTTACACGAACCTTGACCTCAGGGACAAAGAATACGATATTTCAGGACACATTCTTTGTCGTCTGGAAGAACGAACGTTATTGAGTTGTAAAAAAACCCATTCATCAATTTTTAAATTCATTTAATTTTTGTTGCTCGTATAACTCGATAAGAGATGTTTACAAATGCAAATCATGTCGATTTGATAGTCTCATGAATATGATTATTTTTCATTTTTTTTTTTTTTATTGTAAATGTCTATTTTAAACATTTACATGAATTTTTGCATAAATTAATTAACCACAAACGGAAAGCCTTTGTCAGTGATTTTGTTTACAACGGAAACAAAAGAGTAAATATTGTACAAAAAACAATAACAATTGATAAAGTACAACATTTAAAACAAATATTGCATTGCTTTAATTGTTATTTATTGAGATTTTAAATGTATACATCGATGTGACGTGTTCAAGGAGCCACGTGCGAATCATTTAAATAAAATGATGCCACACTGCGACACGTTACATTCTCATTGACCCTCGTATAACAACGTTTATTGATTTTAATTGGCTGGAGTCGTCTGACGTCCATATTTTCTGCCAATTGTTGATTTTGCGGGTTCAAGCAAGACATCGATAATACGAATATATTCCTTTACCAAACATATTTTTTCTTCATATTGTTTTTCATCGACAATCTACCAAAAAAGTCGTGCATTTTTCGCTTTTGAATGCAACCGACAACTGTTATCAAGACTAAAACATTAATTTATATAAAAATTCATGACAACAATAACTTTATGTGAATTTTTAAATATTTTCTCAATTTTACTTGCTACGTATTGTTTCATTTTCAAATAATTGTTATTTGTATGTGCTCACGTTTTTCGTATTTTCAAGAACAAAACTCTTTGAATAGACCAACACAAAACGAACGCATTTTTTGTTGTTGTACTTTACTGATTAATTTATCAGGAATTTTCACTACTTTCCTTAAGTATTTTTTTCGCGTCAAGCTGAAAAAGTATGCGGAAGTGAAATTTTGGTGTATGGATTCTCGTTCAACGGTTTAAGACCCTCACTCCACCATAATTAATTTAACTTCTATCTGCAGATATACAGGGTGACCATACAATATTGATGTCACAAATTTCTCATAAAATACTATATAAAAAATTGTCTAGTTATTATTTATACAATTTTAGGATTTTTGGATATTCTAAATTTCTGTAAAAAATTGTAATTTTATTTTTAAAGTGCGTTCTGTACATTTTCATGTACGTTAATAATAACCGTTCTTAAATTTCCGCATTTATTATGAATTATGAATTTTTAATTTCTCCATATGAATAATTTAAACATTTTTTAAATTATTTAATAAATTGATACGTGATAGCAAAGTACATTTGGCTTATTTGTTTGAGTGAATTATTAAGACACCCGGTATATATTTAAAATTGCTTTGGGCTATACTTGTACGTTCGGCATTTGGTTATCGATCGTTTCTGTCATAGTTTGGAAACCGCAATTCGTAAACTCTCTAATATTTATCCAATTTTGTTTATTTCTTGCTCATCTTCTTGTGAAAGCATTCGTGACCTTGATACGTCGGGTTCACACAAATTACTTGGCTTGGATTGGGTGCAATAATCTTTGGCTTGACACAGTCCCATTCGAAAACTATAGTTTTACAGAAAAAATTGCAATCATTGTTATTGAACTCGGTGAAAATTGTTCGTTTTTGAAAGTATAGTATGCAAGAACATTCGACCACCGTTCTGTAATGAGCATTTTCTTCCTTATTCATACATGTCGAGCTTTTACTCGTAGAATTAAAATAGAATCAGCAGAATTTTATTTAAAATTCTTTGTTTTTTTTTCTTTTTATCTTTCAGAGACGGATGTTTTTTTATTTTTATGATTAGATAACCCCGTGGAAATGGTCGTCCGCACGTGGCAAGACTCGTGAACACATGACAGTAGCCATATTTATTCTGCACGTTTTCCGTATCTTTTTTATCCATTTTTTCAATGATAAGAAACGCAAAAGAAATTTGATTTACAAATCACTGTTCAGTACAGTTATTCCTTAAGCTAATCTCTTTGAGAAATGTTATATCTTTGATAGCATTAATAGTCACGTTCCTTTGACGGAAATTTTATACTGCAATATTTTTCAATGTCTAATTTCATATTCGAATGAACACTAGAAACAAAAACGATTCAGATTTTTTTAAGTGTACAGAAGATTCAAGATTTTGATTAAAAATTTAATTAACTGATACGTAGAAAAGGCACTTTCTCCAAAATCAATTTGCAAAGGAATAAATAACTGTTCATGAATAATTTTGTAACAGTTATCGCGTGTAATCTGGAGCTACGGTCTTTGGAACGTTCGGAGAAACTCAGGTGTACGTTTGAAGCGATAATATAGAGTCCTCTTCAACTTTTTTTCCAAATTAATGCTGACAATAAAATAATCACAACTAGGAAGTATGGTTATTCTACCATTATTCATTGCTTGGTAAATTTATTTCGAAAACAAGGTTCTTTTTCAACTTTTCAAGGGTATCCTACCCCCCAAAAAATGTTAATGTACTCGTCACAATGAAAATATTCGTGTTACTTTCATAGATATGTATATTTATGTATAACATTGTAATACTCTGGAATTTCTGCAAACAGGTTTTGTAAACGATCAATATTAAAACACGTGGTTCGTCTGACCCTGAAATTAATGTCTTATTAATTTGTGGCAGGCTTGCGAAAACTTTGAACTAGGTATTTCCGGACTCGTAACCATTTACATATATACACGTTACAAACTAGTAGAATATAAGGACTTTGCTCTTGTCAGGATCCTTAATCTTTTAACCAATCGTTTCCCGCATATTGCCCTCGAAATGTCAAGAGTCAACAGCCGCGAGATTTAAACTCTTCTGATGGTTTCTTCGAGAACATTCTTCTGGATTCGAGATCCTTCCTAAATCCCGAATAGGAATTTGTTCTCGAAGACCGTAAAGCGACGATAGCTTTTTTCGTTTCCTTATTCGAATCGAAGTGCTCTTTGTACGATAAAAAAATCACAAATTGTAGGCATGGAATAATAAATGAAAATAAATGAGTGAAGTGCCCTGAAATAATGAGAGGAAGAAATATTTCACTTCCTGTGTAATATCTAGAAGTTTCATTTGATCATCACTCAGAACCTTTGCCTATTTTTATTTGATGTTGACACCGATTGTTGATTATGTTTGAGGTAAAATATTACACGTATGAGGATAGAAATCAATCAACCAAAATAATATAAAAATAATACGAACAGATTAGAAAACAATGTTCGAAGATGTTGATGCTCACAAGGTACGATGTTGTTAAGCCTCCTCAGGGAAAACCCACGTCTCTCCTTCATAATAAATCCCTGTTCTTGGTCCTTGAACCTCCGGAATCGAAAAAAACCGACACGTCGATTACAGGCGAATCACCGACGGCGTTATATTCTCTCTCAAGGTCTTCGAGTTTTATACCAATCTTACGCTGCAGTTATAATCCCATATAAATTGGCTATACAAGCATTTGTGTATCTTTTGTACGCACATCAAAGTGTCGGTACTTCATACCTATTGGAAATGATGATCGCAACACAGCTATTTACATTTTTTAAATCATTCTTCGTTATTTATTTCTACTCCATAAAAATGGCAGTACATTTTTATGTGCTCTAAAATGACTGTCATTTGATAAAAATCTTTTAAAATTGAATTTTACTGATCAAATTTTCCTGTATTCACCAGCAGAAGCACTGCTTTTTTATTTTTGTAGACGTTTTTTTTACAGGTTCACATGAATTTTTATAAAAATATAAGCAATGAAAATATATTGAAACATTGGTCGCATTTACATGATGAAAAAATTGCGTTGTTCTTTATAAACGAATTTACAAATGAAGAAAAAATTCATTATGGACAATTTTTCTGGTGGAAAAAAAATCTAATGATACACTTATTATAATGGACCAACCTTTCCTATACAATAAAAATCGTGCATGTCGTATACTTTTACCGGTAATCATAAGTATCAATATTCTCTCTCTCGTTTTCCCAATCGAAGGACAACGCGTTGAAGAATTTTTTGAGCGAAGAAAACGTTGTATCGCGTGATGAACGTCATTTGCATCGATCCGGACATGCATAGAAACTGAATACGTAGGACTGGCTAAGAATTCATGAAAAAACAATTATACTTATGTCACGTGAGGCAAACTCATTTGTATCGTTTTTGTTCCAATTTAATCGCGAGGCAAGGCTATGGTAATATTTTTTTGCACGATTTTATTCTTCTATTACCATTTGTATTGACTGTGTTCCATTTCCTCTTGTGTTTATACTGTATAAAAAATTGCAGATAAAAGTTTGCCTTTTTGTACGTCTGACTATTCGTTACTCGAGAACCTTCCAACTGCTTGCAATGAATCTCTCACAAGAGGACAGCTCTCGATCTACAATGTGTTTGACCTTAAATATTTGGTGAATTTCTCATTTTTTACGGAAAAACTAATCAAATAATCGAAATTTTGAAAAAAAATGAAATTTGAAAATAAACCTACAATTCAAAAGTGCCATGAAAAGAAAAAAAAAATAATTTACTAATTTGAATATAGTAGCTTGGTACGATACATTTTTCAATTTTTGGCGAATTTTTAAAGTCGTTCATTCAATAAAAATATTCATTTCATTCCTATCACATTTCTTTAAAAAACAATGCATCAGAATTTGAACAAAACCTTAAAAGCGTCGTAGAATGTGAAGGTTCTTCTCGAATTCGTATTTGTAAATGATTATTTGTATTTTTATAAAATTACAGCTCTAAGAATGTTTAAGCTTAAACATCGATGAAAAATTATTTTCCAAATTTGTCCACTGTAATAAGCTGCAATACAAAAAGAACCAACAAATATTTCTGTAGATGAGTTTGAAACAAAGACCCGTGATGATAAACAGTGGTTATTTCCTTATTAGTTTCTAGCTCGACGCTTGAATCGATCAAAGACCATCCGAAAATCCTCAATTTCGAATTTAACTTATGAATATTCATGTGATGACGACAAAGCAGAGGAAATAAATCTCTATGCATAGTCTAAACACACCCAATATTTGTCCACACAGATTTTCATCTCTCAGTTTATCGTGTCATCTTGAATAAAAAAAAGTGTGGGGTCATGACTGACGTGTAGACGTACGTAAGAGACTCATAACACGTTAATGCGCGTAGACTTACGTTTTTTTACATCAAAGCTACGTCACGTTTTACGATGAACCTATCATTTCTCTAGATCATTGACGTGCTTCTTATCGTTACCTTGCGCACCTTCTGCCATTGGCAATGAACTTAACCGAGAATAAGTTTACGTGCATAAACTCCAAGGATGCCAAAACTCAAAGCATCAATTTTGTTTATATCAACAAACCACCAGAGTATTTCATTTTATCATTTATTCCAATTATTTTTACCAGTAACGATGTTTTTTTCGAAAATTAATGCATTTTTGAAGAGATCGAAACTGGATTTTTTTAATAAACCCAGACACTTTTTATAATCAGTCTTAATGCTCGGAAGAAATTGACCTTTGATTAATTGATGATTTACATTAAATAACCGTCGCATAATAATTATGAAAAGGTTGTTATTCCTCTCATTGAATATGTGAAAATCCTTCAAAACTATAACATTTCTTAACGTCGTAGCGCGATATGTTAATAAAAATATTTGCGTTTATAAACGGAGAAAAAAGACATCAATTATAATAGCGGCATTAAGATTGAGAGGGTCATTGTCTCAAACAAAGATACCGAAATCTGAAAGGGTTTTCATGAGCATCAATATAACAATGGCTTGCGAAAATATCTGCACAGGTAGTAAAAACAGAAATGTCATGCTACAACACTTGTAAGCCTCATCTTAATGGTGACCTCGAATTAAAAAATGTTTGGTTCCAGAAGAACATTGGCAGTGCTATAAATATTGGAGTTTACAATTGGAAAAATTTGTATCACCCTTGAAAAAATCGTTTTATGATATTTAGGATCTGGAAAAGTTTTATAAACACAAAAAAAGTTCTTGACCATCATTGTGTATTTTCCTATTAAAAAGAATGGCGAGAAATAGCGTAAAAACAAATTCATTTAAACTGATAATTTGCAGAAATGTATTTTTATAAATTCACATGTATTTACTCTTTAAGTCCTTTGATCTTTTTATATTCCTTGTGAGCGTTTTTTCTACACGACGAATGCATTAGCAATCGCAGGTCGCATTCACATCGAAAATTGATCATGCGATAAAGTTTTACGAACTCACAAAGAAATTCTCCAAAATCTTTTTCGAGAGGATTCTTCGATACAAAGCCATGGTGGGTCAAGCCTCCGAGAAAAAAAAAGAGATATCCTGAGGAAAGGAAAGGATCACGCCTGATGCTGTTATACGTGTTTGGAATGGAGAGTGAAAAATCAAAACAGTCCACGTGCGTCATAGGAGTGGATTAAAAATTTTTTATCGTACCATTAATCAGTATATTTGTGGTGTCTGATTGAAATAGCAACGATCTACACAATTTTGACTAACACCAAATATTTCCTTCCACTATATCTCAAATTGTGAAAGCCATACCATGACGTCACATAGAGATTTTTCCCTAATCTGATTTAGTATGCTCTAAATATTATTATTATTATTGTTATTATATTTGATGAAAGTAAACAAAACAGAATTTCGACGTGTTCCTCCATTTCAGCAAAAGATAACAAAAGCATGAGAGATCGCAAGAATTTTTTTCCGTTTGAGTATGTAAACGAGTAAACTTTTGATGTGGTTCCAAATATGTTGAAAATTAAGTCAAATTGATTTCGTTTAATGAGACGAACTACGAAAATGATTACTTATTGATTATTGATACTTAACACTCGAAACTTTTCATTTTGAACCTGAAACAATAACTCATGTAGAAACCTTTACTTTTTATATTTGTTACTTATACTACATGATTTGCTCTTTGCCATTAAATCGTCATATTGTGGTAAAAAATCACATCATTCCTAATAGACACTGTTTGCATATTCTGTACGAATTAAACGATGATCGACCGTCAATTTTTTGGAATGATATTCCGGGTACAGCTCGACTATATATTTCCTCTTACCAATGAAATGACACCATGTTTAAGTTAATCGATTCGAATCATAAAGTGTCTTCCGGTTTTATTTACAACGCTTTTTTTTTTATGTCCACACAAATTTGTTCTTTCTCAAGCTATGCTCAGTTTAATGAAAGACTACGAGTTTCATTTGATAAAATTCTGCAGTTTCATTGAGAATCGGGAATTCCCAAAGTTTTTATGTTTCTAGAAAAAAGAAAAGACGTACATGGTGTAAAGTTCCTGTGACAGACTGGTAAATATTGAACTGAACGGGAAACATTTTGATACATATGTAATGACAACGCCTTTTAAATCTTGTTTGCCGATATGTATGTCTACAAATATATAAACATTCTGTCAGACGTACACAACTATTACCCAGCATCCATGCTGCTTCCCGACCGTGAACTTCAATGTCTGAGCTAATATGTTTATCCAGTCTCGACTACGAGCAAGTACTTTGACGCGAGAGACGAATATCCTTTTTTTTTTACTACACACGTATGCATGATCGTCTCGTCATATGTTCTGGGTGTTGGAATTATTATAATGTACCGTCGTACGTCACAGACGTCGCTTTAGAGTAACTGGAGCACATAACAAGCACTTCTTGATCTTCGACGAGGCTGTATCATCAAAATAATTTCCCTAAATCATACACAATAACGAATGATACTCAAGTGATAAATAGTTCTAGCGAAATTTTGCTATCAACAAATCAGACGCAATTCGGTATTGTAATTTAAAGAGCGAATGGCATGTTTGCAATAGTCTGGCTCACCGAAGATGAGTGTTTTTAATGCGAAGATTGCACTCTTGTTGTACGTCACAAATCGAGAAACAAAACAGAATAACAAATTAGTTCATAAGTTGTTATGACACGAGTTATGAGTTTATGTTTCTGGATTTCAAAGAATGCAACCTCAGAGTACGGAGAAATGTTATTAGCCACAAATCTCTTAAATAATTGTTTGTTTACGTACTCATTGCAAACAGTCGAATGGTCTTTGCTGTAAAAACGAACTATTATCCAATCAAATCAAATTGTAGACTATCAAAATGTTTTTGTTTCCTTTAATACATTTTGATGCAGTTGAAAAAACGTAAAAGTTTTGGTAGTAGAGATTAGGATCACTGTCAATGAAATTACTCACATTGATTCGACGTCAAAACAATTATTAAATGAAACCGTTGATTATTTATCTAAAAATGTCATTGCATCATTTATCCCCTTCTCTCTTTTTTTATTCGAGTCGCATGCCAGAAACACAATTGGCACTCCTCATAATTGTTGAACTAAATGAAAAAAAATGAAGAGTTTTTACGTAATTAAAGTATAAAGCGATGAATAAATGTTGCAATCGAATGATATTAAAAAACGCATTTTCGAAATGCTTTTTTAAGGGAATTTGAACATACTTAATGGTTATTTATTTTTGAAATTTGACCACGTTGAGATTTAAAAACTATTTGTGATTTCATTTCGATCATGTGTCTATTTTTATATATAATTACTCCGAATAGAATTCAAATAAAAAAAATATGTGTCAACTCTTCGTGTTCACAGTACGAATTGAAAGAAAAAAATCTTCAAGCCTTTCTTTCGCTAGCTGTGAAACTTGTGAAAAGTATAAACGTTGCTGTAGTTCAAGTTGTAAAAAAAAAAACAATAATAATAATGAAAAACATAACACATTGCAAAAATGATTTAATAGATTCGAGCGAATTGGTGAGTTACTTGTCTCCTCGCAATTGGTGTTTATATCACAACAAATCAGTAACGATTAGTTTATCAAATGAATAAAAAATGAGGACATTTCATTGATTTATTGTATAAATTTTCTCATCATGGGATGAAAAACGATGTGTGCACATTGATACCAGTTAGATCGAGAAATTCTTAGTCTAATTTGGACGATCAGGATAAAACCCCAAGGAAAGCATGACCTCTCAACATCCAATGGGAACATCTGATGTAAATAAATGATCGGATGTGTGTTGAATCTCACTTTCGACTATCAACCAATTACATACTCTTTTCTATCTTTTTCTTTAAGTATATTGTACATACGCCGTGAATACGGAGTAAATACAGAGTCAGACTAAAACATCTACGTCAGCAAAATCCAATGAGACTTAAGAGTGTGTGTAGGCGCGCGATTCTTGCGTGCAGGTGAATCCCCCTTATCTCGTGTAACGCACACGCACATACATCAAAACGGAGGGATCACGATGTCGCACGAGACTGACCGACGACGTACGAAGGCCGCGAAGTGCTTCGGGAGGCCTTTAAAACCGCGGCATCTCGCACCAAACCAGTCATTCGAGACTGAAAGCTCGTAAAGTGCTCATCGCACGAAGCAAACCTCGAAATAAAAACAGTAGCACGCTGGCACTTTGTTATATTTCAAAGAATTCAAAACCGTCGGAAATACCGAATAAAGATCGAACGTGATTTGAAAATTTGATTTTTCGTTCAAATAAAAAATACGATATTGTGTTGATTACTTCAACGGAACATTGTGAAATTGTGTCGAGTGGTGAGAACGAAATAATTCATTTTGTTTCTCCTGTGAAAAACATCGTCAATCAAAAGTTCTTCGATTCTCAACTATTTTGAGAATATAAATAACAAGTTACATTTTTCCTGAGGAGAAAAAGTAACCGCATCAAAGATGTACACCAATCCGTTCAACCGCAAGCACAGCACGATCCGTCAGGTGTTGGATCGTCTTCTCGATCCAACTAGAAAACCCATAAGACGATCGGAAAGCGTTTCAAGCTCGGGTAGCAACAGTTCCAAGAGCAGCAACGGTTCCTTCGGATCATCATCGACTTCGAGTCATGGACACCGTGGAATACTTCAATGGGGTAGAAAATGACAAAAGCAAATGATGAAAGAAACGAAATCGATATATTATAATCTTTTGATGGACAAAAGATGATTGACTTATTGTTTTTCTTTCGTTACGTTTTGTCAACGATGCACTATTGTTTTTTTTTCTCGTACACTGTAATGAAGTGCGAGTTGTACAATGAGAAGAAAAAAATCGTAGCCAGACTACCGTACATCATCGGCGTTTGCCGGCATTTGAGTCGAAGATAACGACGATGGGCCTGAGAATAGATTCTTGATCTGAAGAGACAACGAACTTTCACGAGGAAAACATCGTTTTTAAACATCATCACGAGCCTGCAAATCCATTCGGCGATTCTCCTGAACACGAGAATGAACGAAAAATTGGAAAGCTTGTCGAACTCACCCGGAGGCTACACCCAATAAAAAGAAAAGGACGAGGAATTAACAGATCCGAGTCTTGACAATCACTGATTGCAACACATCGCGATGCCATGTGAGAGATGCGCGGATCCTGACCGAAATCAACCCACGTGGATGTCAACACCGAACATTTTTCGAAACTTTTCACAACATAAAATCGACTAAATTGTAAATCAACTCAATCAATTACATTTTTAATGAACACTGTTCTTATTTTATTGAAATGAGTTCGATCGATACCATTCATTTTGTTGGGAACAAAATATTTTATCATATGCATACAATCGAGAGTTGCAATCATTCATATATCATCACAATTATTTCATATCCTTGTCATGTATTGAATGACGAAACTTTTAGATTTGATATACTAGTCAAACAACTCAGTATTAGAATTCTAATTAAATATTCAATCATCGATCTGACATTGTTGAGACGAACGACATTTTCGTATTTCGTTCATTCTCATATATTTATTGTTTCATTAAATTTGCTCATTCAATCATCTAATGTGTGAATTCTTGAAAAATAATAAAAGAACCAAAACAAAGTATTTATTACAAAAACTGCTGTTTTCTGTTATTGAATTTTTGTTCCTATCCTGCCTTTTTCCTACTATCAATTATTGCTCGAAAAATTTATAACCGAATAGGACGATATGCCAAATTATAAATTCTCATTTCAAAAGGTTCACGACAAAATTCAAGGGAAATTTTGACAATTCTTCCAAGTTTTTTTCCCCTAATCGATTTTTTTTTCGAACGTACCACGCTTTTGCTTCTCATTGACCCCGAAAATTGCTCGGCGATCAATCAATAATGATAATGCAAAAATTCGAATGATGATTCTCAGCTGGTGAAAGCGATTCTTCTCATATTTTGCTAATGTCTAGTTTCCTTGCCTGTTAAGCCTGAATTCAATAGTTTCGAAGTGCTAGAACGGCCATTAACCACGAAGTCAACTTATTGAGCCTATAATTCATGAGAGAGCTGAGATAATTGAGCACGAACACGTGCACGAGTTCAATTATCTCATTGATTCAACGATTAATAATGTCGGTTGAAATTAAACTCAAGTTTGCGTAGGAAGGCAACAAAAATATCAAGGTCTGTCTAGAACTTATGATGATTGAGTTAATAATAAAGGAAATATTTTCGTAGAAACGATCTATTAATACATCGATTTGATGATACATGATCCTATGATATTAGATATTATGGAAAAATACCATTGAACCATAATATTATTTTCAAAGCGATTCAAATAAATTTTAATGAATAAACTGACTTCAATTTGAAAACTTAGTATCAATAGAAGTTTATCATTGTTGTTGTTCCAACGAGGTTGAATCACAAATTTTTCAGGAATAGTCTAAGGGCACTAAAACCGAATTTTCATGCCCTTTTTCACAGAAACTCACAATTATAAATTTTCAAAAGGATGTCCTTGTACTAATGGTTGAAAATTGTTTTAATTGTGCAGGAACTCAACAATGTTTACCAAACAAATAATACAAGTTACGAAAGTTTTCAAGGTACCAACAAATAGGAGTTTTTCTAGAGTTACAATAACTTACCAAAGATACAGAATACACATCTGATTTTATAAAATGTTACTAGAATCAAACGACAATGACTTGTCCATAAAGTTAGCGTCTAGTCATGCGATATATGAGTATCTTATATGCACGCCAATGTACTAAATGTGTGTAACGATTTGTGATAGCATACATTCCGTATAAATACTCGAATTAACATTCACCTTGTTCCATAAATAGAAATCCGTATCTTTTTTTGTACATGCGTCATGGAAAAAATGAAGGATTGTTGATCTATAAAAAAACCAGGGAAGAAGATTACAACCGGTCTTCCGGTTAGTAAGACTACTAATTTTCAAAGTGTATCATTAAAGGTTATTTTCATCGATGAAGGGCACTTTTTTTATTTAACTTTTTTTTTAATTCGATGTTTTTTCGATTTTTTCCTCTGTTGCAATGTCTCGTTTTGTTACTTTTACGTCAATTATTTGATCAATTTAACAGTACACAGGTTTCGAAGATAACAAGGCGACAATCGTGTCAATATATAACAAAATAATTGTGGCGCCGACGACAATATAGATATCAATTATATAGCGACGTTCGATTGAAACAGGTGTTTTAAATTATGTACAAAATATCTCGAAAGTTGTATCTCTGATGAAATCGTCACAGGAAAACATTATTAGAACAATTTTGTCGTAAAATTTTGCACTGTAACTTTATTTTATGAGTTTATCGAGCTTTGACGTTTGAATGAGTCTGTACAGCATTCATATAGCAACAACGTGAACAACGTTGAGGATTTGGTCGCGTTGCTATACGTACATGGGTGTGATCGAACGAGGGTTCCAATTACTCTGATTAAAGTTAATTCTACATTGTATACAAAATGCATTGGTATATATCGTGGTGCGATAACCGATAACCGATTGCCCGACCTCTCCTTCATCTCTCCACATATTCGTCGTTTTTCAATGTCAGAGTTGCTACTTTTTTCGATTTGCAACTGTGAATTCTTTCCTGCGGAACTATGATTGAAGGCCTTGACATCAAATTCCTTGCATTTTTACTACACGTTCATTCTTAAACACATTTATAAACGATGAACAAGTACGGCAGAATGAAAACAGACAGAGTCTGACACTTTTGATATATCTATTACAAATTTTCGATTCATTCCTTTTTCTTTCCCAAAAAATTCGATGCTGGAATGATGATTAATAAGAAATTAAATTATTTATTAGATTTGTGTGTATGTTGTCCAAAATGAACCTCATGTGCGACTTTTTTACTACAATCCACAACATTTTTTTTTTCTTAATTTTGGAAACAACTCGAATAGTAATTGGCCCATGTGGAGCTTTTTTCTTTTAATATTCATAATGTAATTACTGAAAATCTGTGTAGCCTTACAGTGTATCTTTACTTTCATTTCTTTCACACATAAACATTTGCTCAGTGACTTTGACCGGTACCAAGAAGCCTCTCTCGTGTCTGACCCTGAAAGATTTCTGACATTTATTTACCGACGATGCAGAATTCCCCCAGTGCGAAGAATTTTTATGCGTCAATCGTGTATTCAAATTATACTGAATGTTCTTAAAGAAAGATGGGATTTCCAGAGGTTTTGCCTCAAAACCAATTGGAATTTTAAGACATCAAATAGTGATCCTCTTGAAATATCATAGAGTTTTCATTGTCGTGTGAGCAAATAAGTGATGTATTCTTTTTTTTATTCAATTGTTTGAATTAATGGTACAATGTATTCTTTAATAACGACGTATTCCCTCGTAATCTTACTCACCGTCATTGACCTTTTATATATACATATATATATATAACTTTAAAAAACAGGCTTGAAAAGTCATTTAACGTTAATGCTAAATTGTTTACTTCAGCAACAAAAGTCTAAAACAATTCGTATCATTTGTTACATTAGATTTATACGTAAAAACTGTTTAAAATAACTCCCTGAAGAGTAAGTTTCAAAACAATTAGTTCTTCCTCAATTTTTTGACTCGCTCAAATGGTTTATAAAATAAAATGTGTCGAACCAAATAAACTTTTATTTTTAATTTCTTCAACCTATTTTTCCTCATATCTTACCTTATGACGTAAAAATTTTTCGCGGTAGTTTTTACTAGCTTATCAAATACGATTGACTTGGCGTTATCGGTGTCAGTTGATAGATCGATTAAATATAGATTGCTGTTTAATTTTCAAGGCGTTAATTTTCCTTATTTATTTTGACATAGTCATTGTGGCGCCAGAAATCGTTATGAAAAAAAGTATACCATGGAATTATATGGGCCTACGAATTACGATGCATTACACGCTCTATTAATAGACAGCTACTAAATAAGATTTAATTTATGAAGTCGTTATAAATCAAACCATCGCGATTGAAATTCGTCTCGGGTATGAGCAATCATACGATCGTTAATGCCACACTTATATACAGTCATGTACGAAAGTCTAATTCGAAAATATACAACCTTGAAAACATAGCCGATCATAAACGAGGTTTAAAAAAATCGTCGAAAAATCAATTATATTGCATGAATTACAAAACTATGTACTGGCGAAATATCATTTTTTCATTAAAAAAAAAAAAAAAAAAACGAAAACAAACCGCACGAAAAATGTAGAAAAATTCTTTCACGTGGATTGAATTTGTCAAAATTTGTCACTCCGATGTTCCGAATAGTTTAATAGAAAATTATTTTTTTCATGGAAAAATACCAAATCGACTATTTATTTATTTGTGGCATTTGTGCAATTAACAAATGATAAATGTTCATATTTCCACATTCACGAATATTTCAGGAACCATTTGAATTTAAAAAAACCTGATATTTGTTGATGAAATAGTAACTTAATGAAAAACAAGAAAACTTCGGAAAAATAGGCGGAATAACGAAAGTCCCAAACGGCTGAATGGGTCACTATTATGTCATAATTTTATACTTTTGAAATATGCGTATAAACGAAAGAAAAAAAAAAACAAGTTCAAGACAAATTTATCTTCTTATTTAACAAAATTTTATAATTCCCTGTTAACACGTCAAATAATATTGAATTTGAACAATTTTTGAGACTTTGTTAAACTGATTCAGGATTTTTCTTAAGACAAAATCTCGAACGTGCGATTTTTAAGGAAAATAACTTTTGATCCTGAGTGTAAAGTGTAATCATCTTAAAGACATGAATCTCTTTCCAAAAAAGCCCTTCATTGCCTTTCGGCTACTCTTGAATCCTAAGCTCGATGTCACAATTGGCAAGTTGAATAAATGCCTGTTTTATTTTTAGCTGAATCATGCGGTGACAAACAGAATCTAGACTCGTATAGCACGTGATGTCTGTAGAGAATAATAATCAGAAGCTCTTGCTCTGTACCCATTTTCCTCATTTTGAGTACACATTAGTTATAAGCGATTTGAAAAAGTTGTATGGATGAAAAAACAAAAATAGATGATTCAATGAGGACGAAAGAAGTGCCTGATATGTTAAAACCAAAAAAAAATCTTTTATTGCGATCTGGTTAACCTCAATACTCAAGTCGTGGATATTATTTTTTCCATTTTTATCGTTAGATTTTTTTTTAACCATATGAATAAATCCTAAAAAAAATGTTCATGTTCTCATATGAACTCGAACATGGACTTTTCTTGCGGAAAAGAAGGATTATGTAGAATAAAAAAATGATTTCTATTTCGAAAGCGAGGGGTCAATACCAGAGACTTTATTATTCGTTTTTTTTTTTTTTTATTGCGAGTGACCGTTTTCAACCCATTTTTTTTTGTATAATTCATGATTAAATTATAAGCATTTCGTTTTTCACCGAGAATCGTAGCTGCTTAAACATTCTGGCATTACGTGGATTGACATGCATTCTACCGACCACGTGCATATCCATAAGAACGACGAGCATGTCACGCAGCTCGTGTGAACGGAATATATTCTAATGATTATTCGTGCATGGTCGGTAAAAATCCATATTGATTGTTCACTATTCAGTATAAGGTTATAAATCGTTCTAACTGACGTGTTTCAAATCGCTTTTTGCCATTTAATATTTAATAACGATATATGCACATTTATAGATATAAATTAATTGAAAATTCAGCATTTTCTAATCACAGATACGCGTTGATCGAGAAATATCATCACCAATGTTCGTACTATTTATAAAACAAGAATTTATATTTACTGGTAGTTAATTGAAAATGCAAAATTATGCAATGATTTATTTCACTGCTGAAGTATTTTGGCGAGACTATAATTACATAAAAGTCATTTCCTTATCTTTGAGGTCATGATCTTCTTGTATTTATCAAAGACTGTATTAAGCAGATCTTCACTTACTGCTGTGCTGTAATTTTATTATAAAAAATCGCAACAACAAAAAATCCCGAGACTTCTACGTTGGCAATGTGAAATTTGTCCCAGAACGTATGGAGAATCTGAGATTCTGGTATTTGTAGACAAAATAGTAGTTTAGGATTTTTTTAAATGGAAAAAAAAAAATACGTGAAACATTGTAAGTCCCGCCACGACTCAAGGGATTAATTGGATGTATGTAATTAACGTATTTAGATTTGTAAGATTATTAACACTTACAAAATATATTTCATTATTCAAATCTTTTGATAGGTTACAAGATTCATCGTCCAGATCAATAAATAATATGATCGATAAAGGTATACAAACTTATGTGAGGGATAAATTTCATGAGTGTAAATATAGACGACAGAGTTTCATAATCAATAAATACGTAACGTGTTTAGCAGAACGAGAAATTGAGGTTAAAAACTTATAGTGATTTTTCATAGAGCTCATTGTTCGCCACTCATCCATTGCGATATATGAGAGAAAAAAAATTACATTCAATTCCAATCGCTGTTTCTACAAACTTTGAGTACCACTTAGTTTAATATTTACCAAACGTACATATTTTTCTAAAGGATTCATAAAATAACGTCAAAAAATGTCGTCATTCGTCCCAGATAAAATTGCTCGTGTCGAATGATTTCTCCGAACGGCTTTATTGCTTGTTCAACGTTTGTAACCTTGAATTAAAAGATTGAAGGAGACAAAAAACGAAGAAATTAATCGTCGACGAAGATGTGTTTTTTTAGGATGAGTTAGCCAAGTCTGAGCTTGATGAACAAAATTCATCCACAAATCAACCGACATTTGGACCAATTGACTACTTGAGAGTAAAAAAAATCATAATGACAATAATAATCGACGTCTCGACGAGACTGCATCGACCGTTTTAACATCATCAAGCCTCGTTGAATAATTCTTCGTATTTTGTAATTAACCGTGAGAACTTGAGCGTTTAACGAATATACATGTAGTACATGTAAAGATATCAGTGTAGTTACGTGGACTTTCAAGATATGTGCAAAAGTGTCCATGTCGGTTATGCAATCATCTCAAAATGACCTTAGACCTCGATGAAAAACATTATTGAACGTTAATTGTACATTATCGTTCATTGCTAATCTGTAACATTACCAAAAAAAAAACTTAATAGCGAACAATCTGGAAATTCGTCTTTCACCAACCATAACTCCATGCTTTTCCGATGACTGATAAAAATTCACATTTGAATGTTTTTATATATAGCCTTTTAATCAATTGTTGAAAAAATAAATTCCAATGAATATTCATAGATTTCATTATTTAAATAGTGTCTAAAAATTAGTTTCTTTTTTTTTCATCGATCACAAGCTGCAGACGTGGGAAAATTGTCATTCATTTTTACAATTTTAGAGAGAATAGTATTTCCCTTGATTCTTGCAGCAATTTATTGCTGCTAGTTTGACATTTAGCTTGCATAAAACTGGGAAAAAGAAGATTATATTGATGAAATAAAATTATGACATGGTGTGAGTTTATATGAAACTTTTAAAGTGTAGATATTTTTTGAATAATAAAAAATCTCGTAAATGGGGTGGTGTTTACAATTTTGCTGGCGTTCTATCTCAAGCTTAAAAGTTGCTCTACAACGAGGCTAAATAAAGAAAGAAAAAAATGAAATCGTTCACTGATAGAGGAATTTTTACGAGCGAGATAAAATGATGAAAGGCAAGATGCTTTTTCCAATTAGCGAGGTTTTGTGCTCAAAATACACTCACTCAAATGACGGGATCGTAGCATTTACGATTTTGTGATGAAAGGAGTTTAATTTACACCATTTATTTTTTGAAAACGCAAACAAACATTTTTGCTCCAAGTGCCACTGGGATGACTCGGTTTTTTTGGTTTTAAAACAAAAATTCACATAAAAATTATTTTCGTTCTGTCAAAAAAGTGACAAAATTTTGATTCCTTTTCACAGAGCATTTTGTGAAGTTTCATGATTCCTCTCGCATATGAATTCCTGGACGATAAATCATTGACACTTCGAACTGATGAATTACTCGTTGATGATTAACTAATTTTTGTGAATTCTTAAAAATTCTGCACAAAAACACTTCGTCGAGGCTGCTTCAAAGCAACAGTTTGCTAAAATATCACGATTGTCATATTTCGTTTGTTTTAAGCATTCAATGAAAAGTTTGTAATAATCATTAAACATCCCATGTTAAGTTTCTGATGTTCTCACACGACCATAACGTTTTTCCTCGTATTCTAGTAAACTTTAAGAACAAACGATATAACATGCACAAATAATGAATAATTAACCAAGTATCTAATGCAAGCATGTTAGGAATGTGTCGATCAGTGGATTTATCATTATTGTTAGAATATTGGTCAATTGAAAAAACGAGTTCTTCGTCGAATGGTACTGGAAGCTTCTTGAGTGCGTCATTTAATAGAATTGAAAAGCTCATGTGAATTTGTTCGATGCAATTTATTGGCTTCTTGTAATACACATGAAAAATGCATTAATAGGCGACTAATAAAAATTCAAATGCAATAAAATATACTTTATGACTCGATGTATACGACGTATTGTAAAATCAATCGTACACTTTCATATATTTAATGTATATTCATATATTTATAATATGTATGAATATATTACATTGTACTGATATGTTCTAGCCCTGAGATTGTTTAACTGAACACAATTGAATCACGTGTTAGCAAAATCGAACTTTTAACGACAATTCATTTTGGCTCAATAAAGCAATAAATCTTTTCGTACACGATATGATTCGCATTTTTGTTTAAAAGATGCAAAAAAAGACTATTACTTCGATCTATATAAGTTCTACTTATCGCTATCTCGGAACAATCCCTTCTTGACTTCCTGTCTCACGAAAATTCCGTGAATTTATATTCGTAAAGATGTACGGAGAATTATCATTTGGGCAAAGCACTCTCTCCATTATTTCCGGCAGACCCGTGTCCGTTTTGTTTCCAACAGGTTCCAACATATTGTTCCAGAGAAGATTGGCACCTTTAATTATGATAAACGAAAAAAAAGTGAATTTTTATCTCCCAATAAGCTTGAAATTTTTATATTTTTCAAAATCTCGTTAATAACTTCTTAAATTATATTATTCTCAGCGACATTTGGAGGAATATAGAATCGCAAAAATGACAATTATCGAGACGAGCTCTCATTGAACTCATCAAATTGCAGAAAATATATAGAAAAATTTACGAAACTGTATTAATGAAGCAAACATTCGATTTTTTTATATCTATATCCGCAGTTATCTAAGCGTATGACAAAATATTTATCGTTAATTATAACATTCATTTTTTAAATTTTCACATTAAAAGACATTGACCTTTTGCTTCTCGCTATCGCCAGTCGGTTTTGATTACGTTGTTAGTTTTTATTTATATATATGTGTCATGGAAGCTCCGTTTAATCATTGGCAATAAACTTCTTATAATATTTCTCGAAAAAATCTCCACGTGTTATTGCTGCGATACGAAGAAAAAAAACATTTAATTCGCTAGCCGCAATCGATAAATCAATCTCATTAGTCTTAAGTTTCACGCACTTAGTGCTCGTAGTATATTCTTCCTATTGAAAAAAGTCTCGCAACGGATCTCAGTGCACTCGTGAATAAGCAATGATTCTCAGTGTCCCGGACATTTTTTTCTTTCCATTCGCATTATTGGTAAAAACGTAAATGAATCGTCGAATCTGGAAATCTATTCACCAGTGTGAATTTCAATTGCTAATACGACATTCATTGTCATAAATTTCACCTTTTAATCATCTGTCTCTCATGTCGTTAATTCACAATTCGCTGCATAGTAAATTTTGCACTTCGGAGCACATATATAGTTGACAATCTAATTTTGGCGCACGATGAAACTCTTTCGCATTCATTGATGATTATTTTTTCCTCTCATAAATACACAGCTTTGCCTTTATTTTATATTTCTGTTGCTTCATGACTGTGCAATTCCTTTTTTTTCATTATTATTTATGATAAAACGTTCTCGTTTAAACTTAGAATTCGTAATTACATCGATATTCGATTTTGTTTATTCAAATATCAATGTATTCTTTAGAACTTTGAAAAATTTGGTTTCAGTTTTGAGGTTACGTGTTTTTTTTTCTTTTTGTTGAGGATAGCTGGTTTTTGATTCGGTGAAATTGCTTCAACCATACACTCAGATTTTACCGACTGAGTTCGTAATTCCCGAGCCCCAGTGACTAGGCAACCAGTCACATACCCTTGTATTTAGGAATAGTATTCAAGGGATTTCAAAAATTTCTAGGCCATTACGCCAATTTTTTTCGCCCCGAATGACTTAGTAATTAATATTTATAAATTCAAAGTGTTACCAAGCGCATGCCCTCTTTGGCTGAAGTGAAAGCAGTCGTAAGTTACTAGGTTGGAGTCCATCGGTGGCGCACGTCGAGGATCCGAATTTGGGGCATTGAAGAGTTTCGTAAATGGCTGGTACACAACTGTAAAGTCCTTCGTTGTATCGTATCTGTAAATTGTTGAAAGTTCATTCATAAATGAATCAATATATTACAAGAGATACCAAGATTCTTATTTATTAAAAAATCATCTTAATAACAGCCTTCCACATTTTTTAGAACTATAATTACTAAAGTGGTTAAAACATGTTGATAATTATAAATAGAAAAGTTTTGAAGCCTAAAAAAACCAATTCGTTATTAATTTCCATGCAACTAAAATTGTATTAGAGAAATTTGAGCAGTATTAATAACGATGATATTAAATCGAGTAGAATGAAATAAGGAAGAAATTCAAATTTATCTATATTTCGATAAAGAATTCATTAACCAAATTGAAATAAGTATTAAGATAGTAGTCTCGCGAAGGCGTTCTTTTACAGAAATTTTTTTTTAATCCTGAGGATACATTGAAGGCACTGTTATAAAACTACTTGCAAAATTTCAAAAGGATTCACTGTCCCGTATTCGAGGCATCGTCAATCAAAGATCATCCACTTTTACTCGCGTTCTTATCGTGGGCAGCGGAAAAATTCACATTTTACGGAACTAACTCTGAATCTTCTCTGCAAATTTTTTACTTTCGTATCTCGATGCAGAAGAACATATGATGGAGTTTATCTTAAAAAATCAAGAATTTTGACCATTTAGTTCCGGAGACACAGCGTCACAAAGTATAAACTCTGTGTATTTAAATCTGGGAACGGTGGTCATCTTTAAAACTTTAAGCTTCATATTAGACATTTTTCCCGAAAGTTTATACGTTTTTACATTTCTATAAAATATAACAACCAAAATATTAATTTTTTTGAAAAATTGAATGATAGAGCTTTAACTTTTGAACGTGGTCGTGGCGAGACCACTACCTCAAATGAAAACACATGATTTTTTTTTACCGTCCAGAAGCCACGAGTGATTCAGCAGCGTCTTGATACAGTCGTGCCATCTTTGATACTTGAATATCAGGTCGTTTACCCTGATGCATACAAGCACAATAAAGGGGATGTAAAATATCACACATCATGCTTCTAGTGACTCTTACAGAAACGGTTACATCTGTAAAACGTGAAAAAAAATGGTTATAAAAAAAAATCAATGAGAATGTAGTTTCTCTGAGAAACCTATAATTGCTTTTTAACCAATCAACCTATAGCTGGGACCAGGTTCACCAAAGTTCGTGGCAGAGTTGCTCGTAGATAATCCAAAGCTCGTCGGAGATGAAGAGCGTAACGTACTGGAGAAAAAGCCTTGGGATTGTAACACTGGGCGGAGCAGATGTCATTGGCACCAAAAAATATAGTAATGAGCTGCAAATTTCAAAATATCATTCGAAAGAATATACATATCTTTATATATTATTCCAAATATAACAAAAATTATTTATGTCTTCGACATTTTTCTTGGTTTGTTTTACCTCCATCTTTTTTTTTAAAGTCTGTTCTTTTTATTGAAATACAATGGAAACTAACCTTCCAATGTTTTTTCGAATTCATTCGTGGATTATTCTTTATCCTTCTCACAAGGATTTGAGCCTGATGCAACGCATCCTCAGTTGCAGCAACTGGGAATGCAACATTCAATCCTGCTTGTGCGGATATGAACTCACCAGTTCCTGTGGCGTAACCCATGAGATTTTCATTGTATTCCTGTAAACCAACAGTAATCAAAATTATCGGAGGTGATTGGAAAATTTGGATTACGTCTGGAACAGTAATATGATTTCAGGATTAAATCATTTTTTCACAAGTGTTCACATCTTCTGAGCCTCATTTCTAATTGTTTCAATTGTCCATTGATTACACATTGCTAATATGGATTGTCCTGTGTGGAGAATCAATTAGGAAACAAATTTGATGCAATCCACTATGTTGCTTTTTGAACTTAATTCGAGAGATAAAAAGGAAAGTACGTGATAATAAACTGCGTTATTTTAGGTCCGATATGGAGTGAATTGTTTCATCCAAAATTAAATTCACAGGGCACATGAAAAAATAACTGTAACGCCATCTGCAATATGTCAAAAGGTTCGACCCTCTACTTTCACTTTCGTTACAATAAATTTTGCCATTAGAACGGTACGAAATTGATGCTGAAATAAAAACGTAGCAGAGAGCGTGCCAGGAACAATAATCGTGATGTCAAGAAAAAAATTAATGGAAGACAGAGAAAGAATTTCAAATGATCGATGACTGTCCACTGTTCGACAGATTTCAAGATGTAAAGATGTGTACCTTGATTAAATTTGGGAGTGTTAGAAACCTTCTCCAATTGCCTTGGCCACCTGCGCACCAACTAACTCCACGAGCTTCGATGAAAGTGCCAATGGCGAACTCCTCGAGGGCCCCGCTTCCGGCTACTAAAGAATCACCAAGACCTCCGACAATGTCGATGTCTCCGGGCCTCAGACGATTAACATCATCCGGTGGTGACGCTGATCTGCCCATTGAGGAAAAAAGATTACTATCATTGAGACGAAGGCATGCAAACGATTGGGAAATCTTTGACTTGAAACCATCAATTAACCTCCGATCATATAAATAAAAAAAACATAAATAATACTTTAATACTCTATACCTGCCTAATTTCCTATCGCAGGGAAACGGGACTTGTGAAGAAATCGTTTGCTGTCTACGAACTCCGTCTACCATGGTCGGATAAAAAATGCCGTTGTCGTCCAACTCATTCTTCGGAAATAGACAAAAAAAACGTCACTACCTATATCATCAGCCTAATCGTATAGACGAATATTTGTAATTTTTCTGGTTATCTTAAGGGGCTATATACACCTAGAGGCAGAGAAAGCAAAGCAAACTTTGACAATTCCTTTTTTCCTCGAACAAATTATTTTATTTTATTTAATATATAACAAAAATTGCGATTAATGTTTTTTACGTTTATTGTTTTTAATGTATTCAACCAAATTTAAACAAATGAATCTTGAAGAAAGTGCCGCGACATCAAAATGATATTTGCGAAATACTAAAAATTTAAAAAATTTCTATAGATGATGCAAAATTATGTAAAAGTATTATTCCGAGATGTAAATGAAAATTTATTGACAGATTTCCAACATATGCGGTCTAACTGTGAATTTTAAATGCGTGGCACGTCGGCACTTTTGCTTTCTTAAATTTGCATCGTGTACGCGCCATCAATACGCCGTCTTGTTCCGGCACATTTAACCACGAATGAATAAATCCTGCTCTGCGTTGATGCAATCAACGCGCAAGCTTTTAACACGTGTTTTGTGTGAGCTATGAGATATGTAAGTTTCTCGAGTGAAATTTTTAGAATTTGGCACGTAACCGTGAGGAGAAAAAAAAATCAGAAAATATTCAAATTTTCTTAAAAATTATACAATAAAAGAAATGAGTATTCAAAAGAACATCACGATTTGCTTCTATTAGTGAAATTTAATATCCTCTCGTTACTTTTTTTTTTATGCATGGAATTCGGTGGGTCATCGCATTCCATGTCTCAAATGCGCAATTCTTGTCGCATTTGCTACGTAATAAAAATCACAAGATAAGCTTCCAACGAATCGTAATGATGCAAAAATTAGCCAATCAATCAATTGTACTGATAAAATGTTTTTTTTTTTTTTAAGGATGTGAAGCCACGAATATTTTGCAAATCAATAATACGTAAGGATACGTTTTTATCATGTTAATCGATGAAACTGTATTGAAAATATTATCTTTTGAAAAAAAGGAAGAAGGGTAGGGTTGTGGAAGTGAAATAAAAAGTGAGGAAGCATATCTTAAGAAAAGAATCGTTAGTGATTCGTGAGTTGAAAGATTATAATGTATGTGAGCTTTCTCTTGAACCGCGAGCTTCGAATGCAATGCAGACATTCAAAAGATCATCAGGATCACGACTTTGTGTGTTCATTACGCAAGATGCATATGCACATACATATAAATATATAAACACATACACACCTTGAAATTGTGCCATTACTTTTCTTTTCACTTTAGCATCCATGGAAATTATTTACGCGACATTCAATATTTATATATTTTATACACCTAAAGCATTTAACGATCAATTTTTCTCGGAATATTTTATGCGTTTTATATATTTCATATTTATTAAATATCGATTAATAGAAAATAGCTCGAACAAACTGTGCAATGCAATAAGTTCGATCGCTAGTGGGGGTGAAATTCGAATAAATCGATGGCTATTTATCTGTCGTCGAAAGTTGGATAAGCATTGAGTTTGCCAAATCATTTTAAGTTTATAGCAATGAGGAGTCTTTTCATCAAAATGATATCAGTGGAAACAGGAAAAAAAAACATTTTAGCAAAAACAAATATTGACGAGTGAATAGTCGTCATCTTGAAATTCAAGAGAAAGTTAAGAATTTAAGATATTTCCGTGGATCGATGGCATATCACAGGTGCATTCTGTCGAAATTCAATGACAACTTCATAAATACGTGACTCACACAAACTTCGATGCTGTTTTATATAGAAATTTTATTTAACGACTCGATCGAAGAAAATGGTAATTCAGAATCGTAAACAAGCTTTCATACATTTTGCACTTCTGTACAGATGTATACAAGTTAAAATATACAAAACAATATATTAAACATTTTTTTGAATATTATATTTTTAATGATTTTTTCATTCATACTTAAAATGCTGTGATATGCAATCGTAAATTCAATCGAAGTCAAGTTGTAAGTAATTCAATTAAATATATTAATAAAAACTATATTTTTGTTTATTGCTATGAATTATTGTGATGATGACAAAAACTTACTCTACTTGATTGGAAAATACTTCGCAAAGAATCCATGAATGCCATTCGCACAGGTGGTAATAAAATTCCAATGATCACTATGAATCCAGCTATTGTGAACCTCATGTTGAGTTGGTTCTAGTTGATGGGCACCGTGAGTATGGCAACAATTACATTCATTTGGGTTTACGATCCCCCGGAAAACATCGATGGCTCCTCCATTTTATGGCTCCTCGATTCTCCAGTATTTTTATTTCACCCTCGAATCTTGTTCATTTTGTCTTTGCTGCGACGTCCAAACCTTGTTCGGATTGATACACGAACCCTTCTCACTTCCGGTCTGCTATGTTTAGTATCAAAACAGAAGCAAATGATGAGCTTGTACTCGAAAATAAAAGTTGATTCCATTATATTTAGCAATCGTGACTTCATGGCCTTTCAAATAACATGCCTTTTAGAAACATGAAAAAAATTATGAACGTTATGCTTCAAACAAACAGTCCACGTTAGAAAAAAAAGTCGTAAAGGTCAATTTTTTGGCGTTCCAAAAGGCTGAGCCCTCTTCAACGAAAAAGAAGACACACAATTTCGCAAGAAACTTTCTCATTCAAGCTACTTTTCGTTACAATAAGCTTGAAACATACATTCGTACAAAACAACGAAGTTATAAATATTCGGTGTGTGTGTGTGATTAGCTCGCGTGCAATTTGAGGCGA
The DNA here is from genome assembly GCA_948107755.1 of Campoletis raptor. Classification (NCBI taxonomy): domain Eukaryota; kingdom Metazoa; phylum Arthropoda; class Insecta; order Hymenoptera; family Ichneumonidae; genus Campoletis; species Campoletis raptor. The sequence continues at coordinate 14,069,329 of OX403622.1, forward strand.
GAGTTGCGATACAAACTGGACACACGTATATTTCCATGGCTACAATTAACACGGAGGTATTGACCATTCGTCGTCATAAATATTACGTCCTTCTGTTTTAGAGGCATTGCTATTCTATAAATATATATATATGTAAGCAAATACACATAAGTGTTTGCCAAACGGAAAGTGTTCAAAGTAAGCGCGAGACGTTGACAAGTCGTAAATGTACCGCGTCAATATTTACATACATATAGATGGGTTATCTGACGGGAAGTGGAATCCACTTCCGTTTCATCGCTCAAAAAATCTCGGAGTAATATGCTCAGGTAAATATTACAGTCAGTATGGAAAATACGATTCAACTTTAATTTTATACTGTCCATCCTCATTTTGAACCGGTAAAGACAAAACTGTACCGTTTATAATTCTTCCATCAAAAAGTCAACGAGTTATTAATAAATAAGATTTCTTTTCTGCCTGAAGGATATATTTTTAGTTGTACTTGAAAAAAAACTAAAAATGTTTCTACAGTGTTTTTCTTTATCGATCATTAAATGATTGGAATGAAATTGCATGAGAAATAGGACAAGAAACATACCATGGGGATGATTAGGTAATTTTGAAGGTTATGAGTAATTAAAAATGGTGAAAATCGTTGTTCAGACTGCTCGGCATTCATCGAGACGAAAAATATTAATTTCATAAAATTTTTAATTCTTTATTCTATTGTTCACCCAAACCAACGGGGCACTTCCGCTGAAGTTTAATCCCGGAATGTCGTATTTGTTTCATATTTTCGACAACTTTCTAATTTTTACTTGACTTTTAGGTCGATTGTACATGACGCACGCCCATTTGAACTTTTTTCTCAAATTTCATATCATGGACCGTGAGAAAAACACGCTAGTTTTTCGAGAACGGAAACATTGATTGCGTAAAAAAAGCTGATTGTATTGCTCGATGTACTTATGGAAAATTTTGATAAGTGATTTTGTTCAGTCAAAATCATCACATTGAATTCCCATGTAATCAATATTTGTGTCCATTTATATTCATAGTCTTGGTCATCGAGATTAACATTTATATTAAAAAGAAACGTCCGTTTCGAATAACCAGTCATCGATTCATTTTTTGTTCACGAATATTCTATATTTGTAAAGAATTTTTTCTACAGTCGATCATGAAGTCATGTCAGTGTAAAATCTGAAGTAATTAATTACATTTCCCTTTGATTCTCACGTTGTTCAATTTTTTAAACAAATTTTTATTCAAACAACGAAAATATCATCTTTCAGTATGAAATCAATCAATAAAACCAAATCAAATGAAAAAAATATAAATTGATTCGAACGAACTGTAACTCTGTACCAATGAAATCAATAAAAGCAAAGATTAAATTATTTTTCAAAGTGATCGTAAATAGTGATCTAACGTTTGCTTATTTCGTAATGATTTCCGAGTCTTGAGCCACTCAATGTCCCCAATTCTTTGTGTTTAGAAACTCCATCAAAACTACACATCAATTCTCACAAAAAATTGTCCAAGAACTATTTAATGAATTACAGCGAGTCTCATTATTTTTTGCAGCTTATAAATAGCGTTTGTCAGATATTCAAAGATATATTATACATGTTCGAAAATTGATGGTCCGGTGCCCTCCAGAAGAAAAAAATAAATAAAAAAGCCCTCCGGCTTATAAACCTTTTTCATACTCAGACAAATTCGCCTTCCGGGTTTAAAGACCGTACGCATCAATTACTTTCCCCGCGAGGTCCGCACGTACTCGAAGTCTTGACGTACGACTCTTTCGCATACTCCGCTTGTTAATATATTTGTAGATATACATTATATATACATATACGTGCATGTAAAACCATCCGAACAGGCGTTAGATTTGTTCAATTTCTTTCCTCGACGATTGTCATCATTAGAAGAGAGATTCACGATGTAGTGAAAAGGAAAGAATATTAAAAAATCACGGAAACGTGAGAATACGACAAATACCAACCCTTTGTAAAAGTTTCACAATCTCACGAAGTATGTTGAACACGAGACTTGTATATAAATCTGTCATTTTTACGAGAAATATTCTTTATTAATTATTGGCTGCAGAGGAAAGGTCAATGCGCGAAATAGTTTTGTTTTTTGTTTTGTTTTCAATGTTCGAACAATAAATGTATAGTCACTGATAGCTATATAAATGGACCATAAACATGGTTAATAATAAAACTCATATGCGTCAAAGTTTATTTTATATTACCATTGAACTTTTAGTATTTACTCGATAAAATGATTTCGTAAATGATTAAATAGATTTACCAATTGTGACTTCTGAATGGCACGTGAAATTTACAGCGGGCATAATAGGCTCGAGTTCTGCTATTCAATTAGCTATGCATGGTGTTGAAAAAAATTCCCTACGCAGTTTTTTGTCGATTTAGTTTCCTTTTGGTTATTAGTTGTGAAACAGAATTTTAAAGTACAGTTTAAAGAAAGAACAAAGCACGTTTAGTTTAACACCGGACCGTATTTCAAATGTTACCAGTTGTAATTGATCACATCAGATTTATGAATATATTAAATTTGCCTCTGCAACGCTATTCGAATATTTAATTTTCATTTTTGATTAAACATAAATTCCACAGAATATAAAAAAACTTTAATACTCGAGTCGTTTTGAACAACTCTCTTCGACTGAAGTTATTTTTATGGCTCATATATTATTTCAATAAATAAATTACAAAAAGAATAAAAAGAAACTTGCAAATTCTAAATGAAGTATTATGGAAGTGTCTCCGAAATATTAATTTGCCAAAGTCCGTTCAATCTTCAGAAAGCCCCACGAAAATCTTAATTAAATTTTACAAAATAGGTTTTTTTTTAAATGTGAACAACGCAAGGAACAACGATCCCTTGTTTGCAAAACAAAAAGCATAGCACTGCACTCGCACTATTTTGAACTCCAATATTAACATTTAGTCACTTCCGTATACACAATCTGTTGAAACCATTGCTCACATACATTTTTTGTTAAAAGATTGAAAAAATGCAAAAAGCGTACAGTTTTCACAACAGTTGATCGTAAAGCCACGCTTTAAAAGAGAAACACAAAATAGTACGAAAATTTACTGTGGAATCATAGTTCCCTGGTACTACATCGTCCCTCTGTGGGTTTTTACCAAAAACATCGTTATTTTTCATTCATATTGTTCTGGCAATAACCCGATTCCGGATGATAAATAACTATGTTTTTGATAAAAATTCCAGAGAGACGATGTGGTACGAAGCTATGATGCCATCGTAATTTCTGATTCTCCTTGTGTAAGCGCCTTAAAATGAAAAATGCTGCTTGCAAATTTTATAAGTTCAAGCTCCATTGTCGTTAAAATCCATTCTGTCATCAATTGTTTTTCAATCGCACATTTATAATTACACAAAATATATAATAATAAATCGTTCGTGATCATTTAACTTACTTCAAAAAAAAAGCACAGACGTCGTTACGTAGATGATTGAACAAACTGCGAATTGTCAATTTTCTCTAATTCCGTTGATATTTCATTTGATTCGAAATCGAAAATTTGTTGAAACAACGAATTAGTACTCGCGGCAATCGCCTGGAATCAGTTTAACGACTTACGACAGCTCATGTGTGTGAACGTTTCGCGATATATAATATTCACTGTTATCCGTGGGGTTCACCGTACATGAATGAAGGAGTCTTGTAAGACGAGGCCTCGTGCATCGAGGCCTTGTCGAAGATCCCCACCTTTTTGTCTTTAATACCAACCTGACCGGTATATGGGGTCAACCTCATCGGGAACGTTGTTCACCAGGTAACTGAGCACGTGGGGCTCTCGTTTCTACGTACGTATGCTCGATTTCCACCTTCTCACACCGATACGTGAGTAAGAGTGCCGGAAATCCGTATCCAGATATATATATATAGTGATAAATATTGTGTTACAGGTGCACGATTATGAATAAAAATAAAAATCAAGATAATGATAACAATTTTTTAATTATCTCGTTAGTAGACAAACAAATATTTGAACGTAACGTGTTATTTATTCATTCCAAATCGAATACTTTTTCGAAATTGTTAACATCGCTTTTCATGATAAAATGATTTTCAATATATTGCGAAAAAATATTCAGGATTATAATTATAATCAATCATTTTTATTCATAATAATATTTGTTGAACGATATCAATATTGTTTGAAATTAATTGATAAGCAAATATGCTGGAAACTTAAAATAATGGAGCAAAAAAACGTTGTGTCTCTTGACCTAAAATTCGACATTACATTTTTTCATACGAAACGAATCTTAACTCCTGTATTTGTAATCAACGTTTTCCCATTTTGTATTTTTGATCACTATAGTTAGGAGTGAAAAATGATTTTCGACGAATCATCGAATAAAGATGTATGAAAATTTTGAATTTTCTCACCAGAAATATATTATTTAATTAATTCAATGATCATAGAAATATTTTGTGGTGAAACCCTCCAGCGTAACGAAAAAAAAATGTTCGGGAGAAGGAAAAATTAAAGCACGCATTTTTGTAAAGTCTCCTACTTCGTATGGTATGCCGTTATATCCGTTCGAGATAGGGAGCCCTTTTCTTAGACGTTGAATGGAACAATAAATACATTAATGTGTAAAAATGTGTTTAAAAGTGTGTCATCACTTTCGAACACTCGCTACAACTATTTTTGGTTTCATTCACTCATATCGTAACACAGTCGCCTTATAAGTATAGTTTTCATTGAAGATTTTTTTTTTTAACGGTAGTCCCGCCAAAACATTTTTCTACAGATTTTTTTTTCGCATTCTTACGGGGAGCAGTAGAAAATTTCACATTTCACTGAATAACTCCGAAACTTTTCGACAAACATTTTTTTTTTTTTCATCAACTACAAAGAAACATATGACGAAGTTTGTCTATAAAAATCAACAATTTAAACCATTTGGTTACGGAAACACAGAGATATAAAGTACAAACTCTATGTTTTAGATATTTCAAAAAGTTGTGACGTCACAAAAAGGCCATATTTGAGTACATAAGAGTGCAACAGAACTCGTGTTAACTTTTTTTTTTTAATATGAAAATAAGGTGGTTATTTCTCAAACACGACACTTCATGTCAGACATTTTTGCCAACCTTTACATATTTTTACATTTCTATAAGATCTAAAAACTGACATTATTATAATATTCCGCAAGTTATATTTAAGTTTTCAAAAAATAACCGGAGAGATAACTTTTGAACGTGACTGTGGCGTGACTACTTCCTGCTGAAAAAAACGAAAACTGACTGATTTAAGCATGGTTTTTGATTGGAGCTGGTGATACAGCGATTACTGTAAATCTGGAGGAAAAATCTGTGGGAAAATCCAACGATTTAAAGAATTCTAAAGCACCGTTTTGTAATAATAGAAAAAACGAGATTCGTGTAAAGGGAGCCACTGCGAGATTCAAAATAATCTTATTTACACAGGTATTGTTTAGTTTAATGGCAAAATAATAATAATAATAATGGAAAAAGAATGACCGCAATCTGCGGTCGTTAATGTCCCACATTGCAGTGCACGAGATGATTTTACATTTATAAAAGTAAATTACACAATAAGTTATGTAGTAGAAGCGTGATTTTGTGATGACATCCCCACAGTACCTTAATGACATGTAAACTATCTCTCAGTTTTTAAATATATGTGAGTTTTTTTTGCAACTGAGAGAAATCTGGCAAAAACAAATTGCAACACTCTCCTTTAATTGCTATATTTAGTTGCTCATTTTTTTCTAAAAGCGCGTCTCTTTTTTGGTTCATTCTCTTACAAAACATCTTAGTATTTCCAAATTTTTACTCAATTTATGAAGGAGATTTTATCAGGATACATTCTTGAATTTTTTGTGTGTTAACATAATTATTGGTACTACAAATAGTCTAACAATAAATCATATAATCTTTCATTTTATTAATGGCAAAAAAAAACTCATGTGAATATTGTTTAGAATAAATTTTAGGGCTTAATTCCAGGACTATCGTCACTTCCGGTTATGCATCACCTTGATCATTTATTCCGTCACAAATTGGCTCTTGATTGAGTCAATTGTCAGTCAGACTACGAGTCCTAAAGGAGCGAAAGTATTGATTGTAGAAATAAAAAAAAGGAAAGTATACGACCGAGCTGATTCTCCAAAAAATTCCTAGTACAAGCGTGCACTTGGTGACGATGTATCAGTTCAAGAATCTGTTTTTCCTTATCATTCAAAACTAAGCTATTAAAATACCACAAATTAATGATAGAATGCAAATTCAAATAAATTTGCTGTCATAAAATTTCATCTGGCAAATTAAAATAAATATAAAAGTATGATTTCTTGACACCGTTTAACTTTGAGGAACAAAGTTCAATACTGTGGATCGTGTTTCTAATTTTTATAGATTCACAAGAACCTCATTTTTCGTTGCATAAAAAATGTCTACAATACGAAAGTTAGGAATGTTTCGTACGTACAGTCATAGCAAGAAATTGGAGTGTATTTAAATTTGAGTTGCTCAGTAATGCGACGAACGTTTTAGAAAAAAAAAATGAACGTTTTTAAAAATGGCAAAAAGTTGTTTTTCATTGAAAGTGAAACCAAAATTCACAATCGTATTTGATTTTTTGCTCAATTGTTTAACAAATCGGTAGAAAAGGATATATCTTCTGCATGAAATAATAAGCGAACAAACTAAGAGTGGTTAAAGTATTTGTTGAACTGAATTTACAAAAAATTTGATCGAAAAATGTAAAGAATATAATAAATGTATAATTTTTGAAGCATTTTAGTCTGGAATTGGCCAAAAGTTTAACGAAAAAGTAACGCAACTTTATATCGATCACGCAGCAAAGTATATTCGCAAAGTTTCTCCTTCCACTGGTCAATAAAAAACAAAAGTTATAGGTAAACATATGAAAAAAATATTAATTTACGTAAAGATTTATGAAAAATAACATGAAGATCGATGAAATAACGAATTTTTGACATATCTGAATTGTCAACGCTTCGATGCAGTTCTAACTTCTGGAAATGTCACTTCCTCACATATTCTTCACAATAATAGAAAATAATAAACCATCGATACAATAATTGTGATAAATGTAGCTTCACTTTGCAGGGAAAAAAAGATGGTTCGCAGTGTCAATTAATAAATTAAATTTGTAGATAAAACGTTGGTTCCCTGATTGAAAAAAAAAATCAGTATCGGCATAACAACCCTTTTCTTATTCTTCACTGGCCAGCCGAATAATTTGGCTGAATAATATATTTACGAATTAGAATCCTCTTGACTATTGATCAACGTGGTTATATAGGGTTGCGATTCAGTTGGACACGCGAGATTGTCGTCGTCGCTCCAATCGCGTGATTTTCGGCCCACCGGTTCCAGCATATTTTTCCATATGGCGGTCGAAGCTGCGATCGAAAACGAGAAAAAAAGGACGTCATAAAAAGAAAAAAGAACGCCGTGCGACGATCGGCTATTAGAACACGCGAAATTCTTAAAATCCACGAGAGAAAGGAACCTTGTTGTTGGTGCATCACGAATAAGTGGAACATCGTATGCTTGTGCGATTTAAAAAACGTGGCAGTCAGACTTAACAACGTCTGCGAAACGAGACAGGTGATTTCGGTCACTGGGTTTTTTGTTCGAGTTCGTAAATGGAAAAACCTCAAGTGCCTAATATCGTGCGATCGGATGTAGAAAATAATGTTATTTGAATAAAAATCAACAGGTTTTTATAATAATTATATTTTCCTCGTATACATTCCGATCAAATGAGGCTAATTTTTTAATTTCCATTCTCGATTGCTAAAAATGCAAAATTCATTTCACCCGTTCCATTAAAAATGTCTTCGTGTAAACTTTGCTTCACGACGAAACCCCATAATTTAAATTTCTCTTTCACAAGTCTCGAAGAAAACTGAAATAAGTAAGAAGACTGTAACGTGTCTGGCGATGTTTGGTTTTTTTTTTTTTTATCATTTGTAAACGAAACATTGATTATCGAGTCACCGGAAGAACGTCTTACGAAACCCGGCGACTTAAATTCAGGAAATGCTTCCATGCACTTGCACTTCGTACGAGAAGAAAACTCATATAGACATTGAAAACCGGTTTGCGCAACTAGCTCGATACGAAATTCGTTATTCAACGGTAAAACGTAACGTGAGAAAAAAATAAACTCGATTATATATCCTTGACTCCTTAACGATTCGTAGCAACGAAAAATTTTGTGTATTTTTTTTTTCGTTTCTTCTCACGTAAATGGAGGTCGGTAACGATATATCTTCAATATTTAGATCTCTTTTTTCATGCCATCATAGAGAAATAACGAGCTCAAAAATATCAACTGTATTTACTTGAGACGTTTGAAACGTGAAGTTTATATCGTTTTCGAGCGATAAAATTATTATTGAAGTAGCAAAAGAAAAAGAAACGTTTTTCCTGCACATTTTGCACATTTCTCTGAGAAACAAAAAGAGCATTTACAAGTTCTTCATACGTAAAATGTCTGCGTTCAAATCGAACTGACAATGCAATGAAAACTCTGACGAAATAACATTGTGAATTTTAATAATTGCATAAAACTAGTCAATGAACGACCTTGACGCTTATCACGCTCAATGTTTAACGCAATGAAAGATCTTTATGCTCGAATCAAATCAATATTTGTTTTCATTTATTTATTAAACAGTCTTGACAAACTAAGGAATTTGTAAATTTAATTTGTGTTCGATAAAACGAACTTACCTCGTGCATTTGCAATCTGACTAAGATGAAAGCAATCGCTTGACAGATAACGCCAGTCAGCGGTACCGTCAGGTTTCTTCGGAAAGGTAAGATTTGTGGCAAACGGTTGAACGACCACTGCAAATTCTTCCGTTTGAAATTCCGGATAATTTGCAACTTCCTCGTCGATTCGCTGCCAACTATTTAATCGCTCCGATAAATTTGAAAATTAGTATTATTCATTAATTAGATTATTGTGAAAAATGACTTTTATAGTGATTCCAGAGCCAAAATGGGATTCGATATCACAACTTTCTTTTTTTTTGTATCACGATTCATCAGTTTTGGGTCCAAAAATTCAATTGATTTTTATTTTCATTAAAAAAATTCAGTTTTTCTCAAAAATACTTAGTTTTTGAACAACTTGATTTAAAGTGTTTTACGAAAACAATTCTTCCAGCTCGTATTTCATAGTTATATGTTTTTTTTTTTCATTTATTACTCACGCGTTCATTATTTCGGAAAATTCTTCTCTTTGTGATCTCCAATGCAAGCCTAACAGACAAGAACACTCAAAATCTGTAGTAATTTTACACTGGAATGATTTTCCCTGTAATTCAGCTAAAAGAATTAAATTTGGTGGTGGAACTATTGAAACCATAGTTCTGGGTAAATTTTCTTTCAGAATTCGTAGTGTTTCAATTAAATCATTTTTGTGATTCTTCAGTACGCTCCACGGGCCTGAGGTTGTCCAACACATGTCGGAACAAAAGTCGTTGGCTCCGATCAGAATGCCAATTAGCTAAACATGGTAAAAAATTGAATGTGACCTTAATTCGAAATGGAAATAAATCATTACAATTACAATGTAAAACAGAGTGAACAAAAAAATTTAGTAGTACATTTAAATGTTTAAAATATCAAGGAAAACATGAAAACATTGAGATTTTATATTTTTCCTGAAATAAATGTGACGGTATTAAAAAATCGTTGAATAATTATTTAAATGTTTCGGAATACCTTCCAACTTCTTTTTAAATCGACACCAGGATGATAGTGGATTCGACGAACTAAGTTTTCAGCCATATACGGAAGATCCCGCGACATTGCGGCGATCTCCGCGACATTGAAACCCGAGGCTTCCTGATGTGTTAATGAATCGTATGGGGAATATCCAATCAAATCCGGATTGAATTCCTGAATGGATGAAATATTGGGGAAAAAGAAATGAATGAATGAAATTTATTATTGTAAAATATACAAGGAGAAAAAAATAAGTAATTTCAATTTTGATTAAAATATTTCCTTGGATTCCTGGTTCGATATTACGATAGACAAGCGGTAGCCCACCTGATGAGGTCGTTATCAACATTTTTCGATGTCACTCAAGGTCATCATTGGCCTTTGTCATACATTATTTGGATTTTGAGATTCGATTGATCGTGAGAATTTGGAATTAAGCAAATATAATCTACAAAGACATTTTCCTTTCACTTACTTTGATGATATTTGGAATAGTGAGATAATCTCGCCACGTCCCTTGACCACCTCCAAGTGCTGTGACACCTCGATTCTCGATCAACAAATGAAATATATTTGACGCAAAAATACCCGTACCCGCTGTTAATGAATCGCCCATTGCCCCGATTATGTCAATGTCACCAGGTCGTAATTTGTGCACCGATACTGGCACATTTTTCGATCGACCGACTAGTTCAAAAAAAGCTGTCAAAAATCTACGCCTTCACCGCACTTCATAAAAAATTAATTGTGAGTTTTAAGACAAAAAAAATAAAAACAATGAGAAAGATATTTTTTTCCGAGGAAAATTCATGCAAGAATTTCGGAGTGTAATTATTTTTTATGAAAAATATTTTTTATGAAAAATTATTTCCTCTAAGTCTATTATAAATTTTTAAATAATGTTATCGGTAATGCAAAGCCAAAAATGTCGGTGTAACATCGATTCGATGTTCAATTGGGAAAAAAAAAATTACTGTACTTTTAACTTGTGATTTTTGTTATCATTTTTCTTTTATGAAGAATTTTAAGAAAATGTAGTATAGTCAAAGAATATTTTTGAGTCAAGAGATCGGTATTTACGACGACCTTCGTATATTAATAACCAAATACAATTTAGTCAGGTAGAGACTGTGACCAATTTCCATTCGTACGATTGACTAATTTTTATCAACCGTTTAAATGTAACCTTATTATGAATAAAATTTTGACAACGAACCCGAAACGTTGCATGGGAATGGCACATCATAGGCAAGTCTTGGTTGAACTCTTTGTTCATATCTTCCTCTTTGATGATATTGACGATCGTCCCCGGTCCTACCTGACAATAGACAACATAAATAAAAGGTTTTGGTTTCACGATTATTGAAATAACTATGTTAGTTCTTCAATTATCAATTTTTCTTGTACTATTTTTCGAAAATTAATCGAGCGAAATGTAGCATGAATTATGCAATAAAAGCACAGCAAGGGAATCGTACACTGAGAAAATAAATTCGTTCAAGCAAGTAAATGTGGTGGAGAAAATTAAATTAATTAATTCAACAATAACATTGTCGTTTACAGTGAACGATGTTCATCTCAGCCAACAAATTCAAGGGTTAGAACAATCAAATCTTCGTTGGATAAACGAAAAATATTGTTCACCGCGCCCCTGACTGCAGGATTAGTAGACGGAAAAAAAATAATTATTTTTAACAAATTTATTTTCTCAGTACAGAAAAAAAATGATATAAATTTAATCATAAACATAAGAGATTCCATAAAGCCAAGCTATAAGAAAAATTCATCGGTACCAATCGGCCAAAGATTTTTTCAAATTAAATTGACGGTAAATAATAAAATGCTTTGTTATTCAATCGAAAAAAAAAGAAAATAGTTTATCCATTAACTCGAATTTCTTCATTAATTCGACAAATTCGACGCACCAAATACACGAAATGCTATTTCTTTCACCGCTCGATATATCCTCATGTTATTCTCACTGTCCAAAACTGTTTTTTGTCCCATAACAAGGGCTGAAGAAAGAAATGTAAGAGTGCAAATGAACGTTACGAAATTCATCGTGAAAAAATATTTGTTTCGACCTGGTTTAAGTTAAGAAAAAAAAACTGTTGAAGGAAAATCTCGCGATAAAAAAAATGGTGCAACTAGAAAAACTGAATGGAAAATCTTAAGGTTTCTGATCGTTCGAGGATTCGCGTAAAACTGAGGCGAGAACATCAGACAAAATGCATTGTTGCCATGAGCAAAGAGGAATAAGTAAAACTTAAACAATAACCTTGAAAAAATAATCTTGGTATCGTTGATCGTGAGCCACATGGGCCCTCCTATAGATAGAAAAGTAGTGGGGTTCAAATAATTGATCAGTGTCCAATGAGAAGGATTGAATGTCAAAAAACAGTATCGGTTATAAAAAAAATGCTTCGATGTACTTTTGCATTTTAGAGTTTATTATTATTTTGCATAGACGTTCAAGGACAATGGATCCTCGATAAAAAGAAGATTATCCTCTGCCATTGGCAAGTTTTTTAACCATTTTTTATCCAAACTGTATTCTGTCCTTGAAATTTCTTTAATGTCAACGGTTTGGGTTTGATTGTCGTTGATTTCTTCGGCCATTATTCCGATTTGATAAACTTTTATATTCATAGAATTTCCAAAATTCACTGTATGCGTTTGTTAACGGTTTTTTCCCACTCGAGGTTCACAGTGTCACGCGCTACGATCAAATAATTTTTACTATTTTCCGAAATGCCCAAAATGGAAGGTCAATACCTTAAAGAACCATGAACCAAAGTCATTTATTGAAATGCTTAATGTCACAGTATATTGACATCTGCGACCATAAAATTGTTCCAAGACGAAATATATTTAATTGAAAGGCTAGCTCGAGCGAAGTTGTTCATGCAACCGTTTCAACATTTTTGTATAAAACTAAATGAAACTTTTTGACCAGATGAAATTGTCGTATGATTTTCTCAATAAGTTACGAAGATGGAACATAGTGTCTCATTTCAGCTGGAACAGCAACTTGATTTTCAATAAAATTATCACGTGAATTGATTTTAAATACATTGGCAATGTTGCGAAATAGTTATATGAGCTTATGACAGCATAATTTTTCAGCTAATTATTAGAGAAGGTGACAAATGCAATCAAATTCTGTATGAAGAAATTAAAGCATTATTTTAGCAATTATTCTTTTTTCCTCGATGACTTCAAGACCTTCAATTTATTTTCCTCGTATTCAATTTTGAGTTAAGAGTAAAATCCTTTGTCTCGTATAACTCACGTACAAAATGCAATTTCTCGAATCATCATCCGCGCGATAATTTATTCAACGTGTTTTTGATATGCCGTGGGTGTCACGAGACCACGATTCGTCTGTTTTAAGAAATAATCCGTAGACGCGTGAGATGCATTTCCATGATTTCACATAATCTTAGGATAATATCTTAGAGATTGGACGTGCATGGATCTTTTTATGAACCACATGTAATGCAGAAACTTATATGAAGTATTTTTATTGATTGGCATGATTCACATGACATGTAATATAAAAACGAACTGTTCGAACGAATCTAACAAAAGCGACATTTGCTATGAAGCATTTTCATTCCTGGTAAACGAAGATTTATATTCAGGAAATGTCGTATGAAATTCCCAATTGCTGCATAGTACGTAAACACGTTGAACGGTTGGAGCATCGGAAGATAGGGACAAATTTTGTAGAGCAAAAAATTTCATGCGAAAAAACCTCAAACGGCACTCTTTTGTCTTCGGTAGTTCAGTTAATTTCCACTTTTTAAAGTTAATATCACCCGGAAAAAGGTTTAATTAGTGTATTCTTTACCGACAAATGATTTCGCGTTAATTAAACCTCTAAAAAACTTTGCTAGCAAGAAAGTTGAAATTTTTGGTACTAACTTCATGGCGGATTTTAAGCGCGTCGAAAACACGATACACCACTGTAAACACGAAATCTATCATATGCAAAAACTGTATTACCACTGAACGATTTCAATGCGCCACCACGAACTACACTGTGTGACCACCTAGAGATTTATATTTTTTTTAATGAATTTGTGTCGCTTGAGGGCGCCAACTCAGGGGAAGTCTCAAAATTATATTGAACTGTTGAAGATAAAGCGAAACTGTTTCCATTGCAGAAGCTCCTGTATAGAATAAGAAAAATACACACAACAACCTCAATCATGCTAAATGTCAGTATTAATTCCCAAATGTAAACAAAAAATACACATCCAGCTTATTTAGAAATCCTTCAAAACACCGGGCTAAAAATTTTGTAAACAATGTCAATATCAAAACTTTTGACCTTTCATCCATCATTTTCCACAGCACACACAGCACGCACACAAATTGCCATGTGGTTTCCCGCCCATATTAGTCTCTTGTCAATGACGACTTGGCGCGCGAATCGGTAAAAGCATGGGTAAAAGGTAAAAGCTTGTCATATAAGCCCTTGCGGTTTTTGAATTGTAAACTATTGTAAACGGCACCCGCTTTCTTTCTTTGTTATACCTTTATCCGCAAAAAGTAAGAGTTTGTAAAATGGGCGAGAACTTTCAAGGTACTTTTACGTCGGAAAAAATTTCTAAGATCCGATGGAAGCGAGAAGATTTCACTGAAGCGAAGACGTTCCTTTCCGGGAGTTGGGATAATCCAGTACATAACCTCGAAATTTTATTCACAATACCATTTCTTGAATTATTAAAAATGCAGGATTTTTCATGCTCACATTAAAGTGTTGTTTCGGTTTTTTCTTCACTAGGTAAACAAGATAACCCATTGGACGTTTGAGAAAAATGACGAGGAGGAAAGTTATCCCGTGGTTATAACATCACATCCTTTTGTAGGTGATGTCACAGAACTTCAGGTATGATAATATTTGAAAAAAAAAAGAACAGAAACGGTTCATGTTCACAAAACATTTTTGACATTCCAAAAATTCACAGTTTGTCAGCAAAGACTGTTTCGTGGCATCTTCATCCATTGGTTCAGTAAAACTTTTACAAATTCCGGAGAATCCTTATTTCGAATTTAAAGAACATGCTTCATGGGATTCAATACACAAATTTGGGTATGTTTTTACTTGTCTCAAAACTGGACAATATTTCTTAACATTTTTATTCAAGCCCTGATCGATCAATGACACATGTTTCTCAGTCAACATTTTTATTGGATCAATACTTCGAATTGTTGTGTTTGGACAAAAATCTGAAACACTCAAAAAAGATTTCGAATTTTTTTTACTTCGGTACATGCAGCATGCGAGCCCTTATCCACAACACCAACTAGTTTTCCTTTATTAAGATGGCTTAAAACAAAAAGAATCTCAGAAAATTAGAAAAATATTTATGAAGTTTATTTGACGATTTCAGAACTTCGGAGACTGCATCTTGTACGGGCTTGGCCACTTTTAAACAAGACATTGTCAGTATCGGCGAAGATGGTAGAATTAATTTATTGACGGTGAACCAAAAGAAACCAGTCCGAACTATAGGTAAGAGTGAAATAACAAGCATATTTTCTTTTCATATATAATTTTTCTTGCTGCAATATAAGATAAACGATTATAACTTGGATTGAGAATATTATTTCTTCAAAGATCTTCTAAAATGATTTCAATGATTTAATGCTCAGATACGATATCCCTTGTGTCACGAAATTTTAGTACCTCACCTTACGACTGCATGTTATATTCGGATAGGCTTCATAGTAAAAATATCAACAATTTCTGAGAAAAACGTGTACCTTCTATATTTTCATCACGTTTTTCTCGGAGACGATTAGCATTTCGAAAAAAATCTAAAGTTGCACTTTATCCTTTGATGTAAAAAGAACAACGTTAAAACTTTCAATTGTCTCGAACACTCATCTGTATCAGAAAAAAGTGTGCAACTGGATTTCGCGCTTTGGAGCAGTCAAGAAAATGCCTTGGAAAATTAGAATTAAAATCATTTAATTTTTTGTTATACCAGAATGTTTCATTCTTTAAATATTGTTTGACTACGCCCTTCAGGAACGAGAATTGTTCGAGATTTTGTGAAACCTTTACATGGTACACTAATTATTACTAAGTAAAAAGACCTTCGATCAATGAAAAAATCGTCAAATTAACAAGAGTAAGTTAGATGCGTTAAAATAATGTTAATTTCGATATCACGTGAAAAATATGTAATTGTTTTCTATCCCTCAAACTGTTTCATTTTTAGTCAGTGTGAATACATTTATGTAAATGTTTTTTTTTTTCTTATTATATTACGTAGAACAAGCAGACAGCTGCTCGTTGCACTGCGTCGATTTTTTAAGGCACAATGAAATACTCACGGGTAATTTAAGAGGTCACATGAAACTTTGGGATTTGAGAAACGAGAATGACGAACCAGCTACAACTTTCATGCTCTCTGATCAGTTGAAGGTAAATTTTTTTTATTTACCGATTTACGAACTATTGAATCCTACGAATTGAAGATGTTTTTATAACGATTAAACTAGAGTACTTACTTTGTTTCATTTGTTGATCATTTTCACGCGATATAGATTTTTCCGGAATTTATTTTTCAAGCAAACCCGAATAATAAATTCAAAGTATATTCATAAAAGTCATAATATAGATAAATGAAATGAAATAATTTGTATAATTCAGACAGAAGCTACGAGTCTCGCTCATCATCCTACTCAACGTCACATTGTGGTTGCGGGTGGCGGAGATGGAAGTTTAACAGTCTGGGATTTGCGTCATAATACATATCCAATATCACAATTGAACGCTCATAGTCAATCTGTGAGCGAAATACTTTTTCACCCTGATAGACCGGAAAATTTGTTTACATGCTCAATAAGCGGTGAATTATGGCATTGGAATAGTAGCCAAAACTCGAAACTCAAATTAGGCAAGTTTTATGAACAAATATCAATTTCGTGAAACACAAAATAAGGAATGATTTTTTATACGTTCAAGTTTGTTTTTACAGATAATACAGACACGCACTGGCTAAACACGGTCGGAAATAACGGTAAAGTCAACGTATCAGCATTGTGTGGTTCCTTGCACAAACCGATAAACAGCATTGACATTGATCGATCAACATTATTGTTTGGCTGCGACAACGAGGCAATGTACATTATTCAAAACATTTGCATTTAATACCGAAATATTTTTTAAACTCGATTAATTCAATAAAATTTTCATACGAAAAATATGGTGGCTATTCATTCTTATATTTACTCGTCACAAAAGTGCTGAGTATTAAAAAATCGTTATCGTATTTGGTGTATTTGAAAATTCATCAAGGAACCGACAAAGTTTTTTTGTAAACGATGGTGCCGAACGCTACTACAGTAAAACAAAACCCAAAGAATTTTTTCGGCTGGGTATCACAGTTATGGCATCATGTTATACAGCTATAGCATTGTAAAATCCTACAATAATAAGAAGACACACTCAGAGAATTATAATAAAATTATCGATGGAATTTTAAAAGGATTCACCATCTTGTTTTCGAGATATTGGCATTCAACATTGCACGGTTTTACAAACGTTCTTATGGGAAGTGGTAGAAAAACTCACATTACATCGACCAACTGCAAAAATTTTCTATAAATATTTTTCATTTTTTTCCCCATTACAGGGGAACATTTGATGAGATTTTTTGAAAAGAAATCAAGAATTTTGACCGTCTAGTTACAGTGATATTAGTTATAAAATCTGTCAATTAGATATGGAAAAGGTTGTTATTTCTCAAACTACACCCTATATTAGACATTTTTCCTCAGGTTTATATGTCTTTACATTTCTACGAGATATGAAAACCAACATTAATAGATTATTCTGCAAAGTGTATCCATATTATTAAAAATTAACAAGATAGGTATTTTTTGAACATGACTGTGGCAAGACTACTACCTTAAGGTGATGGATTAGTCACGGAGCCTCATCTCGAATTTTTTAAATCAAATTTCAAGTAATTCCATGTTTTTATTCGTATGAACGAATGTTTAAAATTGTACATTTACAGTTTCGAAAATTGGCGCCAGAGGATAGCAGCTCCGTTTGTCAAGCCACAGCTTGCTAGATCCGTGATATCCGTGAAAACAGAATTAACTAGAGAGAAGTTGACACAGCGTACTTTAGAAATGTACGCGAAATTCCGTCCCAAAGCGTTGGCGCTGTATGCATAATGATCCTATTAGCCACACACACACACGGACGCGTCAGCAGATGAATTCTATCACTATATGTGTCGGATCTTTACACCTGGTGGCAGAAATAAGAACTGTTTCAAGACGGGTTTTGAGGATGCCCCCACCACTTATTTTTCTATTCTATATCCACTTCTCTCTAGTCTCCCTGACAGAATGTAATATAGACAGGAAAGAGAGAGAGCACACTCTCGTGGTAAAGTTTTTTCTTCGATCGTGAAGGCCTTGGCAGCTTTGGCCTCGCTCGCTCGCTCGCCTCGCGCTGGCTTGCCATTTTGTGACGCTTCTCGTTATAAATATTCGTAAACAAAATTACGTCTGTAATACGTTTTAATAGTCAAGTTTTAAGCTGGGACAATGTCCAAACGGAGAATTGAAGTTGTGGACCCTTACGTTAAGAGACGAGCGTAAGTATAACAAAAAAAAAACAATGAATCAACAATCAGGAGAAAAATTGATTTTCTTCCGGAACTCGACATTTCGCGCTCAGAGCACACGCTATGAGATTTATCCTGTTGCCGTATTTTTTTCACTCACTTGCATACCTACTAACAGACGTTTTGACGAATCTGACAGTTATTTTTTACAAATGGTCGAAACATTGCCACAAAATTTTTCATTAATTTGTGCACTAAATGTTGTTCGCGGGCGAGCAAAAAATCAACTTCACGCATGAGGGTTTCACTGTTCATGAATTAACGTTACGATATTGTCACTTTGAATTGATGCTCCTTTGCTTTATCAGGATTCAGGCTGACGACTTTCGAATATTATAGTGAATTTATTATCTATTCTCATTTTTCAAATCAATGTGTTACAACCTAAAAAAAAACTACACTATTCCATGCTGCAATCACCAACCATAAAATTATAATGAAATTATGTTTCCTATCAAACTTTTACGAAAAGTAAATAAGACAAGTGGATTGAAAATAATTTGTATTTGTCTCCGATATTTCTCACTGTAAAATGTTCTCCTTGAAAACTTTGCAGCTTCTTTTGAATCTGGAATAAATCTAACGCCAAAAATCTCATGCCGGTTGAAATGCTATGTGTAGATTTGCCATCAATATCCACATTTGTAAAAGACATTCAGTAAAAATTCACAAATTGCAGATAGAAGTCTATTTTTTTGTAGAAGTTTCAAAATCAATTTTTTTCAATACACACGGTTCTCGGTTCAAATAACTTCTGTTATCGTCAGAAACGATTATAATTATAATAGCTGTTATCGAATGAATGGTGCGCTAATAATATTCTTACAATGAGCTTTAGAAAGCAATGGAATATATATTGATCCCACAAAAACAGGAAATTAGCATATTAGTGCACAAAATCCAATGATAACATGGTAAAAAAGTCTTGAAAATTGGGAGCTGGAGAGCTCTAAAATCTTCACTAAGAAAAACAATTGTATGCCAATTCAGGGAGAGATAACATTAGGCTACGCAGGTTGTAAAGTCAGAAAAGCTAATAGCATAGAAAAAAAAATTGTGTACTTATGTTTTACTCGATAAGGAATGTTTTAATTTCTGCATCAACCAATTTTTTCAAAACTCAATATTAATGAAATTATGGATATTGAAGAAAAAATTAACTGCAGTGTTTAACAATTTATTTTGAACAAGTTTTTGTTTGCGTTGTTTTTCAAAACAATAAAATACATCTGTCAATGAAGGAGAAAGCAATTTGAATAAAGAATAAAGACGATAAAGCTCTGTAATTCAAGAATTTTTTGTTCCGTATAGGGAGGGTCAAGAAAATGTACCATTGCCGGTCCAAGTGGGAAACAGCACATCGGCGCAGCTGAACCCTTACACAGGCCTGCCTTACACGCGTAGATACCATGATTTCTTGAAAAAAAGAATAACGTTGCCAGTCTTTGAGTACAGAAGTGAATTTATGAGACTTTTGGCACAACATCAGTGTATTGTATTGGTGGGTGAGACAGGTTCTGGAAAAACAACTCAGATACCACAATGGTGCGTAGAATATTCAACCTCAGTAGGGAAAAAAGGAGTAGCTTGCACGCAGCCGAGAAGGGTAGCTGCGATGTCCGTGGCACAGCGAGTATCCGAAGAAATGGATGTGGTTTTGGGAATGGAAGTTGGATACAGCATTCGTTTTGAGGATTGTAGTTCGGTTCACACCGTACTAAAATACATGACGGATGGTATGTTGCTGAGGGAGGGTATGTCAGATCCGATGCTCGAAGCTTATCAAGTAATATTATTGGACGAAGCTCACGAGAGAACACTTGCAACCGATCTACTAATGGGAGTCCTCAAAGAAGTGATAAAACAAAGATCCGACTTAAAACTTGTGATAATGAGCGCGACCCTTGATGCTGGCAAATTTCAACAATACTTTGATAATGCGCCTTTAATGAATGTCCCTGGTCGAACACATCCAGTCGAAATATTCTACACACCTGAGCCAGAGCGAGATTATCTCGAAGCTGCTATAAGAACAGTTGTGCAAATACACATGTGCGAAGAAGGTAGCGGTGATCTCTTGTTATTCCTGACTGGTCAGGAAGAAATCGAGGAGGCTTGCAAAAGAATTAAACGTGAAATGGACAACTTGGGACCTGACGTTGGAGAGCTCAAATGCATTCCTCTCTATTCCACCCTACCACCGAATTTGCAACAACGAATATTTGAAGCAGCCCCACCTAACAAACCGAATGGTGCTGTTGGACGAAAAGTCGTTGTTTCCACCAATATCGCCGAAACGTCGTTGACCATTGACGGCGTAGTTTTTGTCATCGATCCTGGTTTTGCTAAACAAAAGGTAAATACTTGGATAATTTTTATAATTCCATCTTCCATTGTATTGTATGAAAATTCATCTTGTGTTGTATTATTATCAGAAGATATATAATATTTCTAAGTACAGGACGGATAACTTGAATTGTGTTGTCAGGTTTACAATCCGAGGATTCGTGTCGAATCACTTTTAGTATCGCCGATTAGCAAAGCTTCGGCTCAACAAAGAGCTGGACGAGCGGGTCGTACGCGACCTGGTAAATGCTTCAGGTTGTATACCGAGAAAGCATTCAAAAACGAGATGCAGGACAATACTTATCCTGAAATTTTACGATCCAATTTGGGAAGCGTTGTTTTACAACTCAAAAAACTCGGCATCGACGATCTGGTAAGTGAAAGCACAATAGATAGAAGGTTATTCGTTTTCGTGGATATTTTTCAATATTTAACTTATCCAAAAAGGAATAACTGTAAAAATAAGATCTTTCAAATTAAATTGGCACGGTGAAAATTTTGGTTTATTTTTTATTGAAATTCAAATTTAAATGAATTTGTTTAATTCGATTGAAAAAAAAGATATAAATGTTGATGCATACATTTTATTCCCTGGCTCTCCGTAATTAAAATCACACGAATTCAAGTAAAAACGGTGAAGTCACGTGAGAATCCCTCGTTTGAATAAAAGATTTGTGTTTGTTGCTCTCAGGTTCACTTCGATTTCATGGATCCACCGGCTCCCGAGACTCTGATGAGAGCTCTAGAACTATTGAATTATCTCGCTGCTCTCGACGACGATGGAAATTTGACGGATTTAGGAGCGATCATGGCAGAATTTCCACTTGATCCACAACTTGCAAAAATGCTTATAGCATCTTGTAATCATAATTGTAGTAACGAGATACTCAGCATAACAGCGATGTTGTCAGGTAAAGGGAACTAGGGATTTCGTTAAGGCGTTATTTTTGCTGATGTGCGTGTGTGAAAATTATCTTGAGGCTATGAAGGAAAAATCTCGTTTAGATGAGGCTAGTTAATCATAAAAAATCTTCTGAATCGTAGAAACGGAAAGCATCGCTTGCTTTATTCAGTATCTTCTGTTGATAGTATTTTAATGTTCAAAGAAGTGTTGTTTTTGCCACGAAATTTTGATCACTCAGTATTTCGGTGCTTGAAAAATTGAATCGTTTTTTATGTCGAATTTCATTACGTCGAAGTGAAATCTTTAACTGGAAACGTACGTGTTCAATATTCTCAATATACAAGCCTTTAAAAGTTATTATATTGTCGTGGTCATCGAGTTATAAAATATATAATTATGTAAAGAGAAAAAAATAGAAAAATATTAACATTTGAGTATATCAGGAAGAGGGGGATGAGGTAACGTTGTAGTATATTGACGATTGACATGCTATTAGTCCCACAGTGCTTTGTGAGACCGAACGAGGCCAAGAAAGCAGCCGATGATGCAAAAATGAAATTTGCCCATATCGATGGTGACCATTTGACGTTGTTGAACGTTTATCACGCTTTCAAACAGAGTAAGTTGTATATTTGACATGTTTTGCTTCTTATTCATTATTTTTCATATATATGAGGATTCATTTCTAATAACTTAATGGAACCATTTAGATCTGGAAGATCCCACGTGGTGTTACGACCATTTCGTGAATTATCGATCCTTGAAGAGCGGTGATAACGTCAGAGAACAATTGTGCCGAATAATGGACAGATTTTCGCTTAAGCGCACCTCCACCGATTTCACTTCGAAGGATTACTACATCAATATTAGGAAAGCCCTTGTCAATGGTTTCTTTATGCAGGTGAGCAAGATTTTTTTTTGTTTTGTCCGCAAAAGCACAGAAAAAATGAAAAATTTGTTAAATTTATAACCAATTTTCTTTTCCGACGTTAACGTCTTCAGGTTGCGCATTTGGAAAGAACTGGTCATTACCAAACGATCAAAGATAATCAAGCTGTACAATTGCATCCGAGCAGCTGTTTGGATCACAAACCCGAATGGGTTATATATAATGAGTTCGTTTTGACAACGAAAAATTATATTAGAACGGTAACCGATATAAAACGTAAGTTTAAAAATAATCATCAGTTTCTAACAAGGCCAATTTCTTCATTCGATTCTATTTCGATCAATTTTTTTTTTTTGTAAATTAAACGATTATTTTTTTAACCTGGATCTCAATTTTTTTTCCAGCTGATTGGTTATTGACGATTGCACCACAATATTACGATTTGCGAAACTTCCCGCAGTGCGAGGCGAAGGCACAGCTCGAATTAATACAAACGCGATTAGACTCGAAACAGTATCAGGAGGGATTCTAACCACGACGTTTCATAGATACGATTGATAATCGTGTTGGAAGCGTTTCGAAAATTAACACAAAAAAGTAACCCATACACGCAGCGATGGACTAATTTGTCGTAACATCTCTTATGTTTGTTTTTCTACTAAAAGTGAGAAATCCATTTGAAAATCAGTGTAAACGTCGGCGAATTGACCGAAGTATAAAATTGAGCGTATGGCGAACGGGTGAAGAACAAAATGTACAATTTATCAGTAAACAAAGAAAAGGAAGACAAAAAAACGGAAAAAAACTCCTTGAAATATTCGAAAAATTCGGAGATCACATCCCGCTAGGCGAAATAGATTAATTTTTGTATCCACTGTTAAAGGAACGTGTCAAAGAGAGAACAAAAGTAAACAAAAGAAAATAAGAACTTGCATTAAACATGTCTTTTTTTTGTCAAAGATTAAAGTGATTTCTTGACGCTTCTTAAATTTTGCATAATTCATAGACTAACGAGCAAGTACAACAGAAATATTCTCAATTCGTTACCACCATTTTGTTAGAAAACTGAAAGAATATGTTACGTACTTTTTTGGAATCTTACTGATTTACGTGCTTTAGTGTTCACAATATTTCGACAAAAAAAAATAATCACTGTTTTGTACAAAAAATTACTGTTTTTTCTTGTACGACGGTATAAATATTTATACGTAGAATTCGGAAAAAATGTTGACTGCCCTTTTTTTGTAATGACCTGTAAAATACCTATCGAGAATTTGATTTGTCGTGTTCTTTATTTTTACAACGAGTAAGTTGCCTTTGCAGAACTTTTTTTGTTTTCAACACATTAGACTTAAGAATTTCCAACTTTTTCCGGTAATCACGAGATTTAGTCAAGAATAATAATTTAAAGATATCACCGACCATAATATAAAACTGAAGCTTTCTTTCAGTACATTAATGGGTAATCTTGAGGGAATTAAAATCTAAGCAGTTTTACAGTAACTTGAATTATTTGATAATCTCATGCAAATGGATAAATGTGTTTGATGGTTAGTTTTGCTGCCAGAAACGCCTAACTCTTACATCAAGACTTTTTCCATAGATTCAAGTATTAGATGCTGCATGACAAAAAAAAAAAGAAAGAAAATTTGCAGCTTCATATACTAACGCACCTTCACAAAGGGTAATCAACGTACCTACAGGAATATTACTATAGTTTTGAATTGTCATATAAATCGCGAAAATAATTGTTTGATATTTTTTTGTTAAGGAAAAAAATGAATAACAATTCAAGATTTAACAAATTCGTTTGTTTAGACGCGATAAAAAAGAAATTATGCTTTCGTGTAAATAGACGTGAATCAAAAATGGAAGACAGGAAAAAAACGGAGAGTGTTAATACCATTGCGAAAGAAAAATGGTGTTTTTGTTTATTATTAACTGTACGCTGTATGATTACGTTTCATTCTAATAAAATGATCGACGTATGGGGTTTGTAAACTTTTACGAAGCTGAATTGTATTTGGCTGTTTCAACTTCACAAGAATTACGAGGAATCCGATGCTAGCGCGAGTGTAAGTAGCGAGTAGAATTGAAAGCTTTTTGTCCAAATTCGGAAATTGAGAACCTCTGGAGCAACACGCGGTTTCATGCGCCTCGCCGCATTTCGTCATTCGTCTCGGAGTATTTTTTGTTTCTCTCGTTTTGTGAATTGTAGTTAAAATTTGTAACGTGCAGAAATGGCATCAATCGGCTTACCGGTCATATTAAGATTTAACAAACTCACAATAGACACGATCTGTCAAATTACCCGAAACAATATTGCGAGGTGAGTAATATCTTGAAATTACTTTCGATATTCTGGTGGCATATAAAAATGTGATTTTTCCGTGGTATATCGTATTCTCAAACTGATAACAACCCAGTGGGTTAATGATTAGATAATAAAAATCATCAATTTTGTATTTTGAAAATGTTATTCTTCATAAACAAATTTTTATATTGTTAATGGTATTCATAAAGGGAATTTACTCATCCTTTTTTACGACGTAGATTTTTTCATTAATTTTTTCCAAAATGCATTGTTGGCGCGTAATTAAAAGAGAAAAAAAAAGATTCAACAACTCGTAGCTCAACAAATCGTGAATTTTTCAGAACTTCGCAGCCCTTCTGTATACAGCGCAAACAGAAGTACGGCACAGTTCCCGAAGAGAAAAAAACTGACAATTCGGAGGCGCCAGAAATAACGGAAAATGAAAAAAAGCTCAAATCTGAAATAGAATTGTTAAATAAAGATCTTACTGAACTGAAAGAACGGAATAACGAACTCAATGATAAGTACAAAAGAGCTCTCGCAGACAGCGAAAATCTTAGGGTCAGACTTTGCAAACAAATTGACGACGCCAAGCTCTTTGGAATCCAAGGCTTTTGTAAAGATCTTTTAGATGTTGCTGATATTTTGGGTAAAGCCACAGAGAGCGTACCCAAGGATCAACTCACAGAAAGAAACCCACATTTGAAAAGCCTCTACGAAGGTCTGACAATGACCGAAGCACAATTGCACAAGGTATTATCAAGTTTCCTGCTATCGTCAATCTGTCACAATTTTTGTTCGACACGAACAGGAAACTTTAATAAACATTGCAGTAAAAATTATACAAATTTGGATCAATCATATACACAAATTTAATATTTTCCTCATACGTGTTCAGCAGTTTTCATTCTAATATAAGAGTTGACACGGCTGCTCTTATAGTGAATATTTTTTGGTAAATATGTTGAGATATACCGGAGGACTGGACTCTTGCAAATTTATAGATTTTCTTACTACAAAACCTAAGTGAACATTCATGCCAAGGACATTATCTGTGGAACTAGTTAAACACTTATTTGCAGTACAATTTTTTGATAAACTCAGGTTTATCATCGAAGATTCCGGAAGCATTTTCTCTCCTATAGATGAAATTCATTTTCTATTCTAAGAAATGTTCTTTAAAAATGTAACCGTTATTCAATTTGAAAAAAATCTCTTTTTTGTAGAACCTTTGTTTAGCTTTCAAAAATAATATTTGACTAGAGACTGAAAATTCATGTCTGTTGCAGGTCTTCAAAAAACATGGCTTAGTATCGTTCAACCCTCTCGAGGAGAAATTTGATCCGAACCAACACGAGGCACTTTTTCAACAGGTGAATTTCCTTTTGTAATTACTAATTATACCAAAATATCGGGACCCCTACAATTTACACGAACGACTTTGAATTATTCATTTTTAGGAAGTAGAAGGGAAACAGCCTGGCACCGTCGTAGTGGTTTCGAAAGTCGGCTACAAATTGCACGAAAGAGTGGTTCGACCTGCTCTGGTTGGAGTAACCAAAGGATAATAGGAGTTAAACAATCGGTATAATATAGACAATGGGGTTTTGAAAAAATCGTACATGAGATTGATGTTAAATGTGTTGAATAAAAAAGAAAAAAAATCGTAAAAAAAATTTGCCTCCGTTGCGTCTTTCCACTTGATTGACATAGGAATTTATTTAAATATCAGTTAACTTTTGTAGTTGCCAGTTTACTCGAGGAGAGTATAAAACTTACCGTTTGTTTCCTTTGTAGAAAAAATTGATGCACATATTGTCAAAACTCAATGAAGTCATGAAAAAATAAATATTAAACATAAAAAATGATAAGTAGCAAGCTCACATTAGCTGAAATATAAATACGCTTTTATTGCAAATAAACAAAGTTGATTCAATAAAAAGATATAAATGAAAATGATAATTCAGAGAAATAGTTAAGTCACGAAAATATTAACTATTCAGCATCTCTCGAAAACTTTGTACAAATCGGGCAAACTCGCGATCTGAAGTATCGTCGAGTCGTGAGCAAAGCATTTCGGCGGTAAAAGGCTTTCTTTTATGGCCGGATATAAAACGTGCTCGACCACGTGCTTCCAATCCTGCGTTTCGTTGCTTGTGTTCACATGACTGTAAAACTTCGCAGTCTCTCGACAAATTCCATCGAAACATATTTTTTCCGACGTCCAATCCACTTCAGTCGCAAGACGTAATATGTAGAGCGGAAGTTCAGCTTCGTAAGGAATGTATTTATCTGGAATGAGGAATTAATCGCTGTTTTAGACTGTTCATGATGTTGATGAAAATTGGAATTCTTTTTTCTTGCAAAGAATCAGTATCGTTTTAATTTTGGAGAAATGCATTTGCGTGTATTCATTCTGTTGGATGCACTCTCGAATTCGTCGGCACATACCTAATAATACTGGTAACGATTTTATATTTCCTTTTTTGTCGATGTTAATCGAGAAATAGTCATTAAGTAAATCTGCTTTTTCGAGAAGTAATTCTTTCACTCTGGCTGCCAATTCATCCTTTGGGCCATCCTCTTCGGTCCACCCTGCTTCTTCAGTTTCCAAACCCAAAAACGCTAATTCTTCGAGAGGTAATGGCTCCTGACAATAAAATAATCGTTTTTTTCGTATTCTAAATACTTTTCTTAAAGATGTCATAAAATAGCATGCATGTGAAAATCTTTTTGATGTATACTTACGGAAAATTTGAAAACTCCATAATTTTCAAAGTCGTAAAGCATTATTTCGTAGAACACTTCTTCTCTGGAAAAAAAAAAAAACAATGTTTTCTTACGAAAATATTTTTCTTGACTCGAGAAAACAGCGCCAGGCTTCATGCTATGACCGGAGTAATATTCAACCATATCTATTCGATAAAAAAAATGGTTTTCCAGGAACAATGCAATAATTGATAATCATAAACTCGCTTAACTTTCACTGAATACGATTATTATGAAAAATTGAATATGAAACGATTGGTGAAACGCATTCGAGTGAATTTGTGGATAATACTTTTTAATACTCACGCAAGTTTGGTTGTATCGCAGATATAAAGATTAAGACCACTCTGTATAAGAGCCGATTTTTCATCGACGCTACCGACGAAAATCATACTCGAAATAATATCGCGCAGTCCTTCGTGGTAATTATCTTCAATTTCTTTTCTGAGTGTAAGAATACTGTGTAATTTCACTTGAATACGAAAATTATTGACGGAATAAGATTTGAATTCTTTCAACGTTGGTGTTTTCGCTTCCTCGCTGGAAGAAATTGTATCGTTTTCCGCTGCAATGTTGTTTTTTATCTGGTCAACTTCTTTTTCAACGGTAGTCGAATTCTCGTTTTCTTTACTTGTTGTTTGGACGTTTTCCTGGGTTCCGTAGTACTTGTAAACAGTTTTGAGAGCTCGATCAGCAGCTTTGGAGAACGGAACTGGTGCGCTTGGTGCATCGGAGGAAGACTCATCCTCCGTGCTTGGTGGATCGAATATACTCGTTGGAACAGTTTTTTCTGACGGTTTCTCCGTTTGCGTTGACGTAACAATCTGATCTGAACCGTGTATATCCATTTCGAGCGAGTCGATAGAAGTTATTTCATCCACGAGATTACTCCAGTGCGATTTATCGTGATTTTTTGGGCTATCAGCATTTTTTGGAGTTTCTCTTGGTAGTAAAATATGCGTAGCCTTGTTTTTCTTTTCATTTGTTTTTTCCAAGCTTTCTTCTAGCGTCGTAAATAAAGTATTACTTTTTTCGAGATTAATTTCGGTGATGGGCCGTTGAGTAATGTTATTTTCCGTGTTTGCCTGTTCCATCCCACATCCACTTCCACTTTTTTCCGTATTTTCGTTACCAAAAGTTTTTTCAACATCTACAATATCGTCTCCTGCAGATTTTTTTTTAATACCACACGCTACTGTAATTTTGCAATTATCGTTCTGAAACTCTGTCTCAAAATCTAATGGGTCAATTGCTATATTAGTTCTCTCTTCAGGACTCAAGTCGCAGGATGTTTTTCGCGAGTCGTTTGATGTTTGATTTTGAACCGTGAAATTAAATTTGTCCAATTTCTGATCAGACGAACTCGTGCGAATCATTTCACGAGGGTGAATTTTTTTTGCTTTTTCGACGTTATCCTTGTCGTACTCGGGCAAAACTTCTTTTAGTGTGACTTTCGTGATGTTGACCTGTGGCATTCTCGCTTGGAGGTAAAATGTTCTTGATGCGTTGTTACCCGATAATTTTTCGTCGAGAATCATTTTCACTTGTTCAATTATCGCATCTTCATGAAGAAATCGTACCTCGTGCTTCGTTGGATGAACATTGACGTCCACGTTATTTGGATTTATTTGTAATGATATGTAACACCAAGGATGCGTTTTTTTTGGCAGATATATCGAATAAAGTTCCTCAACCATTTTTCGTATTGCTGAAAACAAGAAAAGCGTTACTGACAAATAGAAAAATAACATTTTATGCAATACTTTTAGGACACAAATTGAATTTCGAAGTATATGTAATTTATAAATTTTCATTAATGCTTATTAAGCTCACGAGTCGAATCGACGAGGCGGTTATTGATGAATAGGAGAAACGT
Source organism: Campoletis raptor (assembly GCA_948107755.1). Taxonomy (NCBI): domain Eukaryota; kingdom Metazoa; phylum Arthropoda; class Insecta; order Hymenoptera; family Ichneumonidae; genus Campoletis; species Campoletis raptor. The sequence goes on from OX403622.1 coordinate 14,098,883, forward strand.
CATGCGTTTGCTCGTATAATTTGGATTTGTAATAAGTGCATGAATCTTGAATTTATACGAGTCGTTCTCCGCCTCAACTTCTAAAAGTTCACGAGCGACTGGATTTCCGTACAGAAGCTTGACGTTATTCATTTTCGTGGAGTTATGAGGTGTTCTCACCTGTTCAAATTACACAATAATTTCGTTAAATTGTACAATACTTATTTTTTAAAAGACGGTAAGTCGAGAATTTTTTCTCTGTGAACGTTTATTTAATATTTTTTTAAAAAGAACAATCAAAAATAAAGATCATTCAATTTGGTGATTAAATAAAAATCTCGTCCTTTTTGGAAGTCAGTTTAATATACAATTCTTTTCTCATACAAATTTTTGACAGTTTTGCTACTTTTTGTTTTGTTTATAAACGATAAATGTTTTCTTTAATTCGAGTAAAGAAATTTTCAATAAAAATAAGAAATAATGTATATTACCTGCGGAATAACTTCGCCTTGTTTCTTCAGAGTAAAACCAACTTTGGGATTGTGAACTGAATAACGCGTCACAACGTCAGCGATTTTTGCGAATTCCTCGGCTGGACTGGAAAGAGCTTTTCTTCGGGTTGCAACATTATAAAATAAATTTTCTATAAGAATAGTTGTGCCTTGATTTCCGGCACAAGGCTTAGGAGTTCCTTTCAATTTACTATCGATGTAAGAAGCTCTAAAGAACAAAAACAAAATTATTATTATTTTTATGACTTCTGGATTATGACATAATATAAATTATTGATGAAAATTATAATGATTGTTTTGTTGAATTGAACCCAAGTGTTGTAGGCTCGGAGATTTTTAATTTTCGGAAGAGATACTACTCGTTATTTTGTATTTATTTGTTTATTGCAGTAATCAATCTTTTGCATTTCTTTTTATAATGAGGATTGGTTTTGAGTTTGTTTGATTTCAATTTAAACTCTTGAGCTGCACTTACTTGAAGGCACACTTTTCTTCCGCAGTTTTTGTCGTGATGGACAAAAGTGCTACATGGCTTATGCTCGCCAACGCTTCACCGCGAAAGCCAAAAGTACCAATTGATTTCAGGTCATCAAATTTCTCAAGTTTGCTAGTCGTGAATCGCTCGCACACAATTTCCATATCTTCTTTTCTAATGCCAGTTCCATTGTCTTGAATCTTGAGAAATAAAAATTTGGTTATAATTTAACCGCACAATGGTTACCATGGTCAAAACTTTTTAAATATCAGCTATTGCCAAAGCAGGTAAAAACTCAATTTGTTTTATTCTTCCATAGCATGGACAATGAAAGATGCTAAAAAGTAATATGCAAAGTTAAATGACTCTAAGTTAGCTATATGACTGCAAAAGTCTTATAAAAAAAAGTTAGAAAACTGGTACATAGAGATCGTAATTGACTTTATATGCAGCAAAGAGTAGAATAGATAAATATTGACATTATTTATTGAACAAAACTTCAACTTTTACCCCGCATGTAAAAATATTTTCTATTCTGCAATAAGTATGAAAAATACTGACCTGCAATGACTTAAGCCCACCATCTTTGACAGTGATCTGTATGTTTGTGGATTTTGCATCAAGACTATGAGGCCAAGGGAAAAATTCATGAATTATAGTACAAATCTGTTCGTAATAGAGCACGTTTTTACTCAAATTATTGGCATTTTGCAAAATTTAATGCACTAACAAAAAAAATTGAAGGTGTCTATTCTACCATGTCCTGCTCACCTAGAAAAGTAATAATAACTATGGATTCACAAAGCCATCCACTGATGATTGCAAGATTCACCAAAGTCATGCTTTCTATGGAATTTTTCTAAGAATAATTTGTATTTTATTATTTGTTTTTAGCGTCATCGATGCATTGCTGCAGCCAATCGTTCGCAAGGCCAGAATAATATTTCATGTACAAATTGCTCTAATTTTTAAGTGATCTAGCTTCGAAAATATCTACTCAGTGGAATTGCAAGAAATCCCTTGAGCAGGATAATGAGCCATGGTGTAGAAAAAAAAAGATTCAAAATACAGATTATTCTTAGAAAAATCTCAATGAAAAACATGCATTGCGGAAATTTGTATTTAATAGTTGTTGGTTTAATAAATTCATTGTTAATAATTTTTTCTTAGGTTTACAAATGATCGAAATTAATTTTGATAAGAGTGAAGCACGTTAATTACTTTTGGAATATTACGTGCAAACATGCTTGTGAGACCAGCGAAAATGAAAACACTCTTCTAAGAAAACAATGAAATTATTCGTGACACAACCTCAAATAATGTCGGATGGAGATCAAGATTGATGGCAATTAAAAATGAAATACTAGTTAAACGCGCCGCTTATTTCGGAGGAAAAATAATCATTTTAACATATTAATCCCACCTGTTTTCAATAAGTTCCTTTAATGCGTTTGCAGGCCTTTGGATAATTTCACCGGCCGCTATTCTGTTGACTACCACTTCATCGAGTTTTTTTATTTTTGCCGGTTTTTCCATTTTTTTTTCAAATACATGTAAACAGTAACAAAAACGATTGGTATTGATAGAAAAAGGTTCCAATTTTCACCTTCACGTATTCGCTCTGTGCAAACGGTAGGCAGCGCCGCTGGTGGCAGTTATGAGAATTTTTCACATGCTCGTGACGTCGGCCTGGAGTTTTCCCGCGCTCGCCCCACCAGTTGCGCTGCTCCGCTACCCCCCTTGCGCGCGCCGGCACGGCAATTCGGCGAACGGTCCGTCGATCCCCCACTATGCAGTACGCTCAACGCAAGGACACGGACTCACGGTAGTGCGTTAAACGTAAACAAACAAAACGCATACCGCACAAGTTTACTTCGAGTGACTCTTTGATTTATTTCATTATATAGTGTGATAGTGGTTTGAAGACGTCTCCCGACATCTTCTAAACGCGATTGTGGATATAATATTTTTTTTTCGGTGATCGTTTTTTTTGAGTGACATTTTTTTTCAGTGTTTATATTCCATGGGATGACCGGGAGTTGCGTGAGTGCGAGAGAGACGACTATAAAACAGGTACACGATATTTTCTCAGAAACGCTTTATATTTCGAGGTAAAAAAAGTTCTCTCACGAAACACATTCTCTGACAAAAGCAGAACAAGGTGCAACGTTGATTTTTTTTCGAACTTCAAGTCTTTCTGGTTGCACTTTGCAAATAAAAAAAAAATAAAAGAAAGTAATCTCCAATTTATAGGTTCATATTCTTTATTTCGAGCAAAAGTACAAAAGATTTTTCGCAGTAACTAGTAGTGTGTTACATGAGATATATGTTCATATGTATATGCGTTTTTATTTATTATTTCAACGACTTCACATTGGAACTCGTTCTCGTAGGAAATATTATAATTCAACATTGTAATAATTTAATTAAGGCATTTTTTTCAATACTTATTTGTGTTTTAAAACATTTTCTTATGTAAAGTTCAAATATTACGTACACATTAGAACTTTAGGTACAAATGGGTGATCCATTTTCAAGCTTTTCTCGCTGTTTCGATTATCAATTTGCGTAAATATCGTGAAAACTAAAAAAATCCAGTCTTTGTAAAAAACACTTGAAATCGAAGGTTATGGAGAAGGAATAAAAACTTTTGCCAATTTCAATGATAGTTTGTCTCCAAATTTAGAGATCCGAGTTTATTACAATAATTATTATAATTATTAATAAACTTTGAATCATTTTTTCGATCGTAGTATGCTCTGTGACAATGTTTCCCATTAATTCGTAACTTGTTTTCGGAAATAACATCCTGGATTTAAAAAAAAAAGATTCAAAAGTGGATCACTCTTCGGTAATACAAATTTTTATGTGTTTTTTGTCAACCCTCGGATAAACGAGGAACTGATTTAAAAAAAACTCATTTCAATTAATTTTCATTAAATTAAAAAATCATGTGGTAAATACAGGAAAAAAAAGATCGATAATATCAATAACGTTAACTGTTTTATAAAAAAACCATTCTGTTTGGCAGACAAAGGGAGATTTTTCGACTAGATTAGCGAGCATAATTTCGAGCTAGCCAAACGAGACAGCTGTAACAAAGTTTATTTACAACGTTCACTGGAGTGTCGAAAATAAAAGGCTTTTCTTCTAACGTAGGATTAAAATAATTAAATAAATAAATCGTCAATCGATAAACACGATAATATACAAAAAAAAATATGCATCCATCTTCTTCGTCTTTGCAGTTTCGACTATACAAACGAAAACAAGTGTTCTCAGGCTTGTTCTCGCGGTAGAAAATCTATAAAGCCATTTTATCATTCATCGTGAAGCTCTCATATGTCATCAAGCCTCTAAGGGATAAATACAAATTGATACTTTAGAAAGTATCGAGGATTATAATCCACAACGTCATATCAAACTCTACCACACATTTCGAAGCTCAACAGACTCGATATTCTTTCGTCTCCTAATCGTATAATTCGGAATATTCTTATTGATTTTTTAGTTTTTTCTAAAATTCTCCATCAATGAATCCAAAGGAATCGTTGATGTGGCAAAAAATTAATTTTGTTGGAGGATCACAGAGCAGTTTCGAGAGTAGGAGCACTTGGACTTCGTGAAACACCTCGAGCATTTGTTGATTGGGGTGATTCGGATCTTGCTCTGAAGCGTTTCTCAAAATAGGCACTCTGGCGTTGATTATTGTTACTATTATTATTATTACTCGGAGCTTGTACACCAGACAGAAATTGAGCTCTTGCTAATTGATTGTTGATCCTACGATTTTCATAGGACATTTGTCCTACGGATGCATTTTGTCCTGGGGCTTGATACGTTATCGCTGTGCCATTTGATTGATGTGAATTCGGTGCATTTGAAAAATTTTGGCTTTGAGTGAGGTTTGAACGTTGCTGAATCGACGTTGGATTGGAATTACTCGAGGCTGCGTTGTGACCGGTTATTGTATCGAACTTTTTCGACGTCTCTTGGTTGCCGTGACTCTCGCCAGGGGGCAACGTCCTACAAATTCTTGACTGTGAATCCATGCTGCTGTTTTCTTTGTTTCTCATTTTTTCATTGTGGGCCTCGTTTCGTGCCAAACGATCGGGAACTTTCTCATCAAGATCGAGTTGTCTTCGCGAATTAAATCGAGACGTTGGTGTTGGATTTTCTGGTGATGGTTTCATCGCCTTTTCCTCTGCTGCTGCATCTTCGATTATCGTTGATGACAAAACGTCCGTTCGTGGTGTTTGGAATCTCCATACCGATCGGGGACTCAACACTTTGGCTAATGGTACTTGAGGCCCGTTTTGAGCAACTGGTTGATGATGATGATTGTAATGTTGCTGATGATGCGGTGTTTGTGGTGATATTTGCTGATGTTGGTTGCCTTGCTGACGTGAAAGCTTCAATTGCTCCGCTGCTGATAATCTCGTTGGCCCTATTTTCACACTCTGTTGTAGCAACAAACGTTTGAAATCGAGACGCGATGTCGCTGAAGGCGATTGTATCGTCGCTGGTATCTGGAAATGATTTTTTTTTTTACATTAAATTAGTTCGTGGCTATAATTCGATTGGGCATTTTTATATCCTGACCACATATTTTTGGTAGCTCTTGTTCGATTTATGACGGAATTGATTAGAACCCTAGGTTTCTATTGTAGTTTTTGTAACATATCGGTTTTGTATCCAACTAAATGGATCCATGCAAACTTTGGGGGCTTCTGACTCTTAGAAGAATGGACTCTTTTTTAAACACGTTTTTTTTCAATACAATCGTATCACTTCCGACTTAGCAAATTGTATGAAAAGCTTTCATGCCAGAAAAAACTAGTTTCACTGTAGTTGAAGGTTTACACAAAATACAACTTTAACACGGAAAATTGATTCCGAATAGAAAGTACGGGCTCATATTTTGAAAAAACTTACTTCTGGGGTTTTATGGGATTCCGGACTCCAACTGTGCCTCGTGCCTGCTGGAGCTTTGACCAGGGAGCTTGTCGAGCTCGCAGGTGACAAACTATCAGCGTCGTCTTTAATGTTCAGCTTTCTTTTCGACTTGTATATCGCTGCGAACAATTCTTCGTTCGACATCGTACTCCGTGTTGGCGAAATAATGGATAAACTGGTCGGTGTGTTACGACCGGAGGAACTTTGAGTCGGTGTGCTCCGGCCTGACGAACCGGGGATTGGTGATGGACAATTATTACCTACCAGTGTCAATCGTTCCGCAACCGTTGGATTCGAGCGTGCTGTTGGCGTCGATGATTTAAACGCGTTACTATTATTCGCCGTAGCGATTGGCGATAGCGTTGTGTGACGGAGAACTTCGCTTGATTTTTTTTCTGCTTCGTTTACTGGCGACGAGGCGAAGAAACGATAACCGAGTGCAGAAATTCCAAGAGGCGCTACGAATCTAAAAGATATTCAAATTAAATTAAATATTTAAATTTTAATGCGCACTTTCAATATGACTAAATTTTTTACGATTTTTCTCAGTTTTCAAATCTTCAATTTTCCCTTAGAATATATTTTTGCTACGACTCCTTCGAGGATTATCAGGATTATTAGGAGGATTTTTAAATTTATTTTGAAGGTTTTATCAATTACAGTACCAAAACTTTTGAGCATGAAATTACATTAAATCGAACTGTGAGATACGAAATTCTTGCTCTCTTAATCTTTAATATTAAGATGTATAAAAAATATCTAATGATGTCCCGAGACAAATGAAAAACTGTAACAAAACACCCTCAAAAAAATTGGTACCATGATTTCAATGTGTTCTGCCTCCTTGAGTACACGTGACTGCAATTTGTCTATTTAATAACGTCTAAATTTGTTGAAAATTCGAAATTCCCATAATTTTTAAACGACTTTTCAGTGAATTTTTTCGAAATTTTTATACTCTAGCCTCACAGTTGACAAATGAACTCGGTATCGTTTTAAAAATATGTTCCAAACATCCTTAACTATCCGCATCATCGAAATTTCTTACCTATTTTTAGCGTCAATGGGAGGTTGTTGTTGCTGTAAATTTTGCCCAAGCCTCGATCGTCCTTGTATTTGTTCCACGCTGTTCCGGCGATTCGAATCAACGGTAATGGCTGCATTTCCGATCAGACTTTCACCAGTCTTATTACGTCCTTGTCGCGCAAGCATGTGCATTGCACTTAAAGGACCTCTGCCCAAACCTCTCGTAATATCCGGCGTGACGCTTCTCGGTGGTTCTATGTCTCTGGTTGCTTTTCTCGTTGGCAGGGTGAAAAATTGCTTATTACTTCCGTTGCCTCGAGTATCGTAAAACTGTTGATTTCGAGCATTTTCCGTTTTAACGATATCCTGCGAGTACATGTGATGACGATTGTCCTCATAGCGAGGTGGTTCGTAATAAGGCTGATAATTAGTGCCGCTTTCGATTGTTCGTAAATTTCGACGAATATCTGCGGCACATATATTCGTAGGATAACAATTTTGTTGATGCGATTGTTCTTCATTGTTTGTCCGATTGTTATCGTAAATGCGATAATCACGTTGACAGGCATCTTTGGAAATGTTAATTTGACTATTTCGTGTCTGATCGTCGTTGTGATCGACGGATTTTTGAACTTTTTGCCAGTCTCGTGGTTTTGGAGGACCAACATAAGGCGGTGGTGCTTGTGACGTTACTTGGGACGGTCCAGTCTCAGCCGTGAATGGTAGCAACGCGGTGTCTGAAACATATTTTTTCTATATTCACAAAAATTGCCTCGGAAATCCACGTTTTCAATACTGTTTTTATTTCTTTGTGGTTTTTTTTTTTTTTAATTTACAAAAATTTCGAATCCGCCTCCATTTAGTTGTCCAGATATTTTTTATGCATCCATCCTAACACCAGTAGAACCGCTTATTATTAGTCAATTATTACCACCCACTTAACCTATCTGATTATAAATTAAATATATTTGTTAATATATATACCTACAATATTATTAACAAAGATTTACATCGTTAATGACTTTTTCGAAGCGTTAGTAGTTGACTCGAACAGCAAGCAAGGCATAACAGCACGCAGCGTGAATTTCTTATGTGAACATGCAATCAACGAAACGTTTTTAATGCTTCGTTGTTTTTTTATTCCTTTTAAAGGACACAAGTAAAATGAACGAGAGAGAAAAGAAAATATAAACGACGTGAATAAAAATGTACTCACCGAGCGTGATTATGGAACGTGTAAACATGATAGTGTTACCGTGGGATATTCTATGTAAAATTATGTATATGTAGATATTATTCATTAATAGTACTTTATTCGTGTTTGCGAATAACCCTGTACAGGACGCTGGATTAAAGCGACACATGTCTACACCAAGCAGGACGAAAAAAAAAATTGAATTTAAAGTTTTTAAATGATTTAACACTGTAATATGTCAATACGTCGTATGAAAACATTTTCTGGCCCCATTTTTGAAAATAATGAAAGAGAATTCTGCGAAAGTTTCCTAATAAGAACAGATTTTATTTTGCTCTTGCCCACAATGCTTCCAGATGTAGATGCTCTCAGATAATATTCAAACGATATTGAAGTAATCAAAAGTATTAATTGAATTATTCTATCGAAATAATTTTTCAAGAATATTATTGTAACATATGTAGAAAATTAATATTGACATTCTATGGCAAGAAGTTCCAACTCATATTTTCTTTTTGGTAAGCAATGAAAGTGTGATGCTTGTGCATAGTATCCTGGGATTACTTTTCTCATTGGTACACTGAGAAAAAAAATTGTTCATTTAACAGCAATTAATTTTATTAGAAGAATCTCGTTTATTTAATCGCAAGTTTTTAGTCAGGAAAAATGTTCAGTTTTATCGGAAATGAGGATATTTCTTTAACCCTTTGAGCCAGAACCAAACACCGAATACTCGCTTTTTTGATTCTGCAAGGTCCCTGGGACATTTATTAAACCACGTAAAGTATAAACTGTCATTATTTGTTTATTTCACAAACACAACAAATAATTAAATAGTTGTATTCCGTATCGTCACACGAGAAAATTCAATTTCTACTAAACTATGTCGAAATGACTATCTTTTCATTAATTCAAAATGCTCCAAATAATTTTACAGTTCAACATTCTTCGTACAATGGTTTACGAGTAAACACTAAAAAAAAAAAACAATTGAATTTGAATTTCCAAATTTTACTTCCACTTTCGTAATTGGAGACCTCAAAACCCTAAAGGGCCAAATTTTTTGTCCATTATACGTAAGGAAAAATATATGGCTCAAAGGGTTCATCATTCGGGGCCGAGGGACCCAGCAATGAGACATTTTATTGATCCAGAATCTTTTTTTTTTCTCAGTGAATACACGCAAATGTGAGTGTATGGGTTTTTATAAATGGACACATTTATATTGGGTGATAACACACAGGTGAATGTGACAACACGAGAATTTCATACATGACAGATAATGAACACACTATACACACAGCTTAGGTGATACTTTTTGTATATACAGGTATGAAGTAGGAAGTGGAATGATATTGGTTGTGATACCTCAACACGCTTTCGCAAGTGCTGGCGATTGAAAATAGTGTTCGTGACATATACAGAGGGAGTGAGAAAGTGAGAGTAAAGAGAAAAACAAAACAATCAGTAATAACGAAAGACAATGAAAAATAAAAAAAATGACAAAATGCAAACGCAGTTTCAGTAATAAAAAAATTGTATCTATTAACATACAAATGAATGCAGTAAATAAATTTAACTAGAAAAACAAACGAACATTTACGAATAACCTAATCATAGTAATATGATATGCACATGTGAATTAGGGAGAAAAAAAATCTTAAATAATGTCACGCTTTGATGAAATGTATGCAGCAAATATGCGAATAATGTACATTACTTATATTCGTGTGTCTATTTGTTGATTTAAAGAAAAAAGGTGGAATATACAATTTACCACTATTGTTTGTATTGTTTATGTATATAATTTACAAAGTATTATACATTTAACGTAAAAACTGCATGCCACCCCAGGTTGCAAGAGCGTCCGCGGGCTTTTATTAGTTGCAAGCGATTTATTAAACCTTTTCGTTGTTGGGCAACAACCGTGATGAGGAATTTAGTTTTTATTTTCTTGTATTTCTTTTTCGTCATTAATTTATACCAGCAAAATCGATTTAGATTTTCTTGAACAGCTTCTTTTGGAATATTTATTCAGCAATTGATATAAAATTGAGAAATTTCGTTTAGCCAAAACACGAGTAGGGGAAGTTAAATAAATTCATAATTCCAATCTGCAATGAAACCATTAATTCAAATGAAATTGTAGAGGTAAACTCATGTCTTGCATGCACTGAAAAAAAAACTGCATTCAGTCGAATCCATGAGACTGTAATGACTTTTTAATTGAATGATAATCGATCGAAAAATGAAAAGATATTCAAATTTTCAAACAAATTTACATCCACATTGAATAAATGATCGGTTTGTAAAAAAATATCAATAAATCTTGTTCTCATTGTGCACAGAAAATCGAAGTTATCTGCTTGAATTATTGACGTTTGTTTCAAGCTGAAATATCGTTTGAAGTTAGTCAATCCATTTGTTAGTCACACTGCTACAGACGCTATACTTACAACGCGAGGCGAACACGCTTTTTAATTGGAGCTATATACATGCGGATTCGTTTTTTTTTCTTTAATTCTATTTTCTAACTATACTTGATCGGGTGCATAACAAATAACTAGACAACAAGTATAAACTCTGCTCAATTTTTGTTTTTGCATAATTCGCGATTCGTATGTACAAAAGTATTTTGATTAACAACGACCGAATTGTTGTTACAATCAAAATGAAATATTTTGTTGAAATATCTATCAATAATCTGCATTTCTCGAGGTGTACTAATTATTTTATAAACTAATTTTGCTGGCTTTGAGAATCTTCAATCATCGAATCATGTGGACGCTTTTTTCTATCGATTAATTTGTCATAGTACTAATAACAATAATAATACATTTGTGATTTGGACGGATCGTTTCACGTAACTTAATACTATTTTAGATAAATATGGTTGTTTTTTTTTTTTTTTTGGAATCATTTCGTATTTCAATGCCGACACTTTTGTTTCATATATATATCGAAACACTCAATATTGTTGATACGTTTCAAAGTTAAAATTTCTTGAATTTTAATGTCATCGTTAATTCAATCATTTATCCGAGGTCACGAACTCATTTGCGTTAGAAATTTTTTTACTTTCTTTAATAGAAGCAATCGTTATTTATTTTTATCTCAACGATTGCTCGATCGAAATAAACAGTTTCGCATTTGTTTTTCAAGATCTATTGGGAGGTCTGGCCCTCTCCTGGTTCATGGTCAACAGATCGTTTTATTGAAAAAAGCCTCGTTAAGCCGAGATAACGATAAGAAATTATATATATATATATAAATTTTTTTAAATTTGGACGGTCACCAAGGTTTTTTGATTGTTGTCTCGAACGAAGCACGTGTTCTTCGATAATCTCTTCAATTTTTTCACGGCCACCGTTGTTGTTATAAAATTACTACGAAACAAGTTGTGTTTTATGAAAAGTGGGTTTTTCCTCCACAGTTATAAGTGTTATTTTATAACGGAAAATCATTTAAATCGAATGATGTACATTGATAGGTCAAAACGTGTTAATCTCAATACTTTTTACTTTTCGTGTCTGTCTCTTCCTTATTTTTAATTCTAAACCTTTACGTCTGCGTACATTATGTTTCCCTCTCTTTTCTTTCGAGTTATGATAAAAATTCTATGCGTTATGTTTACAACCGAGTGTTTTTGTGCTCGAGGAGGAAAATTACTCGGAGTGTACTTCGATCGATCGTTTTATAGGATTCAATTATAATAGTCTCGCAATCGTTAATTAAACACACTCAGTAAATTATTGAACAAAATAATTTGGTTAAAAAAATTCTGTTTTATTCACAAATGTTTTTTTTTCTTTCATAAAATGTGCATGTTTTTTTTTCTTTTTAATTGAAAAATACCACTCAAAATTTTATTCAATCTGATGGTTATGAGGAGAAATCGATTTTTCGAATTATTTATTTTGAATCTTAATAGTTCGCAGCACTTTTTTCTGGTCGATTATTTGTTGAAACGAAAAATTGGCAACAATATGCTGAACGAACGAAAACCAATCTGCATTTATTTCGATTATTCAATTGCGGAAATGGCTTTTCACTTTTCAATACTCTTGGCAAATGAATGCAATAAGTTTTTTTTTCAATGTCTTTAATCGATTCTGCATTAGATTCAACTTACGAGGTCGTCGCGTTGCCAAAAAAAGGAGATGTCTTGCCAGCATGTTGAAAACGAGAGAAAAAAAATGAAGAACGAGAAAAAAAACGTCACTGCGATAGTTTAGCACGTCGTCCGGTGACGGATCGTGATCTGACTCGAGCCAAGAAGTTTCTGAGCGTTCATCTCGGCGACTGATTGTCTAGCGTGGAGACTAGTATTAAATCTTTCTCCAACGTTCCGACAAAGTAGTCTCGATATCTCGAATTTATTATCGTTCCAAATAGACGAACACAAGAGCGGCAAAATTCGTTGTTCAAATGTTCGTCTTGCACGAATTCAAAGAAGCAAAAAAACACAACGCATCCTGATCACATAAAAAATATACAAAAAAAAAAAAACAAACAGATCACGCATTTTCGTTCGTATGTCAATCTCGTACGAACAAAAGTTCAACTTTTCTTTTTTCCACGATAAATTCCAAGTGTCATCGTTATTTGGCGTTACTTTGAGTTTCGTAATTCACTGAGTTTTTTAACACCGTGGGACAAGATATTACCAAATTTATCGGTAAATAATATTCAGGGCTGAAACATTTTGGGTTTGTGTGTTCTTGACCCTGACCTCTGAACGAATGATCAGCGGAGCAAATTAATTTATAGTATTGTTTTTATATTTGTAAACGCTAAATTATGTATGTCATATATCACAGAAATGTTTATCAATTCGATTCGCACTAACGGTAGATTTTCGAGAATTTTAATTTTCGCGATTTAAATTGTTGAAATCAACTTGTTATTATAAAAACACAAATAAGTGTAGATGAAAAATCTATACGTATTGTTATACAAAATTTAATCAGTAAAATATAATGTCTAGATACAAATACATTCAATGCATTTGAAAAGCTTCACATATATTTAAATCTCGATTTTTTTTGTTTTTTTTTTTTTTCATCGAAAATCATTATACGTGAACTTTTTAATATACATGAAAAAAATCTTTCTAAAAAAATCTTGTATATTTAAGCAATCTAATATTTTCCATCCACATATTTCCGCGAAAAAAAACGCACAAAGTTTTACCCCGTCGCGATTGCAACCGAACCAACGACACGACTGACGTTCCAGCCTGAATGCCTAAAGTATTTCAATGCTATAGTAACGCCTCATATACCCACGCATTTATGCCTTTTCTCCGTTTTGCTCTTTATATATGTTCTCATTTTTATTTTCGTCGCCGATTTTTCTATCCTGGTCTTTCTCTTACACGCTCTAATTTTCCTTCTCTTTCTCTCTCTCTCTCTCTCTGTTCTTTTCCTTTTCTCTTTTGCATACATTTTTATATACAACGATTCATGAATGCATTCTTGGGTTAATCGGACGTTCCGGATAAACATCTCGGACTGATGCAACATCTTCATTTGTTGAGCCATGTATGAGCGTTCGATATACGAAGTAACTGATAAGGGCTGCCGCGAAGAATGATCTCCTTGCTTCTCGGCTCAGTCCAGTGGGGTCTTTATGGATTTTTCCATATCTCGCTCTCCCTCGGAAAAGATACAACGACTTCTCTCACAAATATCCCTCCTATTCGTTTGCTGTTTAATTTTTGATCATTAGAAATGTTTTCTAGAACAGCTATCGGTCTCTGTACGTTTCCTATTATTCTCTCGTTTTCCTAACGACCAGTGACCTCGCGCTCGTTTTCCTTCTTCCTGAATTATTTTTCTTATCATCGAAATATATATTTGCATACATTTCAGCTCAACGTGGACAACAAAATGTAAAACTTATTGTTCCCTTGACACGTTTCATTCGTGCATCCGATTCAGAAGACTTATGTTTCTGGTATAATTTTGCTTCACTTTTGGTCGCTGATTCCTTTTTTATTTTCCACGATTCGTGGAAACCAATCGCGGAATTTCGTTAAAATCGCAATTTGTCCAATGTTTTTTTCATTTTTATTGTTTAAATCTCTGAAATATTCAAATATTGATTTTTTTTGCACGCTTTATTTCCTCCTCCATGATTTGATTATTATTTTTTCATCTGTAAATCTTCAATTTGTGGTTTCATATAATAAACCGAATCGTTATGACCCCCTCAAACTTTTATGCCTTTTTGATATCTGTCGTAATCTATAGTTCAGTAAAAAACATGTTGACCGGGTCAGAAAGAAGCATTGATCTTTTATCCCCTTAATTATTATGAATTATCTTGAAACAAAGAAAACATCAGAGGTCAGTTGCACCAATTATTGGGACATACAAATAAAGTAACTTTGTATTTTGTGGATGTAGTAGGACGTTGCATTAGCTGTTACGATTTTTTTAATTTTATCGAGTAAACCAACTGTTGAACCCACCGTGAGTATTATTCCATGGTCTGTGAGATACTCGATTATTTATTGCGACAGGGAGGAAGAAAACGAGATCAACAAATAGACGAACAAAACGGAGATCAGTAATTGTGAATAAATAGGAATTAAGTAATCATTGGTTCTTCGAGGGGAGATTTCCTTTCATCACTTGACATAAGGTGCTTTAATCCTAATTGTTGGCGAAACTTCCTGGACCATAAGACCTCAAAGAAACGAAATCCAAATGGTGATTAGAGATACGATCATTTTGATCAAAACCACAATCATTCGAAAGTCCTTAGAGTCTCCTAAATCGTTGAAATCGATAAAAAAAAATATTTCTGAATATTTCAGCCAAATGGAACTTAAAGACTAAATGAGCATAGAATTTTTGTTGATGATTTAGAAAAAGAGGAAAAGTACTAAACGCCAATGTATTAAAATATTTTCGATTGATGCAAAAACTACGATCTTTTCTCTTATTGCCACTTTAAAAATCTTTTCCAATAATTTCACTTGAAAAATTGACGTTTCATTTCACTTTGAGCAACCGTTACATGTTGCTAAATAGATGCTCCGCGTGCTATGATTAAATCAATCTTTTTCCTTTCAATCTCTTGCCGTTGTTATGTGTGTCGGGAGAACATACTTGACTATCTGTATTCGTAAATGAATACATAGGATGGATGTGTATTGTAATGACCAGTCGCAGCTATCTATTTGGAACGAAGACGACGATACGGCTCGTTGAGTCTTGAAACCTTGAGTTACAAAGAAACGAGCATACGCCACCGCGGGGGATCTTTAGACACGTACAATGAACTTCTTGACAAGCTTGTCCGCACTATTACCACGCAACTGGAATATCCTCCCACATTATAAACTCTATAATTTATTCTTCCCTTGTTGCACGTAACCTTCTTTTTCCGGAGTAAGGAGAAAAGCAACATGATTCATAAGTTTATTCAAAATTGATATGACACGTCACATTTTGCAGGGTTCATCAAAACATTGGCTTGTCGGAAGAGTGTATTTTTTACGTCTGTCTCCACTTAAATAGATTCAATTTCTAGAACGCCGAATACTGATTTAGAAACGAAGTCATCGGTTTATGAAATAAAAAACAACAACAAAGAACATAACTGTCAACTCTCATTAATTTCTGTCAGAAAGTCCTGCTGATCAATAAACACTCAAATGATTAAAATAAATTTACCAAATTTCTGTATCGTTGCCGGAATACTTGAGTACCCTAGCGGGCTCAAGATCTAAAGCTCGAGGGCGAGGACTTGTTGGTATAATTATCAAAGGTGACGAAAATCTTAAGTCGCTGTCAAACTCGCACGTATCGTCAATTTGAGGCTCTGGACTAGCTACTGTTTCAGGATAATTTATTCTCTCCTTCAACAAGTCTTCTCGCAATTCTTCTGAGGGTGTGCGAAAAATTTTCGAACTTTTGTCACTATGACCAGAAAATTTTTTGATAAACATTATTGGACTGTTAGCCATACGATAACTTTCACTACGTTTGACTTTGCGTTCGCCTGGTTTAAGAGTTTTTTCGCATCTGTCCTCCTGATCTAATGATTTGTCATCCTCGTCCGTTAAGCCGCAATGAAATTTGTCTACCTCTTGAATTTCATTAAGCACTAACATATTTCGTCGCGAAAAGCTCGGTGTGTCCAAATCAGAAATCAACAATTTTCTACTTAACTTTGGCGTGGTGCCACTCGCCCGAAGACTCGCTGGACAAAGTCCAGACTTTTCAAAAGTCAATCGAGCGCTCAGGGTATTTTTCACCTCCGTGGACAAGGTCTTTTGTTCCAGCGAGTCACCCGACGACGTAATTAAATTACCTGGAACCGTATTGTCAGCCAACGATTTAATGATCTCCTGATTTTCCATCTGCATACAAACGTCCACCTGAATCTCCGGTGGATGATTCTCATCGCCAAGCCTAACTTTTTCCCTAGCTCTCGTTACGAAATTATCAGCAATCTGCGACATTCTGGACTCTTGACATTTGTTAATCGGAGCCAGCGGAGCTGAATTTCTAACATTACTCATAGGACTCGCGTTTCTCGTCCTCATTCGTTGTTGTTGCTGCGGATGATGATTTTTTTCTCGCTGATGACGCTGGTCCTTTGGGTTTTGTTGGAGTTGACGTTTTCCGGACGTCGAATCATCATTGCTATCTAATCTACCGGTGCTCTCAGTGCAATCGTGTTCAGTGCCGTTGACGATGCCGCCGTGGGCTTTCTTACCTTCGTCGCTCTGCACGTTGACGTAAGCACCGCGCACTTGTCTATGAGGGCTCGTCGGACTGCTTGGACCCACCACTGTTGATGGTGTTCTGACATAATCTGGACTCGGTGCACGATCAGGACTCGTTGCTGCCCGAATAATAACTTTCCCGAGCTGCGGTGATGTTGGTGGTGTCGAGGAAGATTTACGCGGACCGTCAATCGTATCCGATGTCTTATTTACCGCCCGGATGTGGGTTGGAGCGCGATGCAAGAGCGGTGACGGGGAAGGCGAGACACCTTCTTTCACGAATGGACCTGGAACACGATTTTTTCGCATCAAATTAGTAACTTAAGAGGATTGGAATGTGATCTCCTCAAATTTTTTATATTGACGGTCAAGGTATTGGGATTTTCCGATCATGAATATGGAAGGTTAGGAAATTTACGTAGAGGAACATCTGAAAGGTTCAATAAAGTTGAATTGATACATTACGTACCTGGATTAAAGGTCGTATGTGCACCTTTTCTTCTCTTTAAGCTATCGGACGAATAAACAACTTTTCCTTCCGAATCTAAGGTCACCCGGGCTCCTTGTCGTCTTCTTTCTAACGAGGAATCAGGTTTTTTTGGCAATTCGCTTAAGCTCACATATTCCGCGTCTCTCCTGAAGAGATCTGAATTCGCGTATGTTGCTTGTGAGCGTAACGAAGCCGTTGTTGTAGCGTTCGCTGTCTCCTGACGTTTGTCATTGTTGTTCCTCACGTCGGCTATGGTAACATAGTCGCCGGAGTCTCCTTTTGGGTGCGGCACGTCATGTACCGCATTTTTAGATGTCTGTTTACGCCCCGTCAATGGAAGAACACCTCGAAGCTTACACAAGACACCACTCAAAGGACTCGTTTTGATCGTTGCTGATGAACTTGATTGGTTCGAACTCTTGGACGGATTGTTAGAGTTACTGGGCGTTGCGGGTATGACTGTTTGCACTGTTGCGTAAAGATTCTTATCCTCGCCATTGAATACTTCCATTTTAGAAGTTCCTACCGTGGCTGACATAAGAACCGAACCTGGCGTCCTTAAATCTGTGTTGTTCTCGTTTCTTCTCGAGTTTTGTTCCTCCTCGTCTTTTCCTTGCTCGTCGTCCGATCCGGGTGGCGTTATGACACACATCGATGGTATACGACTCGTATTTATTGCAGTCTTTGAACGAATCCTCTCGATTCTATCGCAACCCTCCAAATCACTTGATTCCGAGTACTCGAACTCTGAACACGATCTACCGGTGCAGGCTGGACTCGAAGCCGATTCCACTGGTGATGACGATGTATTATGACCACTGTCCGGTGATTCACCTCCGTTTTGATTCTGACCATGTACCTGTGTAACGCAAACACATAGCAAAGAATTGTGAAAATGCATTTATCAATTTTCAATTACTCAACGTTGATAATTAAGTTACAGGCTTTTTTTCGTAGTAACATCTGTGAAGTTTGAAAGAAATATGACAGAGAAGACACGCGTTAACTCTTAACCGAACGTTTTGCTGGGTCAATTTGACGCGAAGTGTACTTTATCCGCTTGCAGAAAAGTGAGCATTGAACTTATAAAATCATATTTTTTGATATTTTTTACATCCATAATTGGAAATGTTTGGGAAGAAAGCGTTTTTTCGAATGAAAAAAAAATCAATAATGGTTCGAGCTATGATTAGATTTTCAAAACAGGGTGTACAGTAAAAAAGAAAAGTAGAAAAACGGCGAAAAATTAGCACGAGTAAACGCCAAGTCGTTTATGTTTTCATCACGTTTCTTCTTAACGTTATAGAATTATACAATTGAGTTTTGCGTGAATGAGGATTTGTTGTTGAAAATGAAAAATTATGAAAAATATGAGGAACTTTTAGTAAAAAAGTCATTTGACGTACCATTGCAACTACAGTCAAACTCGACTTTCTTTCGGGTGGTACCGGTGCAAGAAGTGCAGTGCAAACAGTTCCCGCGGAGCTAGTTGTAGTCGATGTTGATCCTCTACCAAAAAGTTCGTACTCGTTCTCAACAATGGGTGACGTTGGGTCGGAGCTGACTTCACTCGATTTGATGACTGGGCTCTGGGGCGATGGTTCCTCTTCCCTCAAAGTTTTTAATCCCGAATCCATGTGGAATGAAGTGTAATAACCTTCCGTATCGCACGAGTAAACGGACGAGGTTTCACCATCGTCGGAAAAAGGCACGACCGCGATATCCTGTATGATATCCGGTGTCAAAGTGCCCTCGGACGTGACTGAGGACGATGCCGAAGTATCTCGACCCTTCAGACGTCGTATGTGACACAAAGATGTCGATGATGTGCCTATCGATGCCGTTGTTGTTGATCTGACAAATATTTCACACAATTCGATCATAATTCGTTCTTTTTCCTTCTTTAGAAATTTAAATAAACTCAACCTTAATCTTTAGAATTTATACATTTCAAATGAACATATTCGGGACGTTCCAGAATTCAATCGTAACGATGAAAATTCAAAAACAACGACAACAAAAACATTGAAAATTTGTTTTTTTTTAATTGTTACCTTGGTGGGTGCGTAGTCGTAGTTGTTTCACTTCCTATACTAGCTCTTCCACTTTCAGACGATGCACTCCAATTTCCGGAACTCGAATGTGGTGCATCGTCTCTGCTGGTACCCTTTCTTCGTTCTCTTCTCTGTGCTGCTGATTCTCGCAGTTTGACGCTCGACTGCCTTATCTCCATGTTTGGTTTCGTGACCGGTATGCTCGAAGTGCTTTTACCACTCGAGCTCGACGAGCTTGGTTTTCTCTCATGCGACTTGTCCTTTCGCCGTCTTGTTGAAACGGTCTCGTAAATGTTGGTGTCTTCCGTCGTATTTGATTGAACTTCACTCGTTCTCTCCTCGTTCGTCTCGTTCGCGACATCCGCGCTAAGATCGATCTGCTGACTGGACGATTGACTCGACCGTGGACTTATTAGCTTCAACCTCGACATTCCCCATGCCTTCAATGTATTGAAGTGTGACTTTTTCTCTGAAGGCGAATCCTTCTTCGAGCCTAGTATATCCGTACTCGCAGATCTGTGCGCTCTTGGTGTCGTTCCTGACAATATTTCTTCCGGCTCGTCTGGCGTCGTCTCACTGTTTAATTTCATGAGACAAACAACAACAGGTTACTTAAACTTAAATGTTTTTTTTTTTTATATTTCTAACACAAGATTTTGCTTGTACGAAAAGCCGTTTATTTCTATCTGTCAATCTGCTAGTTCTACTAGTCGTTTTTCAATCGTAGAAAAAGTTTGATTATCTTACTGTGACTATTAAACGAAACGATAATCATCAGTTGCTGAAGGCAATAAATATTTTTCAATAGATTCTCCAGATTTTTGCTTATTTTTTATTATGTTTGTTTTAAGATTATGTGAAAAACGTTGGGGAGAATCATATGCGGGAACTTTTTTTTACGACAGCTGTCTTTAAGGTCAATATTTGTTATTTTTGTTTACACTGATTTCAATTATGGACGGAGAATTCGGAAACAATAACTACAGATTTTTGGGAGTGTATTGAGGTTGTAAGAAAATTTTTATCGCGATTTTTTATTTGGTGTCAAATAACGAATCTAGTGAACCAACGAAGGAGTAATTAATTCCAAATCGTCATTGAGAGTTTATAGAGTTTTTTTTTCTGCGCGTATTAGTGAGGGATATTGATGGAGAAAAAAATGTTGAATCCGTTATTGAGAGCCGACAAAAAAGGAGATCTTTTTTTTTAATTATTTTCGTATCCTTCTAGAAATTCGAGGGGTTTTCGAGACTGAACGAAATCATTGACCGAAAGATGAGAAGCACAAAAATAAAGTACCCGTCAGGGCAATCAAAATTCTTCGTGGTTCGGTAACCGTTGGACTTTATGGAGCGAAACGAATCGTTCGATTCGATCGCGGTCTGTAATGTCTTTACGCGTAATTTCGTGTGACGAAGAAGCGATACAGCTCCGTACGTGTCTGTCATTGGCATATGTAATGCAATACAAAAAAAAAAAAGAAGAAATGCTGTCGTGAAATCAATGGCTGGTAACGTGTATGAGTCGCGAATTTGGAACAAACAATTATTTTGCGACGATATCCATTACGACTTTTGCATTACGTCACGCTAAGTTCCGACCGTTACCAAAAATGGTGAAAAATGGTCCGAAATCTGTCATTAACTCTACATTTATTTTGGTTGCAAAACTCATATTTTTAGTCAACATTTTTGATGGCGCACGTCAGTCCGACTATTTCGAGATATTTCTTGTGACTTTTCAACGTGAAAATACTGACCCTCCAACAGCTTGGCGAATCTCCTTCTGATCTGTGCCGGCTATCGTATTTCGTCTCTTCCCACGTGGACGGCGAGGGCGTGATCTTCTTTTCACGGCCGTTGAGTCCTGGCACTCTGGACCGGCCAGCAACGATCTTCTCCTCATCGACATTCTTTGAAAGCCTCGCCCACTCACATCCACCGCGACAATTTCCGCTGGGAATCTGTCAAGGAAATTAACAAAACGAATAATAATGAGCATTTCAATAAGTCGTTTGTCATTCAATGAAATCTTTCACCGAAGTATCAATAATTTAATTTATAAACGGATATATCGATAATATCACGGAAAATATAGCCGAAAAAAATGAGAGCAAAACGTACTTGAGGGCAACAGCCTGAACCTGTTCCTCGGGGCTTGGCAATTTGTGATCGACGGCATCGTCCGTCGTCGTTTCACCGAGTATCCTCGACATGCAGTCCGGTGCCACTGTGACGTCACCAAGTGCTTCACTGGACGTCCACCTTCTTAATTCATCGAGGGCCGCTGGCTGAAATTGTAAAAAAAAAAAAACAAAAAATACTTAAAAATAATTCAAGAAATTTAATTTTCAAACGGAGAATAAACTATTAGTAAATATATTTATTTATTCATTTGATATACAGGCAGTGTATACTGGATGCACATGTGAATGCATTGATAAAATAATCGGCGTGCTCGCACCGGTTTCATTTACCGACTTCATTGGCATTAACCTTGCGTGCTCTACTTTAGCGCGTGTTTGGATTATTGTCACGAAATTTTACCTGTTTATTAGTTCTAGTTAAAAAATAATAATAAAAAATAAACTGATTTTTTGAATTTTTTCGTCACGATTCAGCACACCGAACAGAATCGTTATTAATTCATTTTCATGGAATATTTCGAAGGAAATTTTAAGGAAATAAATGATTGAAAATCTAGACAAAAAGCTACTGAGAAAAAATATGATAACAATGAAAAAGTTAGGAAATTTGTTGAATTCATTTGAGAATTGTTGGTGTGAGTACGTGGACGGATAAGTCATTAGGACGAATTAAAATAAGACAAGTTATTTGATTTGTGTTTGACAGACGAAAATGAATTTGGCGCAGCATTTTGAATGAAAAGTCGTGACTGTAGTTGACATTTGTACTCCTTAAACTTATGTATCTTATATTTATGCATTGTCACGCTTTATCGTTGAGTTTTATTTGTGTCTCGTCGATCGATAACGAATCATCAAATTCTCGACTGTCCTTCGTAAGACAAGCTAAACGTAGAGAATGGAGAGTTTTGCGAATTATTCCGGCTCTTGTAACTTTATATGTATTTGTAAAATGTAAGTGTACACGTATATGTAGTACGTACGGAAAGCGCATCGTACTAGATTTCACGGGCTGTATATTTCTTCACAGCGTGGACTTGAAAGTATTGGGTTACGAACTAGTTTCGTTCGGGTTAACGCGAAACTCTTCTCCTATCTCTCTTTCTGTCTCACTTTTTATCTCTTCTCACCGCATGCGGGCTCCCGTTAAGTTCCTCAGAGATATATCCACGAGAGGAACACTATACGCGATTCGAGAGAGATCCCAGCGGCAAGTGTTTGTTTCACGCTGTCAGGATCTTCACGATGAGCGAAAGAAAGAGCGCGCATGAGAGGACTCTTCCCTGAGATACAAGCCCACTGAGATCTTCAGATCTCGGAGACGTTTATCGTAAACTATATATATAGACACCATAGAGGCTCTCAGTATTACCAAACACCACGAGAGGTCCACAGGCAGATCCTTCGCTCTGCATACTGCAAAAGTTTACATACCGTCAATCGCTCTATCTCCCTCTTCTGTTGACCCTTCAGTATATGTTTATATATTACACTCCTATCTTGTGACTCTTGTATGCGCGAAACCATCGTAGTCAAGTAGAATTTCTCTCATATAGACTATTCGGAGGGGTGCTCTTGTCATTTACGAGAAAGATTTTATCGCGATAACGTGAATTTATAACGTTTAAAAAGGTGAACGCCTTGAAAAGTTTACGACGTTTTGATAAATCGTTTATCAATCACATTTATTCTAAGATATTTTACTTTATTATTATCAGTTATAGGCTCCACGATAAAAACTAGCGATATTTGTTTAAAAATGTTCCAAGTTTTGGTTCATTCTGCATCTAATTTTTATCTATATTTTTTGTCTAATTATCTTTTTTATCGTTGGCCATAATTGAAAGAATTTTATTTCTCAATAAGAAAAATAACGTGAATCTTCAGTGTATGTTGAAAAAATAGAAGAGAACTGGTAAAGTTTTTTGAACAACTGTTCGATGTGATGAACTATTTATTGGCCAATATGAACGAGTTCTCTTTGCAGATGTTTCAAACCCCACATTCATCCATTATACAGCCAACCATTGTTGCTTTGAAAGCCACTACTCATTCCTGCAAAACTATTAGACACATTAGTGTTGTATTGTTGAGTGTTGCCCCCAGGTGTGGAAAGTTGCCCATGCATTTTGGTAATCAAGTGATTCATTTTTTGGACACATAAATACTCTAATAATATGGAAGATGCGCAGCTGTTGATATATGAAAAGGAGAGAAAAAGCGAGTGAGAGCGAGACTTTGGCCCGACGATAAGTATTGGAGAAGAAAAAAAAATTTATAAGAAATCGCATAATATTCATAAATAGAGAATTGACATGGTCTTTCGCGGAACGCGCGAAAGGTTTGCAGGAACGAAGATTTCAAGTTTTGCCGAAGTAAGCCCGCGCTCGCGGATAAACCTTTTCTCGGGCTCCATTAGCGCTGCGCAGCGGCAGGTAAAGTAGAAGGAAGAATACGAAGAGCAAAAGAAGGAATGGCAAACAAAAAAAAAACGAAAAAAAAAAACATTGAGAAAAAGAGACAGAAAGAGAGAATCCGGAGAAAACCCGTTGGAGAGTAAGCGTAGAGATGCGAAAAGGAAGAGGCAGGTAAGAATAAGATGAAGAAAAAGAGTAAGACGGTTGGGGAGATCGGTGAAGGGAAAAAAGGGAATAAGCATCGGGAGGGCCACACCGCCGCCGTCGCCACACCGCGGGAGTTCTTCTCTCCTCTCTCGCTCGGTGAAAAGATATACGTAACCTGACGGCAACCTGCAGCCACGTCCTTGTCGAATAATCTCATGTACCGGGTGTTCCAAATTGAAATTTTCTTGGAAACGATTCAACCAAAAGAATACCGAACATGACAATTGAAAAATTCTAAAAAGCAGATAGCAATTTTAACGAATCCAAATAACTTTAAACTTCTAAGAAATCTTGCGTTCGAAAGTCAAGGATATGACGAAGAATCTATTCATTGCACCTCAAAGCATTTTCTTAGTCCGTTTGGATTATACCTTTTTACATAATTAAAATTAAAAAAAATACGGACGTTTCTATAATTATTATACGTTTTTCGAAGGGGTTTTCGTAAGGGTCGTTAGGCTGAGGTAATGCTTCTTGGATCCACCCGTTAGAGTCTCCAAGTCCGTGTGTATCCACGCCAACACACCTTGGGACTTCTTATGGGCCCCCAGGAGAAACCCCACACAATGTTAAATATACCTATAAGAACTTATAGTGGGAGGAATTCCAACGTTGCCAGACCAGCGACTACCTAGGACTGGTGAAGAAACATACACGAAAAATTGGGTTGTTTGGGTTTGCTGAGTGACTATATGCACGTGTGCATATTACGGTGGTTCAGAAGAAGCGGAACTTTTTTTTCTTGAGGGAAAATATGGGAATGTTAGTCCGCTATAAAAAAAAGTATATTTTTTCGCAGTTCGAGTGCTCTCATAAAATTGTGAGACAGATATTAAATGATTTTTCAATATTTTTGTGCAAATTTCGGGCGAAATTAATGATTTAAAATTTTTAATTTTTTGGGGAAACGTGGGAATTTAATTTCTCCAAAGTTTGTACTTCTCCAAACATTAGTGAGAGATCGCTCAAGAACAACAAAAATGACAAGACATTTTCGATAATTTGCTTCAGTGACTTCCAATCATTTTTTATAAGTTCAATGTTTGAGAGAATCATTTTTTGATATACGAACAGTTTTTAATGTAACATCGAAAATTTGACATTTTGTTATTATCATTTCCGACCGGAATCGCAAAAAGATATTGAACGCTGTTTAAACGCTATTTAAACAGTTTTAAAAGCACCGAAATGTTGGAAAAATTACTTTTTCATTACTTGACAATATTTCTCGTCATTACTCCTCAAGAAAAAAAAACTAATTTTGTTCGAACCTTGATGTATTTACATTTGAATAAGTATATAGATATGGAAGATATATTGACCAAAGAAATCGGGTTCTCCAGGCTTAAGTACACACACTTGAATATATCTTTAGAGCCATTTTGGCCCGGTCCGGAAGAAATTTCAGTGGACCAAGAATAAAAGAGTTCGTATATAGCTCCCTCAACGTTCTGTATTTATCTCACACATTAAAATATTCTGAGTCACGTCTGTTTGTCAACAAACCCACGGTTTCAACTTAAAATAGCGTAATTTTATGTTTTTTTTACGTTCAGCATGAATATTCAATTGGTTGATCAGGCGCGAATGAAGGAATCGCGATCGCATCGACTTCCTATTAATGTTATGCGATTTTAGTCTTTCCGGAGGGGGGCCTGACTAAAAAAATGTACAGGAAGGTACACGATATAAAAAAGCGATTAAAATAGGCTACGCTTTATGGGTCCTTATATCGAGGGTCCTTAATTATAGTGCCTCGTGTTCAAAACCAATAGAGCCAGAACTTACTGTCGACCCATATATTACAGAATTTGATGTC
Organism: Campoletis raptor; assembly: GCA_948107755.1. Lineage (NCBI taxonomy): Eukaryota > Metazoa > Arthropoda > Insecta > Hymenoptera > Ichneumonidae > Campoletis > Campoletis raptor. Next base: position 14,124,902 of record OX403622.1, read on the forward strand.
GATTGAAAAAGGGCGGAGGGATGCAAGAGATCAACAAGCTATAGACAACGAAACCTGAGTAATAAATTCAATGGCAACGATCAGTAACGAAATAGTGTCATTGTCACTGAACCAAGTTCCTCGAAGTGGTATTATTTTTATCGTAGAAGTCTTTTATTTTGATTTTAGTCTCGAATAGATCTATTCCGATATTTGTCGCATCTTTGCAGGCACCTGGACCGAAAATTCTGGTTTAAACTACCCAAACAAACAATTCCCAAACAAACAAAAGCAGGAAAATGCACATTCGATGGTGTGAATTCGCATCACTGTGCAGCCAAAGGGTTAATCGATAATTAGTGTTCGAAATCTCAATTTTCTCGCTAATTAAAAAGAATATTCTATCAATCAAATTCCTAAATGCATGAAAACATAAATGACGTTCTCGTATAAGTCTAACGATATCAAATTAAGTGTAATGGGAAAGAAAAACTATTATATTTTTTGAAATCATAGTTCCGTGAACTTACAAGACGATAAGTAAACGAAGTGTTTATCATGATTGTCTATCATTAATTCTTTCCTCGCTCCCTCCGTGTAAAGTCACGCGCTTGAAGCGGTTAAGATGTATATTCGTTACATGTTCTTATGTAAAATATATGTATATATATACTAATATACTTACGACTCTGGATTCGATGTCGAGACTCTTGTCTCGCCTTCTCTTTCCAAGGACGGGCGTGCACATGAACATGTCCATGGAGCTGCCAGCATTTCGATCTCGTCTCAGGGAGTCCAAACTTCTCACGGCCACGATCGCCGCGGCCTCGTACAATTCCCTGAGGGCCTTGGGTCTACTGATCTCCGTGAAGAGAGACTTGTGCGGCTCATTCGACGACCGAAAATGCACGGTCCTCGCTGCGAATGTGCTTATGTCCGATTCGGCTGTAAAAAAAAAGAACACATTCCTTGTAACGTCGATGTTGAACGCTGATTGCAAAATCAGTATAATGGGCGGGCAAAAAAAAATTACATTAATCCAGGACGGTTAGGTGGAGGTCGCATATTAATCAATATAACCGGATGTAATAATGACGAATTTGGGATTGAAATTTCGTATGTATTTGCCGCTCAACAGCGTTCTAAAAATTCGAATCGGCTCGTCGATTATACAAAAAATTAATTTCACATAACGTGCGGAGTAAAGTATTATAAATTCGTTTCTATTATATTATTTTCTTTTTTTTTTTTTTACCCCTTAATAAATTTGCAAACAAGATCTATTACATTTGAAGAATTGAATTTTTAAGATTAGGTATCTGAGATTACGTTATTTTGTGATAATCAATTCGTTTCATTTTTACTCATAAAGGCTATAGCCTTTATAGGTCCACATTAAACTGTTCGAAGCGAAAATCACAAATTTCTATCAATACCACTCTCAAAAATCTTTCGAACATAATCATTAAAAGGATTCTCGAGATTCTTAATAAAATGCTTGATGAAAAAGATATAAAAGCAATTCAGAAACACTTTTTTCATTTTGTATCTAGACCCTTACGCGTTCTGATGACATCACTTTGTTATTTTTTTTCTCCTCTCCTGTTATTTTTACTTTCGACAACGTTGTTTACGTCAGTGGGCACATTCGATTCTTATTGGTAACCAGGCATAAAAGCTATTTTTGTTTTATGTATTGAATTGAATGAGTGACCAGGATGATTCCTCGATTCACATCTTCTCTGGCGTTTTGCACTAACATTACATAATACACATCATGCGTTGTAATTCAAGATTTCAACCCTCGTGCTGCATCGCTGAATATATAAGTGACGCAAACGAGCCGGAAAAGCAACAAGCGAATGGCGCTTGCGAATAAACGATGAATGGAAGAGAAAGAGAGAAGGACGAATGCAAAGAAATGATATCACCTTGTCAAGGAGGATAGAATTTGGTGCTGTAGAAATTTAAAAACGAGATCGAATAGAATCCTGATGACTTTTATATTTCTTTCATATACTGTTTTATCGAAACGTATTACCATCGAATAAACTAGTAAAGTTAATGTCATCGCGACATAGGCGTATATTTGCTCAAAGAAATGATTCGTCACTCAATTTACAAAATCCGTTAATTTTACGGCAATCGTATTGCCCTTACGCGATGCAATTTATCAGTACCTGAAGAGAGATTAATTTGTAGATTACACGGTATAACGTCTTTGGAATCTTAAGAGTTAGTTATATTTTCTGATGCCGATACTTTCGATATTATATTGCTCTTATTACTGCTGCCGGTTTCTCGTGCTCTCATATCGCACGTTTGCCTCTGGCATTCGCAAACATACATTTAATCCATACATAAACATACATAAATATGTTTGTATTGATGTACAAACACGAAGAAGATACGGGAGGCCTGTCTTCTCTCCTCGGACACTGTGTGCAACTCGCCCAAAGAGTTCGTAGGCATGCAACTGCACCACGTACACTGCATAGCACCGGATTCTAAACCAGTCCAATTCGATCCTATCTTATATATATACACAGTACGTGAACATTTATATACATATATAAATGTTGTATAAATGTACATAATTCTGGAAGTTGTGGAGAGTATTTCTAACGATCAGCCGAGTGTAACCGTGTGGTTATAGCCTCTTGCAATCGGCGTGTATTCCTCTCTTGTGCGCCCCCGCTAATACATAATCTTTATATATTATCCGACAAGGCACGGTTACAGAAACAGCTTCTTGTGCGTGATAGATCTTATATCGCGATCCTTGCCTCCCTGCTCCACCTTTTTCCTTCCAATAACCCGGATTAATCACGAGAAATTAAATCGTCCCGCATAAAACTACATACCCGACATTTTTTCATTAGTGCAGCTCTTCTATTTCCGTTGGATATTATTTGTGTATTTTCTCAATGAATTATTCATTATGTGCACATTTACGCTCAAAATGGCGACTGAAGGATTTTATTTGACTGTTATCAGTCGTCAAACTACGCGGAGATAATTAATATTGGAAAATTACTGTTGCAGCAATAGGAATGGAGGAGAACTTTGAATTCTCGATAATTTTTTATGCAGGCAACGTAAATTTTTTTTGAAATACAAATTATTTTATAATTACTAGAACGGTAATTACTTAGTTTTTTTTTTATATTCAGCGCATTAACGATTATATTCTTTGTTACGAAGAATTATAAAGAAATATGTATTTGGGAGTTCAGGAAAAAACGACGTGGTATTTTGATGAAATTTTGTAGCTTTAGTTGAGTCCAAATTGTTCGTGAAACAGAAGGGGATGATGAAAGGGATCTTTTGGGGCTTTTTCGAAAATAAATTCGATTGTTAAAATGATGAAAAAAACGACAAGTATAGCAATGAATAAAAAATATAGCTTTGATTGTGCAAAATGATGTTAATTGTTTTGACTGATACATAATTGTCAATTGAATTAAATCGAGAACGAAGCCATAAATCAAGAAATAAAAATACAGTACAAGACAATATTTCGAAAGAAAATATAAATGGGGGTAAAAATAATAGAGAAACAGAAGAAAATGGACAGCAGGAGATTTTATTCCCTCGCATCCCTTGGGAGGTCTCCCAGTAACCGTTCAGTGCTATGTAAAGTGCCCGCGAGCATATTCGCGCGGCTTTCTGTTCATTCTCGTCGCGAACGACCGGCTTCGTCTTCACAGAATGCCGACAAACTCTCAGCATCCGACGCAGGTATATACCTTCTGCTACAACGGCATACAAATACACTTATACGAAACACACTATATATAAGTACATCACGAGAATATATACTGCAGCATAAATGTACATGGACATATATCTATGTACATTACGCAGTGAATTCTGCCTTCCATCCTTGAATCCCTACCGCGATATTTGCGAGATTTCTTGCACTAGATGTTGGTTCAAAAAAGAAGTAATTACTTTACATGCTCTTTATATATTGTTCCTTTGATGCCTCTCACCTGAAATATTTTTAGATTGAACATAATTAAATTTAACTAGAATATGTGATATTCGATAGTTAATCCAATATTTTTATTCTCATGAATATTTCGGTGTGAACATAATTTGAACTTATTTTCTGCTCATACTCATAGAGCGTGAAAAAATAATTGTTCATTGCCTCCACTTTTAAGGAGTTTTTTTTTTTACTGTTTAGATCTAATGACTTAGCAACGAAATTACGTCATGATGAAGATTCGATAATTGAGAATGTTCAATAAAAACGTCAATCATAGGAAATTTTTCTTGCTTCGATGCAAAGTTTTGATTCAAGCGAGTAGTTGAATGGAAAGTAGTCGATTATCAGTTTTCTTGACACGACTATTCAGTTTTATAGAGAATCGACGACCGAAATTAAACCATTAAAAAATGCAAGGATTCGTTCAAATCTTTACTATGAGTAAATGATCAAAAAAGGTAAGCATGCGAATTGCGAGAGGTAGAAGACGTACCGAGAATGAAGAATGTGGTTACGGTAGATCGCGGACTAACACATACTAGCCTTGGTCAGAACCTCAGGGTGGGCAAATGGGCCAACGAAGGAATAAAAAAACATGAAATAACAACGATAAGAGAGGCTTCAAAGTCCAAAGAGAAGCCCGTCTCCGGTGTTTTCTCCACGACTTGCCTCTTCCTCTTCTCTCTCCGTCTTTCAACCGTGCTTACACACATATACATGTATAGCAGTGTGAAATACGTTAGGATGGAGTATCCCATTCACTACACCGACCTGACCATCGGAGCAGTGGCCCAATAAATTTTTCCTCGTCCTTACAACACGACGCTCTGTTCGACGAAAACGAAATATTCATGTTTTTTTCATTCTTCATTCCCTCTCATCTCCCGCCGCGCGAATTCACGTGCGGGATTCAACCACAACGCCTCAACCGACAAATTAATTCACCCGATCTCACGCGATTCTCTGAGAGTCGCTCTCAAAAAAATAAGTTTGAAAAAAAATAAAAAAATTTCATTGCTACGTCGAACATTGACACGTTCTGTTTTAGTGAATGAATGTTTTACGGCGTCTTTCAAAGGTTACGAAATTATACGGATTTTTTTTTTTTTTATATAGTCACAAGTAAATTTGAAACCACGACCGTGGAGCGGATACCGTTCCGGATAAATTAGATAAATTCGTTACGAAATTACGTAACAACGGTTCATATTTTTCAAAATACTTGATAATCATTCTCGAATAGGGGAACGAAGAAAAATTCTTGTTTTTTCTTTTAATTTGTTTACAGAACGTTGTTTTGTACTGTTTTGTTTTTTTATTTTTCTTTGGATACAGATAGTTTGACGTTATAATGATATAAATCAAATTCACCTAATTTATGACATGATTTATGTGACTTTTGAGCCCTTTGAAGCGTCACGAGCATTGCTCTTTTTGAGTACATTTGCTTTACATTTTAAAAAAGCCTGCTACTTACATTGGATGTCATAAAACGAAACGCGAGTCAAACTGAGAGAAGGAAGACGTTTGCGACAGAAATAGTTTTTTGAAGGGGATTGAGAGGGAAAAAGTATGAATGGATCGGGTGTAAAACTTCTGAATGCGAGCATTATTGTGATATAAAAGTGTGCGCAAGCGCAAGGTACCTCGTTAAAGCGTGACTGAAACGTTCGCGTTTATGACGGCCGTACCCTGAAAGGGGGGCACGTGAACCAAAAAATACACTTCATATTTTTAATAACTTGGAAATGTCTTAAGGGCATATCTTGACTTTTTTTTTACTGGTTAAGTGTCTGGGAAAGTCTCTCAATGATTTCAGAAGTTCATTGATTTATTGTAAGAGTGCGCTCTCAAGGAGTTAAATTTTTCTCCCTGTTTAGAACTGAATAAGTGAAAAGACTTTTTTCGTTCTTTGATCGCTTCGGAATTATAATTAAACTGTTGGTTCTGATGCCTCGGTAGCTGTGCTTAGCAGACCTCGAGTTTTGCTGCGCTTGTGATTCATTCATTATTGTGTGGAATGCATTAGTTCTATTTGAAAATACCTGAATATCAAATTGGCACATGGCTCATTGTTTTACTTCTCATGTTCATTAATATATATACAGACCCTTCGAACGTGAAACTCTCAATGTTGGTTTCTGTTTATTCCTACCTGTAGGAGAACGTAAGACAATATAAAGCGCTATCAGATCGGCATACCAAAGCGTTTGTGCTGACATGACTATACAAAACAGAGATGCGGCGATACATTGTCTCAATATGTAACTTCCTGGATCATATAATCAAAGCAGCCAGAACAGGGGTATGAAGTAGACAGAACTTCTCTCTACGTCAACATGATTTCTAAACTCATGCACAATTCGTTGGGCTTTGTTTATTTTTAGATCACTCTGAATTTTGATGCTTTATTTATATGAGTTTGTAAGGATTCCTTTGTTCCTTGCCTCTCAAAATTGTTGGGAAATGGACTTTTTAGTATTGTAGAATCGTATCCACATTTTTTTATTAAACAAGCCGATCACCGGTTCGAGTTTTTCTTGATGGTTTTTAGAATCTACTTGTTAAGTTTTTTTCTCGTAATGTTTGATTCCTTAGAGATTCTAAACATCTTGTCTCATTTGAATAATAAAGTGAAACATTTTAAGGGTCCGAAGTTTCTCAAGGTTTGAATGAAAATTTCGCCTAATGGTAAATTCATGTTGAAATAGGCACCGAGACTTGATATCATTTACAAAAGAAAAAATTAATCTGTTTACTCACTTGATAGATTCGTTATGAAGTGTAACCCTCGAAAGAAAACTCTTTCAACACATCCCATAAAATGCTTTGTGGTTTTTGATTAAAGTATCGAATGTGTACGGTATCGAATGAGCATAAAATCAGGAGAAATATGTTTTAAAGTTACGTCGTGAACATGAAGAAGTTGCGAAAAAAGAAAAAAAATTAATTACCTTTCATTATTTCTGATTGATAAGAAACCAGATCAGTTTCTATCGATAACGAATTATTTTTGCCTTTGTTTCTACAAAGCATTCGAATGTTCATTGCGATTTATTTGAATTTGAGATCGTTATAGTTAAGGATTTTTTAACGATTTTCTTCCACTCGATGCCCAATGTCTCGTTGAATTTTACCGTGTCTCACTGATATCCGATGAGACGAAATAAATAGAAAGAATCAAGGGCCCTCGACGGCTGTAAGCACAGATCTCAGTTATTGATCGTTAGCGTCATCCATGTGAAATCATTCGACTATCGCAGCTGATGCGTCCAATCGAAACAAATTAGTGCCAACGGGAACTTCCATCGAGCTGAAGCGTCTCTCGTGATCTTCTCGATGTTAATGTGCTTTACTGACGCTGCATCCTCACTATATCTGTATTCAATAAAGAATTTTTGAGCCTCCACATTATAATATTGAATTTAAAACCGGATTAGACTAATGGCGCGATCCGTGCAATTCACCATCGATAGTTCATATACCTGATCAGGACCATGGGTAAAATTTCTTGTCGGGTGCTTGGATCTTTCATTATTCAAACTAGCATTTTATCTGCAACTTAGAATAACAAATTACAGTTTTTCACAAAACTTATTTAAAATGTCTGATTCATTCACTCTTCCAATTCATGACGTGGAAGTTCCCATCATTGAAATATAGCAGAAACATTTGAATATTTTTCGTATTCTTGAATTCATCCGTAATTTCTTGACTGATTTTTTCGGAATTTTTCTAAGAGTCTCAAAAAAATAGAGAAAATGATACATCAGAATTCGTCTGCAGGCTGATAAAGGTTTCCAGTCAAATAAACAAAACGAAAACGCTTGCTGACGCAAAAAAAAGCTTAATTCACGACTCATTTTATAGTCGATGAAATGCGATATTAACTGAACCAAAATGGACATTTTTATTTCGGATATCTCCGACGATGGACCTCTGGGAAAACAATTGGCTAGCGGGAAGTTGTTTCCGCTGTTAGATCTACTTAGCGCTGTCTCATTACTAATTGAAGATAAGAGCCTGAACACGGTCCAACAAGAGCATGTATAATGCAATTCCCGATGTGAATTGGACTAACGATATTCATGACGGTGCTAACATCTGACATGGCATAATCCACTTAACATTAGATTTCAAATATATCTGTCCAGCATTTTTATATTCGTCAGAAGTTCGTAATACGAGATTGTCGAGTATCGTTGCAGGCTAATGAACACAAACACATGTACCGTGTTGAGTAAATGTATAGAAAATATATGCAGTAGAAATATTGACTCGTGTTAAATGGCTAAATGCAGGTTTTTTTGTGCATATTCACACGTCTATCTCCTTATCGCATTTTCGAGCTAATTGATAAATGGCCACCTCGTTCGCGTGCTTTCATAATTTCCATATAATCAGAAATACACACATGCAAGAGACGCAGCACGTTCGCGAAAACGATAACGTTGTAATTGGCTTAATAAAGCAATGGACGGAATGTGACTTGCGATTATAGAAAAAAGTCGTGTTTTTTTGTTGAAGTCATAATTTGAAAAGGCCGAGAGTTGATTAAGACTGATTAGCATGTAAAATCTCTATAAGTATGTGTTTTTACTTAAATAATTGTAATCTGTACGAAAAAAAACTCATTAGCAAATGTGTCAAACATCGTAAATCTTACAAAATCTCTAAATCCTGATTGATATAAATGTTTCATGAAAAAATAATGATCTCGATTATTTTAAAAAGCCTTCTCTATAAAATAATTGAATCGGTAATTCAACTAAACAATAGAAAATTATTTTCCTTTCTATTTCGCAATGTTTATTTCATTTTACGATTGTTCGCGCTCGTGCACTCCTCAAATACTGTTATTTTGCGGTGATAATTTATCGAGAGATGCATATACAAAAAAAAAAAGAAGGAGAGAGCAAATGGTCGTCAATGCGGATTCGAAAGTTTAATGTTCAAGACTGTGTTAGCCGCACACCGAGTTGTCAAGAAATGAATATTAGATGAAAAATAAAGACTACTTGTATCTATGTATACAGACATATATAATATATAAGAGCATGAGCCACGGGAGTTTGAGCACCAACAGCAGCCACAACGTCCCACACTGTCGGTGCAACGACCCTCGATGAGCCCAGCAAGAGCTCTGTGTACTCTGCAGCCTCCTAACGTGTGCACCAAAGCATATATATCTATAACCTTAAAGCATATACTGAGAAAGAATAAGAGTGAGAGGGCGATCGCTAAAGAAAAAGAGAAAGAATAAGAAAGAGAGAGACAGTGAAAGAGAAGAAGTGAAAGAGAGCGATAAGGAAGGAAAAAGAGAGAGATACTGAATGAGCTCTCTGTCTCTATCTACACTCAACAGCAATCGTGTATTAAGTACGTGGAATTGAAAGTGCAGAACCCGCGCGACTCTTCGTTCACTCTCTCTCTCTCTCTCTTATCGGGAGAACGGGTGGTCTCTCACTCGTATCCCCCATCTCATATTCTCCTTTCTACTATCGCGCCTTTCTTTCTTTCTTTTCTTCATTGAACGTCGTGCTCTCTGTCCTTCAACCCCAGTTGCAGATTATCGCGACTTTCCAAGAAAAACTTGCTTCATCTTCGTGCTCGAGTATATACAAATATCTGTCAATATGTATTTATATACGTATGTGCGTTACTGTATTTCATACACATGCGCACACAAAAAGTACACACATTAACTCTTTGAGGTTGTCCGTTCATGCGAAAATCCTTCGAACTCAGATTCCTTCATTCCTGAATGCATTCAATTATCATAGCGAGCAAATTGCCGTTTTTTTTTAAGGTGCAACAAGGCTTGTTGGTCGACTTTGAACTCTTGAACTTGACTTTAGTTTCAAGTCGTCTATTTAAAAATTCGACAATATTCCAGGGATGCTTGAAACAATAAGAAATACGAAAAAAGTCTTTATCTTTGTCATTGTCGTTGTGGAAATTCAGGGAAATTAATGGATGGGGTTATTATTTATTGAAATCTCATATTTGAAATGAAAAAAGAACGTTTTTGTTAATTATTCTTACATTTATTTGTGAAACCTTGAAAAGTGGTTTGTTATTTTATCGAAAGACGTGAAAATTAGGTTCATACGAGAATGCTACATGTACATAGTGGAACAAGGAAATTACGTAACCCACTTAGTAACCTCTCACACATGCGATATATAGATTCCCGGAGGAGATTAAGTTACAAATTTCTCACCCGCGTCGACTTTTATGCTCAACTCAGATCTCTTTCTTGGTCATACGCTCGCATTTTTTTTTACTGATGCGTGGGTGATATTAGAAACAATGAAATGCATACACGCAAGCAAGCAAGATCTTACGCAACGAAACGGAAGAGAGCCAGCAATTGAAAGGCCAAAGTTTTGCATCAATCAAATGAAGTAGAAACAATAGTTTTGTGAAATTAATTGATCGCAATTTCTGAAACAAGCAGCTTTATTAAACGCACTATCTTTTTTTTTTTTTTTTTTTTTGTAAAAATATATTTATCGGTTTATAAACATTTTGTTACCGTTTTCTTTTGTATATGTCGAAATTTTCAATAGAAAACAAACCTAATAGCAGCAATAGACAAACTTGAAATTTTTTCTCTGCGGACCAACGAAATTGTTGTATTCTCGATGATTTAAACATATCTTGAAAATGAGTAATTCCATAAGATGAATATATATTTTTATCAAAGTAATAATGCTGATTATCTAAATGTTGATTCTTCAAAACTAAGAAATTGCGAGCAATTATTAATCTCTGGGAATGTTCTTTGAGCTAATCGATTTAGTACTTCTATGTCGTAGTGTACTTGGTCGAAATGTTTTAACACCATAAAAATTCTACAGTTGAAAAAAATGCAACGAATAGAAGATTTGTAGAAGAAAGTGCAAAAATATGACATTACGTGGGTGTTTATGGTTGTCACAACGTTACAGGTTTGTAATTATTTCAAGCGCAATGTGTCGTTTAATCCAGTATGTATATAATTCTCGTCTGCATATATATTTATGGATGTTGAATACAGTAGGAAATTCAGACGTAGACTAATAGAGACCTTATAACAGAATGCCATAGGTAGACGAACTAACCCGTGTAAAATAGCTGCAGTAGGTACACCAACAGCCAAACACGCATTATTTGCATACTCGTTGAGTAGTAGCGGGCTAAAAGCGGTAGCAAAACACCCTACCGGTGAGAAAGACACGATGTAAATAGAACAGACTGATGAGAGTATAAGAGAGAAAGAGACGGTACACTCCCATTAAGAAATGTGTGTCGAGCGATGAAATATTTCCGATAGGATAGAGCGAGATAAAAGAGGACGGAAGGAGGAGCTCGAGGCGTGCGCGAGAGCGCCTCCGTAGCAATCGTGGAATCGCGATCGCATAATTTCCTGTGTTGCAGTTGTAAATTGCAAATCGTGACTGAAGATCGGAGAAGAGAATCGCGCGCTCGCGCGAGCAAAAGTAAGGCCACCGCCAAGTGCTCTCGTGGATTTATTAATTCCTTCGGACCGTTGGAAATTCCATCAACGTCACTGTGCACTGCTTTTTCTCATACATTTTTTTTTTTTTTTAATCCTCATTTATTAAGTGTAGCAGAATAAAAAAAGTTCGAACTGTCGATTTTTTTAATGGTCAGTAACAAGAAATAACTTGGACAAGATTACAAGATTAAAGAGAGAAAAATTAATCGACGGGATTCTTTATGGATGTATACGTTTTGTTTTTTAAACGCGTGTTACCAGCTTTTTTTTATCATAAGGAAATTACATTTCTGTAATCGTTTAAGTTTGAAAGTTTCAAGTTTTCTTGAATTATTTGCCCATTAAATGGCCGTAAAGACATGAGCAAGGCCCGCCGACAGGAAATACAGTAAATAAGTGTTTCCTTATTTTTATCAAGAGAGAAATAGCATGAGCCATCAGCTGCACTTTTAATACATCACAAGAAAACATCGAGTTCGTTGCTCGTATATACCTACACATTACTACGCACCAAATATTTGATAGGGATATACGCTACGTCGCAGCCACAAGCATCACAAACCACATTTACCAAGAAAAAATGTGACATGCCACTTGATTGACAGATTTCTTATGATTCTCTGCTTGAAAGCGGTTTACCATCAATATAGTCGGCGAAGTCTTTCTTTTCATAGAATTTATCTTTTTTTTTGTCTTCCGTGTCAATTAACACATTTTTTTATTTCTTCCCGACACGAGTCAACACTCACTTATCCCGACGTTTCAGTCTGTCTTTGTTTCAAATCGTAAAACTGGCTATAATAAAATTGTCACGAAGAAATGACGATTAATCGCGTATATTAAAGAATATATGCTCTGAGACGCAGTACATCACAGTATATATTTATGTGCAGATATATCTGTATTCATTAAAAAAGCAGTAACACGAAGGGCTTCGAGACTAATGAACCATGGCACCATTTCGATTTATTTTTTTTCAACACTTTTTCTTTTCATCGATTTCGTCCAATGGTTCGCCCGAATACGTTCTCTCTCTCTCTCTTTCTCTTTGCCTTTCCTGTTCTCTTTAATTTCTCTGTTAAACCTTCGTAAATGCTCGAGTGTGGAGAACACGCGATAGTTTATCGTCGCCGTCTCGCGATTTTATCGCACTACCATTCTGCGCGAGCAAGTTGAGCGAAAGATCGATCGTTTGCGGGTACGACTGATCGATCCGGATTATACTACGTGCGGCGCATACGCTACATCCATATTGTTGAAATGCGCTTAAACAAGATCGAGGTTTCTTCTATATTTAAAAACAAAATGTTGTATCATTTGAGTTTTTTTTATTTCAAATTAATGCGTAGTTTGTTCAGGTTGGACGTTGTCAGTCCCAATGTTTTCGAATTAACGCGGAGGATGTTGATTTTTAATCTTTTGCCTGGCATTTTTTTTGCGAAAAATAAATAAAAAAATGAAATTGTGTTAATTGTTTCTTTTTTTTGTTTGACGTTCTATGATTTTTTGAGCTGATCTCATTTTTATCTCAGAGTTTAAATAGTGTTTAATATAGTACAGTGGAATATTTGGAGGGAGAGAATATGAAGTGGACATTCGACTCGATCGTTGTTTTTGGCTGAAAGGAAAGTCACTCATTTACAAAAAGTCATTAAGTGCCTCGACCCCGATTATCCTGTCGTTCGTGTGAAATATTATTTAGTCCACAACTCATCTTATGTATGGACTCGCTCTTTCACCGGAGAAAAATCGATGAATATGAAACGAAAATATGTATTTCGACTCGCTCTCGTCTCGCAGTAAGCGCAAATGAGATTAGTTTATCAGCGCCAATTGTCTCGTGACAGTAGCATATAGCCGAGAAGCCTCGATGACGTTAACGAGTTGCGTCTTCTGGCAAACAATAATTCAGCAGAGTTATGCGTATGGTATATTATTAATGCTTATTGTGGGTTGTGACATGTTGAATATGATGTAAATTAAGCTTCCATCCGGTTTAACTATTGTCACGCTTTCTCATTATCTGTCGTATCCTTTACGATATCATCTAATTGTAAAATAAACGTATTATACTTTCATCGTGGCGAAAATACAAGACCAGTATTAGCTGAATTCACAAATTATTTTATTATTTTTCCATAGAAGCATTGAAACATTTTCTACAAAAATTTTGACATGTCCCATTTTTCGTTTAATTTTATTGATGGTAAAAAGCAAATATTCGTATGCTTTTCTAGTTTACAGCAACTTTTTCTTCACACATTGAAGATGCTCGTTTCATTAATTAAAATGTTTAACTCAACGAGGACAGATGCAATCGAGACATTCGTGACTAAATGAATATTTTCATTAAAAAAATTGTTTCGATTCTTTATGTTGAAGTATGAAATCTATTTAAATTCCTTATTATTAAATATTGAAATGCGTCCGAAATGACCTCGTCCCGAGGAAGAACAATGAGGCTAATATTCACACCTTTTGCAAAGTGTTTCACTTCCTTCCAGGTTGAAACGTCGTTTTTTCTGCATATAATTCTTGAAGCTTGTTTGTGCTGACAGAGGAGCTTTATTTTACCGTAAGAAAAGTGGGAGGCACGTCACAGGTTTCTTTGGCAAAGGCTTTGAGTTCATGGAACGTTGAGACAGCTCCATGGGAACACAAATTTGCTATATTACTTGAAGATACGAGAAAAGCTGTTGTTCATTAAACACTTCCAAGTTGTAAAAAAATATTTCAAAAGCGGGTCTCAATTTTACACATTTGATCATATTATTTTTTCATATTACGTTTGTCTATATTTTAATTAACGTTTCGCCGAAAAAATAGCGATTCCACAATTATCTTGATATTCCATAATCCATTCAACATTATTATTATCTGTTCAAGTAAATAGAGAAACGTTTTCTAAGTTAAATTGACAATTCAATTGTAATTGCCTCGTTAAATTACGATAAAATTTTATTTTTTAAATATAAACAAATGAGCTGGTCAAAATAAATTTCGTCGTAAATTCACAGAGTTCAGTTGCCATCACTCGGCATTCTATAACACCCCAAATGATGAATTAAAAAAAATACCTGAAGTAGAAACGCTTAGAATATCGTCTCGAACCCGCGCGAGGTTTCCCGTTCGGTAAGTCTTCTTGAATCACTTTATACCAGCAGACAATAGAGCTGTCGAATGTACTTGTTCCGAGACTCTACCGAGTCTCTTAATAGAAAATATAAAAAATATTCCCACGAATTGAAAGAGATCTGATGACTTGAAAAACATAAAAGTGATCTAAAATGGCCCATCTATGTCCACAAATAGACAAATAATGTATCTGAATGCACCTGTGTATCTGCAAATGTCAATATAGATTTCTCGAGGAAGGGTGTCGAGTGAAATACACCAGAGAATGTATCTAATCGCGTTACGGTCCGTTTGAAATTATTCATGGGCCACCGGTGACCCTGTGTCTTTCTCTGGTACGTACACACGTATTCCCACTAATTTAGTTGATCTCCAGCAACTGCAGCTTCTCAATACAATCTGCGCACCGCAAAATTGAACAAAATAAATTTTCGTTCTGTCCATATCAGCCTCGTAGTTCGTAGTATGTTTCTGATGCCGTGTAAAATAAAAAAGTAGAAATTTTGGCAAATTAGACCACCAGTGTATAATAATGAGCACGAGTATTATGGAGTTAATTCAAAGATGTTGCTTATAAGACGTGTGCTCTCGTATACACGTGGGAGAAAACTCTCATTAACGATTCTCGAAGAAGCCTCGCATTGACACGCATTGTATACTCAGTCAGGGTTTCTATATATATGTATCCACACGATACCATGCGTGGTATACCGTATGCATGTGTATATCGTTGATCTGTCCGCGGATAAGACACAGGGAGAGAAAGAGAGAGAGAATCAAGTGAACGAGTATGCAGTCACGAATGGATGGACAGACAGACAGAGCGTCGCATGACAATTACAATGAATCATCCGAGATACGCGTTGCAAAATGTTCGTACACAACGATGTCAGATGATATAGAGTGTTTCAGAAATTGAGAATAGCACCAAATAGTGCTATGGTAGGAATATTTTCCCTCGTTTTTTTAGGAGTAACATATAAAAATATATGTAAATTCATTATATCCATTCAAAAAATTCAAAATTGTTCCATTTCGCAATACCAAAACGAAGGAGATCGTTCCATTAAATTCCACAAAAGTGAATTGCTGCTGGATGAGCACTTAGTTCTTAGAATTCTATTCGTTGATCTGATCTACACGATGATAAATTTAGGGGTCTTTGCATATTAAATATAGCAGCAGTGGACCCATTTAATAAAATTTGAATTAAATTCAATATAATCCTCACAGGGTTTTGGTTAATTTTGTAATTAAGTTTCGACAGTATTTTTACTATGTTTGGAAGAATGTTTGGCGCATGAAATATGTATTTCGTTGTTCTGGAAGAACCTGTAGTGTTTATAAGTGCGTACACATATGCGTGTACTGGAGATGGGCGAAAATACGCTTATGCCGTAAGCCGAACGTGCCCCGGTCTATCTGCCCCGTAAATCATCCCCTGTACTCGCTCGCGCGCAATCCCCATCGTTCTCCGTGAATAAATGATAGTCTTTACGATCGCGGCTCGAGAGCGTACGAGGGCACAACTCTGGTGAACAGAACTCTCGCCCGTCGAAGCTAGATACCTTCACGAGAAAGGCACCCAAAGGCTTTCCATAAACCAGTCACGTCTCCTTCGAGAATCCGCAAGTCTCCGCACCGCTATTACGCACACATTCCTATATGTAAATACCGTATACGTATATATAAATATGCAAGGGTAGTCGAATCTCAAAGATCTTTCAGAATTTCGAACAATTCAATACTTTTACAACGCTCGATATATCGTTAATGAAAATGCCAATGAAAATCATCGGTTTAAAAATCATCACTGACCATCATTCATTAAACCGTACATTTTATTATTATTCATTCGCGACTCATATGAAATTCCAGTAAAACTTCAAGTCATTTCGCATTCGCATTCTCAGATTGATTTATTTTATTGAAATCCCTTGCCTGACAATCCTTTTGAATCTGCATGTAGTCGGGAATATTTAAGGACCAAATAATTCAGAAATTAATGCTAAAAGCGCGATTTTGTGTGCGTAAAAAAATGGGTTTCGTGTGTTTCTTCAAAATTCCACTGTTTACACGCTTTTTGAAGCTGTTAAATAACAGGACGTAAAAAAACATGCTTTTTTCAAGAACTGAATAATAAAAATTAATTTGAATGAGTACCGTTTGCTTTTGGTTCAATGTGTTTCCTCTTCCTCTATAACTCTCACTCTCGCTCTCTCTCTTTACAAAAATACTATAATATTTTAAGTGTGTTTTTCATTGGGGTGGCTCGATTTATTATGGAGATTCTTTGCGTGAGAATTGGAATCCGTTTGGAGTTTCTCGTGTGACTTCTAAATACAGGCTGTAACAGTTAAAAACACACGGTGTTATGACAGAATGCGAGAGGGAGATGAAACGTGGGCACGCGTTTGTGATAGATTCTCATCTCCCAAAAGAGCCCGCAGAGTCTCTCGGCCCTACAAATCAAACAAAAAATCTTTCCGCAGCCTGCTCCTATATATGACGAAGATATTAACAAGGGATATGGGAACGAGAGGTTTCAATTTCATTCACTTGGAAAAAATGTTATCGTGATTTCTGTTCTTGATTACTGACTTGTAACTTGATTACCGTGCAGTTCTCTTGGAATTAATTTACGATTTGTTAAGTGTTAGTGTAAACTAAATTAATTCGATCGAGTACTCGATTACGTTATTATATAAATCTGCAAAAAATCTTATATTCCAAGGTCGTTTTGTATTGAATGAACGGTTGAATTGTTAATTATATCATTTACGGTATTTATTAAGCAACATTTATTTTCTTGTAACAAGATCATTTCTCATTATAAAATATAAGAGGCAGGGAATTCCAGTGGAAAATGATTAAACCGTAAATAATATTCAATAAAGCTGCTACGTTCAAAAAGTAGTAGGTTTCGATCCTGTGAATGGTGACACTCGATTAAAGCTCTCAGTTACTTCGTCCTAATATTTTACTGAACATCAATTTTCTTGTCTCTTCGGTATGTTGATGGGGTTAAAAAAAAAATTAGATGTGACGAAAAAGACACAAATATGACAGCCACAAAAATGATTAGATCCATTCTTGAAAGTCATTGGGTTTCTTATGTGATTCTGACTTCGTGAAACGTCGCTTTACGAGCGTTTTTTTTCTTTACACACATCTATGCATGAGTTTTACGTGTACCTATATGTATGCATATAGCTACGCATACGAAGAAGACCCGTTACTCGAGTCCGGTTTTCTGAGGAGAGTCGAGAACGATAACGAGAAGAGATCTTCTCGTCGTCCTCACCGTCACCGACGACGACCACGTTGTCTAGATATCTGTGTGGCAACCATAAGGCATAATATCATTCATAAGTCGGTCATATATATATAAGAAAACGAGAAAATGAAGAGGGAACATTAAATACGCGTATACGAAACACTCGGAACACGTTAGACGTGCTCTCCAAACTGCTATTGTATGTCTATATCGATGTTTACTGATGTTCATGTGTGTAGGTGTGTCTGCCGTGATTGTGAGAATCTGTGTGCGAGTTCACTCGATACGTGCCGACACGTGGGCGCAGATGGAGCCTCGGGCCTGTTTGCCCACACGCGTGTAATTTCCCTGTATATGTATATATTTGATATAATACGTCCATCTATGGAAAACGTGCAATGTTTGCTCTCTCGCTTCGCTCCTTAAGCGAAAGCTTCCCGATTCTGACGCCTCCGATATCTTCCAAATGAGCAAAAAATCATAATCTTTTGTATGCACACAAAGACCTGTTTGAAAAGAAAACAATGTCAAACAACGCGTCATTACGTTGAGAGTGTAGAGGAAACAAAAGCCATGAGCAAATCGTTTCAATTTTGGTCAGTCTTTTTTCTAATCGTACCGGCTTCGGAATTTTGATTATTTCAGAGTATCAAAATTTTTCATCTATTAACGGGCTACGATATTAACGATTCCTTTTTATTTTATGAATATGAGTTGCTCAAGCGCAGGAGAGAGGTAAAGAGCAAATATACATGTTTCTCGAATGTTCTCTGACGAAAAAATAACAATCTATTGCTTCTATTTTTCTTCTAACATCAAGAGTCACCGAAAAAAAAACGAACAGCAAAACTTTTACCAACCATACGACTGATCAACCCTTTACACGCTTAAAAAAAAAATTGATTCCTCAAACATGAAAAGTGTTCACTTAAGATATTTATTTTAACTCGACATAAGTCTCGATGCAATTTACACTAATTCATCCGAACCTTCCAACGTAGACGGAATGTATTAATGAAATGCACCCACGTCACCTTTTCCAGTACGTGCTGTAACTCAACTTTGAGCCGTTCCAGTGTTTGCTTTTCTGCTTTGCTTCGAACGTTACGTGCTATGGTCTCACAGAATATCCATTGAAACTCTATGTAGTGCACACGAATAGTAGACATTATTTGGCTGAGATTGAACGGAACTTCTATACCCAAGTTAAATTGTATGCAATACTTGCGATGAACTGCATCCAGACTTCAAGTTAGGAGTCATAGATGCACTAGAAACTCCAATCGTGATCATGTCGTTTTCCCATCGGGGTCTCTAGACATCAGCTGTCGATATAGAATAATCACATGCCCTTCACCCTTTCACGCATATAGATACCTCGGAGATCGGGAGAAAACGGATCAAGCACTTAAATATCGAATAAATCAGAATTTTTTCATTCAACAAAATCTCAGGTACATACACTATCTAATCGAATCTTTATGACATTTTTTTCAGATAAATCAGTTAATATTCGTGGCAGCACAATTTAACAGACTCTGGTACCTTGCTTGTCCCCGGGTGTTCCATTTTACCACGTAGTTTTAGAGATATAGGTCTTTCTCTGGGTATGTCTCCCATCGATGCTTTCGATTTCAAGAGCTCTCATGAATGGAGAATGTCCGAAAATTACTTTACGAACATGGCCACAAACGAGCTGGAGCACAAGGCTGAGTTGTTTCATCAAATTCATGTTCGGTGAATGAACACCGAGATGAACACAGTCTATCGACAGCTCGTCCGATAACAACAGAAATTAATGTCTGTTGAATATGGTCGGTTTATAAATCACAATCATGTTTCCCAGAATTTATCCATACGCAGCAAGGCTCAAAAAATATAAATAAAAAATGTACGTTTGCTGTAGTCAATGTGCTAGAAAGATTTGAGACCTCTGATCAAAGTCAGATACTAAGCAAATGAACGAGACGTCAAATATGTTCTTGAACAAAACTCAAAATTTCATTCCTTGCGATTACAGTGTCAACGTCTTGAGTAAACTTTCTTTGAAGTCCGTTTATAACTGTGTCTAAATATCGAATGAACATTATTGGACTATGCAAGTGTTTACTCATCCACAAAACTCCCAATTACTTCTATTACGAGACCTTCTCTTTGCAAATCATTATTTTTATGGAAAGAAGATCGATACAAAGGTTAGAACTGTGCGGAAGAGGATGTTAGCTGTTCGATTTTCCGGCTTCGTACGCGTCCCTCGTTAAATGCTCTCTTCGTTCTCACATATCGAAGCAGAACAGGGACACAAAATTTTTTAGTACAAATACGAAGGAACAAAGTACAAAACACTTTTTACACATGTCCACGACTGGGAAAAGGTACAAAACTCCGCATACATTGTCTCGTATTGTCTAGCTCTGTGTACGTTGTATATGAAATGGTACAGAATAGGTAAAAAAAAATAGAAAAAAAAAAAACACCGTGACGCGGTGAACTGAAGCGACGAGGCGGAAGCCAGAGACTTCGGCTGTTAACTAGTGTATTTCGTTGGCACTTTTTTTCCGCTCATCCGGTTTCTCGTTCTCTCATGCGAGAGAACACGGCGTATCCATGGGTGTGGATGAACTCTGTTCAGACACAATAATCCCACACGTATCACAAGGTTTTAATATACATCGAACTATGTATGCAGAGGAGAAAGTGACATTGAAAAATTTGTTCGTATCCTCGCACCCCTGAAATCCATAGAGATAGTCTTGAGAAAAGGAAACTGTTCTTATCATTCTTTTGTGATGGACAGCATGAAAGAAACGGTGTCAAGAGATTTCGAATGAACGTACTCAAGGATTTAATATCTCGGCATGAGAAAAAATATTTTTAATATTCTGACGACTATGAATATTCTCCTAATCTTTTCCGAATTCACACTTGCGTACTTGGCAAAAGTTAAAGATCTTACTTTTATGGCAAAAAAAAAAGTTCTACCCTTGCATCTTCATGTCTCGGTCATTGGCGAACATTATAATCCTCAAGAAAAGAAGGAGTTCTGCACGGTAGAAATATGAGAATGGTTTCCTGACGGCTCCTCGCATTTCTTTTCAACGAAGGAGAGAGCGAGACAAACGGCTTGAAGGAGCGCGTTACACCTTGGAAAAAAATTCCTCTGGCACGTCCTCGATGCGTTTACACACACGAAATTGTACTGTTACAGAGCTCCCAAGGAAGCCCCGCTTCCTTGTATCAAGAAAAAACGACCAACCCTTCGACACCAGATCTTTTCCTTGACTCTTAACCCTCTAAGGCTTCGGTTGCCATCTCTTTCTCTCTATTTTTCTCCCTTTTTCTCCTCTTTCCCCTTTTACGAAGTATTTGGTACTCTGCTCACGGACTGACCCTCAAGCAACTTGAGAAACCATTCGAAATTATTCAAATAGATTAAAGTAAAAAAAAAACAACCCTTACGAAAAGCATCCAGAGATGCTCTTCGTAAGGATGATTTTTTAATTATCTGAGAAGTTTGGAAACTCATCGTTGTTTTTGGCATACTTTGAAATACTACGTACGATCTTGCATACACATGCGTTTATGTGTATGAGTTTATTTAGATCAGGGACGAACAAATGCGGCCGACAATTATTTTTATGGTGACAGAGCTCATATTTGTCGCTTCTTGTCTCAACTGACACCGCTTGACCCCCACGCTTACATTCTCAATTTCGAAACTTAACCTTTTTAACGAGGTCCCACGAGAGGCAATGCCACTTTGCCCAATCGTTTAATTAATTCTGTCGGTCTTGCATCCGCGTCACTTTCTCCCAATTAAGGGAGATATCTAGATGTACACGATAGAGCCTTTGCGATTTTTAAATTCATGTAAACGACGAATAAACCAAAAGTAACAAATTATATTCTGTAAATATTGATTTAGAAGTTCCGACGGTATTTTCGGATATTCGAAAATCGTTTTTTTTTTCGTTCCGACTTGTCTTTTGTTAAATGATTCCCTATTTTTATTTTTTACAATGAGCCATTATGATAGTGACAAAGATGAAAAAAAAAACGATTTAGACGATTTTGAATTTCAATTCAGCTGTTTTTATTTACGCATGACTAGTTTACACGGAAAATAAACGTTATTCACCCTAATCTCATGCATTTTGTGTGCAAAATGATTTAAAAAAAAAAAAATAACTAAACGAGTCGGTCAAATTTGTTTGAAATTGCGTTGCCAAGTGTAATCATAATTGAGACGAGATCGAAGTTTTGCTCCATCGCCTATATAACGCTTTCAAATTAGCAACTTTGAAGAGGCATGAGGGAGAGAGGTTTTGAGCACCCAATTCGATTATCGAAGCTCGAACCAATTTCTTCCTCGTATTTTGTGAGACTCTACATATACAAGGATACAAAGATCTTCTTGTAACGTAGTCGAAAGTGGTATAGGATTGGATACGACTGTCGCACGAGACAGCACTTACTATGTACTTAGTATGTACATATAGACAGTTTACGTAGGCCTCCGGGGTGAATAGCCCATTGCCATCTCTCGTCGTGAATTTTCCTTTTCTTTTTCTCGCTCGAACATCCTCGTAAAACCGAAGAATTTCACTCCAACGTTCCACCGCACGTACTTTCCAACGAATTCAAAGTATAGATCCATGCATGGGAGTCTTTACGTATATTCTAAGGTTTTTTTAAATCATAAACAACTTTTTGAAATCTTGAATTGACGACACTTGAACTTTACATAGTAAAAATGTAATGTTTAAGCGTCCTGTTTAAGTGTTTTTTATTCAAAAGTTCGTAAGAGTCAAAAGGCTGTAAATAAAGGAATAATTGATACTCGTGTTGATTTTGGTGGTAGTGGCGAAGCTTTGAAATGTCCCTGAAATTAAATAAACAAAAAAGTAAGTAAGAAAAATAAAAAATAAACCTTTCTCTTCATTATTCTGAACGATTTTCCTACATTTTATTTTTTGTCTGTTCTCATTTATTTTTCTTTTTGTGGAAAAAAAATGAACACTCAAATGAAACACTCTATACATAAGAGTTCAGAGACTGCAGACTATCGCGAGACTCTCGAAACAGGGGAGAGCTCGACGAGCAAAGAAGCTGCATCATCAGCGAGACACGTTAGACTTTATATCTTCGTGTGTATATATGTCGTAGGACGAAAATACATCGGGACGACTTCTGTCATGGTCACAAACGGCAGAGTCACGGCCAGCCTGGCACGCGAGATGCGTTTTTCGTGTACAAAATTCTTGCGCATGTGTATACCGAACTTGTGGTTGATGAGTGCAGACTACTTAAAGCTAGAAATAGTTCATTGAAAGTACAGAGCTGTGGGGCTTGATTTGAAACTGTGAATATTTAATGTATACGTACGTTTCAAAATCTGAAGTTAGAAACCTCAAATACGTTTGACGATTCTGAAAATATCGAAAACGTTCAAACGTGTCAAAAAATTCCATTTCTTTTGGTCCAGATGGTACTTTTCTATTTATGATGGGACCGATTTTTTTTTTTTTAATTAAATTAAATTTTCCAATCATATCTATTAATAGTTACATTATTACTCTCGATTAAAGAGTATAAATCAACAAATTAATTCACATTTTCAATCAAGAAGTTTATTCTATTTGACGTGGAATATTTCGTAAGCATATTACGATTTATTTATTTGGTGTTCTTGTGAATACTCAACAATGTGTCTACTGTAAACGTTCGATATTAAAATCAGAAGCAAAGAATAAGTGAATAATTTTGATGCAGCCAATTTGCCGGAAAATTGAATTTTCTCCTCATGCCAAGAGGCTTATTATTGGGTACAAGGGGGCGTCGGGTGCTCCCGGGAAAAGGGAAAGTTTGCGTACGACGACGGAGTGAGCTTTTGCTTTACGTGCCAAGAATTAGCATAACTCTTAAAGAATATACATTATAAAACTTATATCCATATATATTCAGAACATTACCAGCGTTGGCTGTTCGTCGTGACGTTTTGCAAGAGGTCTGCTATTACGATATGGAAAAAAATAATATAAAAAATACTGCAGACTATTTTCTTCTATATTTAGGTTTCAATAAGTTTTGCATAAATACCAACTTTATTCAATTTTGACATCCCATAAATATTAAGAACAGATTTTTCGTATCGTCGGTTCGAAGTTTCGAATAAAAAAATAGACAAAACAGCAGAGACGGGGAAGGAGAGTCGACTGATTTTGTATTTATTTTGGCCATTAGATCTTTCGTGAGAAACACGAACAAGTAATCAAGTAGAGGGTTTTTTTTTTCAACGGAATATAGACTAGAGCCTCTCTCATGTCGTCTAAGGTCCTGGTTAGAGTTTGAAAGGCGCGGAGTTTCTTGACACTGTCTAGGTCTCGGAACTGGCAGAGAAAAAGAGAGAGAGAGAGAGAGAGAGAGAGAGAGAGAGAGTTGCGAGGGCGAGAGAGAGGATCTAGGATGTGAAAGTCATAAAACTGTATAGGGGTAGATCGTAAGTGCTTTTTCACTGCACCGGAGACTCGAAGATAAATTCATAGATAGTACTATACATATATGTACAACCACATAGTCTAATATATTGACTGACTTCATAGAAATGAGTATCCGCCTGAAGATTAAATACGTTAGCTCACATGAATTGAGCCTCTTTCTGAGTTACCAGTTACCAGTTCATATTTCAAAAAAGGCGGCACCTGTTATCTTTCTTGAATGGATATTTTAGAATCTCGCCTCACTATGCCGAAGTTAATTTGATTACTCATGACGAGAGTTCTATCGATCCCCATAACTTGTAAAATTGTGCGTTTTTTTTTGTTTTATAACATTCGATTACAATGTAATAGTACCAAAACGATTTTTGTAATGTTGCATCTAAATTTCTTAGTGTTGAAAGTTGTTGCGACAACAAATACAAATCATGATATTTCATTGAAAACGTGGTTTCTGTTTCTGACTCGAATGTTTTCTTGTATTTCTACGAATGATTCCCAATAGAATTCTTATTTCATTTAATCATATCTGTTCGTATCGAGTGAAATGTATTTCCTGTAATTCTTATAAAATGTATTTGAAAAAATCGTCCGGATTTTTCTAACGTGCAAAAGACCAGAAAGCTCCAACCGATCTATGCGTCTCAAAATACATATTATACAATTATATATAAAGTTAACTTCACCACGCGACAGATTAGATTAACGGTTATCCCGCAACGTTATCGAAAGATATCAAATTGAAAAAAAACGACCTCTGTTGCCAGATCGACCCACGGATGTGCGTCTTTTCACCTCCATCGCATTTGCTCATTTAAAACTTTTCAAGACGAGTACAATGATTCGAAAACTTTACGAAGATTGACCTGGTTTAATATTAATGCTTTTATGGATTCTATGCATGTTGATCTAATTTTTTTTTTTAATAAGGAAAATGTAAATTTCCATGGAAATGAGATCAAATCTTTATTTAATTTTATTTATTTCATGCAAATGTATATTTTGTCTAATATAATCACCAAAGTTTCGAGGTTGCTGTAATATTAATTTTTTAGTTTTGATTTTCTCGGTGCCGTGAAATAACGAAAAAAAACCTCTTGATTGTATTTTTATTGGTGTCTGGTGCATTGTAGAGTGGCAACAGCTTGTTTTTTTCGTTCCCTGTTAATTTTTTTCTGCTTTATAATAAGTTCTATATATACTGTGGGAGGAACGAAACGAGATATAGCAATCGTTGCATTTAGGCGTAATCAGTTTTTTATTGTATGCATGTGTTGACCCGTTAAAAAATGTTTAAGAGAGATAAACATTCTGTTTAGAACATTTACCAGAAGCTGAAGTCGATATGATGTGTTGTCCAATGGATATAGATACCCAAAAAATATAGTCAATTCAAAAAATTCCATGGTATCGCTATACAAATTTCGAAAAATTTCCTGCCCAGAGCATTTCTGAGGGGGACTCGTGTGCCAAGCTTTCAGACTCAACTCTATAGTTCGTAATCGAGCAAAAGCATCTCGCCATCTTTTTCTTCCTATTTTTCCTCTGCTTTTTAATTTTCACAGCTATTTCATAAACTCGTATCATCACGAGGGTATGTTGACTAAAGAAATAACATGTTACGACCAAAAGTAGTTGAGCGTTCGTGCAATTCCTCAACCTTGTAATAACGAGACACGTTATCTAACATGCACATCAAAATTTCGAACCAACGTCATCTCATAATTACTCATCAGCCAACATTCATAAGATATCATATCAAAAAAAGATCCTTGCTAAAGTCCATAAGTATGTTCGAAGATAAAATTGAACCATATTCGAGTGAATTTATTTAAAAAATCCGTCTCTCGATCAATTTTTCTCTACCTCATCTTTTTAGTTTAACAATTTCCTTGCATTTTGTTTCATTTTTTTTTTTTTTAATTATTTAGTGTAAAAGGTCTTTCATTTGCGCTAACTTAAAATAAAATTATAAATAGTGCAACAGAGATGCACATTTCACATTGTGTTTTGAATCGGGACCATTCGCCTGGTACAATTAATTAAAAGAAGCCTGAGACCTGAGCAAACACAAAATAAAAGACAACGTAACTATTCGTTACGTTAATTCCCGTAACGAATTCTCACACACGCTATCGAGGGGCATAACTTTTTTCCCTAATCTTCTCTTTGTCTCCGTCAGAATTCCGGAAAATCGTGACTCTTTTTGGGAATCTGTTTGAACGGCGCCAGGTCTTGGCTTTCTGAATGTCCGTCTGTCTCTCGTTTTCATCCATTTTTTTCTTTTTCTCTGTCCTTTTCTCTCTCAAGAATTTCTTGGCACGCTATCATAAGAGCCGTATACTTAACTCTCAGGCGGTGCACGGTGTGCTTTCGAAGTGCTACTACAAATTACGGGGCATAACGGTGTCGCTAATTAAAGCACCGTCGCGCGAATTGCTCAGTGTAAAATACCAGGAGAGAGAGAGGGAGAGAGAGAAAGGACGAGGGACATGGACACAGGCTGTGGAAGTGACACGCGCTTTAAAGGAAATCTCTCCCCCAACGCTGCACTGATGAATTTTTCGTCGCTGTATCACCGAAAGAAATGTTACTCCACTGTTGGAACATTCGTGCATATAAAACCACGACTATAAATTCTTCACTCGCGCGCTCACACGAATTACGTAGCTCGTATAGAAACAGAAAGAAAGATAGAGACAGAAATAGTATGAGAAAGAGAGAAATAAAGATGCATGAGAATACCAAAGCCATGGAGTTGCCCGGTAATGCATCTTCCTGGACGTTATATAAATATACTGCGAGCCAATCTGGAGGAAGTTCGAAAGCGCAGTTCTATCGTTTGGCATCCCTCGGTTTCATATTTTCGCCCAGGATGACTTTATATAGCAACCTTATTCCAAAGATCTATTTTCTGTAACCGTAAAGTTAAAACCCTCCATAGCTCGTATCAGAAAATAAGTAATAAGTTTTTTTCTTGCTTTTTTGAGCGAGTGCAAACGTTTACAATGTCACATGCTTAAATAATTCGGGATTTACTTCTTTTCTAACTCAAAATCTGTATGCGACAGACATGAATACAGAAATGAATTTGGCAATTTATTAATTCTTGAAAAACGTGAAAACTAAAGGTTACATTTCCTCTAGACTTTCAGTGAAAAACTCAAAGATCAAATGAATAATTCAACTATTTTCACAACGGTTTCAATTATTTTGCTTTTTCAAAACGTTTTAACTAGCATTTAATGTCACTTTTAGGCCACACAAGTTTTCCAAATATCTAGAGTCTGTTTAGTCTCGAAAAAAGGACACAATCCTCTTATTTGTTTGAACCTGACCCAAATGTGACACTCAAGTGGACAGAGACACAGTAGGAGAGTCCGGTCCTTATAAAACTTGAAGTAAAATGAGACTTCACTAACTTTTGATGTTCCAAACTTTCTCTTCTTCTTCTTCTTTATTCTCAATCTTTCCATGGGCTACGTTGGTGGTCACTGTTGTTATTATTATTTTTTTCAACGTTTACCGATACATGTAGTCAAACCCCAACTTAATTGTTTCTTTCGTCGCCACGTAGACGGACACTCGAACGGAACTAAGAAAAATTGGCTCTACCGGAGTTACGGAATAAGATGTTTTAACAAAAGTTCTACTGATTTGTGAATTTCCGCAAAAATTTAAAAATAAATCTATTTTTTAATTCTTATTAGCACTTCATTTAAAAAATATTTCTCGATATTTCTCAATATGAACATTTTTCACCTTGGATTTTATTCACATTTCGACGAATTTTTCAGCCTATAATTATGATGTTGTTCTACAACGAATTATATATATCGAATGGAATTCTGATATAATATTTTACTTAATATGGTTCAATCACTTTTCCTGGCAATTAAAGTGCCATATGATTAGTTGATTGAATTTTATGATTCATTTTGTACAAGGTTTGATTAACTGATGATCATTATTGAAATTTTTTTCTAGCGATATATACATAGAATCCCCCATATATGTTTTTACGAGAGGAAGTTTAAATGGTTGAACTGAAACGATGACGCACTATATCCATATGAGACCCTTCCTCACAGTGGCAGTTACATTCCTGTAGGACAATGAAAGGGACACGAAACGAGTCTTTTGAAATGGTGGTTATCGTTGACAATTCGCCTCTCGAGTGAAAAAAACAAACCCGGGTCCATTCACACATGAATTAACGACAAATTAACTGTGTCGGTTTCTCGATTGAGATTTACGAGTCCCACACCTACATTGACATCCAAGGTTACAGCACTGGATCACCGGATGGCTTGTAAAAATAATTCTCTTACCAATTACGTGTACCGCGACGTTTTAGGCGCATCAATGAAAAAATTAGATGAGATACGTACCTGAAACCAAAAGAAAAATAAACGTGTTACAAACGTAAAAATATATGGACAATAAAAAATCACGTATTTTACATACACAAACTTATTATTTTTCCTGTAAGCATACGTGATGGTTAAATTTTGTCCATCAGTTATAATTGGTCAATTTTATTTGTACTAATATTTGTATGATGAATATAAAGCGGATTTGGTAAAGTTCCAAGCCGTAATACATGCGATAAATTCCGAATGGATACATTTCAATAGGAAAAAAAGTTATAGGCAATGAGACGCAATATATGCAATTGGTGTAGCAGAATTTACGAATTCGTTCCCGGTAAGCTCGATTGACGTAACGCTGTTGTATTTGCATGCGGTCAATGAGATAAGAAGAAAATAAAAATGGACTGAACAATGGTGAATTAAGCTATTTGGAAATAATCCAATATTAGGCAGAAACGAGTCGAAAGTATGTAAAAACGAGATAAAAAGTCCGTAAAAGTGGAAGATAGTGAAACAGAAAAGAAGGAAGAAGGAAAGAAAAGTGCGGTGAACATCACGCACGGATCGTTACGAGTGTCGTGGGGCTTGGAAATACATGCGTTTCGTGTATATACGAACGAACAAGTAAAAGGGGAGGGAAGAGAAAGAAATTTTTATTCCTCTCTCGCGCGCGCATTTCGGTTGGGGGCCAAGTCACTTTGGCGGCTGGAATTACGCCAGTTTTACAACCCCGGTGTTCACGATGCCTCCCCCACGAGACTGTACAAGCCGCACCTACGTCTTTTCGGCCGACTTTATTTTTTTTTGTTCCCGCCCTCACTTCTCCTTTTTCTTTAGTTTCTCCTACACTCCAGTTTGTTCTCTGTTGGTCTGTCGACAAAACTGCTCGAACTTTTGGCCCGAGCTCACGACAAACTACAGAAGAAGGGTAGAAAAAAATTACTGGACGCTTCCCGACGAAAGAACCTCCGGAATATAACGCCGGGGAACAAAAAAGATAAAAAAAAAACGGAAGGGGTAGCAAAACGTTACTTGCAACGATCCAATCTCAATGTCTTTCGATATTTCAATGAAATAGTCTTTGGCGAAGATCTTAGACGAGCTTTTCCGATGTGGAAATCTTTCCAATAAATACATCGGTATCGTCCTTTATATATTTATATTTTTAGAACAGGAAAAAAATCTTCAAGGTTTTTGGCCCTTTTTGGGATTTGAGTTATCACATTAGTCTCGAGAAGGCTGGCTCCAAACACTGAAATACATTGAATTATACCTACAGAAAAAAAACAACATCAACCATCCTTATAGCCAGCGATCCACGCACTTTTACGGTTCTTTTAAATTGGCTCTGCGGATTCCCTTCTCGCCCGCTGGAGTTTCGCCAGCTCACAAGCGAAAATTCTTACTCAATTGCCAGAGATGCAACTGGCGTCATCGAGCAGCATTCTTTCACGACTCTTCTCGATGCATCCAAAGATATTCGCACAAGTGTGCATATTATAGTGATACAGGTATTAAAGTTAATAAATTTATTGTACATTTATGGACATTGTAGCTTTTCTCACTATAGAAGTATTAAAAAGAGTAATAAAAAAAACGTAACGTTTAGTTGCTCATGGAATAGTCCGAATGACTTAATTGTCATAAATTTTGACTGATTGTTAATTCAATTTATGCTTATGACTTTGATTTGACCTCATGCGATAAAATGTTGGGTAAGTATTTTTTCGAATACAACTACTTTTTTGTTCTTCAACAAATAACGCTTCTGAGCACACATATAAATATTCATAGAATTAACCGATACTCCTGTTCTATTCGTCATTTGCTGAACACCTTTGAGAACCAACTTTTGGAACAAAGCCAGCGGTATTTTTTGACGTTATATACACTCAGTCCCAACAGGGAATTTTCGACGTGCCAAGAAAGGATGAAGCCAACGATTTTTCTCAGTTGTTCACAGTACGGGAGACGAAATGTGGTGAATGTGTCCGTATGTGTATGCGAATGCGATTTGCATCCCGTGGGGGTATTACAAATCGTATAATGACGTGACAAGGGATTTCGCGCCGGGTGATCCGCACTATTCATTTCCGGCTCCTTTCCAGGTAGAAAGTATCGAATAAAGAGCGAGAGAGAGAGAGAGAGGGCGAAAAATAGCATTCGATTTGCAATTTAATGGGTTATAAAGAAATTAATCGAAAAGTTTATTGCTTTCGGCCTCAAAACTGGCATTGAAAATGATTATTTTGATGTTTCGCCACAATATTGAGAAGTTAAAATTGTCTACTTAGAAAATGAAAGATGAGGATTAAGTCTTTTTTTTTTTTTAATCGTCTTAACTACCATAGTTTACGAATGTTTAAGCAACGATAAATATTTCGCTAATAAATAGCTTCTCATCTTCGTATCGTGGATAAAGCATAGACTGAACGAGCCGGAAATCTATCATGAAATTTGATGCATACAGAAAAGATCACTCCCGCAAGTATCCGGTCAGACCATCTATATGAAAGAAACATCTATATAAGAGGAGAAAAGAGACGGAGAGAAAAAAACGGCGTTCCAACCGGAAAACTGGTTCGCCCACCCCGTCCCAAGATGAGATGCATACATGTGTCAAAGGCACGAGCCCTGGAAGGGCATCGCTTGTACAAGAAAACCTTAACGCGGCACGTATCCGAATATGCTTGAAAAAATCTCAACGCGATCCTCCCTGACATTGACAACAATGATTCTTCAAGATACGTCATTTTTCTCAATTAAATAGTCACCGGAACTTTACCTGACGAAAACGTTGAGTCGAATGATCAGAATCAATCGATAAATTCATTGATAATTACTCTCTGAAGTTTGAATCGCCCATCAAATACTGATTATTTCAAACCTCAGAAGTATCCCGAGCTACAAAAGCTGCTGCGTGGATTATTCTTGGTCCACAAATCTGTTTAGGGGTTACAAAGAATTATTAATAACAATCGATACGAAGCGAATCATGGGCATTATTTTCGAACAAAAATCTTAAAGCAAAATTCTACTTAATCATGTCGGTCGCAAGACCTACATACGAAATGCACTGGGAATTCCTCAGACACGAGGTTACATACATAGCAATATGAGGTCGCCGAACTCAGGAGTTCACCGGTCACCACCGGAGGTTCCGTCGGTCGCGCACTTGTCCTCAGCTGGCCTCAACTTCCATATATGGGGAGAGTATCCTCAGCTCTTCAACGGTGTCTTATATATACCCATATAAACACTATTATGTACACAACGTGTACAACCAGTGGTCAAAGATTCACAAGAAGCTGAATCGCGAGAAAAGTCAAGTCTTGCTAACTCTCGCCATATCAAGAGAAAATTCTCTCGAGGTACTTGTCTATAAGATTTTGTGGAAGTCTCGTGCCATCGGGTTTCTTCGATCTATAAATTAGCAACGTTTAGTGAATTTCGTATGTAGGTCAAACTTTTTTCTGTGGAAGAGGGAAAAAATTGAAAGAAATTGAAGGCGTAGAAAATGGCAAATTGAAAAATCTACGCTGTTACAAAAAATAGAGGCATTTCTTCGTTTATATTAAATCAATTGTTGACACGTGATAGAATATTCATTAAAATCAAAATGTTTTTGAACTTTCTCCACTATATGAGTCAGCAACATTTGTGTGATCATAAACTATCGATTTCCGTTTTTCTTACAAGAACAATGCTTTGGAGAATCTTTCGATTAACGTCGTTTTCAAAGAAATTTCATGGGAAATTCTTTTTTTATTTTTGCAATTTATGATTCGAAAAAATCACTATCAGCCCTAATGTATATTCGAAGTACACGAAATCCATTATAAATGTATAAAATACACTTGAACATCGGTGTCGGATTAATCGAGCTGGCATGAAAAGTCCCCGATGTTTAATTCAAAGCTTTTTCCGACCTCTGGTCCAATGGGTAAACGTTGAATCCCGTATTTTAACACACCAACGGGTTATTTAATTAAAAGATCCGACACGCCCGTATGTTCGTTTACTGATGCATCCGAGAGAATATTTTCCCTTCTCGGTAAATGGATTCTGTATGCGTAAAAATAAACGCATATTACATACGTGCGTGCGTGTACGTGTATCGATTGCTTCTTCGGAAAAAAATGTGAATCGAACAATTTACAGCGTACGCTGATGTGAGTTATGCCCTTTTGTTCGTTAACAAACGATTCATGTGTACACACGTATGTGGGTATATTTTTACGCAGTACACGCACTCTGCACACGGTTCATTACATTGAACGGAGTAAATCGTTTCGGAATACTCGCGAAGGGTAAAAACTGACACGAACAACGATTGAGCTAGAGTCCAGTGTGGAGGGAAAGAATGTGCGTATTCGATCGCATGCGAGAATTCCTTGTAAAATGAGGAAATAAGAACTCGATCTACTTTATTCGAAATCCATGCAATATTACTTCTTCGTATCCATCTTGCAAAATTTTTTATTCCATACAAAATATTAGTGAAATGAATGTTCAGTAAAACATGGAAGAAAGACGATCTCGAACATTTGAATGTCTGAAAGAATAATGTATGAGGATAAAAAAATTCTGGAATGCCACTCGAGATTTAAATGAATTCTTCTTATGATTGATTAATCTCATTTAGCTGGAAACTTGAGTGAATTCGTTAAATTTTGTATTCACAAAGAATTTTTGTAGACCATTGAAAACGGCAGAAGCGATCGAATGACATTTGCTGGAATGTTTTTCTGAACGTTTACACGGAAAATGCAACAGTGCTACTGCACTAAAACGACAAAAATCATTTCTTCGAATGCATCGTAAAACTACGGTCTAGCACGTCGCTTTACACATAGTTTCGGATAGAAAAACGAGAGGGTGTATTTTTTCGGCATCCTGAAAGGGACAAAAGATAACGATACAAGGATGGCGTCTTCGTGGCGAAGGACTGAGAATTTCTCACCCTTATTCCGGCTATTCTTTATAAGAGGAATCGTTCCCGGGAGCATAAAAAGTATTTGGTGTATGAGATTGTGACAGCGGATATCTCTCAGAGCTGGGGACGGGGGAAATAAGAATCATACATTGTGAGAAATTTTCCTCTGTCAGAAAAAAAACTTGTTATGCTTGAAATTGTCTTTTATCTTAGAATCAAAAGAACCTGGGACAGGTATTTATATTAAAATGAAATAAAATTCGATGAAAACGGAATCAAAGCTAAAAGTTTATTTAAGAATTCGTAAACTGGCGACAAATATTATGAGAACAATCAAAAGTCTCATTACTGAGAGCCAATAAAATTACGTAATCATCGCAATATTAAAAATTCTTGAACAAATGTACGTTTGTTTTTTAACGAACTACACATTTCTCGTGACCGAAAATTCTGCGATTGAATCAACGACATCTTCCAATAACATCAATTGCTATTGAATCAACGATTGCGTTATGAAGCTTATAAAAGATACAGTTTCATGTGCAAAGTATCGATGGAGGCTTATGTAAGAAGTGCAATCCTCGACCGAACTGACAAATGTTATTTTAACCCTAAAAGTTAAACCGGAATGGGGATTTAAGTGGGGTGATCAAGAGGGTTGCGTTTTTTCGTCTGGCTGCCATACTGAGATTGAATGGAGAGAATAAGATAAACAGAGATAGAGAGAGAGAGAGAGAGGGATAGAAAGAGATCGAATATACTTTGAGGCAGCTGATGACCATTCTTCTCCACAAAAACCTCCTGATATTCATGGGGGGTTGCAGCTTTATCTCCCTTTCCATGAGCACGACCTGCTGCTGCCACTTTACTACCCATCACATCGAATTAAAAAAAAAAAATTAGCTCAATGATTATGGAAACCGGATGGCACAGATGCGAACTTTGAGTTGTTTTCGCTCTCGGTTTCGAAACGAGGGAATCACCATTGGAGAGGCTACATATTGTCAAATTTATCCCCTGTTTTATCGCGCATTGAATCACCCGATATCATTTTCTAGCTACTGCTTCATATACTCGTTTTGTAGCATTTTCGAGAATAATAACCTCTTATTTTTGTTCGATTTTTACAACAGTATGTTCAAAGAAAAATCGATAACAATTCGACAATTTTTTGCGTCCAGATTCTACTATTTCTTTTATTGAAACACATTTTTCGAATCATATTGTAGCGTTTCGATACCCATATATAGTCACGAGCAAATAATTGACTACAATAACATCTTAATATTTTGATAACATTTATTTATACGATGTTGCAATGTTTTAGGTATTTTCTCACTGAAACAGAGGTATCTCGATCTAACTAAAATCGGGTCTTGCACGCATATGTCATCGAGAGAAAAAAAAAATTTCGTAAACATGCGCAATGTATTGCCTCGAGGCGTCGTACTTTGTAGATACTTATATACAAAAGCTTGCAAAAATAAATGAACGTATATATCTATATGCTTAAACATAAGGTAAAAGTAACGAGTATATAGTGTACCGAGAATCGCGTACATCGAGGGCCCATATAAGGCCCGGGGACTCGAGGAGAGCGGCTTTTAGTCTCGACACACAGACGATCGGGCGAGCCCTCTGTACCGGCACCACTCGAAGTTAACTCGACGTCCATATACACATTATTATTACATATTGTATACGTATATACCCATGAGTTGAATGTATATCAGAAGTTGCGCAATGTTTTTGCTCTCGCCTGTTGAGAATTCCTTCGCTTGTATGTACCCATTGCCAGTCAGGTTAAATGCGTTAAAGTCAGGTTGAATAAGCTAACGCATATTTGATCACCACCCGATCGACCCTTTAAGGAACTTTCGAATATTAAACATGAGTTTTATTGGTACATGCATGTCTTTATTTGGTTTTGTCGAGGTAAAAAGAGGCTCAAATGACGAATTAAATGTGCAATGAATCCTGCAACGCTCCTTGGTTATTTTTCCAACTATCGGAACGAGTCAATTTTATGGGAAAGCAAGAAAAAACGGGAAATCGTTTAGAAACAATGTTTATTTCCTCCTTTAATTGATTAGTCTTCATTACCAAATCACATGACTGTAGAGATTTTTGCCGTTCGAATATGACATTGTCAAATGTATGAATCAATCATTATCTTCTACCGTTTATCGAGATAAACTCGACATCTTGAGGTCTCAGAGAATGATGATACGGCAATAAAAAATAAATAAATAAATAAAGAGAGAAAATAAATACAATCGAGTATCGATTCCCACTATTGTCTGAGGAGATGCGGAGAGAAAAAAAAACACTGGAGAAGATCGGGACGAAGAATCGCAAAGGTAGAAGGATGAGAGAAAAGGACAGTCGCAGGAGAGAACTCACAGGTGTCCCGCCGCTGGCGGCTGCGGAGGTATACAGTAAAACCCCGCAGAGATAACTTATATCTTTTTCTATTTGTGTGAGTGTGCCTTCGTAGGTACTATTTGCTGGCGTGTCGGCCGTAAACGACATCCTGTGTCTGGCAGTTCCACGGCCGCAAAGATCGTTTCGTGGTCGCAATAGATCGTCATTTTTTTTTGTATTATAGTTCTATATATTAAAACACGTATTCATATCAACGATTCCAAGTTTTAAGGACATTTCCCACATTATTTTGCATTCACATCAACTTTGTGTGTACGCCCTTATTGCAAACATCAATCAATGGAATCATCATCAAATGTCTCTTCGATATTTTTCATTCAATAGAATTATCTTCATTGATGTTGATTATAATTTGTGAGAACATTTTTTTTTACCTCACGATCTTCGCTGGGAACCCTCCAGAAAATTTGGAAACAAACTTTATCTAAAATATTTTCAGTCTAAATGGTGGTACAATGTATTAAAACGTAAAATCTGCGGCCATAATATACGTGGAAAAGGCACAACTGTGGCGTGTGCTGCTCTTGTGGTTGACGCTGCTCAAAGTTTTCCCCGGCATAAACACATATTCTAAGATATATAGTGAGTCGTTCTCACAGTCAGTGCGAAAAGCAAACGAACCTTTCGCGCGCGCCCTCTTTAAATAAACTCGAGATTACAAAGGCCTCAACTTTGCTCTGAGAGGGTGACTCTAGGTTAATTATACTGAGGCGACTGATGCTCGACATCGCAACCCTTTAACTTCCTGGTTTCTTGATTAAAGTACACACTCTGATGATTCATAAGTATACTTGACACGAAGAAAGTGAGAAATTATATATTCATCTTTTCGTGAAAAATGGAGCAAAGTAGTATGACTAATTATGTGAATACTTCAGGTTGACATTTTCAAACCATTTCACGTACGACGTCGTTACTCACGATGGTTGGGCATCTTTTAATATTTTTCTTCCTTGAAATTGATTAATTTACACAGAAGACCAAATTTTTTATAGTTCCTACCACGATTCTTGACGAATAAAAAATAAATAGAACAATTTGTGCATCTATTCGTTAAATGTTAGTTTATCATTTACGATAGCGAATGTAAAAACGTGATCGTATATAGTGGAGATACAAAGAGGGGAGATCGAGTTAATCGGATGGAGTCCGTAAAATATCGTTTTACTATATTTAAAAATTGAGAGTGCAAACTCTCATCCCTCGAAAGCTGGCGTTGCAGCCTCGGGTACTCTTAAAAAAAAACTGATACTCGGACAAAGCTTCGGAAATCACATATGAGCTTCTGGTGCGTTATGCAACGAACAGAAAACTTGTGTACATATCGTGCGGTCCGCCTCAAGAGAGAGTGAGAGGAAGGACACATCTGTGCACTAAACTTATCCACTCAGAGAATTTGGGCTTTCGTTCTAAGCGGATTAAAAATTAAGGGAGTCCCGTCTGGCGCTGCTCTGAGGGTGAGATTATGGCCGGGTGTCCGTTTATACCTTTTATCCCTGATCCCCTTTTACATCCTCTTGGCACTCTCCTGGTATCGTTATCAATAATATAATAATAGCAATAAAAACAACAACAATATCGTTGATGATTGTGTGTCCATTTTACAAGCTCGATTATTATTACAGCAGTCCCTCTTTACTTTTCCGGAAACGAATTATTTATAAATGAAACATTGTAGGTTATACAGACCGTTAATAGTCTGTACAATTCTTTGCGCTGTTTTGAATGATGAATAATTGAAAGAATAATGCGACTCCATCAACGAACGTTTCCCACATTCCAAAAGACTCAATTTCTCGACTGAGATGGAAAGTGATCTGACAGCCCGTATAAAAATCGCTATAAAGGAAGCTGGAGAGCACTTTCTTTGCTAAAACCTTTTTTTTTATTCTCTTTTCATTTCTTATTCTTTCTGAAGCTTGTCATGGCATCGATTAAGGATCACGAGCAACTGTATATCGATACGAATTAAAAAAAACTGAAAAAATTCTCTCTCTCTCTCTCTCTCTCTCTCTCTTTGATCCAAACGTCTATTCTCTCTCTCTCTCTCTCCGTCTTGCAAGTAAGTAATGAAAAATATATGTCCCACCGTAAAAAAAATATTGGTAGCCAGTTCATCGAATAGGGCACAATGGAAATGGAAAAACCTGCACTGTCAAGGACAGCATTTAAATAAAATTCAATGTGTTTTTATTGTCAAAGAAATCCCTTGAAATATAAAGTTTATGTTAAATGGAAACAAAATTTTTATCCATTTTCACACCAAGATCTCGATATACCACAACATCAAGGGCTAATGAACTTGCAGTTAAAAACCATGTGTGCGTGTATAACTTGGTGATACCCGCGTGTTCTTTTACGTACGACGAACCGGTAAGGTCGTCTCGTCTCGTTGCTCTCGTCACTGACGAGCCCAGCATCCATTAGTTGTATATGGCGTTCCTACGCTAGTCAAGAGAGAGTCCAGTTCTTAAGAAATGGTGTATACGTTTTTCACCATCGGTTGTTGTCGCGCCATCACGCGTTTCTCTCATCTTGATGAAACGACAACGCTTGATGTAGTGAAGAAAAAAAAAATAATTGTGCCTAGTGCACACGCAGAGCACGTCTCGAGAGAGAGACTCAACCGAGAAATCTTTTCGATCTCCCTGATAAATTCAGTTGAATCTGATATATCGTGTGTCTATAACATTTTGCGAGATTCATCGAATAATAAGATTTTTATTTT
Source organism: Campoletis raptor (assembly GCA_948107755.1). Lineage (NCBI taxonomy): Eukaryota > Metazoa > Arthropoda > Insecta > Hymenoptera > Ichneumonidae > Campoletis > Campoletis raptor. The sequence goes on from OX403622.1 coordinate 14,163,770, forward strand.
GCCTGAAAAATAGTGACGACGAGAGAATAAATTTTCTACTTATATTTTACCATTTTCGTTATTGTAATAACTTATTATTTTCTAAAAGAATTCTAAAAGAATATTTACAAAAATAATAAACTTTCTCTCTCTCTCTCTCTCTCTCTCTCTGTCTGATTTATTTACATATTTATTTATATTTGACCATTAAATATATTGAGAAGCTTCCTAAGTTCCGATTTCTCAACTCTCGTATATTGACTCCAAAACTTCGTCAACATAGTCAGCCTCGTGAAGAGTGTTCTGTCGCTGGTGATGACTGTCTCGTCATTCGATTCGATCCATGCATCGCTGCACCAAGATGCAACAGCAGCAAGGGAAGCAGATCCGTGGAAGCTGCGCTCCTCACGCTCGTACGTGCCTTGTAATCGAGGAGACGTTCTCTGTATTAACAATCTTGGGCTCTTTTCTCAACACGAATACACACACGAACACAAGTGCGCAGATAGAGCCTCTGGCTCTTTTTCCTGCTTTCTTGCTCACGCACTTTCTCACAGTCCCTTATGTTGTCCCACTCGCTTTTCTTATGCCTACACGATCGCTCGAGGGCACGTTTTGCACGATGATTGTCCTCTACTTAATGCATTATATACATATATGTATTATATATTGTATGTTTTTTTCTATAGATATACACAACTGAAAAGGTACATAGAGATCGCATGTGAATTCGCAACGAGAGAGGGAGATCGATGAACCGATCCATTGCAATTATTCACAAACGCAACAAGATGGAGAGAAAAAGGAAGAGAGAGACAGAAAGAAAGAAATTCAACAAGTGCATATTTACGGTGAGTTAAGAATGACTGATTACTTGTACTTTGTGACGCTACGAAGTATATAAAAATATGTATTCATTACCTCTTTAATCATTACTATTCATACATTTCACGCGATCTGTTTTCAAGCATGTTTTTTTAGCAACAATTTTTTTTTCTATTAGAATAGTCCAAAGAGTGTTACATTAATTTCAACACAAAAATCGTTCGCAAAATTTGGAAAAATCACCTTTTCTTTGAACGTCTAATATCAAAATGATTCCTTTATTTTGATACGAATATCGTGATAAGAATTCCGAATTATGTACATTATACTCTATTATTGTTTTGAAAATTGAAAGCATCACTTATAAGATTAATCAATATTTGTCTATCGATAAAACTTTGATACAAAATTTCACCATGCAAGCTATGCCATGACGCGAAATCAAGCTGGTGTACGTAGAGTCTTATTATATACACAATTCTTTTATCCGGAAGCGGAAGCAGTCGAGGAGCTTCCCTCGAGCGTACGAAACGCAACACCGAGTGGCTACTCAGTATTTCTCCTCGATGAAATGCAAGTGGCTTTATATTTATTATGTGTATACACGTAGATATACAGATATGTTTTTAAATTATGTCCACGGAAGGAAATGACCTGAAGATCCCTAAAAAATAAAAACCGTTGGAATTTTTATCTCCATCGTTTTTTTCGCAATTAAAAAATTCCTACTTGCGCACCTGTTCTCCACCTTGTTCTCAGTTACTTCATCGATGACCTTTTTTTATGGTGGTCTTCCTTATATACGATTTTAAACCAAAATTTCTAGACGCACGCACTTGGTTGCTTTCTTTTTTTGTATGTTTCTACCATCCGTTATATTTTGCACAAAATGCTGAAGGCAACACGCAAAAACTTCCGTTCCTCATCGGCATGGACTTCGAATGACTTTTTACATTGTTGGGTTTCTTTTATGTAATTATGAATGACCCTGGCCCCGAGTTCTCGACGGTTCGAAGTCACGCATCGTTGGAGAAATGTATAAATGCACGTCAATATGGTGTTACATAGTTGACCCAGAAATTGGGAATTGTGATTATCGAGCATCCGTTTTGACTCACATTTATATTAATTATTTTTTTTACTTTTACCAATTTCTCGGCAATGGTTATTGAACCTCGACTTTCCCGGAATGTTCTTGCGTGTTTTCTGCCCAATAATTCAAGTTCATAAATAATCCATCATCACGCAACCGTAGGTGACGTGGCCTGATTGAACTTCAAAGAAAGAAAGGTGAGGACGGACAGTGAGAAAGAGAAAAATTATTCATTGTTCGGAGTGTTTCTTTTTTCTTTTTCATCGAACGAATTTTCTGCGGAACTTTAACGTCTCAGTGCTTATGGACGCCTATTTATAATTTGAGACTGTTAAACCCAGTAGCCCAGGTAGACCCCCCGAAGCCTATTTCCCATATCTCTATTCATAGTACCGCGGCCACGTTTAAATTTAAATCGACTCGACAACGCGATTGTACGATATATAAATACTAACGAATGAAAAAATTCATTCACTCGAGATCAGTGAATATTCAACGTTTTTTTAATCGAAAATATCCAAGAGTAAAATATTTGAATACGGAACAAGTGGACCCTGAGATAACGCCTTTTCGATGAGAGTATTCAAAATAAAAAATTCTTGTATATTTATATTCGAGTTTCTACAAAACTTCGTTTGAATTGAAGAATAAAACTATTGTTTCAACAACGATCGCAAAATACTTGAATGAACTCATTCCAAGGTATCAATTAATGGTACATCATTGCCCACAAGGGTTGAATGACACAGTAGAAAGAGAACAAATTTGTTTAAAGTATTTAATAACGTTCTGGTATCGAGAAAAATTGAGAGTCCATATTAAAAGCCCTTTAGAAAAGTGGATTGGAGAGCTTTTCTCTTTGAATCATACCCAATGCTGTTGGTTTTCATTCCTATTTGTAAACTTTACTTGTGAACAGTTGGACACATAACTTACAATTTACGATTTAACACTCCTAATGCAATTTATTTTACTACCTCTTATTTCCAAAAGCCTCTGATTTTCGAATCTGTGTACCATTTATATATAAAAATATGCATTACAATATGTATATTTATATATAGTAGTATTCATGGAAGTGCCTGATCAACTTGAGCTTTTTCGTTCATGCATTCTATCGGGTCTTGAAATAATCCGTGAGGATCTCGATTTCCCCAGCGGCAAATCCTGATTTATTATTCCACGGGGTTTGGATGGAAATGTACCACGTTTCTTCCATCTCTATTTTATACATATTATAGATGGATACAGGCATACATATCGATAAAGTGGAAAATCCATGGTCATATATGAAACAAGTCTAATACAATGCGTGCGTTATCGATTGGATTTTATTGCTTCGCACTGCATCTCATTTATTCATGGTGATAAGTACGCGACCACATGTGCGTGTGTCTGTGTTCACTCTTCCGACTAATAGAAATAGACATTTCTCGTCTGGGAATTTTTTTGGAATTTACAAAATTGATTCATTATCTCTTGGCTTATTATATTGAAATAACGGTCCGGTTTTATTCAGAATCGTGTCAACGACACTCATGCAATTCCGGTTCGTCAAGATCGAACTTACAAACTTGAATCTTTCTATCAAATTTTTCATATCTTTTTCCTCCGATGCACATGTTGCTTGAAACGAATCTATAAAAATGATGGATGTCAACTGAAAGATTGCCTGAGTCTGTTCCACATGGTGTATGGGAATGCGATACATTTCATATGGTGAATAACTTGTAGATTTTAGGACACGTGTCATAGTTGAAACGATTACTTGCTTCTTTACGAAGATACGAGGATTGAATTGATTTTGGTCTAGACGGAAGAGTCAACTTCAATATAAAGAATATATCAATAGATTTAGGAATATATTATTATGCAGAATGAGCATTTTCGATGCGAAAAAATGGGTTATTCCTATAAATAGATAAGTAAATCTTCAACGAACTCAACATAGTTTCAGAACTTTGAAAAATGGATGAGTGTGGTTTAAAAATGTGGATGTACATCGAATGGGATTTAGATTTCGGCGTAACTCAAAGAATTTTCCTCTGTACAGAATTCTACAAAAACTAAATGAATTTGTGTCACGACCAGTTGAAATTGTACTCAAAGAAAAGGAGACTCCAATGCATGAAAAATCGATTATTCGATTGTGCAATTGGGAATTGTTGTTAAGCCGTAAACTGAAAGCTAGTTTCATAATAAAAAATAATGAAATGAGAGAAAAAAGAGAGAGGAGAATGAGCAGCAGGAGGAAGAATGAAGTCAATCCATAACTTTTCCCGCTCATTCATCGGCAATTTGGATCCATTCACTCGGTCGGGGTTCTCGAACCGCAACATCATTTTTGCAACGCAGAAATGAAATGAAGGAACAACAATGGAATCACATGTATTGGAGTACTGGGAGGGTGTTTCGGGCGTGCACGAAGCATATCGCGTTTTTGACGGACCCAAAGACCTAACATCTGCCCATGTTTTCGATTCTACCTGGGCGGGAGACATCCTGTTTCTATGTGTATGTACATGTATGTATATATAGTATAAGTACAAAGAATACATGCTCACGAAACTCGCTTATTTTTGTTTGTGCTCTAAATCTTTTCTCTCTATCTTCTTTCTTTCTGTTTTTCTTTTTCTTTTTAGGCAGATCTCAAATCTCCATTATTTTCGAGTGCGACACATACAATAAAAATCCTCAGCCCTCTGTATATGATATTTAAGTATCCATCGCGTGCTCCATAATATATTCATGATGTGCATGAACGTAAAAAAGCATTCGATACATAATAATAATAATAACAATGGAGGACATCATTTTTCTCTTCCTTCCCCTTTTCTGTGCTCTCGCCGGATGTTCAAAGGATAGATGAGCATGTGTCCACATATGTGTCTATATCATATATATGTATATAAACATAATAACTATATTAAGGATTGCGAGATCGAACGGGAAACTTCCGTCACATTCATAGTGTCGAATAACACATCATTTATCCGTGTCGCTTTTTTTTTTAAATGCAACAAATAAAAGCAACCAGATAAGCGAATAAATATATCGAATGTGGTGACCTAAATTTTTCAAGAACTTTATAACACAGTGCGATAAACATATGCACAAGTAACAAAATTTATTTTATACATTCACCATCTTGTGACAGAAAATCCGGGTTACATTTATATCCCCGCAATAACAATAAAAATTGCACATTCGCCGTGTCGAAACTGTGAGAGTGGAAAACTCACCCCTCAGGGTGTACTCAATATTTTTCACTACATTTGACCTACATTCAGACCTCACCCTTTTTTTACGATTATATATACTTGATCCCAGGAAGAATGAGTCGGTTAAAGTGGCGAGAGGCTTTAGCGGACATCCCTGCGATTGCCATCGTAGCTGAATGAGAGAGAATTGAAGCTGAGAAGAGGGTGGCAATAACCCCTGAATGGAACGCAAAGTGCGTGACACGTGCGTGGTCGAATTCTACGCAGTATTGTATATAGACAAACATATACACACACGTACAGAGATATACATATGTAAAATGTACTAAATTACTAACAGCCGGCGCATCCATTGCGGTCTGCACTAATAATATTGATGTCGTTGTAGGGGTTGGTACACAAAAGCCAGGAAGGTTTTGGTGTACGTTGAAATGCACTTTACTATTATAGCACCTCGAGTGCTCTCAGTTTAATTTATCCAACTGAAACAAATCCTCCTTCCACTAACTTGTTGAGTTCCAAATGATCATCGCATTGAATTACAGAAGGCTTTCAAACGCTCAGCTAACAAGCCTTTAACAATAGTAGCAGGACGTTAATCAAATTTACATACGAAATGAGACACTTTCCTTCATTTTTAGAAATTTTTTTCCTATATTTGGAACTTTCTTTTGTGTTTTTACTGTTTCTGTACACATCCTTGTGTGTTTTCATAAACCGGTTCCACTTTTAACCCCACTGTATTGGCACTCTACTTTTCTTGGTTCTATCCCTTTTTGCACGATATACCCGCAGATATACCCGCAGGTCACAGTCACGCTTTTCTAGTGCACTGCTGTGAAAAATTCGCACAAGGGCTAAGGCAAATTATAGAAAATGCTACACTTCATTTTTAACATTATCTTTACTACGGTTCGGTTGATTAGCACGTGACTAAACGGTTACTCAACCCAGTATTGACCTCACCCGAGGCTGCTTCGTTTTGGGGATACTTGAAACCACTCAGTAACCCCGCATTTATTATTATTATTTGTAAATTATTATTATCATCGTTCAATTTCGTTTACAATCCCTTTTTGTCAAATGAAGTGCCAAATATAGATGCATAAATAGAAAATTAATAAATTTCGAATGAACTAACGAGTTGGACAATATTTTAAGAGCAATTGAAACCTCGTGAGCCGTTAAATACGTTGGATTTAAAATTATAATGCTATGGGGAATCGATGACTATCGTAAAATCGAAACAGTGAACCGTAAAACGAACATGTGTATTTTATCTGTAAATATATATATATACATTTATATACAAATGTTCTTGACAGCACAACGGTAAAGAGTTACGGTTCGTCAGTTTTTCCTATCGAAGGGTTGCTTCCTCCCCTTAGCCTGACGATCTCTTGAAAAGCCTCGAGTGTTCGACCCCCTAAGCGCTTAAACCGGAAGCGCGAGTGTTCACAAGGGAAGGTGCCAGTTGGCAGTGTGAGAGATTTTGGTCACGTATAGCAAGCGACCTCTCGAAATTCTCTTTCGCAAAGTCGACAGTGCACCCTCTCTCGATTCAACCCTCGAACCACACGAAAATCGTACGCTGAATATCAGATGGATATTTTTGCGCGAAGTGAATTTATCGTTCACACCGTGTGCGCTAACTCTCGATCGACTTGTACAACGTATACGGTGGTCATTTTGCCAAGGGTTGTCACCCTTCAAGATTTATTATATCTACAAGCTTACATCTACACCAGAAAATTACCGTTATCACAACCCCACCACCTTGCTAAGGAAGTAGAATTATACCAAATTGCGACCATCATTCATTTTGTAATTTCCAAAATTTGAGATCAAATAAGCCGACAATACGCCCCTTATAATTGTTCAATTTATTTAAATGGAGCCTCTCAACGGATTGGATTCTTTCAATTCTATATATGAACAGAAAAAGGATCTTCTATGGGTTGGAAATTTAAAGTTAAATACGTTTAGAATAAATGATTGAAGAATTTCTGATGCACTTTTAACTGCACTTTCAATTATTTGCATTCATCATTGAACGTGTTTTTAGAATTAAAATAAAACAAATGTTCACAAAGATCGTTCCTCCATGTTTTTTTTTTTTTTTTTCACGATTTGATGAGACTGTTTAATCCACGAGAAAACAAAGTTATCTCATATCGAAAGGTAGTTGAGAAAAACGAAAAAATAAAAATCATATGCAATTTTCGAAATATGTTGGCGGAAGTAATTTGATGATGTGATTGATCACATATTGTAAATGCAAACAAGAAATATTTTTACCGTCGGGAACATATACGTATTAGAACAATAGAGCAGAGTTTTTTTTTCCAATAGTTTGTGAAACTTTTTTGCGGGTATTGTCTCCCTTTTTCTTTTCATCTTTGTTTCTTCGACGTGCTCTGTCCCTCTCGCTCTCTGGACGGTCGCGGGATGTCAATAACCTTGGCCGAGCTCGCGTCTTTCGCGTGGTTAGGTCCTCTTTTCCCTTCCTTCGTCGTCGTTCATGTTCGACCCCCCGATGAACCATGATGGCTCTTGCAGCCCCTTACCGCACTCTCGGCTCGTCTGTTACCGTCGTATAACCATCGTCCAATAAAACAAGGGAGAGGCAAAAAAAATCGGAATTCTAAAGCGGGAAAATAAAATTAAAAACAAGACAAAAACTAACGGGAGTTAATTGGAAAAATAAAAAACGTAAGTGTGAGTAAAAACAACGCGATACGACAGAGCTGGAGGTTTTTGAAAGGGCCGATGGTGGCAACGTCACCGCCACTCCGTCTACCGCCATGGGAAACCCACGAGTTTGCAACCTCCTCTCCTCTCTCCGGACTATCTATTGTCCGTTTTACTCTAACGTTTGTATTTCACGTATATGAATATACACAGGAGATTGACGCATAAAATTGCAAGGGTGGAGAATTAATGTTTGAGGGTGTAGCTGTGTTTTAACAAAATTTCCGAGTCTCGGAGCGAGCCTGCCGTCAAACGAATTTCCGATAGCTCCCGTTTTCTTTTTATTCCTCACTCTCTCTCTCTCTCTCTCTATTTCAACTGCCCCGCTCTCTCTATGCTCCTGTGGGAGCTTGTTCATCCAAGATTCCTCCCTTTTGCTCTTTTTCAACCCCTTTGACTGTCGTTTACTACGTTAGCGTACAATGGTTAGGCAACATGGGCATGGACCATACGTCAACTGGACCACCCTCTGGAAAGCAAAAGCATGTAAATATTCGACGAGTAAAAAAAAATCGAATCCGATTAGTTAAAAAATAAACCATAGCGATAAAACTTCCGACGACCCCAATTAACTTGATTCCAACTTTCGTAGCTGGCCGTAAATAAAATTTCTGGAGTCCACTAACATTTTTGGAGGCTGTCCGTTAATTTCAGTACATTTTGTTCATTTCTCTATTTAAATATTTATTTAAGCAACAAATAAAACTTCTAGTCTGATGATAAAATAATTCACATGCCATTGATAGGTCATAAAAATAAGATAAAACTTGTCCTTTATCGTCATTTGAAATACGATCTTGACACAATGGATTTTTTAATATTCTGTTTTTCATCTGGGTGGTCTCGAGGCCTTACTTCTCAAAGTTTTCGTGTTTGCTAGATTTTGCTCTTATCTCTAACATTGTCGAGGCGTCTATAATGTCGAGTAGATAAGAACGACAATGAGGGAGAGACGTGCACACAACACCCATGCACATACATTGAACATTATCGTGGTTCCTTGACTTCCCTCGTACGTGTGTGGTAATGTCCGGTGTCTGTTCTCTTGGCTCGTGCATAAGCCACTTTCAACCTGTATATGTATATTCTTCTTTTTACTTTGTGTATTTTCGTATTCGTTTGATACGTTTGCAATACTGGCAAAGCGACTCCATACCATAACAGCTTAACATTATGTACAACGGAGCTGTTCGACCTGCCATACAGGCAGGTGTTATCGCTTTCTTTCCCAATGTGTATATATGTGTATGTGTCCATACACGTATTCTCGACAGTTGCCAGAGGGCTCACACCTGATTACCATTCCACGGGTAGGCACGCGTTTAACAGAACAATATTTTTACTCATTCACCTTGCGTTCTTCAAACCCTATAAATGAATAAATGGAATAAATGAATAAATGGTTCGATGTATAATACTGAACGAGTTTAATATAATTATGATGTGTATGAAAATTCCGCTCCACAGCAATATAATTGAATGGAAAAACAGAGCACCTTCGAAACGGTATTTTAAAATAAATTTTATAATGATTGTAGCATCTTCTTTGAAGAATCATTTAAAAAGATTTTTTCAAAACGTTTTTGCTTCACATTATGGGTTCCATTTATGTATAGGTACAACAGGCAAGAGAAGGGAGAGAGAAAGAGAGAACGAGTGTGTGCTTTACATTCGAGGGTCGCAAATTGACCTAATCCTTGCTACTACTCTCTCTCTCTCTCCTTCTTACAACCCCGTCATCTTATTGTGCAGGACAGCAATTCACGGAAAGTTTTACGATTTTCTCAGCAGTGGCGCCTCGCTGACTTGCAGCTTTCTTTCTTCCGCTCGTATTGACAGAAGATCTCTGTCGCCCTCTTTTCTTCTGTCTCTTATTAGCCCATGTGCAAGTCGGAAAAATTCTCCGAAGAAACCCTCCACGATTTCAGCCATGAAGACCGCGAGAGAAGCATTCGTCGTATTTTTTTCCTCTCGTACTATATATCGTTATTTTTCTTTTTCCTGGACTTGTCATCACGTTGACAAAAGAAAGGAAGGAATAAATTGGATCAAGAGAGCTTACGAGAGGAGCATTTTTTCCCGAGATTTAAAGTCAAACAAAATTAATTTTCCTTTTCCTTCATCCGAATTATGTGAAAAACTTAAATCCTAACGACCAAGGAGTAAAAAAAAAAACGTCGTGAAAATAAATTCGAAAAAACCAATTGCCTTCATCTGGTTCCTTAATTTTTTTTCAGACCGGAACGGAGGAGGATTGTGAGAACAACAAAAAAATCTTGAGTGCATCTCCCAACTTTTTCCCTTTACCATTTTAGAAACGAAGTGTCCCCCCACAAAATACACCCTACAGCATGTCACCAAAAGACACTAAGAAAAATAAACCACGCGGTACAAACGTGGTGTGCATACCCGGGACTGGTATTGCATTTATCGTTTTTTTTTTCCATCTTTTGTCTCGAAGGATCCCCCCTCCCCAGCTCCCTGTTGATATCTCGTTGAAACAAGCGTAAGTGGCTATAGGTATTTGTACTCAAATGAAATTCACGTCACGGTCACAATAAGCTCGGATATAACGTCAGAAATAAAATTGGGCCAGAGCCCAATTTCGGCTGCAACGGTCTTTGCATTTTCAAACGGGGGGTTATCTGGAGCTCTCTGCATACCCCTGCATATATATACACCTATGAACAGTCTTCATATAGACAATATACTTGGGGTGGTGTATACAAAAATACACAGACATACATATATGTATATAAATATATTCCTACTATAAAATACAATATTGTATACCAGACGACGAGTTTTATAGCTGTCGCCTCTTTCACCCCTCGATCTCGTACTAGCCCTAAAACTCGCTCTTTATTTTCTCACTCGTCGCCTCTGGCTTCTTTTGCCCACTTCCGTTAGCCAGCTGGTATACACACGCACAAGTCTTTCTCCCTCGCGTTCTTTTCGTCGCTGTACACACATCTATATAGTTGTATATATGCATGTCGTATGTATTTCTGAACGTTTCAAGGAGCAGGAAGGAAGATGTGTATGCAAGAAGAAGAAGAAAACTACGTTCTGTGGTTTTATATGTTGGTGGGAAAAAAGATAGAAGGAAAATTACTAACGACAGACGTCATATATGCACATGGATATACTATATACGTCTACTTTTGTGTGTGTGAATATGAAGACGGAATGTGCTCCAAGGGTGGCTCGTCCTGTAAGGAGGGTTGACCGGATCCCTCTTTCTGCGTTGTTTAATTTTAGCCACAGCTAAAGTGTAAGAGAGATCGGGAAAAATGGGATGGCCTGCGCCACGTGCTCACAAGAAAAGCGTGCTATATACTTCCCCTTCTTTTCTTTAAGGATAAGGAAACGCGTGCACTACCAAGTAGGTTCTCGCAAGGGAAAACTACGTAGAAGATAAATAGAAAAATAACTGAGAGTGTGAAGAACCCAAAGATAAATGAATAATTTGTGCCTAACTACAGTCATTGGTAAAAGACATAAAAATAGAAACTTCAACATTTTAGAAGAGGTTTTTTTTTCTATATACACACAATGTGAATCTGCTTTGATAAAAAATTCAGACACAGAGCACATTTACATGTCAGTGAATAAAGAGTGTACCCCGTTTTTTTTTACCTGGTATTGGCGCGTGGAGACTTTAGAATCTCATCTAAGATCGAGAGTTAAGATTTTCCATTCTCGTGCCTTGTGCTAAAGTAAAATGTGTATCGATTTTATCATTCTAGCATCCCTAATGTGTTCTGTCTCTTACCTGCTCAGGCAGCATGTTCGAGGGGAATGAAAGAGAGTACTCGAGCTATACAGAATTGCTAAGTCCTTAGCCATATTTTCACGTTGATTTATCTCTAAAAGCTTCTTTTCTTAGTTACTCTTGACAAGATGCTTCAGATATTTTCGTCTCTGCTTCCTATCTTCTTTTTCTTTTCATATGCTTTTTTATATGAGGGCTGTGATTCATCGTTTTTTTTTTCATTGCTTTTTTTATTTGACGTTTTTTTCTTTTTTATACTACAACCCGACTAATTATATCGGGCAAGAGGAAGATAGAATGTCCAAGATATTTTGTTTATCCTCTTCTCACCGAAAATCCATTTTTCTTTCTTATATCGATTATTATGAAAAGTAAAAATTCTTTGATCGCTTGTAACGAACGTAATTCATCGAAACAATGGCAATAGATTTGTCCAACACATTAAGTTAATGGCGTTTATTGATTGGAACCACGAATATTGCGTGTGGCAAATAATTTCGATAAAAGTAAAAATAATTCCTACCCTGGAGTGGCTTCGATTTATCATTATGCTGTTCACAATTTATGTCCTCCAATTCTAGCAAAAATATTTGTGTTGGCGGAAAATGTCTGGAAAATCTATTAGGCATATGTTTTAGAAAACCGATAGAAGAAACAAAATTTCAAAGCAGTCGTCGAAAGTTTTGAGCTGAAATGTAAGACTAATACGAGTGGATCCCTAATCTCCGTCTATTTTTGTGAGTGAATATACACAAGATGGCTTCCAAAGAACTGAGAGGGAAACGAAATAGTAGTAATTACTGTAACAGCCGAACGAGCCAGAGCAATAAAACTATACAGAGGTGGAAACGATAATGCGAAGGTTTTCCTCGTGTTCCGACACTCATTTATACACAAGCAAATGTCAGAGCCACCAGGAAACTGGTGGGGCTGCTGTCGACCACCCCCACGCTCGTGCAGCTCAGCATATGTCTTGCTTTTGTGGTTGTACTACTGGTGAAGCTTATTGCACTCGAGGCCATGAGGCTTTTATGTCGGGGTGAGCGTAAGCATTCCTGCAGTAATTCTTAACGGATATATAGCCCTTCTAGCCTCGAAGAGTTGATCGAATAAATGCTCAACTGATGTTTCGATGTAATAAAAGTAAGGGGCATTTACTGACCAGTAATAATGTGCAAAGTAACCGCCTGGTGTTGGGATACATATCAGTTTTGTGATAAATTTCATCTTTTATATTATATAAATGCATATAACATTTATATTTTATCGATTCTTCGTCTTCTGTGATCTTTTAATTCGTTTTCTTGGTAGAGACGTGATCCTTCTCGATGAATAAATATATAGGAACATCGAAAACTCTTGTTAAATCCATTCAAAATATAAATTCACATTTGAAAGTGTAATGCAAAAAGTTTCAAGATGCTAATATGAAAAATACTAATGTAAATGAGAAGAAAGAGGAAAATGTATAAGTAAGGCCCCGATATTTTGTTCCGTATACTTGAGCGGAAGCACGTTAAGATGAATGTTAATATCAAAAGATGCAAAGGAAATGTAGGAGGAAAGGAAAGATAGCCAGATACATCGATGCAAGAAAGTCCCATCATTGACTAATTAATCACGGGTTGAAACGAGTCGAGCACCTGCCTGCACGTGTTACAAGTAAAGGCCTGTGATTAAGAACCATTATATACATGAGCTGCCTTCCTTGTACTTAGGATCATGTACAGAAGGATGCCAAAGCGCGCGTTCTGACCTTCGACACGCGAATTGCTCGGCAACATTCGAAAAATAAATAATTGAAAATAAAGAAAACAAATTATACAGAAACGAGTCGAGAATTTGTTCCTTTGGAATATTCATGGTATAAATATATGTTACCTATGTACGTACATATTTGCGCATATATTATTATGTGCGAGAGAAAATCCGTTGGTGGAGAAATAGGAGAAAAACTTAGTTTATAACGGGCGCTATTTCTATATTCTCTTTCTTTTAAATCCTATCTCTCCCTCTCTCTCTCTCTATCTATCTCTCGCTCCCTTATTTCTTTCTCTCGTCTTCGAAAAAACACTTGTCTTACTGCGCAAAAGCTATTTGTTCTGAAGTGCTGAAGGGAAAAAGTCCTTAAAGAATCACAGGAGATTGCTTGGATTCCATCCAATTCTTTTATGCGCAGTTCTATACTATTTTACGTCTGTACATTTTATCTTTGATTTATATTGCTTCTCCTTCATTTATTGCTACTTTCCAATCGTATTTATCCGAAATAAAAACTTCCTGAGAAAGCTGTTATACTTTGGGTAAATATCTAGCTGCGTGTGCTTGGCCAAGTTCAAAAAATTGTGGTTACATAGTGCTGTCACATCACATGCAACGACACAAGCGCCCTCTGACCTTTTAGTGCAACCTACTCGGAAGGAGCGCCCGTTAAGGAGCTATACTTTGTTAACTTTCTTCGGGTCAACATACTCTCCGAGATTTCTAAGATTTCAAGAACAAAACAGATCTGTTCGTATGCTTGTACGTTTGCTGAAGACGTGACGACGGGTGGTTACCATCTTACGTAGCAATCGGTTCCAATCTACGAGAAGGAACTGTAAAAATCCTGACCGACGTCGTATACTGTGCTCATTTCGAAAATTGCCAATTACGCAAGAGAGATATAAACGTGCCAGGGGCCACGAGACCGAAAAAATGGAGATAGTGAAAAAAATATATAAAGAAAGATGTACGAATATATCAGTGATTGTGTGTATACATGTAGAAAGAAACAGAGGTTTTTATCCGACAAAATTCATAGGGAAGTTTTTTCTGTTGACTGATAAAAAGAGCGAGAGAGTTGAAGGACCTTTAGGGTAGATTGGCTCCAGGGTGTCCACTGAATATACTGCCGTTTCGACGTTACTCGTCCAAATGGAATGCCCGGTGCGAGGTTTGGAGATTTATATATGAAAAGTATATAATTCCGACTTTTGTTTCAAGGTCAAAATTCTATTCGTTGAAAAACATATGAGGGCCAACACATTTTTGTAAGCATTCCAAAAGTTACTGCGTGCCTGATGAAGCCAATGAAACCGAACCTTCTATCCAACTAATCTATTTATAAATAGCACATATATCAGCTCTGGAATCGAGAAGATAACTATATGGAGAAAAGTCGGTGTGTTAGTTAATGTTCTCTAATCTAAAAGTAACCATCAGATATCGTGATGTCTATAGCTAATCTAAGACTTAGTTAGCGATAAAATAATTCTGTGATATCACAAAAAGAGAGTTGTGATATTGGCTCGAACAACCTAAATTACGTTCGACCATCATACATTCATACTAGTACACACACACGTGTACATGTTTTCAAATTACATATATATTTTTCAAAAGTCTATACGCGTAAATTCTCAGCTTATTGATCGCCAATTACTGGACCAACGGAGCGATACACGAATATATATAAATATATGGAGCCGGGTAAGTCCGTAGGAATGCGCGGTTCTTGTTAAAGCTTCTCTTCTTTACTCGCGATTCCCCTACGATTAACGATCGTCATTATACGCGGGGCCACAAGAGCGCAACTACATATACATATATGTATATTTATATGTACGTATTATATACGTATATATATATATAAACGGTGAAGACGATCGTATGATCTTGAAAGGAAGAAGAAAAGTAAACGATCTTGCGCGCGTCCAAGAGACAATCGCGTTTCGTTGATCGTTCTGGTATACAAAGATCTCGAAAGAGTAAGAAAGAGAGAAATAGTCTCGTGATCTCCGGTCTTACCGCGTGGGAAATCCAACGCCGATCGGGTGAAACTTGATGGTGTTTAATGATCGTAGTCACGTTCCCTTTCATCCTGTTCGACACAGCATTAGAATCCAATATAAAAAGATACAGTAATACTTCTCGATACATTTTACCGAGCTCTTTATTTCATTCAACGTCAGATTTATTCGTAGAGACGGGCTAATCGCATTGAAAAACTAAAAAAAACGTAATGCTTGTCATTGAAAAACAAGAGACTGTTCGGATGAACTTCTGGACTTGTCTATATTCAGATCGCTACATGCGTAAATAAAATTTGAACGTATGCATACCATGAAATAGTCTCATGTGCGTCGGATCCTGCAATTAATTCGTACAATTTTTGTGGCTATATCTAAAGCTCGAAACTATGAATCATAATTATGTTTTTTATTTTATTTATTCAATTATCCGGATTCACCGTCATCGGAGTCTCCGTCACCGAATTCATTTGTCAAAATCTACACAAGCGTTCTTTTACGAAAATTGAAAAGAGGATGACAGCGTGAGTCTGCTGCATGGATTCTTTAGATTAGCAATTAGATTTGAAAATCGCAAAACTTTAAAGTAATTATGCCGGGTTCTGCATAATAAATACTGTTGACTTTTGAAGTGGTGAATATTAGAAAGAAAGAACTTAACATGTCCAGAGAAAAGATGCCTTGTTTGAGAAAAGTCCATGGAGACAAAAAATTTTAAATTCATTGTAATCCTTCCTCAAATAATTTTTTTCGATCTAAATACCTTTGTCGATGCTATTTACATACAGGGAAAATAATATTTTGGATAACTTATAAATATTGTCTGCTATATGTCATTTAATTTGAACAAACCCGAGTATGTACTTGTGCATATAAGGTTTGTGTTCGTATGTTCGAATTCCGAAGCAACGTTTCATTGTCCACCCTGCGTTGTTCGAGTTCCTCATCAAGTTAACTATATTGTTTTTTAGGTACCCGTATTGTTCCCATTGTTCGTTTAAACATATTATATATACGGGTCTAAGCATCCGTTGTGACCGTAGAGCACGGTCGAACGAATGACTTTTAAGAATCATAATCCCAACGAGTCGCAGCGAGCAACCTACACACACATATATATAGCCCATTATGCCGTTGCATATTTTCTCCTGAATTTGTCTGCACGAACACACATACTATTATAAACTCATATAACGTTTACATGGCGTACATGAACAGCTATAGTAAGTTCCATTGGTCTCCCGGTGAGAACTCAAGGGGGGTTTCGATGGGAATCAAATTCGAGGACGACAGGTGTCTCAAAACCGCTGACTCGTGATTAGTCCAACGTAATTTAACGTACATCGAGGGTACAGCGTATATACGCAGGAATAGCTATATGTACGATATGTAATCATTCAAAGCCCGGAGCTGTGTCATCAAAACGGCAGGTGTTTTCATCCTACTGCCAAAATTTAATCCCTTTAATTAAATTCTCCGTGCTCAGAATATCATGCCCTGTACGATTTTTTAAAATAATATTATTCACTAGCCAGGATCTTTTATTATTCTTTATAATTTTCACTGAGCCCACGTGAGTTGACCTTCTTACCACAATATATTCACATTCCAATAGTCGCCGAAATATTCTCGGCTCACTCTCCAAGCAGTGAATGTTTAAATCCACGGTGAACACTGAACTGCTCGTCACGGTCTTGGTTACGCCCATGGCGTAATTATTGTTTGTCGATGGACCACGCTAGGAAGAGAGAGATGGGGAGAGAGGAAAGAACGAAAAGTGGTCGGTCCAGTGAGTCGGAGAACGTAAGTTTTACTACTCCCCTGTTGGAGGTTGATCGGGTGGGAGAGATCGACTTTGCGAGTCGAAACAATCTTTCTTTTTCTTCTCTTTCTTTCATACTCTTTCATTCTCATTTTTATTCCTCTTTTACTCTTTCTCTTTAGTTCGAGGGTAAAAGATCGTCGGTTCCAACAATCGAGTGAGAGATGCCCGGCAACCTTTTCACGCTGCTCTGGCTCCTCCTTTGCAGCCATACAATAAACATCACAATAATTGGCCATGGAAGGAGACGGTAGAAACTAGTGATTGCCAACTATGTATCTGTTCGTGTACACGGGGATTAAACGTAACAGCCACCTGCCATTAACGGTGCACAACTGTTTGACCAAATAGGAAAAAAATCAGTGATTGCCATGCTTCCGTCTTCTTTTAAACCAAAGGAATTTATTACGATCGGTCTTTTGATTTCCTATATATGGTCAACAAATATGGATCCGTATTACTTATGTGTGTTGGATACCTGAGCTCGAAACTGTTTCCCATTCCACTCTCATTCTACTCTTCAAAATCTCTCTCATTCCATTCACATTAGAAACTCAACGTGATTCTTTTCCAAGACTCTAATAACATTTTGCTCTAATGATTGAAATGATGTAGAAGGCAGAAGATGAAGGATTAAATTGATCTCACTCCCTTGTCCACTTGTTCAGCAACATACCAACCAGCCTGAGCTACTAATTGAAAAATCCACTCGGATTTATACATCTACTTTGACACAAAACCTCGTAAAATAACATATTCATGAATATGTACAGATATTCTTCGTAATTGAAATTCATTTTCACTTGAATATATGGATGACAATGCAAATGAAGAAGTCACTATATAGATATCGAAAGTGGATTTAAGTGCAGTTCTTAACTGAACTCCAAAAGATCAAGCATAGATGTATTCGAAAGGATTCTTCTTTTCGAACTTGTTCACGAATTCTTTTTACATTTGTTACATGTTTTGGAGACTATTGTACAAATATCGAACATCTTCAAATATCCGCTTACAAAATGTTTCTAATGCGAGAAACAAGCTGTGCGTCAAACTGGCCGGTACATACTGAATGTAAGAATTTATACAAAACCGAATGTTTCTTATGTCGCAAGTTATTTTTTTTTCTATAAGTAATGAAAACGAAAAGTCGGAACACCAGGTTGAGTCTAACACACATAAAGGACGTTAGTAATTACCGCGTATTCTGGTGCGTGGACGTCTAGAATACCTACAAACGTGTATATTTCTACAACTTACATTTATTTATGTGGTTGTATATACACGATAAATATCATGCAAGCAACCTTTCTATATAAAGTATAGATTGCCGCACAGGTACATAAGGTATGTACACAAAGTATTAACACTTTCAAAAAAAAAAAAAAAAAAAAATGGTTTACCTTAATTTTATGGTATTTAGTCATTAAAAATGTGAAATGTCTGCACGCGAGTTTCATCGTAAACCGAGTTTCGAAGCCAAATGTGAGATTTCCTGTAGATTTTTTTTCTCGCACAGAAAGAAAATGTTTTCAAAACTCGAGGGAGAACATTTTCCGGTGGAACGAATGAATGATCTATAGGATGAGGCTGCAAGACCATAATCTTGAACACATAGTAAGATGGAGCCAGAAAAAATCTTTGGTTACCTGCCGTAAGAGTTCATACCTGTAGCGTGAACCCTGGTTGCTTCTTCCCCCGTTTGCTACATACACCTCGAAGAAAAACTTATCAACTACTGGGAGGCCTTTTCAGCTGTCGTACCCTTTAAACGGATGAGAATGCACTCCCCGAGTCTGCTCGCACTCGTTCCGTTTCCCGATTTTCATAACATAAAAGCATCGAAGGACCTCTTCTACTTCTCGGTCTATTATTTTGTGTACATTTTTCCTATTGCCTTCTACAGACATTTCAACGCGTATATCGAATTTTTTTTTTTTTTAATAGTCTGTTCGAATAATGTTTTCCTTCAAAATACTCGTTACTGTTAGACAATTGACGCAAGATATTAATTCTTCTCTCCAAAGATTTGTTTTTTACTATTGATTTTTAGTTTTCGTCACATGCTCATAGAAAATGAACAAAAAATGGCAACTGAAAGTCAGTGTTGATCGAGCATTCGATTTACTTATTTCCATTTTGAAATTTTACTTCTACGATTGTAGATGATATATTTGTCAAGTCATTTTGGCATTATCCTCACTCGTGAAATTTCTATCCAACCAAACACGCACGTATACTATAGAATAGAACTGAATAGCGTTAATGGCCGATATGACCATATCTCCATCTCAGTTTCTTCTATTTCTGTCTCCCTTTTTTTTACTCGGTTTGCTACCCTTCGTTTGGCTCTTGGTCTCGAGAATTCGAAACATCACCCTTCGGGGCCTAGAGAATTCCTGTGTGTCGGCAGAAGGGAAGCCGCTCAGCTGTTTGCCCATGGAAGCCGTAGAGGATAGTTTTACACATTGATGATGGCGTGCAGAAAGACAGACGGAATTCTATATGCGTTCGGTATCATATGGAATAGGGTTTATACACGTAGATATTATGTGTATATGCTTTTATATATACGCGTACATCCAGGTACGAGCTGGGATCTGTTTTAGACCTGTGGGCCTTCTTCCTCGACTGGACAATGAGTGGTCAGGGCGCCGTATGATAATATTACGTTGATATGCTTGGACGGGCGTGCGGGGTAATATGCTAATCCGCCAAGACGGACGGGCCCCCAGTTTCAATTGCATTCATACACGCCTCTTCTCGTTCTTCATCTTTCTCCGATTCACATAGACATGGGCGCGCGCACTTAAGGATAGAATGCTGCTTCTTATGCTGCGGGGGTAACAAGAGTACACGCGGCCTGTCATACAAGACGTGAAATGAAAACAAAAAAAAATAGCAAAAACAGAATAAACTAAATACAGGGCACGAAGTTTTAGTCAGTGGCGTGCTCGCAGTCCGCCAGTATGTGGCTCATGTTTCTTTTGCGCAAAGATGCGTAAGAAACCAAGAGAAAGAGAGCGAGAAAGAGAGAGAAAGCGTCTTCCAATAACATTACGAGGAAAAAAAAGTGTTGTGCATGAAAGATCCTCCGGTGGAACGAACCCGGCACGTGCTCGTATAGGCACTACGCTTGGACTGGTATTCATATAGCTGCAAGCATATTTTTCCTCCAAGTTCGCACTATATATGTATGCTGTTACTCTAAGGAGTTAGCATAATATACATGTCTTCTCGACTGTTCACTGAAAACACGCAATAGAGGAATACATAAATAGGCAGCGACGAGGACCGACGTTGCGTTATTTGATCCATCGGCACAACTTTGTTTCTTTTGTTATAACGTAGGAAACAAAATGGACGTCGATAAGTTACCAATAAAACATCAGTCATTTCCAATGAATACGTTAACGGCAAGCTAAGCTTTTCTCTGGTTCTACTGTTCGCTACTTTTCTGCTTTTAGCATAAAATTGAACAAAACTCATTTAAAGAAAATTAGAGGAGTTCAATGTCCAGCTTTGAATGCGATGACACAATGAACGTCACCTGCAACTGGTCAGTTACGTTTCGCACATTGCAACGATGACAGCAGGATGCAAAGAACAGGTGTTTGTAGAAAGTACCCCTGGATAAGGATGAAAAAAAGTGAGAAGCATGAAGAAGAAAGAAAAAATGTATCTTCGAGAATTGTGCGATACTCGAGGCTTCTCTTGTTTCCCTCAACTCCTCTGTATACTATTCGACAAGGTCGAACAAGAGAATCTTTGTTAGATCCGAGGCTGCTCCGACTCACGGTCCCTGCAGCTTTAATAATCCCATGAACATGTACCATAGCTCTTTCCTTTTTTACTCCCCATCGAGCAGAAACGAGAAGAAGAGAGAGGTGGCCTTTAAGTCTGGGTTTTTCTGCTGATGCTCCTCTGACTGTTGCAGCAGCCCATTGGAAGCCTAGAGGCTTTGAGAAACGCGTGTTTCCCACGGTAGCAACATTCAGGTAACTTCAAGCGAAAGAGACCTAACCTATCTTCGTTTACTCTCTACTTGCTCTTCGATTTCTGCTGGAGAACATTCGAGTTCGATGCTATTCTTAGGAATCCAGTTTTTTTTTTAAAGATTCTTCGATTTTTACGTGTTTTCGTTCACATGAAATGAAATAAATAGGAGGATACTGTAATTTGAGATTAAGTTAAAAACAAAAGATGATCTTGGTATTGCAAGATAGCAGTTTCATTCTATCACGTTTTCTAGCCAAATGTCATTTGAACATTTTTTTTTATCTGAAAGGATCATAAGTCGCTTCTCATTCGCATTTCTTTTGCCTAATAAATTCATTCATTCATCTCGCTCTAAGGATCATCAATTGGAAAAAATACTTACGGACTGGTATTTTCTTAGGATCGACGGTTGACAGTCTCTCCTCGATTTTGTCGAGACGTTGACGAAGAAGCCCACTCCGATCGGCGACCGAAGTTAACTCAGCCGTTAGATCAGCAAATATGTCCTCGGCAGTGGTGAGAAGTGATGCAAGCTGCTTTAATGAAGCAGTAAGTGCACCATTCGCCACTGCCTCCATTTCGGCACCTACAGGCCAACAATCCGAAGCATTTCCACCTTGTGGCACGTGTCCGCGACACACGTAACGCGGTTCTATTTTTCGTATTACGAACGGCATTATTTCCGTTATTCGTTAAACCAACGAGACACATAACACTGATGATATATTTATTTCTTAATACCCTCTATCTTTTTTACTTTTCCTCTTATCGATATCAATGACACTCCACTAAATTAGCGATATTTTTTTTTGCGCCGCTGCGCAAATTGTGAATGAACGGTTACCCGAACTCGATATTTCCTGCGCAAGCGTTGAACTCACCATAAACTCGTATTCAAATTAGCTATTGCTGAATACATACGCAATAACTCGTAATCCCCGTTTTTCGTCATTTAACTTTTAAGTTTTAATTTGGCAAAGATTATCGCAGAGACCTATCTCTCCGAATCAGTCGATCGACTGTGTTTCGATCTTTTGACAACATTGCTATGAACCCTTTAACGCACTTCATCGAATCTTTTGTAATCCTCACACAAAAAGTCACTACACTTTCACGTTTAAATAGTTACACTGAGTAAGAATCGTAGGTATTCATCAACTAAATTGAACTTGCATTTTTTTTTCCAAATATTAATACTGCATACGTAACTGCTTGATTGGTAGCCAATATATTTACGATCACTGGATAGGGCCACTATTCAATTGCATTTTGAATCGTTTCCTCCTATACTCCATTTATTTTTTCGTCTTTTCATTAAGTATTTTTATTTGTTGCTTTAAACGATGCGGAGGAACGAAACGTTCCTCTCGCGGATTTAGGTCGTCGCATTATCCCGGTCGCGATGTTTTTCTTCTTTCTTAGCGAGTCGTATCTGTCGGTGAGTAACGAAAAATTTGGAAACACGCGCGCTCGTAGCGAGCGACACGACGGTCGTACGCGGAGTGCCGGCCGGTGGAGAAACCGGCTGGCCAACGGTTCTCCCATTCAATTCAACGAGACCAATCCGGAGCTAATGATGTCGGTGAAAAACTGTCAAAGCGACGCATAGCGAGGGATATGTCAAAGAGGAGAAAAAATGCGAGTAGCAATTGTAAGCAAATTACCGACGAGCGGTACAATAGCCATCGGTAGATCACTTATCGACGAAAAGCAATCCATCTCAAATAATTCCGAAGAGAAACGTCGGATGTGTTTTTATAGTTTCTATGTTATCTTTGTGTGGTATATTAAAACTACACATGGAGCAAACCAAATATGTCGTTTCCTAATTATCGTGTGTCTGCTGTTAATAGTTCTGGAGACCACATCGACTATTTCAATGCAAAAAGTAGCCGATGGACATTTACAACAATTTATTGGTTATGCATTCTAAAATAACTGACGATACATTCACCCTTAATGGACACAGACTCATTTATATTTGAAAATTATTCAGCAATGGAGAACGACGTAATACACACGTTTGTAATTCTGGGGAAACCATGTTCACCTCGTTCCCGCATTTGTAGATTTTAGTCAATTTTACGATGAATTGTGGAACACGTTTTCATGATTATTTTCGAACGGTACAAAGTGAAAATGAAAAGTGAAATGAGAAGTCTTTCCATCACACAACAATCATGAGCACTGCAATTATTAACAAATTATGAAAACTTCTTCGTTTAAAGTGAAATGGCAACTTATTTTACGATGACATTTTACGGGTTATTTTTTATTCCACATCATCAGCTTCTGGTAACTATCTTTTATCAAGTTCGATTCCACTTTTATTAAGGAAACCATTTAGACATAAATCTGTAGAAATAACGACTAATTTGCAATTTATTTTCATTTAAATTGTGTTTCATTCTTCAGTATAAATCCAACACCTCTATCTTCTTTGTTGGACGAACGTGGGAACATGCATTCAACTTTATTTGGCGGTGAAAGTTATAAACAAGCGCAATTAGTTATCGTAATGTTTTTTTTTTATTAACAAAGCATAACAGTCAATAAACGAGCGATGCCTCTTTCATAGTAACAAATACAAATGTCAAAATAAATAAATACGATACATTGAATTGTTATTGCAGCATACACTTTGTTTTGGTCAAAATGATTTTGACCAATGGGCTAACGATGCTTTGTTTCTCACCTTTTCCTTCGACTGAACGAAGAATTAACCTAATATACATGTTTCTATTTTACTAATGACTAACACTATTTGCTCTTTCTATTCAAAAACTGATAAGTTACGACAGTCTAAGTCCTAAAATGCATTCTTTTCGAGGTCGCGATTCTTGTGGCTTTCAAAATTTGACTACAATTTTTCCTTTACTCTTTCCTAACGGCTCTTTTTTATTTTTTGTTTTTCTTCTGCATGGAAACACGCTTCTTCGTTCTTTTTTTGTTGCTTTAATCTAGACTGCCGTTTGTTGGAATAAATTTGTTAGAAATACTTCACGAAAGACTCTCTCTAAGAGTCAACGAATTACACACAGTTAGAAATGTAATCTGACAAATAACAATTACGATTATTCATCTACATAGTTATGGGTCTGCCAATGAAATAAAAACTCACATGTTTTATTTTTTATTTTTTGCTTTTATGTGACGAGCAATGGCAGATCCCTCTAAATCTTCTTGCTTAATTATAACGTTCAATAAAGAAGTAACCCGAGAAATACTGTGGGCGAAAAAAGTTTAACGAAAAATCTTTAATAGCCAACTTACATCGTGTTCTGAAGTTTTCGCTCTGAACGTTTTTATGAAATTAGAAAATATGTCACGTACACTTTGTTTAATATCGAGTTTTACATTCCTTAACCTTTTTTTCTTGTGTGTTTTTGGTATGATCTTTGGTAAAACAGCTCCATTCGATATAATGCATTTAAAAATGACATGTAATCATTTAGGTATATGGTATATGTAAGAAGCGATGAAATGCTACATTCGTATGATACTTTATGATAATTCAATTTCACAACGACAGAGAAGACATAGATATGTTATTAAAACGTCACAAAAACGTTTTATCGACGGGAATTGTTTATCATTTTTCATTTGCTTTAACTAATAGCGTGTGAGTAGTGAGTTTAGTAGATCTATACTTATCAACGATTATAGACAAATAGATTGGTCGAATTTTCATTCATCGATACATTCAGAAGTTTTTATTCATGCGCGCGTATATTCATGCACATCTTTAGATTTTTTAGTTTGTTTCGTACGGAATCGGAGGCTTGTTTCTTTCTTTTTTTATTTCAATTTGTGGAAAATTTTCAGGAATTGTAAAGCTGTTTCATTCATGTTTAAAGCATTTTTAATCCATTTGGACGCTGATTAATAAAAATCTCATATGCCTACGCTCACATTATTATAGTAACGATAGAAAAGCCCATAATGCTCTCCTTAAACACATTTAGGTATATATATCTTGGACACTGATATTATACGCTTATGACTCGTTTCATTTGTTAATATTAATTCTTTCCTTTTCTCACTCTGTCCAAATATTCGAAGGGATTTGAAAAAAAAACAAACTACGCTTCATTCTTAGAGCCCTGCAGTCGTACAGTTTTCTCTCGTTTGCATAACTTTACTCGTTCGGACAGAATGAGAATGAAAATGATTAAATGTTAAACATGAAAGATCCTAATATAAATATTTATATATATTCTCAAATTACGCACACACGTTACATTTACAATAATTAATATTAATCTTTTGCGGTCACACGCACACAGACACACTGCAAAGACAGTGTGCATCATATAATTATATTAAATATTTTTTCAGGCCACGCATACGTATAAACTTCCCGAAATAATGTGTTTTTATGTTTTTTTTTTTGGCACTGTCCTTTAGTTTCATAAAAAAAGGCGAGCGCGTTTGGCTACGATTATTCAATTCAAAGTCATTGCATCGATTATACAGATTGATCGTTTTGCTAACGCTTCATTAATTATGCGCTGGCGTTAACATCATCATTATCGTATTATCTTAAAAATATTTATTCATCAGGATCAATGTTTTACAATTGGTCTATGATAATTGTACGGGTTCACTTTTGCCTCTCGTTTATTTGAATTTATATAATCATTATTTTTATTTTTTATTTTTTTTATCATTATTAAACTTTGCTGCATAAATATATTCGGCCATTGGCGAGCTCGAGTCTTCACCACATAATTATGGAAATCATTGCGTCAAGGGATAGCTCACACATTGCAACTTTGATATGATTTTGATCTTTAGGATTCTAGTGAGATGAGAGATATTTTTTGTTTGTTTTTTATAATATGTTTTATTGATAATGAGCTCTAGAATATGTTTGAAAGTAATTCTATAATGATGCCCATACATTTCTACAAATCTTCGTAAAAGGAAATTTCTTTTTATCATATTATCTATCAAAATTTGTTTGAATTGTTGATAGATAATATTTGGAAAGAGATTTTTCATCTTACCAAAAATAAACAAGTACTTCTAGGGTTCGTTCGATGCTTCATCATATCGTTCTTATTAGATTAAACATTTTTGCATCTGTTTTGCATCGTTTCTATGGACGAGAATCTATCAGAGTATTTTTCTATCATATCTAAACAACAAACACCGAGAAGAGTTTTTAGAATGGATTTGATGTTATTTGTGTCAGGAAAATAAATGAAATCGAGTGCATTTAGATGGAGACAGATTCTACAAATAGTCAATAAAATTCTTGTAATTCAATCATTTCAAATAATAAATAACTGTGATTCAACTTTAATTCATGAAACTCGATAAAAATTTCATATAATTTATATTATTCAATTATTTTTATATACCTAATATAACTATATAAATTTAATTCATTTGACTCAAACTCAACATACATATATGTTTGTTAATAATTATCAGTCTACTACATAAAAACATCGATTGATATGATTAACCCGTGACGAGCTCACAGGCCATCGGTAACGACATTATTCAACCAATTTTTTAATCACGTATGAAATTGGCAAAAGGAATTAAATAACCAATTACTGGGGACCGTTAGCAATGAGTGCGGGGTCGGTGTAAAGCTTCATCGATCCCCAACGTTAAGCAGCCTCGGGTGAGGTCAATACTCGGTTGGATGACTACTCAGCCATGCACTGACTCACGTATATCAATTGCTGAACACGATACATTTTTTTTTGAGTTTCCAATGGTGCTGACCATCCGAAACTCAGTAAAAAATTGACGTCTGTATCGGCCGGGCTTTTCACATTTTCCCTTGGCCCTCACTCAAGTGCGATAATGTAATGCATTAGGAAAAAGTAGGTGTGGGTAACACCCTGCAAGAGACTTCTAGAACAGGAACAGTTTAAAAAAAAAGATGAGATATACTCATAGAAAAAAAAGTAAATAAATTACAATAAACATCATTGTAATAACTTTCAAAACCCAAAAAAAAAAAAGAAAAAAACAAATTGTTGTTGGAATCAACCAAATCAATCCCATGAACGACGTATAAATATTTTATGACTTCATCGAAATGGTGTTTAGGTGTAGAGGTGTTTTTTTTTTTCATTCCCTTATTTTCTGATAATCAAATTATTACTTGTTTTGGGAGATCATTATTGCCCTGGTTATTTTTGACTCTTTTGAACTTGATTTTATTATGAAATCGGTTGAATAGGAACCTTTGTTTCTCTCAGGCATTTAGGCATGATCAGCCACATGAGAGCACAATGTTACCTGTTTGGGTTGAAATTTTGATTAGAAACCATGTGTGTATGTCACGGGTTAAATACATGTGTTTGATTTTATATATATGATCTATGATTTTGTTGATTGGTTATTTGTGGCATTAATGCTTTTTGATTACATGAAACAATTATAGTAGGAAGTACAGAGGATACAGAGGAGGTTATTTTATCCAATGGTCTGATATCTGGGCAGACCATTAGGTCATTTGTCTTCTTTTTTTCATTTTCAAACTTTGTATTTTGATTTCGGGCTGTCAGCCATTTAAATATATTTTGCATTATATGTATTTGTATTTATTTAAATTTTACGTTTTTATATAATCGTGATTAGAAATGGTTTTTTGTTCATCATACAGCGTTTTGTCTTTATCTTCATCGAAATATCCGCTGCTGCATAAATATGAATTCCGTTTAGTGACTAGTCGTCTTTGAATCACGAGCTCAAAAATAATTTAATCACGATACGAATGACAAAATTGTATTTTTTTTTTCTCTCAATCGCTATTCGCTCAGTCAATTTTTGCAAAAGCACGTTTATATTTTTTTTGGATAGACCGATATTTATGCAATTAGCTCGTTTGACTTTTTGTTCTTTTCATACAGCACGAAATAATTATAGTTACGTTTTGTATATCGAACGTATACTTTATACGAATTTCACAATCTCCACGATATGTTCATTGTCAATGAAATAATAATCGTCGTATGTAAACTATAGTTTATCACTATAATATTCTAGAACTCGAAAAGCGATGCGTTTACCGTTCGCCTTCAAATTGCGTGACAAACAGAAATGATTTTTTATATATTTTTACTCATAAGGAGTGTAATATTTCGTAGAGGAAAAAAATTCTTTTTGACTATTCAATGGAGAACTCATTGCAATGTTTTTCGTGAAACAAGAAATGTTAAAACACTATTAAGTGAACTTGGAATTATTCGTTCCTTTGATTCATTCGTTCTTTGGGTGGTTAATCACAATTATTGAAAATTTTTCTTCATTTAGTCGGATCTATGATTTTAACACGAACCTCATTTCATCAATTCGATCAATCAACTGAACGACAATCCCAGATTTTCTGCGAACTGCTCATGACTATCATTGAATAAAATTTCAACTCGTCCATACGAAACAATGATTTATTCCGAGGATTTGTTAGTTACGAAAATCTTCTATACGTGATCGACCTCAAAAACGTCGATTATAGTACCGTTTTATTTCACAACTAAATTCATCTCTCGGTTTTACTTACTCGTTACAGCTAAAAAAATTTATCCTACGTTTGCTTGCAGCTTTTTATATTAGCATCAGCTACTAATTACTGGCATCTCGTTAAGTTTCTTTGTGTCTTGACGTGAAAGCGGCTATTCCGATCGAAATCAGGAATACAATTGAACGTAAAAACATATATTTCGATTTTGTTTGTTTTTTTTTTCTTAACAATCTGAATAAGCTTCTCAATAAATACTAACGTTTTAAAGAAGCTTTTCGAGCTTCAATTCTAGTAACTGAGAACTTCAACGATCCACCCTTCGTTATAAAATTCAGAGATAAACGTACGTTTTTAACATGAAAAAAAAACTTCTATCGAAACTCATGAACCTTTTAACTTCGGCGATAATTGCCATTCACTTAAAATCACTAATAAATAGAAGAAATGGAAGGAAATAAAAATACGCCACATACTTCGAACATTGAATAGAAAAAGCGTAATAACTTCCTTATAAGCACGCATTCGAAAAATCACAAACACCCCCTTCATCGATAACCCCGCGTTCGATCCTCTTATTTAGAGGGTCATTCGCGGCGAACGATGGAGGGGGTCCGGCCGCTATGATTGATCCACCTCGTGACAAACCTCCATGTAATCGGGATTGTGCATTATGTCCTTAATCATGTCCTTGAGGATCGTGTATCGAGGAAACATTGGATAAACCTTTGAGCTGTTGTACTCCACCTGATAAAAAATAAACAGAAGTTTGTGGTTTGAAATAATGAAGACTTCAAAATGAAATAATGGATAAAACCAATTAAATTGTTAATGATTAATTCACCTTAAGATCTTTGATGAGGTTCCTCAACCCAGTATACTTCTTAAGAAGTCTGTAAAGATCATTTATCATCTGTGTATTTTCTGCTTCAATTTGTGCCGTAATCATGTCTGAAAAACAAAATAAAAACATTTTTAAAGTTGCAGTGATGAGATTATTCTTTTCCATTTACGATACAATCGATGTGTAATGACAGTTGGATCAGCTTATAAATTGGGTTGTCTTCGATCCAATCTGCAGCATTGTCAATGAGGTTTTATCAATAAATTGAAACTTCTAACTATTATCGGAAAATCCAATGCGTTTTCTCGTGCAATTTCAAAAGAGTGAGCGTACGTTTGTATTCTACAGTCTCGCCCTGTAATATGTTCAGAAGCATTGCAATAACGATTGTCAAAGTTTTAGAAAAGCTTGAGTATAAAGTGTCTTCGTAAAAAATAAGTATTGACAAATTAAATTCTTCGATAATATCTTGTAAGAAACTGAAATAAAAAACATACCCAAGAGAAAAGAAGAGATGAACAAAAGTTCTGATCGACAGTCGGCTTTATCAACGAAATAATAAAAACAGATACAAATTTAAGGTACGAGATTACTTGACTTCTTCGTAGCCAAGCGAGGCTTTTCAAGATTATCGTTCGTCGACCTTCAAGTTGTAGGAATGGCACAGCAGCGTCTCCAAGAGACGCCTAAGTCGATAAGTACTACATGTACTGTCCCCCCGAGGGATAATGAAGGTTTCATCCAAGACTATATACCCCGAGGAACTCTAACAGAGATAATTAAACCTTTTCCGATCAAGCTCGTCACACTTTTACGTATAAGTTTATCAAACCGTAGATTCTACCCCGGGGTGCTGCTATTCCACTTTTATTCAATAATCTTTCGACACGCTCAGAGTTTTTTTTCCGTAAACAAGGTCGCACTTGTAGGAAAAAGTTGGAAGAAAATCCATGGGCATGAAAAACATAATACGAAAATAAAAAAACAACAATAGTTTTGAGCCAAATTATAATCTGGAGTAAGAATTGTAAGAAATGTCAGCAAAACTGAAATATGAAGATGATAATTTGAAGTATGAAAAGTTGAAAAACAAAAAACATCTTGAGAGTGACTGACACTTCAATTTGTTTGCTACCTATTGAGTAAAAACTCACAAGCTCCTCCCCTTTCACCAGCTCCATTTTTGAGATCTTGCCATTTATCCAGTACATGAATATATTAATATCCCTGGATGCGAATTTCTTTTTTACTTCAAGAGCGAATTTCATTCATCCATTTTCCTCTACAAGAACTCAAGGAGGATCGATAAGATTCCACTCAAACTTCCCGTCTTTTTTATGTATCCCTCGTCTTTGCAACTATCTCTTCCAGCCCCGAAGAGAGAATCAAAAGAAATAATTTCCTTACGTTTTTTCTTTGGTGGCTCTCGGTATAACGTTGGCTTAAGGGAGAATCTTCTCGTCAAGTTGACGAGAAGAATTGAGGGTGCTATTACGAGAATCCATTAGTGTGCAGGTTGAGTGGAACCGTTAAATGGATTGGAGTCGATAAGTGCCCGCGATATTTTTTTTTTTTTCCATAGAGGATGAAAAAATATGATGAAGGAAAAAGGTTTGGAGATGTATCATGTGATTAATCAAAAGTGTCAACTGACAAAATTCTTCGCTTCGTGTTGTAAACTCACCCTCCAGTCGTTCAATGCGTTCTCTTTTGTTTTCCGCCTCCTCTGCAAGTCTCGCTGATGTTTTTACACCCTCACCGCTTTTGTGCGTCTTCTCCATTATCGTACAAGCTCGCAATACGAACGCCGGTACTGTTTCCTGCTTTTCCTGGCGCGGTATGTCAACCAGAGTCCAATATTGAGTCTCCAATTTGATCACGTCCTGTGTGTCACGGAAGAAGGGAGAAAGAGAAAATTGAAATTCGATATATTGACGTTAACGTGTGTCGATTCGATTGCTTCGATGGTGGGGATCTCAAATTATTTCAACACGTATCTAACTGAGACGGCCGGCGAGAAATAGGATGACACGATAAAGAGGGATTTTGAACCACAAAGAGGGAGACCGAGAGAGAAGGAGAGAGAGAGAGAAAGCAAGAGCTTTCTGGTTAACAAGTGGTCGAAGCTGGCACTGGTTGCCAAGGTACTTTTCTCGACCACAGGATGAGGTTTACCAAATTGTTGTGAAACAATTTTTTTTTCTCTCCCTCGTTTCCTATTTCTCTAGCGAGCAATATTTTTCACAAAATTATAAAGTAACAAATGAAAGTGCAGCTCCATTTGCATTATATTTCTATTGACAAACGACATGTTGATACTGAATTGACAATTATTGATAGAAAGAATATTTCAACGATTTGGTTGATTTAACTTTCAACGTTTCAACAGTTGGTCAATATTAGCAGATTATTTGTATTATTCGCATTACCTTTATCATGACTTTCAGCAAATTGTAACGTTGGAAAACATTTCGGACTTGTTTGCTGTCGGTGTATTTGCACATGAGCTCGACCAGAGCACGTTTCGCCGTATCGTAACTTCCGTCCAATCGTATCCTCACTGCCCTTAGCCGTTCATTCGTCTCTATCACCTCTTCCTTCGTTTGCCCACCTGTGCACGTTCGTGATTAAATCAATTCATCAGATTCATCTGAATATATAACGATATAACCAGACCGGGCACACTTTTATATATTTTTACTGCTCCATTACGAAACTAACGATATCGAGTTCTTATAGGAAAAAAGACGAATAATTCGTTGGTTCAAGAAACAGGCGTTGTGGTTGTACAGAACGTTGAAGGCAAAAACACCTTTCGACAGGTCAGCGAATTTTTTAAAATTATTAATCAAACAGGTAAATGGTTTATTCAATATTCTTAAAATTTGAAGTTCGATTAATCACGAGTCTTGCCTACGAATGACTCACTTTTAATAACGAAGTCCATTCATTGCGGACTAATCTCGAAAAATTAAAACCGTTTGTACGATTATTTCTTCATTTTCAAAAATCCTTTTAGAGTAGAGTGCAATTCCACAGCCTAATTTTTTTTTTCCATATCCCAATAATTTAATGCATCAGTGGCTATAAAAGAATTCGATTCCCTACAAAATATAACTCACGTCATAAATGAAAGAAAATCGAGCGTGGTGTTTATGGGGCAAAGATTTAATTGGAACGATTTAATTCGATTAACCGACAGTTCCTGCTTACATTCAGTCCCCAGTGCCACTAAAAAATATACACATTGTAATGAGCGACCTGCTGCTACGGTCGTACGATTTTACTTATGCACAGCACATCGGAGGTGTGCATGCGTGTTTCATCCCCCTTAATTCCCTAATGTGTCCCCCTGTAATTTCGTAATGCAGCGGCAGACCTTCCAAGCGTGCACGGAATAATGTAATTTTCTATAAGCGCGATCGTCGACAACGAAGCCCTCAGTATTACTCGAGTTCTATCTTCGATTTTTATTGATTCCGTAAGCATGGAATCTCGTTAAAATTCTTAGCCGATCCACCTCTGGTCTACCAATCGGCCATCATCAATGTCTGGATTTAAAAAAAAAACAGCCATACGATCTTATGAACAGTTAATTCGTATTAATCTGCAATCGACCGTGCAAACGGTGTGAACCTCTGATGCACGGCCACTTATTCATATATATATTTGAACGGTCATAAAACCCGTATATTGCACGGAGTTAGCGTTGTAATAACGAAAATTTTACCTCTAGCTTCGATTCAAATAAATCGAGTGGTCCGTGTATCGAAAAGATAAAGAGCATAAGCGAGGGAAACGATTCCCTCAGGGGTCGGATTTATAAACACAGAACAGGTCGTTCCATTCTAACTTCTAACCGAAAACAAATTTATGTCTTTTTTTGTAGGACTGTAAAATAATTTTATTCAAATATCATAAAAACATTTTGTCCATTATTTTCAGGTTTATTTCCCTATATATGAAAAATTATAGTTAAAATAATGAATATCCAGCTATACATGAGTAATAATATAAAATGGTTTGAATAATCATTTTCCAAATGCTCAGTCAAATGATCCCTTTAATCGTCAAAGAAAAGTTGCTCTTTGACATGCATTTTGTGTAATGCAAATCAATGAGTACGTTGACTTTTGTCGATTGAATATGGAATTTCCTTTACAATGGCAAGGTCTATGTAAAAGCATATCCAATCCGATTTGTGTGTATTATTATACTGTTGTCTCGAGATCTGGCAATAAACGCTTTATCACAATCGAAATAGAAATTTGATCCCTGCGTGTTACAAAGCCCTGAACCCTTGTCACAATCTCTCCTCATTTTCAGAAACGGAAATAAAAAATTTATTCATAGCGCTGAATACTTTTATATTCTTATGACCTTTAAAATAGAATTTTAAAAACCGACACGCTTTCGATAACTCTTTGAATGGGTATTAAAATAAATCGGGTTTATAAATCCGATTTGTTGGTAATGGTGATTATAACTTTTGTCTTTTACTCGCAACGATGTATAAATATTACTTTGAATTTTAAAAATCAGATCGATTACGACATCTTGTTGGATGTGAATTGAGAAAAAAATGTTGAGATCAATCGTTCTTTTGGATATTTTATGTATAAATATATCACGTCAAATTACTATTTCATTAACTTTTTGATCGAAGTATTATATACACGTAGATTTATCTCCTTATTTTCTATACATACAGATGTGCTCTATTGTCTGGAACGAAACGATAACTTTTTACAAGATGTCCCAGTCGTCGTTTTCTCACTTTATGTGAAACATGCTCCGAAGAGACTCGACCGAACGATTATCCTCCGAGGAGTTTACACGATTTTACCTTAATGCTCTCAACGTACGGCATCCTAAAGTTAACAGAGTATCTTGGCTCGTTGCCAATGTCTTTATATCTAACCTCCAAGCTATACGTATAATAATATGTTTTCTCTACTCACTCGCTGTACCCTCGTCCTTGACATCTTGTACGATTCTTCTCACACTCTGTGTAAACTTCCCCATGATATTCGTGCTTCCTGAAACAAAAAACATCAAGACATTTGTTAATCAATTTTCTAATAGACAGTAACCCTTGCCCACGTCAAGTTATAGTTCATCGTAAATAAATATAATCTAGAGCTGATTTAATCGACAAAATAAATAATTAAAAAATAAAAAAAATTGATTGCAGCACATCTTCGTATTTAAAATAACAAAAGTTAACGTTGCAAACGCGGAATCGAATTGACACACACACGAAAATAGAGTCGTTTATAACAAAAAATTGGTCGAACTGAGTCGAAAAAAATTTATTGCTTGGAGGAGGATTAGAGTCATAAAAAGTGGCGGTTGTCGTTACGTGAAATGTGCGAATGATGGGTAAAAAAGAATTCTTAGGGCTTTTCGCTGAGGTCGTTTGACCCGTTGAAAGAGGCGTGACCACTGGCAAGTAGTAGAGATCGGTGTTCAGTCGGCCTGGTTTGTGCTCATGCTTAGAGACAGAAATGAGCAAGAGGTCGAGGGTGATAAATGATTTTCTTACATCGGAAAAAGACGTTGGTTGACAATAAAATAGACGTAAAGTGCCTTTTAACAAAAAAAAAAAGTGAAAAAAAAAATATCCCAAGTTGTTATAACGGAGATGACAACTGAGTGAAAAATAAAAGAAAAAAATTTGCGATCCCACAATTCTTTCTTTGAATCTCATGATTCAGCATTTCTTTGAACTCCCACACGCGTATTGAAATTTCTCCTTTTTCCACAACGATGCAAACAAGAATGTAGCATTCTAGCAGTCTTTACATCTCGCAAATAAACGATTTCAACTAAAATATTCCTGCTAGAGAGATGCTACAAATTTTGCTCTACTCACAGATATTCTCGACTTTACGTATTGCACTTGTGATATTTTCTCTCTCTCTCTACTCAGTCTTTTTCGAGAGATACCAAAAGTACCACTTGCCTCGTTTGCAAAGTGGAAGAGCAAAGTGAGAGAGCTCACTTTGATTCACTTGACGAAAGGACTATATATACAGATATCGATATAGATAAGTATAAGATCTAGAATTTCCTTGAACTTGCGAGAAAAAAAAAGGTTTGAAATACAATCTTTGGATTTTTCCTCTAGACCAACCATTGCGAATATGAATCAAAGGATATTCTCTTTTACATTGATTTCTTGATTCGATATTACGAGCCTGTTCGATGGAAAACTCTTTCGAATTCGATCAGCCATGTAACTTCATTCTTATCCAAAATTCTTTTTTGTCTTTTGTTTTTCTGAATAATTAAAGTTGAACTAATCAGCAGCATAATATTCGAACCAAAAAAAAACGTGAATAATATTAAAATAATTTTTCTGAGAAACAGGGATTTAATAATATTAAAAAACTCTCAACTTACGTGTGTAATCGTTTAGTCTACTAAGCAAAAAGAAACCAACATACACGTCGATACATTTTGTACGAACCAGTGAAACAAATGTTTTTTATAAATCGTTTTCAACATTCTTTAACCCTTTACTATTCTGAACTTTGATTCTCAAATATAACTTACACAGTATTGAAGTTGTAATTCATACGAATAGGGAATGCCTTTAAACATTAGAATTGGGAACGGTAGGGTTGTGAGTATATGAACGTGTAGTAGACTAATATTCAGGAGGGAAACAATGTGTCATTCGCTTGGATTGTCGTTACAGTTGTGACCGGCTGCGGGATGAAAATACGCTATTAGAGGAATAGAGAAAACTAAATAGAGGTCCAGTGAGTGTGTATGTGTGTGTGTGTATTTGTGCGCGCGTGAAAGGGAGAAAGAGAAAGGGACAAAGAGGATTCATTGAATTCGTGGTCCACAGGTATTGTCCAACAATGCTAATGCAATTTTGAAAACGTGAGGCAGATAGCTGTAAACATGATCCTGGCCAATCCAAGTACGCAAACGTATGGAATCGATAGTACAATATGCTTGTGTTTTGTACCTGATGCATGGTAAATTTATATCATAAATATGGAATAAACATATAGAAACACTCCATAACTGATTTTGTATCACTGTTGGGACTGCAGTTAGAACACGAATGAAACATCAATATTGTTATCAAATCCACAAAACGTATATAATATTTATCGATTGGTATGTTTATTTTATAGTTAGATATGTGCCTACTTATGTATGAAGTAGCCGAAGTGGTCCAAAATATTCATCCCCTTGTTCATATGTGTATGAGTTTGGTGAATTCATTCGTGCACGGCGAAGAGTGGAAGTGTATTATTCTAGGGTTATTCAGCAGGTAGTTGGCGCACTCTAGGCGCTTAAACATATATACAAATATATATATGTATATAATGTATATATATACGGATGTTCATAGGTAGTCCAGAGTTTCATTCCCCTCGATTCCCCGTGTCTCAGCTCCAAAATTGGCTCTGTGCCAAAGAGAGTGTACGAAAAGCGTTGTACGGACCCACGCGAGAATGCAACATGCCGGATGATCCGGGCTGTGTTTTGGGATTAAGTCGCTCTCGACATAGCTACCCGCGTGGGGGCATTTGCAAGAAGCCTTCTCGAATAGAACGAGTGTTGGACCGTAAAATGTGTGTCTACGCTCCATATTATTCTCGCGTTGCTGTCTTTCACTTTTTTTCTTTCATCCTCTCTCTCTCTCTCTCTCTTTCTCTTCTATTCTCTCTGCCTGTCGTACTGAGACTTCAGGGTTCGGGAGCGAACCGCCGGTCAAAGTCATTGAGATTCAACGTGATCTTTTGCACGGGCGGTTATTTGAAAATTGTATACCTGTCTGCTTCATATTTATATGAACTATTCAGAATATATATATCGCTGTTTGCATTGCGCATTGTGGAAGGGTTCATCGCGCAGGACACGTATGAGACGAGAAAACCCGAGCAACGAACGTCTCCGCTTCTAGAGATTTCTTCCCATGTCTGTTCTGTAGGATAAATTTACGTGTGACAGCTCTTCACCCCCTAAATCACTTGATCTCATATGTTTTTCTTGAAAGATAACTTTTTTCTCGCTACGAGAAAAAGCTTCTTGAATGCGTAACAGTTTTTGGACAACATATTTTTTCTCTGAGAATACCGACGGATAAACAACTCGGAATGAAAAATAAGTATATCATTTAGTTTTTTTTTTCAGATTAATAGTGTGAGATACATCTTGCCAAGCTTTCATAGCAAATGTGTGAGTCTCTGATTGTCAGGATCTCTACGAAAGAATATAACGTACCCAGTCTAGATGAATGGTCAGTCGTGGGGTCTGAGTTCCCTGTGAACAGCGTGGCGAACATCCGTTAGAGAAAGACCGAGAGAGAGAGAGAGAAAGACTGAAATGTAGAGAGACCAATCCCAGGGAACATTTGCCATACGACTTTGGAGTTTCGCGAACAGAAGCGACAGTAGAAATGGTTTTGTAGCCCCGAGGGGACGAGAAAACTTTGTCCTCGAGGGTGAACGTGATGGCTGGACACAGCAAGAATGTCCTTCTTGCATGTATGTCAGTATATGTATATATTTATATACATGAACACCTCTAAAAGTCAGAAAAACGCATCTCGTATCGCTTAATATGTAAAACGATCTGGGACACGTCTTTTGAATTTTGCAATAGCTTCATATTATGCACAATGTGCCTCGCTGTTATAATTTTCCCGAATCACGTCTCTTAGCCGACATTTGTACAATAGTAGCTCTTCGCTCTTTTACGCCTACGTTTATTTCGTGCATGAATATTTATACAAATTACTATTGTTCTTCTATGCAGTTTTTATGAGGAAAATACTATGTTCATAATCCGAAAACTTTTAAAATTATTATTCTATGGGGTTCTGTTAAGAATAAGAAATATACGTGATTATGAGATATAACTGGCTCGCAGTGAAGGCAAAGCGAAGTAGTTTTTTTTTACCGTTTAGTATTTTGTATCTCTTGTACGACCGGCTTAAACATTATTTATCAATTTTTAAATTATTATTTCTATCAACTATGATTCCCTGATGATGAACGAATTCTTTTTTATTCTTCGATTGCGTACTTTTCGCTGAGCGGAGCTGCTCGTTGCTGTTGGCAAAAAGTACGTACTGAATCGAAATGAGACAGTGACACCTCAAGTTCAGCAACATACATTTAGATCCGCACGACGTTTTTATACCCACAAATCGAGGCTGGAAATTCTAACTGCCCATTTAAAAAAAAAATCATAAAACCATGGAGAATTTTTTTTTTCGATTTCCGAACTGTTCGAAAAAGTAAATAAATTAAAATATTTTATTTATTCAGATTCAAATAACATATCATGTGAAAACGTAATAAAAGCTACGAGCATACGAAAAATGCTTCGTCCTTTTCTGACTTATTTTTGTGACTAGTCATGTACCTTCCAGTGTTATTCGAAGTTTCCAATAGGATTTCGTGAAGGTTATTGAAGATCGTAAAAAAGGGCACATCCGTCGATTGTAAAAGAATATATCTATATATATGCGTATATAAAATCAAAAGCAATGAAAGTCCAAAAGAGACCAGCGGAATATGAGAGAAGCGAACAAGGTATGATATTGAAAGGCAAAAACGGAGCGGACTCAGAAAATACGGACAAAAGGTGTATATATGTAGACGAACCATTGTAACTTCACGAAGTGTCCACAAGAACGAAACAGGCAAGAAATTTGGAAGGATCCGGTAAAGAAGCAAGAACAATAAAAAAAAGGGTACATAGTGTGGTTTGGAAGCAAACAAAATATAGAAGTTGTTTTTTCAACGTCTACTTTTTCATATTTCTTATCTTGATCTATTCTTGATTTTCGGACTCTTGAGGAATATTTCGTAGACAAGACTCCCATGAAGTATTGTACTATGAGTGTCTGTCACTCTCGTCTCGCAAATTGGTAGACAAGCTTCTTAAACTCGTAGCAAATAAAAGGACTAATTTGTTTGTTTTCTATTTTGCCTTTTGGGCAAAATAATTCTCTCATCACTTTGTAGATGTGCTTGTGAATTACCACAACCTTTATAACACCAACAACATAATTTAACAAAAACAACTTCTAAATGAAATTGTGAACGAAAATTTCAAAAGCAACGTAAACACGAGAGCGAAACGCTTGATGTGGGTATTTTACGAAATTGTTGCTAAAAGGCTATTTGTTTTATAAATTCTGCCTGGTCATGCACTGTTCGAACGGAGAATTTTGCCCGCCTATGAAATAATAAAGGGAGCCTAAATTTTAACACAATATCCTCTATATTTTCTGAAAACTCTATATTGCCTACATTGCCTAAAAAGTTTCACATTTTGAAAGCCTACTACACCTTCTGTTATCTCTGAAAAAAAGTGGCTTGGGAGCCACTTTTGCTATTTTTTCTGCGCAATATTAGATCGTTGTTATTGGCTTTCGAGTTTCATTTTTTTTTTCTATAAGCGCAATATGTATCGGTATAGCAAACAATAATCGAGCTATCGATACTCCTTTTTTGTTGTTCTTTCATTTTCACTCTCCCACAAGTCTCACACGCTTTGTCTCTCGAATCGATGTTGAAAGTGAGAAAAGCTTGGGAAAAGCTGTTGTACAAGCGCCACATCGTTTCACGATTGCGGCCTGCTCTCAGAGATATGAAGAGAAAGAGAGGAGAGAGCGCTTGAATATATACACGCTTCACAAGTGGCGGAACCCAACCACCTACGGCGACAGACTAGATCAAACGTATCAACTGTACGAGCTTTGTTGCTTTCAAACGATCCTCTCGTGTTATCCCACCGTCAATAGATGCATGTCTGTACTACAAACGTGTACACATTTTCCACTGCTTCGGATATTGCCCGCGTATACTTTCGAGACGAGGCATCCATCAGTATGTTGCAATTTGCTCTGTACGAGCCTAAAAAACCGATCTCGATATACGTGCGTCTTAATCAGATGAAAGACTTTTTGGGATTTTCCAAAGCTCCGCTGTATTTATATTTGATTTTTATATTTATTTAAAGAATTTATAAAAAAAAAAAAAAATTCTGACAGCTATACAACATCGTCATATATCGAAGATTTATTTTTTAAATGCATAGGGTTCAGCACCTAGAGGATTTACGATCGGATTTACGACTATGAAATTATGAAATTTTCATATCAACTTTAACTGGGAAAAGGGATGTGTCCATTGAGATTTAATGATTGCAATGATTTTTGTCATACGATGTTGTTCGTTAACAAACGTTACATACAATGACGTCCAAATTATTCATAACCATGTGTGCTTTTGTATTAATATTTATGTTCGAAAATGCACCGGCACATCACCAGGTGGTCAGTTGCGAACATTTCGTGCACGCGTGGTGGGAACCACGAGAAAACATAACAGCAGCTTGTCCGCTGCAAAACGCACATGATGACGTTGGGAAAAATACATTTAAAAATAATAAATAAAGAAAAACTAAAATAAAACGATACAAACAAATTGGAGCTTCGTGCAGGTCAACGTGGTGCTAAACAAAAGCAATGAATTATTGCGAATATTATAAAGGAGAAAGCATGGCAGAATTTTTTCATTCTTTCTTTTTTATTGTTACTTAATTGAAGAGAGAGAGAGAAAGGGATGACATTTTTTGATTAATTAATGTAAACGGCTTTTTCGTGACATTAAACTTCGGTCCTATACGAGCTTTTGTTCTAGCGCGCTTTGTAACCACGTGACGTTGAATTTTCCGAGAGAGGCTGTGGAAAAAGTTACAGCAGGGGTAGATGGTAGAAAATTCCGTGTCTGAGACTATTTTGTGAAACGTTAGTGAGCAAAGGGAAAAAGAGAAAAACGCAGAGAGAGAACCACGTTGAAATATGTTGCTGAAAGTTTCGTTGCCGCCTCTCGTGAAATTTACTGCCTCTAATTTACTGGACTCGTGAGCTTATACTGCCACCTACACTAGATTGCGGATAATCGTGACATTGACGGGCACGATTGAGCCTCGCAAAAGAGTTTAGCTAGGCTCTAGCATATTGCGGACGAAGAGCATACTAATTTTTGTTGCCGATAAAGATTTATAAGCTTTAACAAAAAAAAACTGTCAATTTCAAAATCGCACTACGAAAGCGATGTTCCGTTTAAAAGAGCGTTCATTTATTGCTAAAAACATGTTTAAACATATTGTTAAAATTTTCTTCGGTTTACACTCAATCGTCAATCACTGCTTCGTTTTTACTCGAGAAGTAACTCGCAAGGGACAAGGTTTTCGTGAGCAAATGTAAAACCTTTTTTTGTTCACACAGGACAAAATGGAATGCATGCACGTATATTTGGAGTCTACGGCCCGTACAAATTCTCCGGAGACCTACTGGGCCCTTCGTCTTCGTGAACATGGGCTGTTAATCTCCTGGGGCACTAGGGTGGTTTGTGCACGAGTTGTTATAACTGTAGCGAGCACAGACGCTCATGGCTGCCACGTTGAGGTTATTCGTCGAGGTATAACTTTCACGCTCGGCTCGCTCATACGTATTCCTTTCAGTCTTCGTTAAATGTGTAAGCAGCCGAAAAATATAAAGGTTTATAAATTAATTAATATGACTGCACTTTAAAATACATTAATAAATGTTGAATGTCATATAATTCAATATTACAAAGTGTA
This sequence comes from Campoletis raptor, assembly GCA_948107755.1. Taxonomy (NCBI): domain Eukaryota; kingdom Metazoa; phylum Arthropoda; class Insecta; order Hymenoptera; family Ichneumonidae; genus Campoletis; species Campoletis raptor. The sequence continues at coordinate 14,205,986 of OX403622.1, forward strand.
TTGAATGCGGACAGAAGACGTTTTAAAGTATTTTCGATATTAATTCAAGTTACACATATACAGACTTTCAATAGTGAAAGAAACAAGCTTATAAACTCCATGGTGAATCGTTTCAATCGAAATCGTTTGAAAAACTCGTCGGCTTCAATTTCGATTGGAATTAGTCGAGGTAAATGGACGAGGATTCCGCAGCTGCGGAATGAAGAAAGGAGTAAGAGGTGAGAGTATCTAAGATTAAATTGAAAACTTCGATAGATATTGGTTCGCTCGTCGCGATGTCGAAACCGTTTAAAAGACGGGAGACGCTAGCGGGCGCTATCTCCCTCGAGGCCGTTAATTAACTTAGAGCTTCCACGTGAAACTAAGGAGCCCGCAAATTTAGGCAAATTGTGGACGCTTTCTGTATGCATCGACGCATACTATAGGCTTCCATATTTGTCAATGTTCATTTAGGGTACGATTGGTTTAAGAAAGAACCTTTTTTATTGAGCAGAAAAAATCTAACATAATTATAAGTCGTTTGCCTTTGAGCTAAAGTGGTATGTGTTAAAAAATTTTTTTTATTATTATTATTTTTTTATTTATCGATAGAATGATAAACGTACTACTGGATATTTTATCAATTCATTGGAATAACGTTCTAATTATAGTCGCGTCACACGAAATGTTAAAACAAACGAAAGACAAATTTTCGTTGGACTATTCAACAGTAGTTAAAAATCGATGCTGCTTGAAAATGGTTTCAACAGTTTTATCTTTGAGGCCTTTATATAACACAGCGTGAGAAACGACCGAGCAGTTGCTGAACGAACACGAACGATATGATGCGAAAACGATCGAATATAAGTTTTGCTGAGCGAAACTTCTGAAAGAGTAAAGAGTTCGGCAGCCGCAATGGATCTTTTACTATATCAAAAGATAGTGAAGAGGGGGGGGGGGTGAGGTGGAGGAGCTAAAAGGATTGGCGGATGTAAAGAGATTCTCTTAAACACCACAGATAGAAAAAGGAGGAAGAAAATTCTACGGAAGGGTTGTCCGTCGAAAAATCTAGAGAGCTTTGGAATGTCTTCTCGATATAACGTTGCTTCGTGGTCATTAAAACTTTCACGAAATAACTTGTCGACAATATATGTATTCAAGGTGTCATCAAAAACATCCGCCATTTCTTTTACTATCTCCGCTGTATGTGCATTGGATCGAAAACATGTTTTTCTGTAATAGTGAAAAAGTCATTTACGGAATCGTCCATTATGACTTCTAATTCTCTTCGAATGATTATTCGTTTATATTTCCCATCACTTTGACTCGACTTTTTCCCCACTTTACCGTTTCTGTCGCTGTTCTCGTGAGACCCCTTCAGATTGGTGCCCACAGTCACTCTTTCCTAATCCACTACCGCATCGCATTTATATGAGGGCTCGCGGAAGCTGTAAAAAACTCAGCTGATACAATCGGCCATATTTTACTGCGTTTCAGGCAGTAAGCACCATCGGAAACTCTAAAAAAACTGCTTTCTACTCACTGATGATTGATACGTAAGCCACTGCATGGCTAAGCGGTCATTTCAAACAAGTATTGACCTCGATGAAAGTCGATGCTTTACTTGGTGAACGGTGAAGCCACAGATCGACCGCTCAGCCATCTCTGTCGGTATGCAGTGAGATATCAAAAGACGCGACTCGATACATCTTACATTAAAGTACACGTATGGAATTTGCCATGTCCATGTGTTGTCATAAAGGAAGCAGTTCGAGTTGAAAGGGGGTTTTCTCCGATAGAAACTCGAAGAGAAGTCGATAAACCGTAGTTGCTATGTTGTCTCGGTTATATATAGTATGCAATATATATAAACATGGTTTTGTATCAATGTATACCTTCATATATAACTCCAAAAAATGTCGACGATAAGAAACGACTGGGTGTACCGCGATAAAGCCTGCCCCCGGTTCTCTTCTCACCTTTAACTTTCTCGGGCGTTCTTGCTTCCGCCGACCTCATCCCTTCCACCATTTTTTGACTGACTTTTTTCTCTTGCATCCGGATGCCAGAAAAGTGTGATAAGGTAAACATTGTGGAGATTTAAAGCGAAAACTTGATTGTTGGGCAAAAAGAAAAACTGTGATTGTGAGTCTGACCATATCTCGATTTACTACTAGATGAACATCGACGTTATATTAATTCTCGAATTTCACTGGCAAGTTTTATGCATTGAATAAGATGCTAACTTTTTGATAAATATTTGAAGTATTTCCACTTTTCAGGCGTTCAATAAATGACTTATCTAAGTCGTGTCGTACGGTCAGAATAATTTGACCGAACAAATGTTTTACGATGTTCTAAACTGTAGAAACATTCGAGAAATGCAAAGTACACTCCTTTATGGTCAATTTAATCCTATTTGATGCAGAATACAACAATTGATTGTTGTAAGTCTTTAGGAAAATCCTGTAACGCTTCATTACTCAAGGATAGGAAGTCTACTTATAGCAAATTAGAGAGTATGATTCCCCATTCATGTCTAATTTACTCTTTCCCCTGTCTGTACCTTGTCATTTCCGTTTATCAAAGATGGCTCGTCGGTCAACTAATATTACGAATTAGGTTGAGAGATCAAACAGCAAGAATAGTGTATTGCGTATCACAGGATTGATGTATACGCGGTTCAATTGGAGAACTGCTAATTTCGGTCCAATCGCTCATGGTTGTCTGTCAAAGCTCAATTTGCGGATTAAATCACTCGAACGTACTGAGGTTTCCATGAAATATACAATATGCAGTCCTACTACATGAATAATCCAACCGCATGTAAATGTAATTAGTTTACATTTTCGATCCTTTTCTCTTAATATGTTAATTCGCTGTTCTCTGTATGTTTCAGTCATTTTCAATTTTATAGTTTATTACGGGGTAAAAATACCAATGAGTATCCAACTTTTCTCAACTGAAGCGCAGATAGGGTCATGAATAAACTTTTGATTTCCTAACGTCTTACAATCTTAACTAATCGTAACTCAAGATGGAAAATGTATTCCTGATGAATTCTTTTGACAGGATTTTATGCATATTTTGTAGAGCAGTGCAAAACAATTTTTTATTCTCTTTAATGTGAAATTGCAATGATTTGGCCTAATCAGCGAATAACCTCTTTTTTACAGATAACATCGCTTTAAATTTACAATTATAAAATTATTTAGATTATTCAATGAAGGATAAAGTATATCCAGAGCACCATGAGCTTGGATTCCGTTTCGTAATTATTACATGAATTATCATTTTTGAAAATTTGTCGTTTTTAACGAAGTCAACCTTTGACGCTGCATCGCTTGAACAATCGTTTACATCATATTTGAAAAAGAATTTATTTTACATAATTATTTAGACAAACCTCTCTAGGGTCGACAGAACGGATTAGAAGAGACAGCAGCAGAGATGCTCGTGTAAATATTCCCTTATGCTCGGGCGAAAAGAGATGCGGAGGTGAGGATTACGACCCGCATTATATTATCACACAAGCATTAAATTATTCCCTTCTAGCTCTGCACTCGCGAGGGCTCGTCTTATCTCGTCAAAATTTAAGTGCGCGTTTTCATTATACGGAAAAGCGTCTTTCTTCTCTTTTTCTTCTTCTATCCGTGTAAGCCGTGGGCCATCATAAATTATAACACTTTGTTGTTTCTCGATAAAGCAAATTTTCTCATCTCGCCCCAGCTGCAAGACATCGACTAATCCTTCAAGAAATAAAAACGAATATCGCGTTTTTCATCGAAAAGGATTTGCAAAGTTGCACGTACGGGTCAAGTATTTTACACCAAAGATTTATTTCCTGAACCAGGAAATTAGTCGCTAAAGTACTGAAGAAATTGGTATAGAGATTTCCGAAAGAAAACACTGCAGTAGTTGGAAACGCTTAACGATTCAATTACATGGAACGTCGTACTTAATTAGGCTTTTTACTGGATTTACCACTTTTCGTTGCACATTAAACCGCCATATTTTACTTCATTTTTCCGATCTTTCTTCCGCGTGTACAGGGCATAAGGCCTTTTTATAATCCATGAAACTCCATGATTGGTTTTGTTATCACGTGCGGGCTCGTTTTTCCGTGGAATAAAAGTACAACTACAATGTAATACAATCTTGGGAACTTGTGCCATAACTTCTCCGACCTCTTTTCCCACATAATGTAACTTAACAAGTTGGATTTTCGCACGACTGAAAAACCTCTTCGAAACCTATGCAGTAGTCTAATAATCGTGAAAACTTTGTAATTTGAGGTTACCCAATACTTTTTTGTAACCCAAATACTGTATTAAACACAATAAAGTTGAATCAGAAAGTCCGTGATACTAAGTTAAACGGTGATCGAAAAATGTAGTTATCTTTTAAGAAATATGCTTTTTCTGGCCTTCAAAATATTACGATGTGCTCGTCTGAGCTATAGTTAGGTCTACTATTATAATAATGGACCATTTTTCCATGGCCCATATACATTTATAACATAAAATGTACAGCAAAAGTGCCGCTTGCCTGTACTAAATGGTTACACCCTGAAAGCCTACACATTTTGAAGTACATAAGGTAACATTAGATACCTCGTGAAGATGTGTCCCACCCTCCAGTCCATGGGCGATGGCCACGTACTGGAAAAAATTCTGAGCTTCGTAATCTATTTTTTTTTTCTTTTCAATTCTGGTTCATAAAGAGAGGAAAATTGAAAGAAACAGCACACCTCGAACCATTTCTTATATACCAGTTATATATTAGTCAATTTGAAAACATCTGAATTTTCATGAACTGTTTTATTCTTTAGCCAACATTTTTTTCCACAGGGAATCACATTGAAAATGTAAGAATTAATGATTTCGAAAAAAATTAAAGTTCAAGAAGATTTGTAGAATTGCTTTTTTTTCGAGTCTATTTCGCCCCACCTTTTAGAAATTTAGACGAAAGTGCTGTTTAGTTTGAGCGCGAGAATGAGCATAAGTACTTGAATCCATGAGCAAACAACATTGGAGGCTCGAATAGGATTGGTGTCGTGACTCATGCTACAGAAAATCTGTGACAGCGTAAGTTTCATTGTGTTCATTGTATATCTGAACACATACAAATGTGGACACTGAATAGCATCGAAGTAATTTGATTTGTTTTTGTTAGTAAACTTCAAAAGGCCACATTGTAGCCGTCGATTCCTAATTCAGTATTAACCAAAACAAGAATGATCTTTGATAACATTTATTAAATTAACAAGCCACGAGTTGAGCCTCGAGATAATTGAATTAAGCGGCTAAAGCATATATCGCATAATTTAGTTGTAATTTGACTCATCGATTCAATACATAGAATCTATTGAACAACAAGAATGAACTTATGGTTGACCATTGAATAATGCTCTCCGCTTGTAAATAATAATGCAGACTGGTAAATGCACGTATTCACACATTCTGTCTACTATTTTGACGATTTCGTGTGTTTCTCTCTTTCACTCTATCGTCTGCCGCATGTTAAGTTGTTAACAACCGAAATGTTACCTCGTAGTTAATGCACCCTAACTTTCTCATTCCCGGTCCAAACGAATTACTCGACTATTCAGACAACTCCCTCATGTTAGCTGGATCCCGAACTGGAGGGCTTAATTCAAGCTCTAGTCTCGTAAAGTCATTAGCAAACGAATTTTTAAGTCACTAAGTTTAAACAATGTCGGAATAACTTTTTCATTGATGAAGAATGAAAGAATACATTCCCAATCGGAATTTTCGATGATAATTTATTCAGGTATAATAATAAATATGTATTTTTCAGTACGATCGTCTGAGAAGATGTTACAATACGTTTTACTAATTTTCAGTACACAGGATGAGTAAAGCAAACAAAGTAAAAAAAAATAGTAATCTATTAAAATCATTAAAATCAACTGCCCGCGTGTTTTAAAAACGATTACGATCATTTTCAAATTGTATATTCTGTGGAGTGTACTCTATCGTAGAAAAAAATAACGGTTAACAATTATCCTAATTTTTCATATCGTTTTTTATTTTATATTTTTCGTTTTGTTTCCATACCCCTTGGTACTTTCAGTAAATCATTCGATTAAGCACAAACCTTTCGTGTATACATATATCCACACGATTGGCTCCACTCACCCGGAAAATTGAATACCGATAACCAGTTGGGGTCTCCACGAGTGTAATCGAAACTTTCACACAAAAGCTCGAGTGAATCTATATAAACAACAATTTCTATATAATCGATTATGAAAAAAAATCGTTGCTGTGGAGAACACCGGTGGGTCAGTGGTCACGATTCGAAAAGTTTGATCCAAGATATCCCCTCGTGTTGTTCATTTCGTGCACAGTAAAAACCGTTTGGCCAGGTCCACCCCCACTTCGAATACTATGCCATTCTCGTTTGTCCGGCTACAAATTCGCAAATAGGTAATTCAGTAATAGGATTTTGGCCAAATGCCAGTAAACCCTATTGACTATATAGCATATACAGGGTAATACAGGAAATGGGATTACGGCCATGTGCGCAACGATTACATCGCGGTTGCCGGTCCAGTGCTCTCGTAGGACAGCTTGCATGTTCATTAGATCGTGCCACAACCGCACAGAGGTCTTCGTGGCTGTGGATGTATATTTTAGACTTTATCCAATAATATTTTTCACCGTAGCTAATTCATAAGTCAGTCAAGTAAGCAAAATGTTATGGTAAAGATGATGTCGTTCACTTTCCCCTCAAGAACACGGCTCCGGTATAATATAAATCTTCAAATAATTTCATAACTGTGTGAAATACAAGTGGTTTTGGTTCCAAAAGAATGTTTGAGAACAATTCTTAAACAAGACGAAGGGTAGAATAAATTTTATCAGAAGATTCGCGGTGAAAATTACTGTGTTACAAAATTGTTAAGAATTGTTGTTATACTCTGGTATACACGATGTCATGGAGAAAGTAACTACATCACAAGACCTCCGTACAACCTCCAAGCACCAAAGTTGGAACTTAGAAGAAAAGTTATGTATACGTGACGTATAATTGCTCGCTTGGATTAAAAAGTGATTTTGTAGAGCTCACAGCAGCCAACTAACACAGCTGGATGATATACACATATCGTTTAGTAATTTCACCGTTACCTACAATACTCTCTCTCTCTCTCTCTTTCTCCCTTCGCTTCTCTCTTGAACTGTCTTTCTTCCTATCTGCCTGACCTCCCAAGGGTATTTTCATGAATATGCATTTGTATACATGCATATCACGTTACATACGTAACATTTCGCAGAGTTCAGAATTACCTAGAGGAAAAAAACCGTCACGATACTTCCGACTTTACTTCGCTGTAAATGTTTCCGTGCAAACCAAATAGCGAGTAACACTTCAGAAAGCTTCACACCTATATTTACTTATACGGAGTATTCCATGTTAATAATAAGCCACAATTTCAATTCAAAGTAAAATCTACATCCGATTGGTATCTAATTATCGACAGTTATGAAGCATTTTTATTCTACACAAAAAAAGGATGAATGAACATTCTACTCGGTGCAAGTTCTACCGAAAACCTAATAAATCTTTTTTTTTTTTTTTTTTTTTTTTTTTTTTTTTTTTTTTTTTTTTTTTTTTTTTATCGACGATAAAAAAAACGAATTTAAATAAAAATCGTTGCGTTAACTATAAATTCTAAACACCGTATACAGTCGAAAAAAAAAATAGCCAGTGATTTTCAAAGTTTGATAATAATAAACATCGGGTAAATTTAGATAAAATGTCCATTACATAGAAGTAAATCAGACTACGAGACATTTATTCAAAGCGAAATAATATGTGTGTACGTTTACACACGTTTAGTAAATAGAATCCGCGGTCCCCATACGTTAAAGTTTTCTGGAATTAAAACGTACGAGAGTGAATGCAAATTCATTATACGTCGCTTGAGCCTAACGAGATTTGCTCCGTATTACATAGAGTCGTATAAATAGGTCTCATGTTTCGCATACATATGAGTCTTGCAGTTACCATTCACTTGTGCAACATAAATGCATGTTTGTATAAGTGTATTTTATTATTTCATACTTGTGCTTGGATTTTGAGTTTTAACAATCTCTCTTCCAAAATATGATGATACTGCTTTAAGGCGATATTAAATTTTCCTTCGTACTATAAGTCAATCCGAAATAAATCGACTATCTATGAGATATAAAAGTGTCATCTGCTTTCAGATAAAACGATTAAAAAACTGAACAGAATACAGAATTCGATTAGTTTTGAAAAGAATTTCATGTTCAGGCACAGATTGAATACTTCTTATGTAAATACAACAATTGTATTTCGCGCCTCTTCCTCGAGATCAGAATGTAGTACCCCTACTATGCACCGATGTCGCCACAATCTTTATAGTACAATTTTTTCGTTCCGGTCCTATTCTATGTATATTCCGGTACGCAACTCATTCTTCTTCTTTGTGCCGATCACGTCACACGTTTACACAGAAATTGGAAAAGAAATAAGTAAGAGAAATGGGAAAAAGAAAACACAGACATCGCTCGTCAGACGACGAGGATCGAGAAAAACTACAAGATCGAGTCGAATGGCTGGAGAAACAAATCAAAAAGCAAATAGATGGAAAACACGAAAGCAGTAAGTATTTGAGGTTAGGAAAGGCACCAAACCTGGCTCGTGTTTCTTCGTGGGACTCGATATTGTACGAAAGGGAAAAAATGTGTTTTTTTGGTCCAACCATAAACCATAAATGTGTCACAACGATGTCTGCAACATCGTATGTGTACATAACCCTGTACATTATGCCATGCGGATTCTGTCTCGCGATCGTCCAACGGTCGCGAGTGTAAGATCCGCCGGCCATATGCAATATTTCACGTAGCGGTATGCAACCGACTCGTGAAAACGAATAACTTTCGATTACCATCAAGAAAAAATAAACTAGAAGGTTTATTTTTCGTTATTTTCGTTATTTTTTCTTTTTTGTAACCTTAACAGGTAGTCGAAGACGGTATTCGACACGGAGTCGATCACGGAGTCGATCTCATAAAAGGGATCGCGACGATTACGACTCAAAGAGATCGCATCGACGCCAAGACAGCGGAGGTTATCGCAGTGGCGATGAAAGTTACGACGATTATGCAAATCGTCATGACAAAGATCGACGCTCTAGGCGCAGTCATTCCTATCGACGAAAACGAAGTCATTCGTACATGGATTCTGCGAGTGGTCGCGACCGCGATAGACGCAGTGGGACTGAGTTGTCTCTAGATCGCGCAGAAAACTCGCGGAGCTCGTCACCGAGAGAATATTTTGATTCGCAGGCACGAGCGCACTCGACATCTCCCTCGCTCGATCCACCGGAGGAGCGTGGGGAAGATTCCGGCGACAAAACAAACGTTGCTCATCCGGACACTCAAGAGGTCGCGGATACCCCAGTCATTACGACCGGCGCGACTCCTGTCAATGCAAAGCCAAATACGGTAGAGGTGTCAGCCAAGACGCAAGAGACCGAACTGGAAGCAGACGTTTTGGAAGTATTCGGAGAACGTCTCAGACCGGAACGAGTGTTAGCACCGGCGGTGCACAGTCATCTCGCGACGCTTTGGCTGGAAATTATCGAGAAGGGTCTTCCGGCGGAGGAACGAAAAGGGTTTTTAAAAAAGATTTCACCTCCACAGAATTGTGTCTTCATCGATCCTCCCAAATTAAATTTGGAGGTTAAGGCAGCCTTAGACAGTACAGTCGTAAAAAGAGACGAAAGAATTGTCGAAAAACAAGAAAAGGTCGCTGCTTCGCTCGCCGGCGTAGGGAAGGTTATAGATTTGCTGATCAAATCGAATCCTGCGGATAAGAAACAATATTTAGAACCACTTAACGGCGTTGCGAAACTGCTGGCGGACCTGCAGCACGACGAAACATCGATCCGGAAGAGTCTAATTCTGAAAAACATAAAGGCACCGTTCAAAGACACGCTGAAAGATTTGGCATCGGGCGACTGGCTGTTTGGAAAAGAACTTAGCGAAAAAATAAAAGCCGCTAAAGTCTTACAGCAATCATCGAAGGATTTAAAACAGCCCGCCAAGCAATTGTCCGATCAAGGAAAGAATTCAAAAAACTCGAGGGGCCCGCCTCAACAACAACAGTATCAGCCGAATACTTATTCGAGGGGGGGCGGGTACAAACAAACTTGGAACAATTACAGTCGCAACAGCCGAGGCAACAAGTCCACGTCGCGGGGGAGGAGTTATCAGCAGAAAGACCGTCCGCCTCTGAAGAAAAACAATTAAACGTAGGTAAATTTGCCGGTCGGTTAGCTCTTTTTAAACGAAGCTGGCTCGAAATAACCTCGGACGAAACCATCCTGAGCTGGATCACAGGCTATAGAATACCTTTTACGTCAAAGGTAAACCAACACACACCGCCCGCAGAGCCTCGGTGGTCGGATCAAGAAAGAAATTTAATGCGAGAACAAATCGTAACGTTGTTAGGGAAAGACGCGATACAAGAGTGTCAGTCGGAGACCGGACAATTCATCTCAAAAATTTTTCTCACGCCGAAACCGGATGGTTCTCAACGTTTTATATTGAATTTAAAACAGCTAAACGAATTCATAGCTACGGAGCATTTTAAATTAGAAGACGGAAAAATAGCAAAGCAAATGATAACTCGCGGATGTTTTATGACAACTATCGATTTAAAGGACGCGTATTATCTAATTCCGATTGCGAAATCTGATCGAAAATTTTTACGGTTTATTTTCGAAGGAAAACTGTATCAATTTACGTGTATGCCCTTCGGGCTAAACAGAGCTCCGTACACATTTACAAAACTAATTAAGCCGGCAATCTTGCATCTCAGAGAGCGCGGATTACTATCGATAATATACTTAGACGATCTGTTGATTCTGGGGGACTCATATGAGGAGTGTTTGAGAAATACTCATATAACGAGACGGTTACTCGAAAAGTTAGGCTTTGTTATTAATGAAAAAAAGAGTCACACAATTCCCTCGACGAGCCGAAAATTTCTCGGGTTTATTTACGATTCCGAAAGAATGGAGATCAGACTTCCGGAAGAAAAAGTTGTTAAGATTGCCCAAAACATCGAAAAGTTTAGTAGGTCGAGCCGCTGTACAATCCGAGAATTTGCGGGATTAATCGGAACACTAGGTTCATGTTGCTCAGCATTGAAGTACGGCTGGGTCCACATGAAAAATTTTGAGCGAGCAGAATTCTTGGCTCTCGGGGCAAATCACGGAAATTTCGAGGCTCGCATGTATCTTTCAGACGATTTACAGGCAGATTTTGAGTGGTGGAGAATTCACATTCGCAAAGCGGTGCGTTCAATAACGCCGTTTAGAGCAGCCCTCGAAATTTCTTCTGACGCATCGCGCTCTGGTTGGGGGGCGTGTTGTGAAGGTAACCGAACGCATGGTCACTGGAGCCAAGAAGAGCAAACTCACCACATTAATTTTTTAGAGTTATTGGCGGCCATGTTTGCCCTAAAATGTTTTGCAAAGAACCTAAAAGATTGCGATATATTATTGAGAATCGATAATACTACCGCGATCGCATATATCAATAAGATGGGGGGCATTCAATTTCCCGTATTGAGTAGGCTGGCAAAAACAATTTGGAAATGGTGCGAAAGCAGAAATATTTACATTTTCGCATCATATATTTCGTCTCGAGACAATTATGAAGCTGACTTCGAATCAAGACGACTTGAGCCAGAAACAGAATATGCCTTATCGAATTCGGCTTTCTGCGAGATTCAAGATAGATGGGGGGAGCCGGAAATAGATTTATTTGCAACAAGAACAAATGCGAAATGTAGGCTATATATTTCTTGGTCGCGAGACCCAGGCTCAGTTGCGGTGGATGCATTCACGGTAGATTGGAGCCAATGGTTCTTTTATGCATTTCCGCCGTTCGCAATAATTTTACGAGTTTTAAGAAAGCTTAAAGACGACCGGGCTAGAGGTATCGTAATTGTACCGTATTGGCCAGCTCAGGTTTGGTTCCCCGTCTTCACTGCCATGTTGGATTGCGAACCAATTTATTTTAAACCAAACGTCAATCTTTTGCGCTCTCTCAATAGACAACCGCACCCGATCTGGAGGAGGATTACCCTGGTTGCAGGACGGCTGTCCGGGAAGCGCTAAAGAGGAGAAACGTGCCGGAGGAAGCACTTTCGATTATGCTCTCCTCGTTGTCGGATTCATCGCTCAAACAATATAACAGCTGTTTAAAAAAGTGGTGGTCATTTTGCCATGGAGAGGACATAGATCCGTACAAATGTGACACATCACAAATAATAAGATTTTTGTCTGCCGAATTTGAGAACGGCGCTTCTTATGGCACACTGAACAGCTGCCGATCCGCGATCGCGCTGTTGAAGGGGCCCGAGTTGGGAGAAGACGCCAGAGTACGGAGACTTTTCAAAGGCATCGCGAATCTCAGACCGACGAAGCCCAAATACGAATCAACGTGGGATCCACAAATTGTTTTAAACCACGTTGCGCAATGGGGACTGAACGAAGAAATGTCCTTAGAAAGACTTACCTTCAAGCTGGTTACATTGTTGGCGTTAGTCACAGCGCAGCGTATGCAGACGCTCGCGTCAATCGATATTCGAAATATAGAGAAATCAACGGGGTTGATCGAAATTAAAATTCCGGCGCGGTTAAAAACTTCAAAAATAAATAAAGCACAGCCAATTTTGAGCATCCCTTTTTATATCGAGAATAAATGCATTTGCCCAGCATCGGTGCTGGAAACGTACTTAAATGAGACGAAAGATTTACGAGGAAAGGAAACTCGATTATTTATAGCTCTGAAAAAACCACACAAGGGAGTTTCGACCCAAACTTTGAGCAGATGGATAAAAAAGACCCTTATGGAAAGCGGGGTAGATACAGACGCATTTGACGCTTATAGCACTCGTCATGCATCGACTTCGTCCGCGAAAAAGAGTGGGGTCAACATAGACACTATTAGAAAAGCCGCAGGCTGGACAGAACGTTCGGAGACCTTCGCTAGGTTCTACGACCGTCGTGTTGTAACGAATAAAGGCATGTTTGCGAAAGCGATTTTGGCTAAAAGCATTGTATAACACGTTTGAAAAGATTCAATAAAAATATAAGGATATCAAATTTCTGAGTCATGGAATATCTGCCGTAACGAACTTTAAATAACTACATTCTGATCTCGAGGAAGAGGCGCGAAATACAATCATAGGATCAAACGAACTTACCTGTAAGTGAAGTTCGATCTTGATTGTATGTAGCGCCTCTTCCGAAGAGATCAGTCCCACCCAACAGGTATCCCCTTTTTTCTAATTATATATGTATATGTGTGTATGTAGGTATATGCATATATATTAGAAACCCTGAGGGTTACGGCAGCACTTTGAATAAATGAGTTGCGTACCGGAATATACATAGAATAGGACCGGAACGAAAAAATTGTACTATAAAGATTGTGGCGACATCGGTGCATAGTAGGGGTACTACATTCTGATCTCTTCGGAAGAGGCGCTACATACAATCAAGATCGAACTTCACTTACAGGTAAGTTCGTTTGATCCTATGATCAATCAAGAAGCAATTGATGTGAAATATTGATACGTGATCCATATTTCTTTTGTGACCAAATGAATTGGCTTCAGAGTTGTGATGAAAACTACACTGTCTTTGAATCGGAAGAATAATTCATTTCTATCAATAGCAAAACATATCAATAGGTAGTACGAAAAAGCGAACTTTTATCTATATTCATAAAAACAGCGTCAAAGTCTTCTCATTTTGTATTTTGTGCTTTCAGGAAAGTTTCTCTCAAAGAGTTGTAATTATATTGCAAGGATTCTTGATTGCTTCAACTTGTGAGAATACAAACTTTACAATACGGATATATACTATAAAATGTAGCCAGTCTCATGGGTCGGAGAATTGTTTGTCACCGAAACGTCTTATGAATCCTTTATAAAGTTACTTGAATGCAAGCCCGAGGCTATACATATCAAGCTTTGGTTAATAGAATGCACTTTAGCTTGCTTTGTTTTTCGTTACTTCAAGCACAAATGTCACATTGATTACAGCGCCAACAACTAGTTGTTGGACGTATTTCAATACACAATTTAAAATACATGAATTTGTTGCGTATTCGCTTTAAAATACCGATTCAATCAAACAACCGTTTCATTAAAACACACGAATTACCACAATATTAAACTCATTCTATTTTTGCTAATATTACTATTTTCTCTACTGCATATATAATTTTCGATGACGATCATGCTAACGACAATTATGAGTCAAAATCGAATATACCACACTCGGGAATAACAATGCATTATTACATAGTCAAGGTTTCAATTGGTTGAATCAGAAAGCATTGAGATATGAGATTTATGAACATTATGGCAGAAATAATTTCCATTCGACATGGGTAGGTAAATCGATGTAACTTCGTCTGGGTTAAAAACTCATGAATAAATGAATATGGTCCTGCGAGGCTGCGCTACAATAATCATAAATATAGTGGCAATACATTTATTTATGGCATATTAGCAAACATATGGAACGCGAATCTTTTTTTTTGTATTTTGCAAAAATACGTACTATGACTTTGATGAATATTCGCTCAAACAGGATTCTTCGATATTATAAATCTTTCTATTAAATAAATAAAAAAACCCTATTTTTGTTCATACTTGAATGAGGTCGGATATAAAAGTTTTTTCGTTTATTTCCATATTTTGATTGCGTGGATGACTCAATATCTTTGAATACGTGACTCCCGTTATGATTAATCATCGTTCTCATATATTTGGGATTTCACAAACTTGTCATGTTTCACTTATAAAAACGACCGATAGGATAACCACATAAAGAAGTGGCTGCAAAATTAGCAACCACCCAAGTTTGTGGAATAGAAAATGCTGTCTTATCTACTTCGCAAGTCTCATATTTGATTTGTTCATCTCGTGACAGCTGCATATGCTTTTCAGTATTTTGATTAAAATCCGCAATTATATGACCCAGGACGCCGATGTAAATTTTAATTGATTAGAATAAGTGTTCAAGGCGAGACAAAGTCGTCAGGGCAAACTTGACATATTTTGAGGCATAACATCGAGGAGGAATTTGTCTCTTTACTTCATAATTCACTGCATACAGTTGACGCATTATCTTATTTGATCATCAGACCTTGAGTCGAGTCGTTATGACTGCCCTCATATTTAGATCGTAAATAAGTTTGCGTATGAATATTTGACTGTATGAAGAGCATTCCTTATAAATTTATCTTACCATCGTTCTTCGTTCATCCATTTTATTATTTAACATTTCATTTATATATATTTTTTATTCCAATCAGAACTTATCGTTTTTGAGTATACACTTTTTTTCTTCATAATCCAATTGAGAGATCTTTCAAGGGATTCTACTGAATGTTGTGAAAAATATATTGAATTCCGATTTACTTTATAATTTCAATTTTTTTTCCTGCTCCCAAGTGGTCTAACTCCTTAGAAATAAAAGACGGGACCTCCATAATGGGTCTCTAAAATCGTAGGTTAAGACAGAATTGAGAATATGTTGAATGAAAGGCTGAGGTCATAATACGTCGTACTACATTTAGTCATTACTCTTGGACAATTAGTATAGACTTTTCCAATTCCTTTTTCACATGCACGCATGTACTATGAGCGCAATACGGAATTCAACGACGTTTTCCATGAGTGAGTTTAATCTAGCAAAACGATCATAGCAATTAAAGCTGAATTTATAATCGTAATTGAAATCAAAATGGGCCATGCGTGAATATGCATTTATATTAACATGAAGTATGAGGATATGTGTCTAAGTCTAAAGGCTTATCGTGTTTCTAAAGTCGAGGACACATATCACAGAGATTCCCGTATTCGTCGTGCACCAGATTCGCGATTTCCGTGGAATTAATATTGAGACTTAAGCTGCAGGAATAATATAGAGTTGTATCGAAGATTCATCTTTATCGCTATTCTTATCTCCTCTCAATTCTCCGCAAAAGAACCAAAGCACTTTGATCGTTCAATTATTATCGTTCAATCTTTAGCTCTAGTGAGAAAACATGCAAGAATGTTGTTTTTCATTAACCGGAATCATGCAGCGTCTTCTAAATCATAGAATTGAAACGGTTTATGTTTTCTTCTCAAATAGAGACTGAAAATACCGATGGCAAAAACAATGATGAACTGGTCAAGTTTATAAACATTCATTTCATAACTATAGCTCGCTGGACACTTATTTTTGTTTTATTTTTAAACTCGTCATAATTGATAGCGCGTGTGTCATAAATCCGTTTTTTTTTGTCTATTTACATAACTCATGGATTTTAACGGTCATCCTTACAGAGCTACGAAGAAATAGCCGGGTTATTTCAGTGATTCATCAAGTCAATAAACAAAACGTGCTCGTTCTCGGGCAGCATGATAAAGAATTTTGTAAATTCTCGGTATAAGACGCGGTAGGAATGAAAGAAAGCACGTACGTCAGTGAGCGTCAGGCGTCTGGGGAAATTTAAGGGTAAAGATAAATTATACTAGTTTGAAAGTATGTTTTTGTATATTTTTATTATGTCTGCGATTTATACCGTGATAGTAATTTACTTGGAATACGCCATCTCTATTTACTTCAAAGATATATAGAGAAGTGTAAAAATTGTGCCAAGAAGCATCATCGTGGAACGTGTAATCCGGAAAGTGTTGCTGAATTGTTAATCCCTCCACGGCGTCGTCTACACATATTTGTACATAAATACAGGTGTCTGTAAGCAAGTTTATCAGAAACAAAGTAAGTTGGTTGGTCCAGCTCTCTCTTAATCATCACAACTTTTCTAATTACAGGAAAATATCGTTGTGGTTCTGACAGAGATAATAAAATGGAAATATGGTATTGAAATTTGCTGTATTTATGTTGAGATTTCTTGTTTTTCATTATTCCATTACTTATGTCTAATTTTATTGACCCGTACGTAGTTACGCTCATATAATGGACGATGATTTTCTACAAGGAATGAAATCTACCTTTTACATCGAATTATTTTGAAAGTCTCAACAGCCTCCACGTATTGCTGAAAACTTAGTAATTCTCAGTTGCAAATATTTAGTAAACTCTTTTAATTGAAAAAGCAGTTTTTATCATTTACAAATTGTCATAAATATTTCAAGCTTCTTCGCCCTCAGAATTTTTGTGCTTTTTATGATTTCGTATTACATTATACATTTAATATAAATCACAAATATCTTCTTACTGAGATAGGATACTGGATTTATACGTGAAATTTTATGCCTACGTGGTTGGTTTGTTTATCTATGTCCGGCCCGATTTTACATGTGGGCTACAGGTCCAGTTTGAACATGTGGTTGACCTCGGCATCATTCGACGAGGAACATCAAGCTGCTGGAGTGTGCTCGTTTATACCTAACCCAAAATGCAAATCTAATTCCTTCCGTTGCCCTCCCCCGCCCCTCCGAGTCTGTGATGCTAATAATAATCTTTCATCTCGACCTTTACTACCTCAGAGATGACAGTCACGAGTTGAGATATTCGCGGATGCAGTAAATAGTATAGCGATTCACACGTACATAAGAATTGTGTTTCGTTGGAGTAAAAACCAACTAAAATTCTCTTATTGCAACTGACACACAGTCACTGTTTTTCACTTATTCAGTCTAAATTCTTTTTACTTGCATTTTTTTCTGCTTGGAATTTGTATACTTCCATTATTTTTCATTTTAGGGATTGTAATTCTCATCAATCATTGCTTCAATTACTCTCATTCATTAATAAGTTGAACCTCTCTAAAAATATGTTGTGTTGGATTAATTTGGAGTGAGATAAAAACCTACAATAAAAAAGTAGGGTGTTTTCATTTTGGTGGAAAAGATTGTTTTTTGAAGCAGAAATAATAATTTATTGTGTTTACACATTACTCTTGGTGTATTTTCGAAAAAATGAATACTGCGTTTCAAAAGAAAAACAAGCCCTAGTTTGTCATGTAAACAAGAGATTATCATTTCACGTAAAAAAGTTCTGCCTTTCGAACAGTTCTGAAAAATGAGTGAGTAGGTAAGTACAGTACTAAACTACCATTTCATCCTGTAGAGGGCATTTTGTCGAAAGGTGGGCAAAAGGGCGATAGTCATACGAGAGAGCTTTAATTAAATTCCATGGATTGCTTCCGGGTTATACAAGGGAGAAAATGAAAGAGCGAGAGGACACGAGAGGCAGAGAGAGAGAGAGGCAGTGAGAGAGAGATAGAGATCGAGAGAGAAAGAGAAAGAGACAGGTTTTGGGTCGATGTCCTGAAAGCTACAGCGGAGCAAGCGCGCGAGGTTTTCCCGCGTTTTACAAGGAAAACGCCCGCATAGTGTATCCACCGGTGTTCTATTAATGCTGGAATAAGCATACATAATTTGATTCGTTACGCCATATTAAAAGATTTCCAATTCACGTAAAATCAATACGGATTGCCAATAACCGGTACATAAGAAATACACACTCGAATAGACAAATTAGACATATCTCAATAGAAACTTTAATCGAGCAATCTTAATATTGATCAGGTGCCTTCCAGGCAATGGCAAGACACACTATATCAAAGTGTGCTTGATTTGCTACCGATATCGACATTATGCCGAGATCCGAGAACGGATGAGAAAATTACTCCTTCATTAGGCATTAATGTGGCGTTCAACTTGATGCACGTATACAGCCCATTTGATTAAACGTGAATATATGAAAACCATGACGTTGTTTTAAATGATGTATTTGAATAAAATTTACCCAAATCAATCCCGATCGCACATTTGTATTTCATCAGAAGCAGTAAAGGTTTCATTTTCGAAAGGTTTAAGGATTTAATTTGTAAAAAAAAATCAACGAATTTCTCGCTTGATCATTTCGTTTGATTTTTCGCACATTATGAGAAACAACTCATAAATTTTCCCAGATTGATCGATTGTAATGCTCGGGGCATGTACGCCTATAAATGACAGACAATTATTTAGCCCTCAGTCACACCCTTGCAAAAAATTACCATATTCTATACTCCGTAGCGACTTCCATGAATATTGAGATCTACATGAAAATCTTAAAAATTCACCATTTTTTGGTTGTTGGTCACGCAAAGAAGGAAAACGTGGCGTTTTGTTCATAGCTAAAAACATTTCCGTAAACTTTACCAGATTATTCCGAATCATTGATTATGTTTTTTAATAAAAGAAAATTTCTCCAAGTTTTTTTATGACACAACTAAAATCCATAATTTGTTATTACTTTGAAATTTTATACACAAGAATATTCTACAATAATTTTACTAATTAATCTGTTATCTTTTATGGTTCCGCATATTCCTTTTCATGGCGATATTTACCCAATGGAGCTTTTTCATTTGCACAGATAGCGTTCCCTCTTTTCTTCATAGTCATTATACGCGATCCTTAAAGCATACCATTATCTTGCTCGTGACGAAAGAAGTTGCCATGGAGACAAAAATCGAAAGGAACTTTCTCTGAGGTGAGTTTAGAGCAATGAAATAAACGATTATGGCGAAAGTCTTGAGAGTAAAAACCATGGAAACGGGACAATGAAACGTGTTACAGAAATTCACGGTATCCAGATGTTTCCTTCAAGAGGGTTGGACCCAAGGGGTGACGACGGACGAGCTATGTGTCTAAATGTTTTGTAACTGGACAGCCTTATCCCTTGGCAGAATATCTGACGTGGCATCCAACCGCTAGAGGGCTACGGCCGGAACGCCTTCACGTAAGCAGAGCACCGCTCGTTGGCCCATCCTCTTTTTCTAACTTCCTCATTCTTATTCGTGCCCAATAATTGGACACATGCAAAGGCTACGACCAAATGGCCGTAGATAACCCAAAAGTCGCTTGAGAACAACTTATTTTAAGTTTTGCATATATTTTCATTTGAAAGAAGGAAAGACATGATGACAGCGTTCGTGTTTCGAATTAGTATTTTACATTAAAGGGTCCTTCTTGATGAATGTCATGATGACAGTTAATTATTGTTTTTTATTGTCTTTAATCGAAAGATCAATGTTCAAAGGATTACTCGGTACAGAGATCTCATTTATCCCATGAAACGTTCCCGTCTTTTAGCATCTTGTTGGTAGATTTGCGAATATTTTTCAGGGTTGCAAAGTTTTTTATGAAGTACCCTTAACTAAGATTTCAATGTATTTCAGAACTTACAAAAGGCTCAAAGAATTTTCGTTGAATTGAATGAATGAGATTATTTTTACTTGAGGTTTATTATGAAAATGAACTCGTCTCGCCTCTCGTACAGTCGTGAGTACCGACATAGTTCGTTTCTCAATGTTTCTTATTCGTTTTGAAGGGTATACATACGGTTACATCGTAAAGTAAAAGTGAGTTGAGGCACGAAGGCTTTATCACCAAATTGTGTCAGGGTAGACGCTTTTAAGCTCAGTCACTCCTGTTTGCAAAGTTCTATCCTAAATCATCAAATACGAGAGTATTCGTCGTAAACGTGAAGTCGAGCTTTACCGTCGTCGGATAATAGGCAGTAGAAATCTTGAGGTGGTTTTGGCTCGAAGCCAAAGGTCGGTGCATGAACCTACACAGTAACTCCTTTTATCAGAGAAAAGACGATCCAGAAAATTCCACGTGTCGATGGTTGAATATTGTGGTGGTTTAAATTAAAAAAAAAAAAAAAAAAAAAAAAAAAAAAAAAAAAAAAAAAAAAAGTTTGAGTACAGGTATTTTTATTTTCTTATTCACTGACGTTTCACTAGATCTTGAATCTTCGTCTTAAAACGATCATATTCTTCATGTGTATCGCAATAATATATTAGCAATTATTTAGCAACATAATGCATAAACGGAGCATAAATTGGTTTTTTAAAGAACTAGATTGCAATTGATTCATCAAAAGAAACAAACCCAAACAATCCCTTTATTGAGGTTTGAGGCGGAGGTTTTTTTAATCGCTATCTCGTCATAGCATTCGATAGATTTTTTTTGTGAAATTAAGAAAATATTGGCTAAAACATTGGCATTATCCAAGAACATGGACAAGGATGGATTTAATAATCATCATCCTTTTTGTGGTGTCAATTGTGATTACACAGATTGCAAGTCGTGCACAAATGTCAAGATCGATCTTGATGGTTATGAGATCATCTCGCGGTATGACGATTATCGCATCTCCATGTATGTATTCATAGTTTACCCTGGGAATTCCATTCTTTTGTTCGGGTATTGACGACTCATGGGTCGCTGTTCACCATTTTTTATCGTTTTATTGCCTTCTCTCTTCTCGTCTTCTTTTTCTTCGTGTTCTAAATCCGCTGGTAGATGCATATGCGTAATAATGTGTACATGAGAGTAGGAAAAATAAATCTGGTGGTGAAGATTGGTGAAGCAACGTAGCCAAAAGAGCCTGTAGATGTTTCATTGATCCTTGAGCTGAATCGAGCGCTCAGCTCTGGCAATACGAAGAAGCAACATCTTGAGAAAACATGATAAATTCGCGCACTGGAATTCCTCTGGAAGATCATACTAAATATTCAACAAATTCCTCTACTGAAGTTCTCGACGGTTATTCAAGTATATGTAACTTATACAATATATACGGGCACGATAATGTGTGTGTATATTCGTAGAAAAATCTATACTTCTTGCATACATACGAGCATTTGCAGATTCTTCGTATTGCCGGAGAGGACCATTTGAAAACTTTTATAACGATCCGTACGTTCTCACATGTCCTTTGGAGAATGAGCGTGAAACTGGCGAGGAAGTGCTTTTCCGAGCGGTTAAAGAAAGAAAAAAATGTGAGAGGTTACCCAGACGCCTTCGGGTACTTTTCAAGCTTCTCTCTCGTGCACGTATTTGCGCGCTTCAATCTCTGTTATAGCAAGACCATACATTTCGTATATACATGTGCTTATACTGTCTGGAATATACTTGAACCGACCTCGGGCAGATGGAAAAAAAGCATTGAAGAAGGAGAGGGGAAGGTCAGAGGGCCGAACATGAACATAGGCAAAAGAGAGTAAGAAATGAGATAGACAATACTCTTTGGATATGGATCGAGTTCCTCTTGTAGTTGAATCTAATCTTTGGTCTCCATACATCAGATATGTCGCACCAAATATACGATCCTTACAGTAATATAATGCCGTGTTTATACATATATATAAAGGCGTGGAAATGTATAAGCCGATTTATGAACACATGTGACTTGTGGGTCAAGAAACCACGAGACAACTCTGCGTGGTGGTCTGGCTCGTATACACAGGGTCTACAGATCAAGAGATCGTGCGACTCCTCTAGTCTTCATCCGGTATAATAACCTATACATATTTGTTTATGAATGTTTATTGCATAACAAGATCAGAAATGATTTTAATCATACTCTTTAATTGTTTCCGAAATTCAAGTACCTGTTAGTGGAGACTTATCAAATCTTTTGTTTTATTATGGAGCAACACTTGTACCTAATCGGCTGATACCAGACTTTCGGTTTTTTTGTCTGGCTCTCTGAGGTGCGTCATTGCACCAAGTAACCTCACCCTTATAGGAAAAAAATTCATGAACACCAAAAGACACTTTTCATTATTGATCACTGCTAGTTTAACTATTTTTTCAAGTGCTGTGATAAATTGAAGTAAATAAAGTGATGAAAATCGTTCAAGTTCTACAGCTTTCTAACTTCAGTAAATGAAAAAAATATATATGTAGAAAATGAATTTTAGTTTATTGAAAATAGGATAATATTCGGAAGTGAGACTTTTGGAACGTTCTGTTTTGAAAATAAATAGACAACAGCCTAAAATGATGAAATTTTGCCAACTTAATCTTATATGAATTCACGAAATAACATAGAGTCTAGGTCCACGCGGCTTCTGTGTCTTGCCGAGATGTTCTGCTTGTTCTCTCCATCAAACTGGCGTGTCATTGCTAGCGGCAATCAAAGACTCTCTGCCGAATCATTTCCGACCTACACTCGTCCATACAGACGATTGACCAACGCCTATGAGTTGTTCTGTGTGAAACGAACGTCTAAATACGCTCGATGTATTTGAAAGAGTTGTTAAATTTTGTGATATATGCAACGCACCTTTATTTTTTTACTATTAACATTTTTTCGGTAAACGATTTCTGGGACATGCAGCCACATTCGTGGAGTAGAAAATTTTGGAGGATGAATGTTCTGAACTTAGTTGTTTACATACATTACTTTTTTTATGCTCTGAGAACTGTTTGGAAACGCCTCTCAAATTACATGCTTGCACGGTTTGTTTAATTGGAATTATTATTAGCATGAAAATAAACATTAAATGTCTACAGAACTCGGAAAAGATAAGATAAAAAAAGATGTGAAAAAACCATAATGAAAGTTTTACAATTATCGTATACGTTGTATAGAAGAACAAAAGTCTTTGAAATCATCTCGACTATTCCGATGTTCAAAATAATGTTGAATACCTTCTACAGAGTCGAATCATTCTGTGGCGGTGGTAATGACGCTCGTTTGTCAGCGTTAGATGGTGGGGGATGGCACGAAATAGCCGGGATTGACAGAGAACACACGTACATACAATAGCAATATGGAACGCTGGAGGGAGAGAAAAAAATGATGAAGCCAGGCGGTGGGGAAGGAAGAAACCGCTGATGCGGCACCCGCGGGGGCATTAAAACCGAGACGTACGTGCATTCGTCCGACGAGTTTATAAATCGCGAGGATGCTCACCGGCTACTATAAAGTGACACTTGTTTTATCGCCTTCTCGAGCTTATTTTCGTAATTTCGCAGTGATTAAAGTAAACAAGGGATACTTTGAATCTTCGTGTTGGTTGAAACGGTCGTGCCTTTTTCTCGATACAAGAAATACATTCGCCTCTTATATCCGATCATTCTCTTCTCAAAACAATTATTATCGGACGTTGCGAAATCCTCGAATTCTCTTCGAAGTCAGCCAAAACTCTTTCTCTCGTGAATTGTTCGAGTCTTCGTGATCGCATAAAAAACAAAGTAATTATAAAAGTTCATCGTGCTTTTCCCTTCATTTTCAACCGTGCTTCACTTGGCGACGGGCTCGTTAAGCCTTCCATAAAACGCAATCCCAAGTTTTTCTTCCCCAACTCACCGATTCGCAAGTGTTTCCTTATACCCTGCGTTCCTGTGTGTGTATATACAACAGCGAAACAAAAAAGATAATAATAAGCAAAGAATCGTTGGCACGTGGGGACAGCTTCACGCCGAGCTATTTTACAACTTGGAAAAAAGCTTAGAGGCAAAAAGGGGAGAATAACTTCCCTGAATATTTATTTTCCAGTAAAAGAAAAAAAAATTGCAGTTATTAAAGTTGCCTCATTTAACGTTATCTTCTCGGTCAATGCAAAAAATCTTTTGTTTTATATCTAACGTCCTTTACTTCTCGTAGAAGGTATCTACTTCTTTTTATCTCTTGGAATGGGAATTAATAATTATTTTTTAAAATTTCACCGCTACAGAGTGTGCCTGGTTTATTTTTAAAAAAAATTTTTTCGCCTCTTATAACGTAGTGTATACTGTACTTGGGGAATATGCAGCGTTGTGCACTTGACGCATAAGATAGGTGTGGGAACCCAACCAAGAGGATTTCCTCGACTCCCTAAAACGTTATAAATATATATATATATATGGATATCTTTATATGTATGTGTTTACTTATTTATATGTAAATATGGATACAGATATATAAAAATAGTGTGAAGTTTGGTAAAACACACGGCTTTCGCATCAGAGTAAAAAAGATAGAGAGAACGAAGGTGGGACGAGAGGGATTTCATCGATCGTCGCAAATTGGATTCTGGAAGTGAAGCACGTCAGAGCACCGACGGTGAAACTCGAAAGCCGGCAGTCTTCGGTGCCCGGGTGTATTATCGTCACGACTCCTAGAGTTCCGTAGCTGAGACTCACGAAGAAAATCAACGAAAGCGTCCATTGGGAATTTTGGTAAGAATTGTAATTTAGAACATTTCCTTCGCGCAATTTCTTCTTCGAATTATTCGAATTGAATTACTTTTATTGTATCACAATTCGCAGATGATTTCAATGTGTCAAAAAAATCAATTTCGCACGAACGTGAAATTTGAATTTGGTTTTATATTCAACTTTTATTTTGAACTTTTTAAACTGTTTTTGGTTTCAAATAAAAACTATTGTGTCATGTGGTCTCTTTTTTGTAGAAAAATTATTGTTTTTTTCCACATTTTTGAAAAAGCATTAATTCTCATGCTTGCGTAATCGTTGGGTAAACAAGGCCTTAGAATATTTCAAAAGTCTCCAAGTTTTCAATCTCTGTAACTTGTGAATTACTCATCGTCTTGAGTAGAATAATCAAATGGGAATGTCGATAACAATGTGGGATTTTTTCTCTACTTTGTAACCGTTCAACAAACTGCATTGAAGAATGTGTATCGGAATGCGGCACGTGTTTCAAGCGAGCCATATGATCTCGATGGTGTAATAAATAACGTTCAATTAACGGTCCAATTAACGAAGCTATTAACGGGTTATACTGATGCCCGCCAGTAAATATATAACCTTCGCATTCGTGTATAACTGTATTGGAATTTGGAACGAGAAATGTTTCCAACACGCGAACTAGTCACTGCAGAACCGCGAATATTTTCGCGCCTGCAAAATTCCTGCTGTTGTAGGAAATTTTCCCGAATAAATTTAGTCCAAAAGTATTACATTCAAAGTGAATATATTTATTCGAGTGTCTTAAACTCTGGCGTAAAAAAAAACAATCCTAACATTTATCATTCATCAGTAAAGTGAAAAAATAATCCTTTTGCATAAAAGAAAATCGTTCACTTCGCATAGAGTGACTTGTATAAAGAGTCGCAGACTGTTTCGGATATCCGCAAGACATACGCGCATTCCAGCACAAAAAATCTCACACACATTGCTGTATGTGTAAAATGTAATTAAAACAACCGAGCAGGTGTCGTGATTGCACAATTTTGTCTCGTGGCTCGACGGTCTAGCGAGACTACAATCAGTAGAAGATAAAGCCTTGGCTCGTAATTCTTTTTTTTCTTGCTTGCAAGTAATTCACTTTTTTTAAACTTGAAAATTACAACACCTTCAGCCGCTAGAAACAACTGTTGCGTTACAAAAGAAAAAAAAGAA
This sequence comes from Campoletis raptor, assembly GCA_948107755.1. Classification (NCBI taxonomy): domain Eukaryota; kingdom Metazoa; phylum Arthropoda; class Insecta; order Hymenoptera; family Ichneumonidae; genus Campoletis; species Campoletis raptor. The sequence continues at coordinate 14,232,200 of OX403622.1, forward strand.
CGTGTACTATAATAACGAATGATTATATAACTTCGTAATCTTTGGGCGCATACAGTTCGTAAGTAGATTTATAAAAAAAAAACATATATATTTTTAAATATTAACATCAGAACTGTTATGCGGCGTATACTTTTGACAAGAAGAGTGATAAAATTAACGCAGACATTTATTTATGGAGCAATTTATTGTACTTTTGAGTTCGTTAAATAATATACACAGGAATTGAATTCCATCGAGCAATATCCCGAATTCCACACTCTCACGATCTCGTATACATGTTGCGAACGTCAAAAGAGTAATATAATAATAATGACCTGTGAACGTATACACGTGGATAAGATATATGAGCGCGATGTACTCGTCGGTTTATGAAGTTATATTACACATTGTATATGCAAGGGGGACGAGGTTGTTTCGCTTGATTTCTCTCGGTACAGTTTCGCAGATGAGCACGATGCTCCTTCTCTATCTCACTCTCTCTTTCTCTCCGTTGAATACACTCTTCGTTGTTCTCTTCTTTGTAATTTCACTCTCTGTTGTGTCCGAACAATGCATGCATTTCAAACTAATTTATCAGGTGAAGGAAGAAAGATATATTAACTTCACGACTCAATTAAATTCACAATTTATAGATCATTATAATTTTCTTTACTAAGTGAATTATAATCATTGGCCACAGGGATTAATAATTCGCTGTGTAAACAAGGTAATTGATATTTAAAGCAGCATTATTCATTAATTGAGTTGACGAATAAAAAAGATGCCGAAATTATATCGAATCGTACATTTTGCCGTTTATACAGTCATTCCATTATTGTTACTTAGATATGAAATTTATTCGAAGCTTTTGTGTGTACGTCGTGCCTCTCGTGTCCCTCCTCACTACATGTATATCTACTTTCTGTCGCGATTGACGGGCGCCACGAATAATATAATGCAGGAGGGTCACCGGCACTCCTGACATTCGCACGATCGCACATACAAAGTCTCTCTTTGGATATCGTCAATCGTGTAATAACAGATTAAACTTTTACATTCTCATCTTCCTCACTTCATTCTTTATTAACTGCGCAGATTTAATTGAAAAAACAAAAAATGAAAAGAAACCGTAGAGGAAAAGCACCGCGAGAATCTCAATATATTATTTTTATAGCGTGAAACAAAATGTGCAAGATAAAGACCCTCGTCTTTGGAGAACAATTCAATAAACAATCGTAACGAAAAAATTCGTCTGTATTGTCAGCATTTAATTGAAAAATGTATCTTCTCATTGAGTCACAGCCCAAGATGTTAGTGGTGAAAAAATTGTTTTTTCTGTTTGTTTAAAAAAAACAAAACATGTTAAGATCAGAACTCTTTTTACAGCACCAATAATCTACGTATTACAGTTTACTAATAGCCCTTACAATTTATATATAATAAAAAACAGAATTCTTATTATCAATTAAAGAGTCTCAACTTATATCCTAACTTCAAAAACTTCATGATCTTTGTTATCATTCGTTACCTCACATGATCGTAATAAACATTTAACCACTTTTTCATCTTTTGATTCTTTGAATTAAAAAAAAATCCTCTTATTCTCACAACCTGATGGATCCAGTGAAAAAAGCAAGTTCCGAGTTCGATTCCCGGTGAAACAGCAATAAAACGTTGAAAAATGTTCTAAGTGTTTCTACCGAAATCTCAGGAGTCGGACTTCACTTTGATAATAAGAGGATCAACAAACCCGCTTTGTGACACATGTGCGTCTGTTGTGCTGTGTTGAGTCCAATCCGTGGACGGCTCTTATCATGCAGAAGTATCACCTTATCCGTTTATTATTTATTGACTGGTCCGTTGCATCACAGCTGAAGAGGTTTCTACCTACACTTCTCTGGTGGTCGTGCTTGAGTGATTGCGTATCGCCAGCCGAAGGGATTAATTACATTTTGTGCAGATTCCTTTAACCTTAGGTAAATGCAATATAGTTGGAGACAATGACAGTTGCAAGCAGACAGAGGCGTTTTATGGGAAGGGAGGCCAGACGGGAGTAAAAATGGGTACAAAAGTAGAAAGATCCCTAAGAAGTACCGGGAAAAGTTCCAATTAATAACAAACTTCAATAACAATAAACAACTTTATCGATGATTTCATCCACAAAACAGGGGTGAGTGACAAAACCAAGGTGTGCTCTGAATAATCCTAAAAACTGTCATCAGGTCCTTGAGAATATAGTTTATTTTCGATGCAGGGAACACATTGAAATGAGACACTATTACTTGATGACTAACGACTCGTTTCATTGAATGATAATAATTCAATAAATAATAATAATAATAATAATAATAATATCATAATAATGATATAATATTCATGAAGCTTTCAGTCGCACATACTCTGGTTAAATATAGAATTACATTAATCATTACAATAACATTGTTCTTCTTTATTATAAAATGATTTTTCATACTCCATTAATCATTGTACAATTTACTGTTGCGTCGAGTTCACGTTAAATATTTTAGAAATTGCTTGTCGCTATTTCTGAAAGATAATTTATCTTCCTGTTCTATTATCCTTTTTTCACCGTTTATTGACTCTCTCAACTTGTTCGTACATCAATCCTGTACAAGGTGAACCTTCATACGGAGCTGTAAATTTTAAGATACGTATCTTCTGATCTTCAATGAGCTCGGCACGTCATCGCTTGTGTAAAACATATTGATGACATCGCACATGTATATTCGAATGGCCCGTTCGTTCTAGTTAAGGCAACTGACTCAATCGTTCTCTTTCAAGATCAAACTTGAAACACCAACACCAGATGAAGGCACACAGTTGGTGATGTACTCAAGCAAAATTGATGGATATTTATGACCTCATGACGTAATGAATTTATTTATTTATTTGTGTGCAAATGAGTCTGAGATCATTCTGTACCTATTCGTATAAAAAATTCCATGTCAATTTGATGAATGCATGAACCCGAATTTCTTACATTTGAGAAAATTGATGTTAATTTTTATTTCTTATAGGAATTGGAAAACACATTAACTTTCGGAAATATTATCTGATATGAAGGTTATAAGAGTCTCAGAAACAACCAAATTTCCCATCATATCTAATTCACTGTATCTCCAAAACTGAATGATCCAAATTCTTAATTTTTTTAAGACAAACTTCGACATATGCTGGCCATATGTCACAAAAACCTCTATCTTCTTTTCCCCTTTCTTATTTGATATTAGGAACAAATATGAAATTCCGCAGAAAAATCAGAGTCGAGCTATACGTCGATGCATTATGCTGACACTTTATTCATTTGGGTATTAATTTGACAGCATTACATGTTTTGTGGCAAATCGAACACTATGGCCTATTTTTATTGCAATTACTGTCACTGTGTCTACGGTTTTTTTTTTTTTTCAAACCGATGTCATTGTTAACAAACAAACAGTCCTTGGCTCTTTGCAAAAACATCAAAATTAAGAGTCCTTCACAGTAGTGGTGAAAAAAAACCACTACACACACAGACGAGAACGAAAAAAAGAGTAGAATTGAGTTGGAAAGAAGCTTTTACACGAAGCGGATGAGAGGAAAATGTAATATACAAAATGAAAGTTACATAACCGGAAGTTGCAGCCATATCGTCAGCAAATATGTACATATATACCAACATACAGATGCAGAGCTTGGTTTTTTTTCAAAGCTCTCTTTGGGGTTGAAACATAATGACTGGGTGAGTACGATATAGTGTGTTGGTTATGTGGCATCGTAACGAGGCTGGGCAGCGATGAGGGTGAAAAGGAGGTGGTTTGACCGGTGAAACGGACATCGGTTAAATGGGAGGAGGGGGAGAATGTTCGTATTAGCATCAGTCTGTATGGCCTTTGGCTTCATATATTTTATTTACGCTTTTTTACCACAGTAATATGTGTTGACCTGCATTAGTAGCCGGCTTTGTTCGAGCGTCGGTCTCAATTATTATGTTATATTTCAGCTAAAATCTGAAAAATAATGTTCAGATGAACAGAAAAATAATAACGATGATATAAATAAACATCCCAAAATGAATCATCATCAAAATCCTATATTCAACACTTTTGAAAGCTGCTGATGTACTTTATAATCAGGCTAAGAAATTCTCTTGACTTCGGATTATTTTCTTTCATTAGGCTTTTTAGTGGCTTGGGCTATTCAGAAAGTTCTGAAACCTTTCCACCTGGACAGCACAATCGTGACGTTTTACTTCGAAACTTTCGTACATTACCAAAATTGCACTTTAAAGACTTACTCCCAATATTGTTTCATGAAAAACTTGAATAAACTATTGCATGATTATACTTAACGGCTTTCAAATACAAACATTTATGTGCCCTTAAATTAACTTAACGTACTTTTTCGTTCTATTATTGATTTTGGTGACGACCATAGATTCTGATAAAACTTTTCCTCGTACTACATCGATCTTTGTTTACGACGCGTTTTTCATTTCTGACATACATTTTATGAAAACTTCAGTACTTAACGATTCGCAATAAAATCTAGAATAATTCCGTAAGTTTTCTCGAATCCATTTGATGAATCATTAACAATGTTGAAACGTATGCTTCAGCACTGTTAGTCGTGCACTTATCTCAGCTGGCTATTGAAACTTTCATTCATGGAATTATTTAAGAAATATTTCTTGTAGGGAGTACAATCATGTGCAGTCTGCAGACAAGACAAAAGTATATAAACAAATTTTCATTGAGCTTTCTTTTAAATCAATAAATCCAGTTTTTTCTATTACAGCAATATTAGTAGCTTCAATGAATACTACTTTTTTAACATGTATGTCCTGCGTCGAATGATCGAATTTTTGAGATTTTGAGTGAAAAAAGAATTTCTCATTTTTAAGAGCTCGTTATATAGCTCGCCTTTGCCTATATCATACTTTTTGAAAGAAAATGGACCGTTCAATTCTCATTACGTTAGAATCCCTAGTTTGAAAATTTTTGAATAACAAACAAACGAAATATTTTGTGTTTTGTATATTAAGGTACGTGGAAAAAATCCACATTGGATAAAATGCAAGAGACAAAAAACGCTCTCATGGTTGACAACTCAGTGACCCTCCGGGCAACGTTTTCCGGACAATAGGGAAAAAAAACTTATAGTCTGTATGCGGGACTGCGAAAAGCGAGCATAGAGAGAAAGAGAGAGAAAGAGAAAAAGCGAGCATCTACGGTCGACTTGCATCGTCCATGGATTAATGTGCACACCGAAAGCAGCTTATGGGCAAAACCCTATCGGGTATACAATATAAATGTCTGTCCCCCCTAGGCTTTTTGGCATTTATAAATATATTCTCATGATTTTTTCACTATTCAAGTAGATATAGCAGAATTTTAACATTAGCTCGTAAATGCTCTAGGGGATGTTCGACAAAGAAACTTCTGTGTTCATTTGTGAGTTTTTTTTTTCATGGGTACACCAGAATATATGCTCGTATGTATTTTTCAGATGTAGATATATACCTAACGTAACAAATACATACATTGGTGCTGAGCCACCAAAAAAGCTTGTCCCTATGACAAAACGAACAAATTATTGAATTTCAAGCCTGTGTAGTACAGAGAGAGAAAGAGAGGAGATGAGGAAACGTGGAAAAGGGACTAGTGGAAAGCCGTACAGATACTATGTTGGCTTCCTGCAAACGCTAGAAAACTAGGAGAATAATAATACTCCAAAACTGTAAGCAACCATTTCTGTATATCAACCATGTTTGCATATTCTTCAGCTGGTATTTCACCGGTTTCTCTGACGCCGTTGTTATCAGGTACGACTCCCAGGCATTTTCCTTTCCGAGTCAGAGTGCTTCTGCGATAGATTTATCTTCGTACATCGGTACCACTAGCCACCCTGGCTATAACTTCCTATAATTTCTTATGTGAAAACCCTGATATTTTTTTACTAAGAAAAGTTAAATCCCATGCAGCAGTTACAGCAAAAAATGTGTATTATATCTTCAACAGAAGTGATGCATAGCTGCATGGTCAAAAATTGGAAAATTAAATTTTAATTTTTAAATAAAAATTTGCGCGAAGAACTTCAGTTTCATGAATCATTCACGAGTATGATCATAAGTTCATTTTATACCGGTGGTTGTTAAACATCCTGTATATTAATCATTATTATTTTTAAGTCAAACCAATCTGCCCGATGGAACTCCAGTTCTCTTCTTCAATGTACTTTCCTAACAAATCGAACGATTCTCATCGTCTTCAATTGAAACAGGGAAGAACATAAAGAATGGAGTGATTTTCTTTGTTTTTTATTTTTCCTGTGGAATAAAAAAGCTCCTTGGACTCTTTTCTTACGTGGTATCGATTACAACGGTCTATAGAACGTGGCTTTATCGATAATGCACATATTTTTAGATCGCGTTGTTGTACCTACACAGCGTTTGCAATACACACAAAATTGCGTTACAACAGATTTTTAACAATGAAAAAGTGATCCCATTAACTATTTTGCTTTCACGTTTTTCTTCAAATTTGAAGGTAATCGATTCAATTGATTTCAATATTTATTCACGTGCACTTTCATCAGTGTAAAGAGCTTAACATTTCCCGAAACAAAGTCACTGGTGTCATTGTTCCACTTTCAATAGTCTTATGGGAGCTCTGCAAAAATGACCTGGTTACTGAAGTTATTGTCGATCCGCTTTCAAGACTTAACTCCTGAGAACAGAAAAGCTCTGTCAATGACTTTTATTTTGGGGTCAATTTTATGGTTTGTTAGATTGACCTTATGCATATTTAATTCGCTTATAATGCGTTTTGACAGCTTGCGGTATATTAGGGCTTCAATTTCCAGAGTTGGACGGAAAACGATATTAAACTTTTCAATGGAAAATTAGTCAATAATGTAACCTCATTTTACCCCTGTGTCCCCACCCCCTCGGGACGCTTTACAAATTTTTTCAACGCTTTTATATACGTATACGAAATTCTGGAACACAACTCAGTGACTGAATAACGATAGGGGTTATAAGTCTTCGGAGTTTTTTCTCTTATTAATCTGTCCGCCCACTAGAGGCAAATATTTTTCCACCAAAAAAGCAGCCTAGACGCTTGATTTTCTGAGATCGTATTGTCGTTCTCACTTTATGTATCCTCGAGTATTTGCAGAGTTTAAACACCACTTAACCGCGCACTTCGAGAGTTTTCAATCTAAATTTGTGGTACACTTATTCAGTCCGTTGTTCGCGAATATTTTTGTTCCTATTTATTATCCGCAAGACCTTGAGCACGTGAGTTAACGAAGTTGGTCACGTCAATCTGCGTTCTTTTAATCCAAGAATTCGGTCTAGAAGAGGGATAAGAAAATCATAAACCTAACGGTTTTAATCTCCCAAAACCACGATCAGAAGGCCACAACGAGTCACCAAGATTTTTGACGCCTCGTTGGAGATAGAAAACAGGTCCCTAGGGGATAATTCTCTTTCTTGGGAGGCAAAAGGAGTGAAACATAGCACACCAAGTCGCAGTTATCAAAATTAGCTACCTGGAGAGTCGCCACAGTATAAAAACATCGTCTCCAGGCCACGGAGCGGTAGTGTTTGAAAAGTTAGGGATCACTCGTAGACTCTGCACCAAGAGTATCAGAGAACTCGACTTAATCACGAACAGATAAAGTTAGTCAATTTGAATAATTTAAACAACTTTCTAAACCCCAGTCTCACCGCAATTTTCATTTAAAAAACAACGCTTGTGACGAAGAGTTGTACAATCTTCAGGATACCATTGTAACCAAGTGATAATACCTAATCGAGTGCAATAACAATTTAGTCGAGTATTTATTTGTTTATTAACCATAATCGAAATAACCACGAGTAATTAAAACTAAACAAAATATCTTATTTCCATTCCCTCTGCTAGGGCCAACTCGCGGTTCGGCGAGACAATCCTGTTGCAAATCGTCCCACATAGAACGCATGACTTCCGTCTTTGGGTAAAGGACTTGATTGTCTTGACCCAAAAGCGAAGTTAGCACTGTGTTCCGACCTCCCTAACTCCAATTTACGGAGACATAACACTTATTGTGTATTATGTAAGCAGTATAAACAACAGATAGATGGTGAATAACGAACCAGTGTCGATAAGGAACAGTCAGCATGAAGTTACTCGTCACTTTTGCTTTGGTACACCACGAATAGCGCGCTCCTGTACAGTTCGTCCGACCAGAAACGTGCCCTATCTACTGCAAAGCTTCTTGAGATCGCTCACCCTGTGTTACTGGCATAGAAAGCAGACACGACTATCTCGTACTGGGTTTGGAAACTTTGATATATTTCAGAGTTTCGAGCCCGGCAAAGGACATTTCCATTTCTATCGTACGATATAAACACGTTACAAACATAAATGTACACTTAAAAAAGAAACTCGTTGAGTCAGCAAAATGTGGTGAAAAGAATGAAATTTGTTAATTTAACAATTAAGTAGTTGGAACAATCAAAATCTTTGTTGGATGAACATAATATTTTGTTCTTATTTTAATATTTTTTGCGAAAAATTTGCTGTGAAACTGAAATGTGAAACATTTGCTCAATGTATAACCATAAATATCTATCCTTGCATTCACTTTGGCACCAAGATTTTGGTGGATCGTTGGTAATTGAAACTCTTACTTTCCGTTGCTAAAACATGCAAGTTTATCGTATCCCAAAGTTTCTTTGAATTCATTTGGGTTCATGAATCGAAATTCCTTCGTGATTGTCAAAGAAATTTGTTCAGAGGACTTGAAATTTAACCGATATTGCTTTTGGCATCTGATGAGAATCTAATATTATATTAATCATGGAGGGATCATGTCAGGCCCTGATAAGCGCCTATGTACGTACGAATCCATAGGGCGGTACTCACTGGTCCGTATAATCGGATTATTTTCCTGTTTTAGCCCATGCCCAGTGGGCGAACCGAGCGTTAGTACGCCGCCACGAAATTCGACGTGAACGCATAACCTCCGACCACTTGGCTTGACAGTATAGCATTTCCTGACCCGTTAGCTACGTGCCTATACGTACGAATTTTCTTGAATAATTAACCAAACGGAATTGTGCCATGCTTCATTTCAAACTCATACGAAATTGGAATATTTGTAGTTAATTTTCATAGCTTTCATTGTAAAGCCTCAGCAGAAAATTTCTATTTGACATTTCACCTTTTGACTTTCTTAAGCATTTACTTAACACGTAAATATATTTGACTTCATTTACGTAAATTTATTTGACTTTGTGCTAAGATGTATTTTTTAAATGTTCACCAATATTATTCGCAGGTTTAAGAAAAAAAAAAAAACATATAAAAGTGCGAAAACTTGTTTCCATTCTTCGCAGCATAACAAAAGTTTATCCCCGTGGTATCTAGAAAAGATGATTCATGCAGGAATTCTAATATTACAAAATAAAAAAGAAGGATATGTCAACCAAGAGGAAGCTTGTGTGCGAAGTACGGAAAAATTCTTTTCTTCGTGACCCTTTTTTGGTTTATGAAAAATTTTACGTCCGTATCATGATCACGGAATAATTTAAGTGCTTTCTCTGATATAGCAAAATATATATGAAAAAATATGCAGAAACGCTGTATGCAATGCAGTAGAAAAAAAATGTAGTTTTTCAGAATTATGACGTTCCTTCTTGAGTATACCGATGCTTTTTCTAATAATATACGAAATGCATTTGCCACTTTTCAGCAACTTTTATTGAAGGACATGCACAACAGAAGAGAAACAGTATTGCACTCATTCCTACGTGGGCTCATATGTATTTCTCTCACATTCAACATATGAGTGACGTAAGTCACATTGCTTCTCGCACAAAGACCAACATGTGACTCTTCACTTATGCAAAATCCTACATTTCGTGACAAGTATACATAAAAAGAACAGGGTGACTACGATGCCAGCATATATACGTATAAACGTATATTAGAAAAAATTGAGAGAGCGATGCAGACTTGAGGGCATTTCCGGCTGAGAGAAAAACGAGAACCGAGGCAGATATAGGAGATGGATAATCACCAGCGAATTCAAAGAACATCTCTGTTATATCTTCGTGGATGACAAATTGCTTCGGGTCTCGACGCTACGTCATTCCCTCTTGCTCTCGCACTCTTTCTCTCCATTTCTCCTCAACATCGTAGTGTCTACAATTAAAAATCTATAATCCGCTCTCTATTCCGATTTTCCGTGAATATAACTCAAGCACACCATGACGATTCCCTTGCATGTTTGTCTTGAGAAACTACAGCCAAACACCGTCTGGCCGTTGTTCCCTGCATGATATATGTTGATGACTACACACATAAGAGAATCGATGTTTCTGTTTCTCGGAAATTTCCAGTCTATGGTACAAGGTATCGCACAACAAGAGATCATTGTTCTTGGCAGAGGTAAAGGGTTGACGAGGCCACCATTCATGATTGTCATCCGTCCTTTTCTGCTATCTATTCTATTTGACTAGTCGACAGTGAAAAAAAACCAGAGGCGCAAAAAGTTCATGAGATAATTCCTTTCTGCCAGACATTACCATCCATTTAATTAGAATCATCTTGCGGGCATTCGAAACGAAGTAAACAAAGTCTCCATTATCTTCTTTTTTTATTTCATATTTCGTATGTGAATCCTCTATGTATTGAGAAAGCTCGATGTTTTTTTTTCTGGTGCCATTTTATTTTACGTCCAACAGCAGCAGGCCAAATTATCTGATTTTTAGGATTTCGTCATTTTATTCATTTTTGTCATGTATATATTTTTTTTTCTTGAAAACTAGCTGAAGCAACAAAATTCTTGAACGTATTTTTCAATCGATTCGATTTTTTTTTACAACAGTTACAAATCTTTCAATTTTTCATTGAAGATTCGAGAGACATGTTAATCGTTTACAACTTTAAGCACCTTGCATGCATGTCTCGGTGGACCAACAATGGACTTCGCGCTCAGAATTTCAAGTGAAGGAAACGTTGGGCACGTTGGTCCGCACGGACGGACGTGCCGTTTAGGTGTTAATTAATCGTTAAAAAATTCAAATAGATGCTGTAACAGCACGCTCAGAGAGCCATGCTGAGCTTGCAGTTTTTTGAATTTCAAATAGTTTCTAAAATGTGAAATGAGGCAGGACAATGGGATGAAGATTCAACGTAAATGACGTAAGATGTGTACGTGTATATTGATAACATAGTTAAACCATTCTCAGCTGAACTACCTCCTATCTCCCTTAAAGATTACAATCTTTTTCACTTTAACGAAAATTTAAAAAAAAAGCTACGCGCACGAATAAAACACACTGACCCTTATTGTCAGCAAATCATTACCCACGAGAACGATCAGGCGAAAATAGCAGCACGTCGCAGCGTGGCCAAAGTCTAGATATATTTATACATCCGCCACTACATACACCGGGACTCCTTAAAGTGGAAGCACGTAATGGTTTATCGCTCAGTCGTGACTCGAAAAACTTGGTGACTTTGAAAGAGCCCGAGATCATTCTACTTCTGTAAGAAAATGTCATGGAAAAGGCCGTTGAAATGCTTGACCGTATAGGATGAAAAAAGGTCTGTGATCGTTAATAGAAATTCAGACAAGCACTTCTCATTTGCAATGTTTTCTACTGGGGTCGCGAGAAAATTCTCCATTGCCAGGAGAAAATCAACGAAATGAGTTTGTTCTTTTCTATTCGTTGTTTTCGGTTGATTTCGTGACATTTTTTATTGACCATAATTTCAACACTTTGATACAGCCACTTGCCTCTAAAAATAATTTATATCTTGCGACTGTGAACTAACAATTTACAGAAAATAAATGGGACGATCATTATTTTGGATTTAATGAATGATCAATGCGTTTAAAAGTCTCACAGAAAACGCAATTAAAAAAATATATATATCATCAATGCATGAACATGGTCATTCTTCAGAATGAACGTCGAGGTTTTGCTTATGGTTTATCTTCTTCTCTTACTCATTTTTCCTGCATAAGAATTTTCTCGTTCCTTTATGGAATAGAAAGCTTTAAAAAGGATAAGACGTTTCATGCTCCGTCTGCCATTGCTTCAGAAAGAGGCACCGTAACAGTCGGAGTGTCGTGGTGCATATGTGAAATATCGCATCAGACTTTAACTTCGTTGATATTGTGAGACATCCATCTTGCATATTGCAAAAGAATTTTTCGATTTTTAAAGCTACAGACTGGTCAATGCGGTCGTCTTTTGAGATTTCCCAGTGAAAATACGTTCCTTTGAATGCACGTGCGAAACGTTATTCATCGAAAGTTATTCCTTCCAATCTATTATCCCCGTGGCACTCTCCTACAAAGCCGTATGTATATAGCTGTAGAAAAATATTGGGTTTACGGGGAATTTTGAATAGAACCAACAGAAAGAACGAGTTTGAAAAAATCGTGGTTTAACGGTTGGTGACAATTTAAATGGCACAAAATACAATTCAGAAATAACGATTGTGTATAAAGTAATGAAATTATTTCATTTTCGAACTCCGTTCCTTAAGACTTCTACACATAAATCAAGAAGATTATGCATTGATTAAATTTTTCCTATTTTTTTGGGCTTAAGTCGAAAAATGTCGATGGTTGACAAAAAACGGTTATAACCAAATTTGTATAAAATTGGATTCCCTACAAGTTTGCATATGCACATCTAGTCAAAACATTCAATGAATGTTCTTTACAATCGGACAACCTTTTCCAAATTTTTTATAATTTCCCAAAATATTGTCGAAAATTTGTTTCTACTACCAAAAATATTTTTATTACCATAAAATATACTCCACGAATACTCCGAACGTAGCGTACAGCATTTTGTGTACAAAAATATGTACATACAATTAATAGCGTTGAATCGGTCGTTAAATCACGAAAGAAATTATTTATGAAGATTTTAAAACTTAGTTTCGTATTCTTCATTCAGTCGATCCATTTTGTTAGCACATTCTTTTCCCATCTCTCAATCAGCACATTTCATTAATGTACTTTGATGCTGGAAGAGCTCCAGTTTCCTATCTCACGACATCAGAATAAAACTGGGGGTATTGTATAAACTATATACTATTACATCTCCATACTTCCTTCCATCCTTTCGTACGACAATGGCACGGAGAGAGAGAAAGAGAGAGAGAGAAAAAAATTCTCTCGTGTCTCTGAACTACGTCTATCCATTTCACTGTCTCTTCATTGAATTCTTCTTCCATTTTTCAGTTATTAAATGAATGTCTCTGCTGTACCAGGATTTACGTGGCTTCTTCAAATTCGGTCAAGGTTTTCTGTCACGTTTGAAGAATTCTCTTCTTTCCAGAATATTTGTTCAATATTATATTGCGAACGATCCCATTCAGTCAATTATAAAAACTAAAATGGGATGTGCTAATAAATATTAGCAGAATTAACCATCACAGAATGAATTATTGCTACTTCTTCAAGAAAGTGTAAAAGAATTCTACAATTACATATTTAACGTTGCTCAGTAAAAAAAAAAAGCATAACATGCAAAAAGGAATAATACTACCTCATAAATCGCTATTCCTGCTTAATTCCTGTTCATAACTCATGACTTTTTAACCTGAAGCAATGAAAAATAATGAAGCTCCATAAACGACAAAGCTATATTGAGGATCTAAATGTTTACACATACACACGTAACGTGTACTATAGAAACGTTTATCGGTAACGAGCGTTCGCACACCTTCGTCCGTACGTCTCGAGCCATTCTGTGATCCACATATTCACACCCTAGCGCACTACAGTGCCGTTCGATCTCCGCCAGCGTTTCCTTATCGCGCAAAACCCTCTTGCAACAACGACGTATTTCCGCTCACCCTGCATCTATCCAACCGTGTTGGCTTATTATTCGCGTGAATACAGCGTCCGCATTCACCACCGTGAAATCGGATCTCTCTCTGGGAGCTGCAACGTCGTTTTGATTCACCCGTATACTGTATAACGCCATTTATGCTTCTCACGCCGTATGTACTTTCTCCCACATATGTTATTATCATGGATATATAGGCAGTACTCATCGGTATTGAATCGAAACCATTGCTCCACTGCGCCATTGAAGCTTTACAAATATGCATGTTCGAAATATTCGATAAACACACACGCACATGAGGTTTACTGAACAATACGGGACTGGGTAATAACATGCATAGATCGGGTGTGATATTAGTCCATTGTTTACAAACATAGGTTTTCAACACAATGAGAAAATATCAACATTCCGATTCTTTAATTCCAATTAAATATTACATATGAATTGATAAAAATTCTTCAACTTTTTGACATAATGAAAAAGTTGTTGACAAAACGTTAATTCAATTATTATCGACTGATTTAGAGTTAAAGTTACGTTCGATTTCAAATGATGTTTAATACAAACGTACAAAGGATTGAAAGCTGAATACGTTTACCTCAGAAACCATGCACAGTTTTTAAATATTCATGTATATTTCAATTCGAGTACTAAAAATGTTTACTTGACTACAAAAAGATCGTCAATGACGAACACAAATTGTTGCAGACCGTCAATCAAAACGTCTATCGACTACTAGTCCTTCTTTCTCTGATGGGTACGACGAGTTATGTATATATGATGTACATATATATTCGCTCGTCAACTATATAACAGCAAAAAAGCAATCCAATAACAATGGTGTTGGTCACGCCTGTGAACAAAAGCCTCTATTTTAACTTCAATATATAACCCGACGGCTTTTCCAATTCCGAGCTCCGGATGCAACGATCGGACGCGCACGTTACGAGAGTTTGACGTTATCTCGCCGTGTACAACTGCGATACCAAAGCGCTTTTTCGTCTTGTGTATATGACTTTTTCGTCAATACCCTAACTAGAAAGCTGAATAGAGAGAAACAGAGATGAGAGAGAGAGAGAGAGAGGTACAGAGGGAGAAATATTGTTCTAGGCAGTTACAGTCACAGTCAGTCATAAAGTGTCTGAAAGAATCATATTTATATTCAATCGAAGGAACTGTTTATTTGATTATAAGGCCAGCTACGTCTGAATGTAAATATTATTGAAAGACCCCAAGAAATCAATGGTCAGTATGGAGGATTCCTTGAAAAGTTACATCCGAAAGTATTTAATGTTTCTACACATAAATTTCAAAACATTGTGCTGACGATATATTGGACTCCCTAATTGTTGTTATTTAAATCATAAGTAATCATCTCAAACCCAAAAACACTATACAAAATTTTGACTTAAGAAATTGTAATTTATTATTTTTTCCGTCGTCATAAACTGTCAAAACATGAGACAATCTTTCAAATTATTCATTCGTTTGATTACCAAAGTCCGGAATGAAGTGGGTCGTAGCCATGTCAGGCTCTCCCTATTGGCTTCAATTAGCCCTAAGTATCGTATCGTTACTTGCTCGTCGTACGTGCGTAGTCAGAACTGTTGGAACGGTGGTAACTCTCACTCCCTTTCCCTTTCTCTCTCTCTCTCTCTCTCTTCGTAGTTTTTACACCCTGCTGTCTCTTTCTTGCACTCTCTCGTCGGAAACGTGATAGTGTGGTTACGAGAAGTCTTATCGAACGTGCTAGTAGGACTTACTGCGCAATACACGTATATATCGATACATATACATATTAATCCAGAAGCTGAAGTTTGGCTTGATGCTCAAAAACTCCTACACAGTCTACCTCCGAACAGAACGAAGCATCTGGTCTGAATACGTTCAGTTACGCATTAATTTATTCAGCCGCATTGATTGTGCATAAATGCATATTCTTCTTGTATTTATAAATGAGCCAAATCGTGTACAATTCCAATGATTGGTGAAAACATGACCAGCACAGATATAACCATACAAGGGAGCATCTCGAAGGAAAAACTTGCCTTTACATCGTCATCTGACCATACGCCGATTACACTACTCGATAGGTTGCAGTTTGCTCGATCGATTCCTTCCCAGCTACGTGTTATCGTATGTGTCACTATATTTATTGCCTATGCATATAGGGAGTAAATAATCTCTCGTTCGTACTGGTCGGTAATGGTTATTGCGAGCCAAAGATCCGAGATAACGGAAGGATGGAGATGAGGAAAGCCAGAACATATGGCTGGCTAAACAGTGTACTAATAATAGGACATACAGAAGTGCGATGTAGACGGTATTTCAAACCTCAATATTGAATGAATAATCATTTTTATTCAAACTGAACTTGGCCTATAAAAAGGAGATGCAGGCTGTAGTCGGATTGATGACAGAAAGTAAATTGATTGACAATCAATGATTATTGATTTAAGTGGTTCTTTCACGAATCTTCGGATTAGATAAACACTGATGGATAAATCGATGCCTTAGCGTCGCCTGTTACTACTGTCACACAATCGGAAATATTTTTTGACAAATGACAACGGTGCTTAATTATATAAACAAAACAGACACTTAAAAAAAAATCTATAAAATTCTATAAATATAGTCATACTACGTATGCATGAAATTCTTTTTTTCATATTATTCTTTATAATAATATTTATTATAAATCACGATCGCCTCGTTTTCGAAATAATAGTCTGTATATAGACCAGGACCTGCGTAAGCACTACTTCAAATGATCGAAACGATGAACATACACGTTGAGTTGAAACCATAAATATACATTTGAGAATCACTAGAACGCTTCAGTTTGCGTAACGATATTTGCGAAATGCCCGGTGAATGTTTATTTTGTGTGATGGTATCGGGAGTGGCGAGGCAGCCTTCAGACTTCAAGGATATTGCCTTACATTTGGTCAATTGATATATCTTCCCGAATAAATAATCAATATTAAGTTAGCGTAAGTCTGTTTAATATTTATTCATGAATTAATCGATCATTTCGTCACTTCGTAACTAATTGACAATGAATTCATTGCAGATAAATTTTGTGTAAAAAAACTTTTCAATAGAATGTTATTTTTGGCACAATGATCGTCTGGTTATAATTCAGGACGTTCGTACAATTGTAAAAGATATTTAGGAAATTTTCCCAGAATATTTGTACTGCATGTAATTGTGCACTGTTCCATGTAAACATGAAGGATATTTATTTGCATTATTCAAAGAAAGCATCTCACCGTGAAATAGCATGAAGCGTGGAATTTCGTGTGGTTACTCTGTGGTCAATCCTGTGGCTTATTCTTCCTCCCTGGACCCATCTCTCTATCCTTCTCTCTATCTCTCTGTCTCTCTCTTTCACTCTCGCTTATCTATCTTCGTGTGGTAACTGACCAATACCGTCTATAAGGACCTTATCTTATTTGTAATACAATTTGGTATTCTTGCACTTTTTGGTACTTGGCCAATTATCAATATTAATTCGTTCAATGTTACGAAAGATAGAGAGAGAGAGAGAGAGAGAGAGAGAGAGAGAGAGAGAGAGAGAGAGAGAGAGAGAGAGAGAGAGAGAGAGAGACAGAGAGAGAGAGAGAGAGAGAGAGAGAGAGAGACAGACAGACAGACAGACAGAAATGCATTTGTAGAATTAGATACAATTTCATTCTCGTATTTAATGATTCATTGTATTTAATTATTATATTCAATTATAGAATTAAATTGAATTCAATTCTTTTTATGCAATAAGATATTTCAGAATCAATTAAAAGGCAGCTAATTTGAAATACGAAATAACCTGCAAGATGTCATCCCAAAATAGCTGAGTTTCCTCTATGCTTTTGAAATATGTCACATTTTCCTCGACCATGAAATGTAACAATAAGCTATTATTATTTGTTCCAAATGTAAATATTAAGAGTGAATGAAACAGTGTATCTGGGTCTATGCTGCACATCTGGCTGCTTTGTAATGAGTCACGAAGTTCCGCTTTACTTGCACAGACTAATCGATTATCGATAATTGTCTTGCTCATCATCGGACAAGTATGAAGCTTCGATAAATCATTTTCTGATTCATGTCACGTCAACCGAGTACAATAACACTTATCCCACGATTTACAATCGTCAATAGGATGTCCTCGAGTGGAATTTATTGCCTGGTGGCGGAAACGATAAAATCGAAAACGTATTCCTGCAGCCAATGTAATCAGAATAAAACTATTCCGATAAAAACAAAAGTTGTACAAGTAGGACTTGCTTCACTGTAATTCATGTATATTTTCAATGGAATTTTATTGAACTCATGAAAATAATATGATAAATAAATGTATCAGTTCGGATTCACCTCGTGTTTGATCTCAATAATTTCGAAATGTCCTCTGAGAAATTGAAAACTATATAGCAGGACTGATTAATTGTCATCAAGTTACTGTCTTGTGTCTGTCATCCTCTTCCTTGATCTTTTTGATCCATTCGTACTCTAGACATCATCACGGTAGTCAGATCATAGTCAGATTTATGTTTTTTTCTGACCTCACTCGGGTCTGTTCCAGTCGTTCCAATAAAGCCGAATTAGGAAACAAGATGAATTACGTCTGCATCAGAAAATATTAGTTTTTTATGGCGTCCTTCCTCGTGTACCAATTTGTGGTACTTTTTGCTGTCAACATGTATTTTTAGAGAGGCAGAAAAAAAACCCTAATGCCTATGATTCAACGTGATCTTTGTTATTTTTCCAGTAATCGCTGCGGCGTAGATCTGCCAAGAATTTTCCTAGAAAACACAGAAATCTCAATTGTCGTGATTAGTTTTCACTGTTCGTCCTGCCAGCCACCGTATACCTAATTGAGTGAAAAAAACAGTCTTTGCATTTCATAAATCTCTTGGGTTCATAAAAAAAACATTTTCATTAGTAAGAACACCGCACGTGCATTGCTAGATATTTTACATAGACACGTACATTCCTCTGTCTCGTCCAAGACAATTATCGTTTATAATTGAAGAAAAAAAAAGAGAAAAAAAAGAGTCCCTAGTTATATACTTTCCACACGATCCTTAATGACCCTTTTCAAATCTCATTAAACAAAATGTGTAGCAATAATAATCGTTTTCTTGATGTGTAATGAAATCGTGGTGTTTAATCAAACTGCTCTCCTCTCGGTCAAGTTTGCTTTTTCTCGATTCCGTGTAATGTGTGCTGATTTATCTAAAGAGTTCTTACTGCCGTTTAAGTTTCAAAATAGCTAGTTACGTTAAGAACGAAGATGCGGAACTACGTGCACGTTAGAGGTTCATAAAAATAGAGAAAATGATAAACTGTTTTTCCACGACTGGCGTTCGCCAATTATTTTTTGAACAAATCGCTGCGAAAAAACGTTCGTTTAGTTCTCAATATCGCGTTTGTAAATGGCCGTTCCTTGTATATATTTATATATATCTGTGTGGCGTTTCTCGTCACGGTGATGGCCTGTGGGTCAATTCGTTGGTTCTGCCGCGTCTCTTCTGTAAAAGGGTCACGAGAAAGCGTAATTGCAGATTGCCGAGAGGTGTTGTACGCTTGTACATAGAGCCACGATTGTGTTGTCGAAATTCGTTCCTATACCAACGATGAATTTTGTAGCCTCAAGAGGGGTGTTAAGAGGCAAACGCGTATCTGTGTATGGAGTTTATTCATGACTGTATATGTGAGTGAGACATATATATCTAATGCATGTGTATATTGGATGTATATATATATGTATACATTTGTTGCCAAAGCTTATATGGTTAAGCGGAAAATTCGTGTTGGACAAGAGCGTCGGCTCTTCCAACACGGATACAGGTCTCATCTCATTGTTTCAGTCTCACTCTCTCGTTCAATCACTGGCTCATCGCGCACACATATACACGAAGCTCGATAGGGCCATGAGAGCGGGTTCTAATTATTTTGCTCGCTCGCACGCGACTAACACGATAACGGCTCGGCATCTATCTATCTATCTATCTATCTATCTATCTATCATGTATCATGATCCACAGTGGGAAGGAGCGCGGGCCTCTTTTCCTCCAAGCAGTCGAAAACATGAATACCTATGTGCAAGAAGTGCATCAGCTATTTTCACATAGTGTTCTCATTGTATATTATTCATTACCATTCGAATGCTCGAAAAAAAAAAAAAATCTGGAATCATCCTCTAGATTGTAATGTATTTCTGAATAGTGTCGTAAATTAAGTTCTTTTATTTTTTAGTGGAGTAATGAACACCATAATACCTCGACGAAACTGTCTCAGATAAACGACCGCGAATAGTTGTTTAAATTTAAAGGTGTTGAGAAATAAAAGGCTTGAGAAGAGAACAAGGAACAAGACTTTTCTTTCATTCCAACCTTCAGCTAATTTCACGGTACGAGGCATTTATTTCAGCCAGTCCCTTTATTCTTTCCCTTTGCTCGAACAACACAACGACTCAGACGTCTTTTTCTGTTAAAAAATAGTTTACATATATCTTCTATATGTGCCTTAGCAAACGAGAAAATAATTAATTGGATGGCCGCAGTAATTTCCTGCTGGAAGACGATAAAATCTCATTGGTACATTGCTCTCTCGACGCCTTAAAAAGAACCCTTATTTCTTGATGGCTCCCTCGCTTTCACTATCTCTCTATATCTTTTTCTTCTTTATTCTTCTCTGCCTTCGTGACACGTTTTATAAGTTTTATTCTCACCCTCGGTCTTCTACTTTTTTTCAAATTTTCATCTTCCCCCTTGCACTATTTATCTATCTTTTCACTACTGCCCTATCGCGTTGCACACATAGATGGTTTCTTGAAATTTCAATCGTGGGGTAAGGCAAGCTTGAAAGTGTGAAATTATTGCAACATTTATCACTTTAGACTTTCTTTCGTTATTGACGATAACAGTTTGATGACAGAAGCTGTAACTTTCAATAATGTCTCATTCTATTTGAATTTTAATGGCTATTCATTTTACTGTTATTTAAAATGTAATTTATTCTTTATAACCGATTTGAGCAAAAGTTCTTATGAATTTTCAATTCTCAATACTGTGAAAATGGAAAATAGCTAAAGTGTTTAAGATTTTCGAATTGCAATACTGCACTATACATAAAAATTCAATCTATCAGTGCAAACGTTGGAATAGAAACGGGTGAAATCGAAAAGTATATTGAGTACAGCTATGTATCATGGCGTATGGTATATGCATGAGGTGTACGTGTGTCTTCCAAGTGCCTGAACGAGATCGGACATTTCTACTAGCAAAGTTTCCGCAACATGGTTTGCCCACCGTATCAGAACGCTCTTTCTTCGTTCCTACCGTTTGAATTTCTCTTTCTCTATCTTTCGTTCTGTCTATCTCTCTCTCTCTCTCTCCACTCTTTTGTTCTTGTTCTGCGAGGTTTGCAAGAAAACGAAGCGAATCTTCTCCTCCTGAATTCTACTCTTGCACTTGCACGTTACCTTCTCGCCATTCTCGAAGAAACTTCTCACTCTACAGTATATACCACGTCTATGCAAATTTGCCTTCCTTAACGGTATATCGGTCCGTACTCGTGGTCGTTTCGCACACGTTGTCCGCAAGAAAGAAAGAACGGCCGTGTAGCATGAGATCACGAAAGAAAGACCAGAGGTGGAAAAGCTCTTGCAGCATTTTCATCCTATCATTTCGCTCCTTTATATCATGTCCTCCCTTTTTTCTCTCTTTCATGTCTGCCTTTCTGTCTTTTCTTTTTCTCATTGTCACTTTGTATATTCAAACCATTTTACGACAGTGTGTTCCTCTTCCGACTTTTCAATCGATTAAAATTGACCTCGAACAACCCCAACGAAATATACAAAATCTCGCATTGAAATAAAAGAAAAACTTCAATATCTCCGTCCTTTTAAAGTAAAGATATGTATTTTTTTTTCTATTAACAATCGATTGAGGAAACAATTGCAAAACATTTCGATCGCTCTTATGCATGAGCGTTCATAATTGTTCGTTACTGAAACGGATAGCCGATATAATTTTTTCTCTAATTATAACGAAGCATTTTTTCCCATCATACAGTTTCTCTCATCCTGCCTAAACAGGTTGGATAAAAGAGATATACATTCCAGTGAATGTAAGAGATGAGGATCGAGAACGTGTTCGATCGTATCTCATGATTAAGCCTTCATACGAACAGGAAATAATTTCCTGTTGGGAGATTTTCCGGTTATTTCGAGATGTCAGTAGTCGAAAGTGGATTACAGAGGACAGGAGTTGTTTGTATTCCTGAATACACCCATCTCATAGTCACTCGTATATGAGAACAACGATAGTATTTCCGAACCAACTCATTCGTCGTTCTCATACCAATAGTTCAATGAATGAACAGGCGGAATTAACGTCGTAAATCCAAGAATTTACACCCTTTAACTCATCAGCCCGCGGTCTATATTCGAATCGATATATTTTCCAGTATGTCAAAATAATCTTTGCATGCTCTCTAGTAAAGTCTCTTTTAAAATCTCTATTTTTCTAGTAAATTCGGTCAAAACATCAAGTAGAGTACCTTTAGCGACGATGTTACAATTGCAAATTGTGCGAACGGCAGACAAGAGGAAAAAAGAGTAAGTCAAAGCTGGAAAAACAGAATATCGTTACAGAAAACAGAGCCTCGTTAGTGGTCGGGAAAAAGTAATTAATCCGGATTCACTAATCATGGCGGATCCTTGATTTATCGTTTTTTCCTCACAGAAAATCATTGGGTTATGTTACTGTTTGTCGTATAAGACTATCTCAAAATGATTAGTACTTCTTTTTTCTTGCTGAGAACTCAACATAGACGATTTTCCACAGCTCCTGCTGGTTTCCATGTTTTTAAGTAGAAATGAGGTCAAAAGATATTCTACTTGTTAGGGGAGACAAGACATTTATGATGAGACCGAACTCTAAGTATTGACTCTCTCATGCCTTCTTTCTCTTCTATTTTTCATCCCTATTTCCCTATTTCTTGGTGATGATCGTGAAATTTAATTACCGTACAAAAGGTTAGTATACGTTATTTTAACGCTCCAAGAGGTACATGGAACATGGCAATGAATTTCCTCTCGTTATCGCCTCTGCAGCCACTTTCGTCTAGCGCTGTCGCAGAACGCTGTCGAGAACGACCAAGAGCCAAATAAGCAGGCTGCAAAGCATATTCGTGTCATGAAAACGGGACAGCAAAGTTATTCTGATGACAAAAGGGAGAATATAGGGAGAGTTTGAAAACGTGAGGGTTATTAAGAGGGGAAAAGGGCAAATAACCATATGGGTTGAAAAACCAGATTGCAGAGGGTTGACGTCGGCAAAGTTTTATCTCTGCTTCCTCATCACATTCCACCCTCGTGCGTTGGAGTTAGGATATAGTCTTCGACACTATACTGAAGTTTCAACTACTCTTAGTACGGTAACATTGAAGAGAACATATTTGAATAATGTTCATACTCAAATTGTGCTAAATTTACTGAAGGTAAACGCAAACTTCGCACTAGTTTAACAAAATTTAATCGAAATAGAATATAGCCAATGTGATGCTTTCTTCGAATAAATTACACGCGTGTCACCGCAATTAGTTTTCATTGCTTGAAAAAACGTTTTCATCGAGCAAATATCTTTTAAGTTGATTTCCCTGGTGAAACACTTTTGTAAAAATAGTATATTCATCCGCCCCCTTCTATATTTCGCTCGTTATCTGTTTTTCTCTCAGGATGTAACACAAGTAGTCCTAGCGCGATCTGTGTACACATGTATCCATGGGCAACGCCGGCAATTAATCATTTTGAAATAGGTCGAGCAGTGTATATACATACAAATATATATGTATAGACATATGTAGATATTAATTCGAGTTTCTCATAAATGTTGGCCTCCGTTTCGTTGTCATATCTATAGTGTAGGAACTCAGTTCAGGTTAACTGCATCCGGGGTGCTTATGTCTTCATGATCTTAAAATTACATAACTCTGAGGATCATGAGGAAAATTGCGATAAATTAATAATTTACATGATTTATTAATATTGAAATACGTTCATATATACACAGCTGTATTAACTTGAAAAATGATAAGTAGTTTTCATGTATTACCACGGTAACATCAAAGTTTGATGAAGTTTTGCGATCAAAATAATGCTGCAGTTGTACGGATCGTGGTTTGCGTATTTATCCTTTTTATTTTTCTATATGGGTCGATACTACATTAAATTCTGATATATTAGAATAATAAATTCACATTGGATATTGCATTTATGAGCTCCACCATACACAATTAACCTTCGGGAACTCTTCAATAGTAAAAAATTGATGCCAGTCGAAAGGAAAAGCGGGCGGAAACGCGCACCATGGGTAGGTGAATTTTCCTTGTTCCTATCGTAAATTAACTTCATCTGAAGGAGCGTCGAAGCCTCTGTTTGCTTTTTGTATATCTTTTTCTACTTCTTATACTTTCACCGCTTCTTCTTCCGTACGTTTCTCTGTATATAAGAATTACAATTATTTCCACCGACTTTCTACAGACAGAATGATATAACTTCCACTTCAAACCGCTATATGTATAAAAATGGTGCAGAATAACTAAATAAAATTAATAATTGCTAAATCTGCTTTTAAATCGATACACTTAGTTAGTCATTAGACTTTTTTGCAAATCGGTGAATTGAAGCAGCGAACAAGCCAATTAGCAAAACACGAATCGTTCCAATTGGGCCACATAATTATCTGTATGTTTGGAGATATATATGCCTCAGTCCCTGCTACGTCTGTTCATATGTATATATATATATGTGTATATACATATATAATTAGTCAACGCACTGAACGATGAAGTACAATGATGTCAGCGAGAATAGATGTGTGGTAGCTCGTTACGGCATAAAACACGAAATAAATGAAGTTCGCACCAATGTGAAAAGACAGCGAGAAAAAAAAAGTTGTAGACACTACATTTCGATTTACACGTAGATCGTTTGATTTATATATATGTACTGGCAGGGTTGGGAAGACTTAAAGTGAGCATTGGAATTGCTCACAATTGGCAAAATTACTCGAAACACACGCCAGCTCACAGTATTACATTTAGAAAATGTAATGTGGAGACTCTATCATCGATCATCTTCATGGTTGAAGAGAGCGTTGTAGTTGGAGTCATGACTTCGAGCTTGACCGCGAGTTCACGAGTCAATTGACGAGAGTCTTTCGAATCTTGAGCTCCGCAAAAGGCAAAACGTAAGTGAGTGTAACGAGCTGAGGAAAGGGTAAGACATCATATAAACGCATACTACGTTTCAATTCGCAAAACGTACGTGCACGAGAAGAGAAACAAATACTCGCGTAATTTTTATTCTTACAAGCTCTCTAACGGCTAACGGAACATTCAACGCTGGCTGATGGGATGCTTTAGACGTTATATCAGCGATACGTGAGAGCTCTGATGTATACCGAGCTATATATTCCGATCAAGTCATTGAGAAGCCGAGCAATGTAATCGAGAGAAGGAGAGATAGAGATAGAAAAAGAGGGGACGAAAGTGAGCGACTCGCGCCATTTAGCTGGGTGATGTGCTCCTGGCATCGACAGTGTGTCAAGATCACTCGATCTCAGAGTGCAGTGTACGCGCGGGCTCGACTGTACTCTATCGCTGGAGGCCTCATCTACTCCTCAATCTCGGTATTCTTCTCTCATCTCTCATGTATATGTAGTAACCATATATGTACACATATATATGTTATGTTCAAAGATCGCTCAAGTTATTTTGTGCATATCCACGTGAAGACGAGTCTTCAAGCCTTACCCACCCTTTGAACTGTAATACCTATCCGTAGTTCATATTTATAACCCTTCCACGGCTGCTTGAACCTCGCATAGCAGCCTCAACCCCCTCCTTGAAACCCTCGAGTGTGACACGCTAAAGTTCGTGATACTTCGACCCTTCGACTTTATCTTTCTACCCTCTGCACAGGTCCTCAATTTCATACCCTTTCCATGATTTCGAATCTGCTCCTCTCCAACCTCTCGAACCCGCCATTTCCTCGATGTCTCGACTTTCAAGCTTTCCGATCGATTCCAATGTCCTTGAAGTCCTCAAGTTTTTCGTTTTAGATGTGTATTCGTGATTAAATATTATCTGTGGAACAGATATTTTCATTTTCATATCATGAGTTTTAATCTCGTTGCTTCTACATTGAGTCAGTGGCTCAGCCAGTTAAGAAATCTTGCATTTGCTGCACTTGATAGAAAACAGGTGATGCAATGACGTATAAAGTGAAGAAGGTTAAGATCACGATACATGTTTATAGCTTTTTTCGTTCGTCGGAACCTTGGCCAATTGACACTCTCTATATAGCGCTGTGTTTCCGCAGTTAATAATAGAGTACCACGTTCGCGTCGATCAGAACACCACGTGGTCTTATGACGATACAGACAAATGAGAATTTATGCGATCAGACTTATTCTTGTTCCAATGAAAATATGGTCTTCGATAAAATTTCAGTGCTTAGTCAATTTAGCACTTGTCATACGTATTATTTTCATCATTTCTCATGATGAAATTCAACAAAACCAAAAACAAAAAAAAACACCTGAACGTACGACAATAAAATCATAATCATAACATTGATTACTTAATTCGTGTAATCTTGTAACAATATTACGTCTACGAACCGTATAAAAATATGTATAAATGCGATTTTTATTCTGCAGTAACATCATGGGACCTGGAGGAATCAACGTGGTGGTCCTGGCCATGTATTGGCTTACCAGTGGGGTAGGAGCAGTATCCCTCTCTCCCGGCGATCAATACTCCCCTTACCAGTCTCCATACAGAACCAATGTTGCCCAAGTACCTCTCAGCTATCCCAATTGGCTGAAATACCAACAGGATCTAACCACAAAATTGGGTAATAAATTTGTATACCATTTAACACGATCTACGAGCAATGGAAAATTTTTGAATTGAAAGCTATTAAATAGCCTTTTTCTTATCGTAATGTCGCTTTTTTTTTACAAGCTTTACTTTTAGTGTCAAGGTATTTATGAAATCGGTTTACAGAACCACCAGATTATACTTCTGGGTCCAGAAGAGCTGATGTCAATTATGTTTCGAAGGATCGAGCAACGCTAGTGGATCCGGCAATTCCTGATCTGGATATTTTACCCTTTGTCCCCGGAGAATGGAAGGTTACCGGTTCTGCCGATGTCAGTAGAAATTCAACGGAATTAGCAGTCAAGGATTTTGGACCCCCGGAAGTTTCCAAACGTGTTTCTACCTCGAGCGATGATGACTTTACAGAGGAGGACACTTTCCAGGACCAAGGACCGGGTTCCGTGGAAGTTTATAAGCTTGATCTTCATCGTGAAAGTTCTCTGCTCGTGCCACATGTTGTTGAGAAGCAAATAGGCAAAGGGTCCCGGATGAAGAGCAAAATACCTAAGAAGGCTACAGCTGAGGAAATTCTTTGGAAACTAAAACCCATAGATGCCAACAAATCTCAACTGCCGACAATATTTCGTCAGCCTCCGCGAGCTGTCAAGGATTTAAAATTGTCTCAAGAATCCAGCCACAAGGTTAAAAATAGCCACAAAGATGATGCATTCTCTGTTGGAGGTGTGCCTGAATTACAAGTTGGTTGCGAAGGTCTTGAAGCTGCAGAGAGACAGAAACGCTCGAAAGAGAGCGAAATTGACAATAAGAACAATGACGATGACTGGGAAAATCTGGAAAAATATCAAGATCCTGTCTACCGTGAATCCACGGAGCCCATACTGCTTCGTGTAACGCCAATAGTTCTTGACAATGACGAAGAGGAGCCACCATCGGGTGAAGTGTACGAAGAAATGGATGCACTCATGAAGCTGAAGCTATTGGAAAGCACGAGTCCGAAACCAACAACAAAACGATGGAATCGAGCTGATATAGATCCAGCACTCGAAATAGACAAGCACCAAGAGAAACTTACGGAAATTGAAACATTTCCGGAACGAGGTGACCTTGGACCAACTAGTAACAGCAGCAGTAGTGAAGTAGGGAAGTCTATCGATCCAGAAACGTCGAACAGCAATACCTCTGGGAAGGGAAGGTTTCGGAGAGACACGGTTTCAGTAGATACTTCAGCGTCATTTATCTCTGACCTTAATGACGAAAAGCACACTTATCGATCGTCACTAAATCAGGTCGTCAATCCAAATCATCGAAACGGACGTAAGATACTTTGGGCTCAAAATTTGGATGATAGGCAAGAGCATGAAAAGCCAGCTACAAGCTCAAGATACCATGAAGCAAACAATGAGAACCAGGAAGACTCAGATTTATGGGGTTTCGGCGAGGAAGACGGAGAATTATCCGACACTGAGGATGAACCTGATATGGCTGAGCTGAGAGAAGCCGAAGTCGAGAAGAGACGACGTGAATACGAAAGGAGGAAACAAGAGGAAATGTACAGAAGAGGAATGAAACATAGTCATCAAACTCATACTGAAAGTAATGATTCCAAAGGTCGAAACGTGAATGCGGAGATTGAAAAAATTCGTCAAGAATACGAGAGGCAACTAGAGAAACGGCAGAGAGAAGAGATGCGGCGACAACAGGAGAAAGAATACAGGCGTAAAATGGAAGAAGCGGAAAGAGAAAGAGATTTGAATAGGAGACGTGAACAAGAAGAGCGACGAAGAGAACTTGGAAATCCTGAGAATTCGCCATCTCCACTGGTGCGAATAGGATATCCAGATGATCGGAATATGGGTAGAAGTCAACAAGACAAAGACGATGAGGCCCGCAAGCTCCGGGATTACATAGAAAGGAATCGTCCGATTGACCCGAAGAAAACTGGACCTCGCCAAAGGCCGCATGAAAGGGTAGTCGATAATGATGGTGATAGAAGAAATATGGAATATTCAGAAAGACGTCGTATTGAAGAGGAACGAAGACGTCAATCAATGGAAGCGCACCAAAGAGCGCAAAAACAACCAAACGAAGCAGAGAAACAGCGGCAAATGCAAGAAGATCGTAGGAGAGAACATCAGTCACATGAAATGGAGGAACATCGCAGAAGGCAGCATGAACTGCGTGAAAATGAAAGAAGAAGAAAAATGGAAGAGCAGCAAAGACAACGAGATAATCAGGAGTGGAGAAGACGAATTGAAGAGCAGCGAAGGAGAGATCGTCTGGGAAATCGTACAACGGAGGAAGAAAGGCGGCGACGCCTTGAAGAGGAAAAGAAGCTTCAAGACTACGTGCGAAGAAATCAGCCAGTGGTGGTGCCGAAAAGAAACAACAACGAAACTTCGAACATCTCCAGAGGAAGTAATTTAGAGGAACAAAGACGCACGATGGAGGCTGCAAGACAATGGGATCGCAGCAGGCGACCAAATGGAAACCGCAATGATGGTAGAGTGCACGGTCCTTCAGCCCCGACAAATATTGGTCAGCATCGCCCACAGGACCATCGAGAAGACATGCAACAAAGACGAGAGAGGCTCGAGGAGGAGCATCACAGGGAATCAAATCGACGGAGATTGGAAGAAGAGGAGCGCAGAAGAGAGGCAGAATATCGACGTGTCGAGTCCAGAAGGCGCGAAGAGGAGAGAAAACGTTTGGAGGAAGTTCGAAGAGCCGATGAAAGTAGAAGAGCCCAATCAACGGGACGGACAAATTCTAGGCAAGAATATGGCTCTTCTCATGGTCGAGCTGGTGAAGTACTCGGGGGAGATGCTGGAGAGCTTAGGAGACGTGAACCAGCTGGGAGGACAGTGGATAACGTAGTGCGAAATCAAGAGATCGAGTGGAGAAGGAGATCCGAAGAGCGCGCAAAACAACAACTGGAGAGGGAAAGGGAACGGCAGAGATTGGAGAATGAGAGAAATTCCGGAAACAATCAACGGCGACGACCACACCACGAGGACAGTAGGTAAAGAATGCATGCTCTTGCTATATTTCCATACATGAACAGAATATGTGCAAAGTTCGTCTTTACTTCTGAATGGGTTGGATGGATTTTGTTGGAAAAATGTAACGTCCTAGTGGCTTTAACAAGAAGAGCCATATAAATATCCATCAAAAGAACAAGTTCGGTGGTAGCTTTTTGTGGGTAAATCAAGGGCATAAAAAACGTATGCTTTAACCCGAGACTGAAAATAAAAACACTTAGTTGTTCAACGATGACAGTTTTCTTAAATGTTACGGTCCCACGGATTGTCTCTTCCCATCACTATCCTTCTTGAGCTCAAAGCGTACTATGATCGCAAAGTGGTGTCTACCACATTCTACAGGAATGTTCGTTGCTCGAAGCGTGCCCTAACCGTCATAACTCAACGCGTAGGATTTCTTCTCTTAATATATATGTATATATTGTGACACTGCTGCACTGTTGCCGCAGGCCGAAAACGAGGCAACGAGGCGAAAGTGTCAGAGGCGGCTACAAGGAAGCAGAGTGGAGAAGACACGAACACGCCAGGCTGAACTCTCTTCCCGTCAGTGCCAGCATAATAATACGCTCGGATGGCCCTTCCCGAAACGGTGGAAGAACGCCATCTGAAGCGTCCCCATCACCTTTTCAACCTTCTATCGGCACGAGGGGTAACTTTGA
Organism: Campoletis raptor; assembly: GCA_948107755.1. Lineage (NCBI taxonomy): Eukaryota > Metazoa > Arthropoda > Insecta > Hymenoptera > Ichneumonidae > Campoletis > Campoletis raptor. Next base: position 14,262,658 of record OX403622.1, read on the forward strand.
CAACGACGCCGATTTTCCGGTGAGCCCATCCTTGTCATTTAAATCACAATAGAATCGGTCACATTCTGTATTATATATCAATCATAAATCATACACATTGCGGTTATACATGACGCGATGCATCATTGAAAAATATATCAATTGGAATTGTACCAAAAATTTTAACGAGACCGTTTTTCACTTCGGAATTTCATAAATTTGAGCCACATTGGTTGTTGATTTCCACAGATCTAGCAGCGCTGCTAAAAATAATTTTACTACGTTTGTAACCAAGATACAGGTAGTACTTTGAGAGGTTCTCACAATAGCCTAACGTCAATTTTCACGAATTCTAGTTAAATATTGATCAAACCATGTAAACAGCAGACGCATCGAGCAAACTTCGATTTATCTTGATCGATACGCTTGAGTATACGGTAGATAACCAAAGTGTTTGTATTCGCACCACTTAGGAAACTCACGAGTCTGCAACCTAAAGCACATATCTACGCAATTCCCGCAATCCTCTACGCGTGTAAACGTTGCAAAATCAAAACCAAAGCCATGGCGAGTGGAGATGATGAAAAAAAAACTCAGTTCTAATCGATTTCAAATTCTCTCGTACATTTCTTATGCGTTTTTATGCTTCAACGTTTGTATACTTTAAATAAATGGTCGAAAAACTTTAATAGAACGAATCATTAAAATTGTTGTTTTCGAAAACTTGAACTCTTTTACCTCAAACTGCTTCAACGTTTTTTGTCTACTCATTCAGTAGAACTTACGGATGTGCAAAGTTTGAATTGGTCAAACTCAAGATTGCGTATAACCGAACATGGAATGTCAAATATGAACATTCGAATGTACATGTAAAATACGATTTTGCACCCTGTCGATTCTCCGTAACAGTCTTCCGGAAGTGCCGAAGCAACAGAAATGCCCTCAATAGTGAGAGAAGCCGAGTTCACATTCAGTTCAGTTCAGAATGTTGAATTACAAGCGGTGGTTTAGACACTCATAGCTATACATAACTACCGGGGTATACGGTTGGTCTAGTCGGTCGGTTTCCAGCTCTTCGTCGTCGCGTTTGGTTTAGAATGTCGAATTACCTCTTGTGGTTTAGTCTACTACTACATTACACGTATAGGGGTCGTAGGAATACAATCCTACAGTGCATCAGAACTAATGTTGTCACGAGCTGGTGATAATGCTATGCGAGATCATAGCTCATGTAAGCATATACTGTTGAAAGTTCTCTATTGAGAGAGCCATTTCCTATCTCCCAAGTAAATACCAAGTAGAAACCATTTACATTCGTTTCAATGATTCTCTCATTATTCCGGATCATTGATATCCGTTTCCTTTCGTGCTTAAGTAAGTAGTACTTTGCAAGTTAAAATATGAAAAAAGCTCCAGTACATTTAGAATTTCCCTAACGAACGTGAAAGTATTAGAGCTCTCAATGCCTCCCATCGATCTGTGTGTTTTGAATCCAATTAGTTTCTTTTTCTCCCCGGGAAATGATACTTTCGAAGAGACATTTTCGGTGCACATACCGCGTCCTGCCTCACCCGGTGTATTTATTGGTCAGCGAGATACGATTGTTCAATTACTAGCACTTTTTTTTCTCATCTTCCTCATTGCCATCAGCCAGCAACTTTGACGCCATTTATTCTGTCATATCTCATCCACGTTCTCGCCACCTTGCATTATTCTATCTTAATGACACAATCAAGAAGCTCTGAAACTCATTTCAGAAAATCCTGAGCTTTTAGTATTTGATGAGCCAAAAAAACTCTGAGAGTCTGGATCTCAAGCGCCATGGTGATAAATTGCTTCGTCTTTTAGTGTATATAGATATATATTTTTTCTCATGGCAGGTTCTAACCCCTAATGGCCCAGGGTTGGCTGCGATAGGATTTCCAGCTCCAGCGACATTGAGACCACCAGTGAAAAGTCCTGGTGCTTGCGTTTGGGCCATCGTTCAATGCTGTCCGTCAAACAACCGTCGAACAGCGTGTTTCGAATCAATGGGATGTCCCGGGGCCAACTGGGATCCTAATCCTTGCAGAAGTTCATTGGCTGACGCGGCTCGAGACGAAATCATTAGATTCTATGCAGCTGCTGACCGATCGAATACCAAGAACTAAAGAGCTTGCGTCTTGCACGAAAATTAAATTATAACCATAATTAAAAATACACCAATGTGCCACAATCACTCTCGCCGAATAGAAGCAAAATGATGATTTTATTTAAAATAGTAATGTTTAGAAAACTAACACCATTTTAACAACCATTTTTTCGCACGTTCAGAACACTAAACGTAACATAATTTACAAAGTTAAACGCGATTAACCTCTGTCTGATTATGATCTTGATACAATATAACACTCTGAATATTTTGCCATTATAATTCTGATGTATTTTGTTCAAGTGAATGTTAGCCCGGACTCAATTACACTCAAACTTGAGTTTAATTTTCGATCTTAAATAGTACTATGGAACAACACAGCTGATTTTCTGTACCGAGCCAACCTAGGTAAATATTTTTAAGTAAATCTTGATCAAACTTTCATTCAAAATGCTCTGAATATTTGCATATATTCTGAAAAGCCAATAAAAATAGTGTTCAATCTCGTTAGTAAAAAAATCGTTTTATTTTTTTATTTAGCTATTTTTTGCATAGGTTCGTCTTATATTAGAAATGTTCAATATTACGTACAATGGAAGTAAACAAATCGAACATAAGAAACTCGTAATCGTATGGCCGTCTTATCGAAAGTCTTGAATAAAGTCAGACGAATGTGGAGTTTAAAATTTTACTAAAATAATGCGAAATCTAATTCCAGGCTATAACTGCGAATAGTCTGATCACTTCTGTACGTGCAGGTGTGTGTGTGTATGGGTGGGTGTATGTCTGTGTGCAAGCGGGTGTGCAAGCTTTTTTTATTTTAAACTAAACGACGCTTTCTCTGATTTTGTTCGTAATATAGACGAATTTTTGTCATGATGAGTGATGACAGGCAATGTATTATAATAAAAGTATTTATCTCGAATGTACACTTACGTATCTAAATAAAGCTGAAATCAATATATACGATCGCGAATTAAATTTGCACCGTCGAAATGCTGGCTCAGCGATAACAAGAACTCACGTTTTTTTAATACCCTCTCATGAATAAACTTGTAACAATAATGTATTGGTTTATTATTAAACGTATATATTTATATTGGAAATAATTTTGAGCTCACCTCAACGAGCCTTCTGTTACAATGGCCTTGATTGCGCGAGAAACGTTCGCCATAGCTCTTAACGTTGAATGGTCTCGTTACTCATAAAAGCTTTCCTCTTTCCTCTGCTATCCACAGGCTTCGAAAAAGAAAAACTCGGCTACGAAACTCCATCATTATATACATGAAATCCCTGTGAGAGATTTACTGCATCCAAACTCTTCTTCCATTGACCATGCTCATCTTCTCCTATGGCAATCGACGAAACCTGAACGAATCGTAACATCGACCGAAACTCAAAGTTCTTGTGACACTTATAAACGATCTCGAGAGCGGTAACGAATGGAATAAGAGCGAACTACACAAGTTTTTGAAGCTGTTCAATATTCTAACTTTCTCCAATCATTGCTGAGTATTATCCCGAACGATTGGTTTCAATGTATCACGACAACGTAACGATCATTCTCATAAAATAATTTTTATTATTTCGTAACACAGTATTCAACTCTTTTTGTCCTAGGATCCTATATTCATCAAAGAGAAAATAAAAAACGATAGTTGCCACTAAGAACATTTTTCGCGTCACACGAACAATATATACAAAAAAGATAACAAAAATCAATAGCAAAGTGTAGGTCCAAATAAATAGCACACACAACTTTAGCAAACATAAACTTTTGTACGTTTCGCAAAAGTTTCATCTTCGTAAACTGCGATGCTTTTGTTAAACGTCACGTATTGTTCTCAATTCAACTATAGAAGATGAAATTTTCTGAAGAAGCGTAGGAAAATAAAAAAATATTTGCTCAAGGCGTGATTTTACTCCAACTTTAAGTGCATTGAGAAAAATAAAAAATATATCCAACATCAGCTTCATTCGAAAAGAATCTCATTACTAATAGCTACAAATAATAGTTAAATATATGTGATGACATATATTTCGTTTTATGAAAACAAAATTAACGGCATTAATTCAGAAATCATGTAAATATATATTTACTTCGATATAACTATTTGCGTTACATTATAATTTCAACATAACCAGAGACCAGCAACATATCTGCAAATACTCGGACGATTATATTTCGTTATCAAGACTTTGTGTATCAGATACTGCGACATTAGAAAAATATATCTGATATTTGATGCCCTTGACTAGGTGAAAGCTTTCAGGTGTATTCCCTATAATGATAGACATGATCATCCAATGATTGATATACAATACACGATCTTTCAAATACACAGTATTCAATAAATGTAGATATATTCTGTGTAGAGACTGCGCATTGACTCGGTTGAACCACATACTCGTTTGGATTCCGCGGAATTTATGTTTGCTCTCGTAGCAAGTACGATGTACCAACGGGTGAATGTATAGTATGTGTTGAACCGTCCGTCTATCCTTGATTCGATTGTTTTTCGTGCCCGCAAATCCAAACGGATTCCCGAATGGATCGATCCTGCAGTACACAAATGAGCACATAGCACACTGTCCGATGTGCTCCCATATATTTGTATATATCGGCATCTACACATTTGTAATTCTCTCTAAAGGAAGCAAAGTACGTCAATATATAAGCCATTGTGTAGTCTGTAAGAGGAACAACGAAAGCCACTCTTTCAAAGCAGCTTTTCTTATTTCACCTTCAAGTCCGATAAATTTCTTCTTTTTTATCATCGGAGTTTTACCCCACTCTCGAGCCTTATTGTACTCGACTCTAACCCCGATACTTCAACGTCATGAAGACGAAGGATAGTTTTAATTTAATTGATGTCATTGATAAGTAGCTGGAATGAATTAAATTGATGCGAAAACAAAATTTAATTATTTCATTTGAATGTATCGTCATTTAATAAATATCCCGTGGAATTAAAAAGAAATTATCAAATTTCTTGCTGTTTCGCAGATACCCATTTTACAATAGGTCACTTGAAGCTTCACATTACTTAATAAAAAACGTTATTTCGCGGTCACATTTGACAGTGAAGTGGCAGCTACTAAATCTACATATGAAAAAACTTATCTGAGTTTAATTAATCTATTAGGCACGCAGCAGTATAAAATATACAGTATAATTCAACGATATATACAGATTCATACGAAAGTGGTTATTTCCTTATAAAAGCGAGAAATTCTTAAACGCAAGTTGCACACGTGCAGGCGGTGAACAGATCGTTGCTCGTCGCAAAACTCGCGAGAAACGCAATAATCTCGGGATGGTCTTAATAAAAGATCATGACAGCACAGCGAAGAAGGAACGCTACGAAGAGAAGCGCTGGCGAGAGAGTAAAGTTGATGTCGTACATGAGATCCGCTTCTGTACCGGATATATTTCGATGCTACATACCGTAACGATACTTGGTATTCATATATATTCATATTCATAATCGTACATTAAAGTATACTATTAAACATATGCTCTACGAGATGAAGAAATTCTCGGTCCAAGCAACGACTTAGACTCATATTACTATTGACAATTAAAGAGAGAAAGACCACTAACCAGCCAAAAAAAAGTTTTTAAAGTTTTATGAAGTATGTGGTTACTATTCTTCAATTCAAAATTCGCATTCTCCTTTTTCAAATGACGATGGATATACAGGGAAATGATTCGTATGTCCTGTCCGACGACAACAAAAATTTACAGAGGGAGAGTTAAGATTATAATAAAATGATAGTGTGTAACAAAATTCACACATTTGGTGGGAACTTACCGCCATCGCTGCGTTGCGCGATACCTCGCTTATCGCCCTTTCCCATAATTTCCACGTCTCGTCCTTCTTCAGCTGTAGTTTAGGATGAGACGCTCTTCGTACCCAACACACTCCAGCCTGAAAACGAAAATAGTATCATGTATTCGTTGAATCCTTGCGACAAAAACAACCTTGAATTTATTTGTATTTTTTACTCAAGATTACACTCTCCTTGATGACCGTCTTTTATCCTGAGTATTTTTAACAAAAATCATCCACTTTCGTTTCATGCTTGCACGTATAAAAGTTCGCAAATCCATTTGAATTTTTATGGAACAACTGTCACGCACCTCATCGAGTGTGGCTATTGGAAAAATTATACGTAGTCCTATATATATTGTTTGCTACACGTGAATGAGTTTGAGGAAAAACGTGACTTGCGAAGTTTTTACTGTTTCTATATAAAGCAGCCATTTAGAAACAGTGGAATATATTGACAAAATCCTGCTACATGTTACGATCCATTTTTTTTAAATCGTTTTGATGCTCTTTACCCTTTATGTTGCGACAATTAACATTCCAAAAACATCGACCAAACAGTTACTCAACTAGAATTTTTCAATTCCAATCCACATCATTAGTATTATTGAGAAAACAGCTGAAAAGCTTCGTAAAAATTGTGAAAATCAGTAAAATTGCGGGATAAAAAAAATTAAGCATGATTTTCCCAGTAAAGTGTGTGTTTGATCTAAGCGATAAAAAAATGCCTTCGATGGGAAAAACAATTGAGTTTTATTATTCTGTATTCTTATACAGTCATTTATGTCCGTCGGCCTGAATCGTTTTTCTTTTATTGCGATTGAACGACCTCTTTCAGAAGGGCAAATGAAGGTAATCAATTTTTTCTCTATTGTTTGTTGAGTTAAGTACTTCAATTCGAATAAGTAAACATAGTAATTGGAAAACATATAACCGCTGAAGGAAAAACTGATCGTTATTTCTAATCTAAAAAGCTCGAGCACGAGGAGTAGAAGCGAAAAACCCACACGCACACGCGCATATAATCGAAGGTACATTGAGTCGGAAGCTGGTGACGGAAACGGTCGAACGGAAACGGTTTTGATAGCGACCATGGTCCTTGTACTTCAAGGGAAAGAAATAACAATATCAAAGAGTTGTGTGACAGAAAGAAATAAACATATAAGGAAATGAAGTACCGGCAGGTATAAATGGACCTTCACGTAGTTACCCCGTTTTTTTATATTGCTGAACCCTCGACGCTTTTCAGTTGATAATTGCGGTCCATCGAGAAAGTGACGCCATCGCTTTTAATAAATATATAGCTCATACGTATATTTAATGAAAATCTTCACGCCTCAGTGAAATACCCAGCGGTCTTACTGATTGCGTCTCCTTGTTCAACACATCTTATTCAGTTGATCAAATTGCACTCGACGTAGACGACGAGTCAAGGTTCCATAATAACACTATCTCTTTTCTTTCTTTACTCAACTACTACACGTAACATCAATATTATCATTTAGCATCTCACTCATTTTGCGGATCACCGAATGAATAGGAGCATTAATGGCACGGATTTATTATTTGATATCCAAGACGCGCATCCTTTCCGATAATATAAAAAAGTATTAAATATCTCACGTTCTCTGTGCTCTTTGGATCATATTCTAATGGATACAATCCTCACTTTCATTCGTCATGATAAAAAATATCACACGAAATCGGTGCGATGGATTTTTAAATATTTTTATAATCTTTTTTCTTCTGGGAGGTGGACGTTAACATCATTTTTATATCACTTTTGTTTTTTTCTTTCATGTTGCACAAATATATGGGATAACTTTATTGGGAATGGACAGGGCTACCTTGAAGATATATTGAATATCTGCACTTAGTGACGATTAGAACAATCCTTAGAACAATCCTCTTTTCAAAACGGCGAAAAAACGGAACGGGAGCAAATCTGCAGATAAAAATGTATATAGAAAAACTGCCGACATAACGCACGATCCAACTTCATTCATCGCAAGGAAATGACAAAAGAAGAATGCAAGGAGTTTGTATGCGATCTTACACATACCTTTCAATTGAATGTTCTCAAGTGCATACAACATGCAGACATGAACGATCTTGTGCTGTCGTATTTGTAGATAAATGTGGGTGTACATATCAGCCGAATATAGACGACGTCTCTCTCTCTCTCTCTCTCTCTCTCTCTCTCTCTCTCTCTCTCTCTTCAACCCCATAAATACTGCGAAAATCCAAGCTCGCGAGAACTTGTTGACGTTCTGTTCATAATATAAAATTGTTATATTTATTGTTATCAACGAGCATGTCCCACCGCTCGCAAAGCTTTTTTCTCTCTTCCTCATTTCTCAAAATACTTCAGAAGCTTTTATTTATTTTTGCCTATAGTGGCTCCGGAGGCACTTGCATATTATCTGTATTATAGAAATAGCATTTTTGATAAATATTTGAGAGAGACAGAGAGAGTAACTGAATTTTTTGTGCTGTCTTTTTTGTTTTTTGTCGCAAATCTTGCAAACAAGCTCGTCGCAATCGCTCGTTCGTTAGTGTCGTTTGAATAACATTGATCTAATTATCTACTGTTTTATTGTAACTGATACATGGCAACGCCTGATTGAATCGTACTTCAATACCTTCAGTCTTTTTTCGCTCCTTCTCTTTGTCTTCTCAAAAACATACATATATACATAGATATGCCACGGGCCATGGATATTTATAACAAGATAAAAGGGTGCTCTTCGTCCCCTCTGGCACCGCTACCGCGACCGCGAAAGAGTCAAGCTATTTCGGTGCCTTTGACAAATTTGCACGAGAAATTACGTCGGTTCACTTTGATGAAGAAGGGAGAGACATCTGGGAAAAGCAGAGGAACAGATACGGGAAGCTTGATGAAGAAAATAAGACATGGAGTGAGCGATATCAAGTGGCAACGTCTCGAGATTCTCTCGCGAATAAATCTTTACGAAGTGCCGCGACTAATCATGCATATTCTTGCGAGTACTTTTTATCCCTTTCCTCTCTTTCTCTCGGTGTCTCTTTCTGTTCCACAAAAGATGCCATACGACTAAAGATTATATAACTTGTCGGTCGCTCCGTCAAGAAGGAAAACTATTTTCATCCAAGAGAGAATAAGAGGCATCACGCTAACGGAGCAAAACTTTGCAGCCTATGACACAGCATAAGAGGTAGAGAAGAAAAAGAAAATGTGTGAATGAGGGTTATGAAGACCAAGAAGTAATGAAACTGATGAAGATTTAATTCTGCATACACAAAAGTTATTACTACGTGGAATGTTTAAAAAATTGACGATTTTTATGACGCATACCTTGATTGGATTAAATGTTGTCAGTACCATAAATTGATAACATAGGCAGCGAGAACTATTATAAGGAAGAGAATGAACATCAGAAGAATATAAACAGGAAATCGATTACGGAGATGGGCTAAATTTGGTTCATCAGTGTGGCACAAAACGAACGATTTTTTTTCAACTAATTACCTCATGGAATTGCAATTTCACACTTACCTAATAATCAAAAATGTATATCGCGACGTTTGTACAGCAGAATAATTTCTCTTTATGAGATCATGGTCGCGAAGAATCTACAAATGCGAGAAACTCTCTTATCAAGTGAAAAACTATCGCTCCATAGAAAGCTCTACAAAAAAAAGTGATGCCAGATTTTCTAAGAGATTCAAATAACTTTTGGACATTTTGAATTAGTAATGTATCTAGAATTTGTGATCTATGATGAAGAAGGGTTGTGAAAAGTGAGAGAGAGCAAGAGAGTTGGAAGGAAGGATAATTCCACTGAGATAATTTGGTGGGGACATTGGCGTAACGTGAGTCTAACATGCAGAGGCACGTAACAAACGGCCTCTCGGGAGTCAATTGATTAATGCGAAATGCTCGGTCGCTTCTCGGTCCTTCGCGTCAACCCTTCCGGTGGGATTATATACAAGTTTCAAGTGTGTATAAATACAGCTATAGCTTGATGGATTAGTCGACAACGGATAGTACACCACGCTCAACCGATTGATAACATCCTTACAGGTAACTCACTACAATACTCACTTGACGAAACTATCACTATACGAAAACAAACGACGTGAATATGTGCCAATATCCAGGTACCTCTGGTACTATTTAGTGCCAGGCGCTTCGAGTGCGACATAAACGCTGTAGGATAACGATTCGGTTTGCTGTGAGTGAGTAAACGAGTCGAACGTATTTGGTCGATCAATAATTTGCAAAATGTATTCCTATATATTATTCGTATACATGAGATATTTCACGAAACATTGCCGAACATCTGTATCTATCGACTCTTTCGATTTGACTATAACTTCGTAAATTATTCTGTACATCCTCTGTACATCGAACACACGCATATTAACAAACTTTTCAAACCACTGTTCGAACAGGACTATCGAATTATTGACGTTCAGAAAATGCCCATTCGATACACTTTTTTAGTCGAATTCAGAACAATGAAAATTTATCCGTTCGAAATGTGTTCTCGTACCTTGAGTTTGCTTTTTTTTATTTGTAAGATATACTACCCGATAAAAAGATGAGAAAAAAATCGTGATTTTAATAACTTTGAAAATATTCAAACGCCAATAATCCTTGAACTGATATAAATATCGACAAATATGAATACGTTGATATTTTACTGTGAGGAAGCATACTTTTATGAAAAAATGAACTTATTCATTATTACTGTCAATGTTTTTGTTTTAATCCGACGTGTAGATTATTTATTTTAAACGAGATTCTCTTTTTTTTATTGTTGTCAAAAGATTTTTAAAAATCACATAATTCCTATTTCATAATTCGTAACGGTATGGGGTAATCTGATCACCGCTCCGATCGTGGTCTATTTTATTTTTCAAAATAATATATTTTTATGAAATAAATTGGTATTTTTCCAAATTAAACAATAACACTTGTCGATATATTCACATTAGTTCGAGTCATATGCATTGGAACATTTTAAAATTTGCAAAAATCGCTTTTTTTTAGACTATTAAAACGCTTGGAAGACTCGAGATAAAAATCTAATACTTGGTATAGATTTTCCCTTCATGGGATATACTACATTATTTAAAAAATCGTGAAAAACGAAAAATAGTCGAATTCACGGTCACGAGAAATGGCGTGGAATGCTTCGTATCATCAATGTATATTTATATGTATTTCGCACTATTCCGTTTAAGTAGTTTTGCTACTCGTTTTCGTAAAATTGGTTTGGTTTGATCCAACTCCATTTGATTCTACGAATCTTTTTGTTAGTGTGTGTAGAAATACGTCCGAAGTAATTTCTGACTCGGAGATGTCGAGATACAAGCGTCGATCGATGTCTGGTCAATTTGAAGTCTTTAACGGTATCTTTAGCAGAACTGAAAAATGCGGCGAATCCATTTTCCTCGCATCGAGGATAAAGAAAATAAAATTTACGCGACAAACAGTGGGAGGATTTCAAATTGGAAGACGGAGTAGAACATAAAAATTTCATGGAATTTTTTACCATCAAGTCAAAAATTAGTATTTTTTGCGACTGTATACGAATTGTAAGTAGTGAAAGATTTTTTTTTAATCTATGCGTTTTATTAAGAGATGTGGTAGTGGCTTGACGCCACAGGCAAAAAAAAAGAAACTTGATGAAACGAAAAATTTCAAAACTCGTCAATACAAATTATCGCTTACATAATTTATAAACGAGTCGGCTTACCTGTTTTCTCTCGAATCATCTGAATTTCGATCTCTTTTACATCCTGCGATTAAAGTACGGGTTTGACGTCACGAAAACTGCGTACGCGTATGTACAAGTCTTTATATCGAGAATTAAAGACAGGGACAAAGTCTGAGGTGGCAAATAATTTGGAAGAATGTGGAGGAAAGTCACTAAATAGCTGTAGAATCACAAGGGGAAGTTTATTCGAAAATAAGAAGAAGAATCTGTAGGACAAAGTCCTGTCATGCCGAGCACGGCGCAAGCCTGTTGCTTATCTTTTATCGAATACTTTCTATTCTATTTCGTTGAGTCGAAATTATTTTCTTTATTTTTTGTGATACACCCTCCCCTATCAAATGTACATATCTTTGGCTGCCATCTCAGACTCTCTTTGAGGGTCCTCTAGGATCTGTAGACCCGTAAACGCGCGTGTTTCGAGACAAGCACCAACTAAACTCCTGCCAACTGGGCTACCCGCGAGGACAATAATCATCCCTCGATTGCTCAGGCGCACCCTTCTCAAAGGCTCAACGCGCAAGTGAGCCATCCCTCGGAAACTGCGAGTCTTTTCGTCCTTTGGAGAATTTTTACCCCTTGTTGAGACTTCATTTTTCTAGTAAACAGTAGAAAATGCATGAACCACTTTACTGGCATTCGGTAATTTAAATATCACTACGTTCACTAATCAAATTTTCGCCCGAGTGACGAACTTATTCACTGTAAAGCCAAAAGAATAAGACAAACCCGTGATAACCACCGGTTGATAACACGGGATGCTGCCATAATCAGTTGGAGGAAAATTATATAAAATTTCTATTTTACGGTCTTACGGAGCAAGCCCAATCTACGTCAATGGTCAATTTGAATATAGGAATTTAGTCTCATGTCCATCAAAAAAACTCCGACAATCATCATTTTCATTTTGGTTCCGAACCTATAATGTTCGTCAATTAAGAAAAAGATCCGATTGTATTTTGTTGGACTATTGTTCTGCTCAATTGTATATGCTCTATGCTCGATAAAAAGACGATCGAGTATTAAAAAAAGACGTACCTTCATTTGCGACGGTGGGTTGAGAATCTCTCGAGGAACAAAATAAGCGGTGGAACATCAAATTGGCTTCAAAATTACAGATTCAACTTCTAAAAATGTCAATGAAGATATTCCATCGTGAAATTTTCCATTCATCAGCTGATTGTTCTGTAAACTGTAAAAGCAGTTGGGTTTCATGCGAATGAACGAATAGTTTTCATTTCATGATATATAAAAAATGACGCAGATTACTATCATGATTTTTAGTGAGAACGTTCTCGCATCCATTTCGAACAGAATGGAGTTGGATTTGCTGCGAAAAAAACAAATGGTTTTCATTTTATAATTAAAAAAAAAGACACGGATTCCCATCATATTATTATCTATATTTTTTTACATAAGCATAAACTTGTATATCATTCATACTGCCATAGGCTTCAAAAATTCAGGGGAAGTTATTTCGTCCGTTGATAAGAATAGGCTTCCTCCATTATAATATAACTGGTTCTGAAGATACGCTCGATACTCAAACAAATTAAAGAAACCCCAAATCGCTTACAAAAATTTGATTCGAGCGAATGTCAATCATGTTCACACTCGTCTTTTGTACGAAGCCACATATTATCGTTAATGAATGCTTTGAAGTGTATCTAATGATTCACGTTTCCATATTACTGCAATCAATGTAATAGCCAACCATAAAATGTTTTGCACGCAACATTAACCCCTGTTTATTCACCTGTCATTGAATGAGGTCAAATTTTTAAAAACGTTCTATTTGTCAGCGTCTCCGGAAATCACGGTTTTGTAAATATAAATCGATATACTTATCTTTTATAATTACACAGCTTGATCAAAAAAATCTTGAGATAATTTATTATTTGAAAGTGAATGTTGCATTTCCCCATTATGAATGCCATTTCTTTGAATTATAACACATTCAAATTATTTTTCACCCAAACTGTCGCTTTATGATTTGATGAATCAAAATTATGGAATTTTATTGTTCAACAAAAAACTAAAAAATTTCAGGCATCTTTGCACCTTCAGAATCTTTGATTTTAAGTGATAATAATTGTAAAAAGTAGTTAACATATTTTTGGAAAATATATTCTCCGACGAATTAAAAACTTGTAAAATAAAATGCAAACAAATTCTTTTAACATGTTTCTTTTTGCCAGATTTTAAAAAAAAGTTTGAACGAAATCTTAATAAACCTGAATTTTACATATGGTTTTGTAAAAAAATTCCACTTCAAGAAGAATTCCGATGAAAAGAAAAAATCATGAAAATCCTGAAAAATCAGCAAATGCATTTTATACGACGAAAAAATTTATCAGGTTATCAGTTGAATAATTTTTAAATGCCTTTTAGGATGATTCTGTAATCAATGTTCATAACGTCATAAAGTTAACCGAGTTTTTCTCGACTTTTTATGCACTGCTGAACAGTGAAATTCGTATCGAATTAAATTATTCGTACAAAAATACGTGCATTCGTTAAGGCCAACTGTCGTACCGCCTAAGCGACCATCAGAGCGAGAAAGATAGGTCAAAATTTTAAAAGCGAAAATTTACCAAACTGTTCGTTCGATCGGAATAAAAAAAAGTCTTAACCTCTTTTTATCACGCAAGCCTTAATTTTCTTTTTACACCTTCAAATAGAACGTGCCAATCGACCAGTTTTTTCAATACTTTCTTTTTTTCGTTCTTCCTATCATTGAAAGATTTCATGGCATCAAAAATATCAAAAAGATATTCCGAAACGTCCAAGCATGCTCTAAATACAAGGAATATTTTGTGTCACCTTACTGTTGGATACGTAATTGTTCTGATCGTGCCAATACTTTTGAATAATTTTCTATAAGTTTAATCATAAGTGGTTCTTGATCCACGTGTGTTTGCTTTTCTCCGCGCTACTTACGTATGGCAAAGACCCGGTTTTAGTAATACCAGACTTTTGGAAGCGTGGAAATGCTTTAATTTCTTTATCAAACTAATTAATACCAGACTTTTCAGAAGATGAGTATAAATACCTGAAGATTGTAGTTATATTTCTCAGTAGTGTTTTTATTCGCAATTGAAAGTCATCAATTCATTGAGCAGCCCCAGGAGACCGTCGTACGTTTGAATACAGAGAATACAGAGTCTTAAGGTAAAGCTCTTTTTTCTCTTCACATATTTACCAGTAATAAGACATTAGCAATACCACGTGTTATGGTGAATGAACTTGTAATTTGTTTAACATTGAATTTACTATTTAGAGGCAACATGGGGTCATCGGTAACTTTGATACCCCTATATGTGTACTGGCTTACATGCTTAGTGACGGCGACAGATCTTTCTCCGAAATATCAAAATGTCCAAGATCAGCCACTCGACCAAGAGGCTTACGAAGATTTAAATAATCATTTTTATGCAGCGGAATCATGGTGGAATTTTTCTCCGAAACATGGTAAAACATTTTACAAAATAAATTAGATTTAATTACCCTTATAGCAGAAGTGAAACGTTTTATTTTCTTTGAATGAAATATATTTTGTCATTAAAAGTAGTGGAGCACATTAAGGCCCTCAAAATAGATAAGTGTTTAACAATTTCACAGGATCACCGATCTCCACGACTTCAACTAAGAGATTACATTATCCGAAGTCATTATATGAAGTAGAAAGTCAGAGAGAGAATATACCAGACATGAATGAACCACTGACCCTGTTCCCTCGAGGTGAATGGAATAAAAAGGTTTTCGCGGCAATCAACAACGTCCAACCTTCGTCAAGTACTAATCGTAGAGGGTCTGAAATGGAATTAACAAGAAATGGTCATGTATACCGAAACGTTCAACAAGGTGATTGGAGAAAACCTGAAAAACTATTAACAAACAATTCACCGGTTCAACCAACTCCAATTCCTATTTCCGCGACAATTAAAATCGTTCCACCTTCGACAACAAATGGCAAGGAGGCCAAAATTGAACCGAAAAGAAATGGGCAAGTACCCCCAAACACTCAACCAGGTGATTTGAAAAAACCTGAAATCTCCGTAGTTATCATTGAACCTCGACGACTAACCCCAAGTCCTGTTCTGGCCACAATTAACATCGTGGTACCTCCATCACCACCAAATGTTACGAATTCCAAAATAGAGCCAAAGAGAAATGGACAAGTATATCCGAACCCTCAACGCGGTGATCGGGGAATATATAAATTCCTGTTATTAAACAGGTCACCGGTAAGACCAACGTCAAGTCCTGTTCTTGCGACGATTATCATCGTTCCACCTTCACCATCAACAAATCGGACAAATTTCAAAATCGAACCAAAAACAAATGGACAAGAAAACCTAAACCACCAGCGCGGTAATCGAAGAAAACCTGAAATAAGCTTGATAAACAATACACCGGTAAGACCAACCCCAAGTCCTGTTCTTGCCACAATTAACATCGTGGTACCTCCATCACCAGTAAATGTTACGAATTCCAAAATTGAGCCAAAGAGAAATGGACAAGTATATTCGAACCCTCAACGCGGTGATCAGGGAAAATCTGAAATACTGTTTTTAAACAGGTCGCCGGTAAGACCAACGTCAAGTCCTGTTCTTGCGACGATTAACATCGTTCCACCTTCATCACCAACAAATGGTACAAATTTCAAAATCGAACCAAAAAGAAATATCCAAGTATACGCAAACCCTCAAACAGTTGATTGGAACGAACCTAAAATACGCTCAACAAATAATTCACCGATGGGTCTAACTCCAATTCCTCTTTTCAACTCCATTACCAGTGCGCGACCGATATTATCGGCGAAAAAAGTAAAAAGAGAAATACAGCAACAGACACATGAACAAAAAAACTTAAATTCACAATGAGTTGGGGACGATTCTAAAATACATGTGGTGAAAAATTCACGCAAAAATCAAAACTCACCTCCTGTCCTAGCTTCAAGAATCATCGTGCGACCTTCATTACCATCCGATTACACGAGCAGAATATTGGAGAAAAAGAACGTTGTGCGACCGACATTATCGACGAAAGGCACAAGCAAAGTAATATTGCAGCAAATCAATGAACAAGAAAATCTCAATTCTCAATCAGTTGGGAACAAATCTAAAATACACATAGTAAACAATTGCCCCGGAAATTCAAGCCCACCCCTACTCTTTCTGCAAAAAGCGTCGCGCTACCTCCATTACCAGCTGATTACATGAGAAAATTATTGGAGAATGAAGTTTAATAGAGAATAAAGCTTGATCAAAAAGAAGAATCAAGTTCCATCCTGTTCAGGCCAGAATAACTATCGAACTATTCAATTAAGAGAATGCCCGTCATTCAAAAAATTCCGTAACAGAAAGTAATATAGTAACTTTAATAAAGGAAGTTCACTCGCTCCCAGCGCTTCAATCAGTCGGTTTTATTGGACTCTATAGTACCTCAGAGAACGTTCCTCAACATGATCTGAAAGAACCCAGCGCTGGTAACGTATTTCCCTTACAATGTTCGCAGATAGTAAAAACACTTCACTGATATGTTCAAAAGCCTGAACGATGTAGCCGTTGAGCGTTGATCTGAAAACTGTTGTCTACGAAATTTCAACAATCATATTGTTGTTTCATAAATCCACATGCGAAATTGTAAAACTGTGCTATATCAAAAAATCACATTGCATTTAAATTTTTATGTGAAGGTAAAGTGTATATATTACGTATTTACAATGAAAACTTGCCATAGTTGGATATCTTCGCATTCATTCATGAATGTCTTGTAAGGTTGTATTATTCGAAAAATGATAATCCCAAGAGCGTTATATATACAGAAACACACAATGCAGATAAGAGATGACCGAAAGACCATAAGGTTTTATCAAAACATTTATCGTGCCCACATGCCACTGATCCGACAACACTACAATTTTATTTCTGTATACTTAGACAACTCTATGGTGAATAACTTTATTGTAATGGCATCTCTATTCATGCAAAACAGTTGATACTAGAGATGGACAGCATATATAATTAAATTGTTTGATTATCAATTGTTGTACGTGCAAATAGAGATTTATGGGCATGAATGAATGAATAGAGATATTTGGTAATCGAAAAATGATCTATAGTGTGTGGTACAACACAACTCCTCAATCCTCATCTCGTAACGATAACATACTTGAGAAAAAAATCATTATGTGAATAACGCTCCTCTTATTGAAGCCTCAGTGCTCATTCGTTGATCCAGAATTTCTATAAGCATAAGAAATCGTATGAAGTATTGATTTTCGAAAATAAATTAATCATGTGATGTTTTGGAGTTTTTTGTCTTAATTTCGCAGAAAAATTCTACTCTACTGATGGAACTAGTGTAAAGTTTAGAATAGTTTAAATTCACCGCTCGGAAATAAAAGAATCAGACGAAAGTTGCGGTATGAAGCAATTCGAAAAGTTGTTGGTTGGCGGATGCAGATTGAGAGATGTCTCGAGACTCAGTGGACAGTCTCCTTCCGGTCCACGCTCTTATATTATAAAGAATGGAACTAGGGAAATCTTGTGGCGTGGACGCGAATGAAAAAACTCGAAAGGAGTTACCGTTTTTTGCGGGGAACTCTTATGGGCTTTCCGGACGGAAGGCAACTAATAGAGCGACGAGTTAGACAAGGAGAAACTCCATTCCAAGGCTCGTTCACTGTAGAAAAAAAGTCGACGACACTAGGCGAGCAGAGAGAATTTAATTAAGAATTTTCCACGAACGACGTAGTCGACGAGCGTCATGCCGTTGTGGCATATACGCGTCACAGCACCAGAGTCCAATGTGCACACCATACATATATGTATATATAATACGCATGTATTTGAAGAAAAGTGGAACCTAAACTCTCAAAGTTTGGAATGTAAGCCTCCTAATTAAATTGAAAGAAATCTTTTCGGTGACTTTTCATCTTTGGCTTTTTCTTGCAAATACCTCTCAGTTTTTCAGTCTTTATTTCTTTATTTCTGAATCCGGCCGATTGGAAAACAGCACTGGACAATTTGTCTGCGAGTAGGAATTTTTTCAATCATTCGTCTTGCCTTCAGAATGGAGCCGAAACGAAAAACCAACTTTCAAAATAGGTACAAAGTCGATGAAAAGTCGTGAACTGATCAAACTTCCTGTTGAAACGTCCAAATGGTGGCTGAATTATAACTGTTTTAATGTTTTCTGATTTTACATAATCTCATGAGAGATCATATTCTTGACAGATAAAAGAACACAAAAACGAATGAAATTTCATTTTTCACATACAAATCAGAGAAAAGAACATTTCTAAACGGTTAACACGCTTTTTAAATTTTCAAGCTTTTGATTAACGAGAAAAAAATGTGATGGAAAGAAGAAGATAAGAAAAAGCATAAAGCTTTGCACTTAGACAGTTCCTGTTTTGATGATTTCCCTGTCCCCTTTGCTGTATATTATGTGCATCAAACGCCTCGGGAACGAGCCAACCTTGAACGTTCGCGTGTGGCTTGTCTTCACGTTTTACGCGGATGCCCCCTGCACAATGCTTCATTCTTCTCTTGGACGTTGATTAATGGCATAGAGCACACCAAAAGCTTTGTTCGTCACATATGGCACATAGGATAATTTATATATTATATATAAATGTATCGTAACGATATCACTGCTCTTCTATAATATGCCGTAGGTACAGGCTCGTCGTTTCTCCATTGCCATCTCTCTAGAAGTGAAGAGGAGCTACGAACGACAATGACATTCGTAAAAAGTTGAGAAATCACGAAGAGTTCGATCGCAGAAAGAGTCGATAAACAGAAGAAGAAGCGATCGGAGACAGATCGTTAGCGATAACAATGTCTTAAAGGCATGCAATTTTTACGTCTGGATGAGTATTATGTGAAAAGTCGTGTGCTGTATGCAAACCGACGACTCACAATCAGTTCACCTCTCATACTAAACTGGCAAAATCGTTTTCTTACCGATATATGAAACCACCGGAATGTGGCTGATCGCTGAAAGTCTATCATCTTCTTGACAAGTTGGATTATTACCAATCGAATGAATTGTATAGAGTGAAACACGTAGATAATATTATATAGTGCCACTTATAACTCGATAATAAATGAAAAAGTTGAAAAAAAAAAAAAAAAATCCGTTGAAATGTTCCGAAGATATTTCGTAAAACCTGAACTTTTCTCCTGCTCTTTATAAGAACGCACGGAAATCTTCGCAATTTTTGATTGTTAATGTCTCGCATACGGGCCAGTGAATCCTTTTGAAATTTTGTCCGTAGCCTTAGAATAGTGCCCAGAATATAATGAAAATTTCAAAAAATTATATTAAAAAATGCTTCGGCAAGATTACTTAATGCTATTACTAACAAATCCGATTGTCCAGTGATGAAATTTGTGGTTTAATCTATATCATAATATTGTTGTTTGAGGGCGAAGGAAATGAATGTTTAGAAACAACGACATTTTCTTTTCTATACAACCCGTTTATTATAAGCTTGAATCATATATTAAATCGTATCCATGTTGAATAGATAACTTGAGTTTGAAAGACAGTATCTGGCTTCTTCCTGTTCATTTTTTTTTTTTTTTCAAACGTTTATATGCTTATACATGTACATTCACTTTCGCCTGTGTGTTTATTTATTTACGTTTCTGTATTATGTATATATATATATATATATATAGAAATGCCTGTGTGGCAATTAGGGTTTGAGTAGACATTTCTGGTTTACGGATACATGATTTAAAGGAGAGGATTTGCATTGTATGCTTACATCAATTTTCAGCGGTTAAGAAACAACAAAAAATAATACACTATACAGCTAAAAATAAAATATGATTATGTACCTCGATTCTCGTCGTTACAAATTGCGGCAAATTATTCTACATCTCGCCATACAGTTATTGTTTATTCGATTCTCGTGTAAAACGTACAGAAAGCAATGGGAATTTTATCGTGTTCAGTTTGTACAGTGCTATTGTACGATTTTTTTGTTTTTTCGTTTTTTTTTTTTTTTTTTTTTTCATTGCAACTTACAACCGACGTTAAGGAACCTGTCAGTCGTCAGCTTAAAATCCTAAAAACGATCGATCTCATTTGATACACTCGAACGATTGCGGAGACGAGGAAAAAAATGGTGAAAAAAAAAAATAAGAAGACACATTCGTATATTCAGCTCTAGAAAGAAATTCGAAAATTTCGTCAATCGCGAAAAAATATATATGTTTTTTTTTTTTTTAACTCGATAGAAAAATTTGAGAGATCGAAGAAAATTTCGTAATCTAGAACGAAAAATATTCCAAAGAGAAAATATTGGATAAAAATTCCAAGCTCCAATGTCAAGTGTTGCAAAAGGAAAACTTGAATAAAAACAACAAGATTCCTATTTGTTGATGAAAATGATTTTTATGAAATTTAGAAAGATTTTGGAGTGCATGGAACTGAACTCATACTTGAATCCTTGGGTTCCTCTATCCAAAGAATTTTTCAAACTCTTTTTGATTTTCACTTAAAACGGGAAAAATTTGAAGAAAAAAATGAATTTACATGTTTCAAATAAAATAATTGTGACCGAAAAAAAAGCAGAATAAATTTCTCAGTGCTTGGCCAAAAAAGAAAAAAAAAATAATAATAAAAAGTACGCCTATTTTTGGCATATCAAAGCGTACGAGTTCAATAAAAAAAAAAACACATTCATTTGAATAATGGATTATTCACAATAAATTCTTGAAATTAAAAATCCCTTCTCATGTACGGATGATGAAGTATCGGGACACTTTCGAAGTGTCATCGAGGAATCGCAGACCGCAGAGAAGGAGCGAGAAAGAGAGCAAAATAAGAAAAAAAGTAAAGCGAATTTTTCTAAAGCACCAACGACGGTTAAATACAAAAAAACGCTCGACTTTAATTATTTTATTTCTCTTCATAATGAGATCGACAGCTTACTATCTCCCGCCTATTAGTGTGGTCCGATTCTATAAATATCGATTTGGACGACGTGAGAATGAAAAATCTCGAGCCGTCGTTACTCTTTACACATCCATGCCCTTCTCACGTCGTATCAGTTTTTTTTTCTCCGTTCGTCACGTAACAATTAAGCTACATTTATAGTGTGATCTGTGGCAAGAGCATACCTACAGAACATTTTACCTATCATATTTCATATATATTCGTAGTATATCGTTACCTGAATTACTTTACATTACAGTTACGTATATAATATAATATGGTAAATACTAACTATGCATCAATATAGTATCTTTTATCATCTACAATATTTATATATATGTATATCTATATATAAATGTGTGTGCGCATGTCTGTTTGTTTTTGTATGTGTGTGTGTGTGTGTACAAGTATTTAAATGTACGCAAAAACAGTGCTCTGTCGCTTACTCCACTTGCCTAAAATAATGTATGTAGACTGAGAAAAGAATTTAGTTGAGTAAACTAAATGGTTTCGTAAAAGACATCGAATGTAGTATTCAATTGGACCAATTATTTTTATTTTATTAAATGAAATGTATGTTGGAATAATCCAACATCCAAGATACCATTCGGTTGATCCAATCCATATTTTGCGTCGATGTGATAAAATTAATGATTCACAAAACTGAACGTTTTCTTGAATGAAAGAAATTTATGTATTGAGAATTTAATAAAATTTGGTGATCACATTCTTTAGCATCAAATACGATGACACAATTTTTTTCCAATTTTTCGTCTCCATAGTTGTCGAATAATTGGAGTTTACAATATGCTAAAGATATACCTATATATATATATCTGAATCCTATGCTTATGCATGTAAACTCTATTGTTTAATTATTCAAAAAATATACGGAAGAAAAATCTTAAAAAACTTGTATATTCATATTTTATACCAAAGAATATACTCACCAAATTTCATCAAATTCGAATCATTTATAATTTTCCTATGCTTTTAATACGGCAACATTGTTGTGTGTAGCCGAACTCTTTGACGAAGCTTAGTAAATTTAACTCAACTCTTTTCGCAGTACATCGATATAGCGTGTTTATCATTCTACGGGTAGGTTCCTGTATTTGATGTGGATGTTGGTGTGTGTCGTGTTTGTGTGTCACAGTGTGTGTATGGTTATGTATTTGAGGCTTACATTATTTTAAATAGTTATCGTATTAGTTAATCCTTCAATATTATCGAACACATAACTGCTTTTCTCGTCTACACTTAAGTGTACAGACGAATTAAGAACTTTACTCCAATTTGGCTTACGTCTGAGAAAAATTCTCTGATATTTGGATTATGATATTTTTTCTACAAATAATAATGTTTTGTGCAACAACTAGCTCATTTTGGTTTGATAAATACATTGAAAAACGTAAATTCTGTTGACAGATATTTCAATGTGTGAAAAATGAAACACTTCGAAAACAATATTTCTCATAGATTTTCAGTTAGCTGTTAAATTTCAAAAATTCACTACGATTGAAGACGAAAATAAAATATTTTGGGAATCTGAATAATAGTGCAATAGATCGTCGTCCAAATTTCAGAGACTGAGAACTAGGGACTGGTCAATAATAGGGCGTCTCCCATGTACTTATGAAACATTTCATATAAGGTCGCACTTTTTCTAATCAACGGGAATATCAACACCTTATTAATTCGATGTTAGGTCGAGAGCAAACAATTCTAAAAAATGTCATCGCCTAGCCAAGATTTCAGAAACCTTTGTAACTAATTTTGTACTGTTACAATTATGATTTTCAACGTCTTTTGAAAAATGCTTAATATCATGAAAATCCCTTTGATTAAATATTTCTCAACTTTATGTGAACGGTCCCATAAATTGTGTCTATCAGACTTCATTCATTGGAGACATTTGACCCTAATTCTCGTATTTTCCGCAGTGCAATAAGATCCCGAACAGCGGTGGTTTGTGATCGGTACGTTTAGAGGAGCGATGGTCGAGATTCACTGCGCGTTCTCCTTACACACTTCTCTACTCGCGTCCCCCGCCGCTCTCTTGTACAATTTTTACTTTTTTTTTTTTTTTTTTTTTTTTTTTTCTTCAAATAACGCAGCCATCAACTTTACCATTTTGAGCATTGTAAGTTTGCATGCATGATTCTCCTCTTCCCCTTTTCGTCTATCTGTCTCTGTCTCTCTCTTTCGACGACACTGAATTCCGCATTTAACTATAACGCAATATGTACATATTTGTATGTGTTCGTTTCTTTATTACACTCAAGGTCGGTTGCATTGTTAATATAGAGCATGTTCGACTCCACACATTATCGCAACGAAGACTATCTAATTATTGGACATTTCTTTGAACGTTGGTTTGATTTTTTTTATTTTATTTTTTTTCCATTTTGACGTGTTTTTTTTTTTTTTTTAGTTCCACCCTTACTTTATAAAAATTGACTTGAATCGTACCCGTACGTTCGCTGTAACAATGAGAAACAGAAGAGAAAAAAAAAGAAAAACGCTGAAAAAAAAATCGTCTCCCTACGTTGTAAGATACTTATTTATATTACGTTCTATGCAGAACAACTATCTCGTTGTTTTGATTATTCGGCGTTGCGATTTTTTGAACTATGATATACTTGAATTTGTATTTGCATTTTCTTATCATCACGGCCGTTGAATATTGACTGACGTTTCTTTATTAGTATTTAGTGCTTTTTCTATTTTTACTTTACTGTATACGCCTGAATATATAATTGGAGAATTCTAAAAAGAAAATAAAACCAGAAACAATTACTTTCTGTAAAAGCGGAACAGCATTCTTTCAATTCCTGCAGATCAAACTTGTGTTGTGTAAAAAGAAATAAGTGTTTCACAAAGTAAACTACTAAGAACACTTTTTCGAAAAGATCATAATTGCACTTCCCTCTAATTCGTCGTTCTTATTTTTTTCTTTCGATTTTTGAGCAGAAGAATCAACTGACCGTTGCATTTGTATTTATATTCTAAGCGAACTCTCCTCTTGACCCCGGCTTGCACCAAATAAAACTTATATCGCACTACTGTAAACTGGCATCCTTGAAGTATGCACATCGTCGTGTCCCAGCTTTATTATTTCTATGCCTTATCACACGTTTGCCCCAGTAATCATTGACTCTTCGACGATCTGAAACACACAGAAGGACCAAAATTCAAGTTAAACAAATTCTAATTAAATGTTTGTCTTGAGTCACAGTCAAACTTATTCTATGACTCGTTGCGAAAGTTTTAAATGAATTTATTCTATCTCATTGCATGCGTAAAAACAGGTAAAAACTATCGCTATGAGTCACTTTTGTGTTGCTGTCGAATCCGAAAAATCATACGTTTGTTAACAAAATATATTCTTTTTTATATCAATTTTTAGTTTCAAGTTACAGAATCGAAAAGAGAATAAAATATGAAGAGGATAAAAAAACTGCATCGAATATTTGAATGGATTAAATATCGGTAGTTCCGAAAATATAACATAAACAAAACGGAAGGAAAAGCTCGATAATTTATGTTTGGATACCTTATAATCCATCGTTGGAACGTAGACATATTCTGTACCCTAATGTACCTAATAGTGTACATCAAGAAATTTTTCACAGAGTCACATGCGTACGAATACTTGGCAAAATGAAGTGATTATAGATATTTTTGGCTGTCACGTACAAGTAAAAATGACTCTTCATGAACATTACTTGAATAGTGATTTCCTGTCTTTAAAAGTGAAATAGTCGTACTCGTCGCTTCAATGATGACTAATGAATAAATTATATGACAAAGCAATGATTAAGGTAAAGAAAAAACATTTAAAATATTTACTACAGTAAAATGTAAGGCGTCTGACCACACATGTATCGAACTACTTAATGGGTGTTTCAGAACAGTCGACTACTCGATCGTGAACAGTAGTAACGACCTTTGCAAAGTCAGACGGTTTGACCGAAGTGCAAATGACGTTCCGGGTCGATTTGTACATAGAGTACGAAGCGACGAGTGCAATTTAGGGGGAAAAGAAGCCATAACCCTCTTTGCCTGAATCTGAGCGTCTCTTCCGTTCTTTGGCAAAAGTTTTGCCCCCTGCCCGGGTGACTCGGACCGCTTAATCCGTGCCGCGAATTTGCTAAGCTCACCGAAATTTTTCGAGGTTATATGTGTATGTATACACATAGAAAAGCAATATCTTCCCCACCACGTTTGCTCAAACGCGCATATCGCCTCGATCCGGCTCGTTTCGTCGCTGGACCGTTTCGATAAACGACCTCTTTGATTCTTCTCCTGGCGACACACATACATGAGAGGGTAAAAGAGAGCAAGATCGAAAGAGAGGGAGAGAAAGTCTGTGGCGACAACGTGGCCCTTTGACTCTTGTCGAAAGCCGAAAAACGTTGAACCAATTCGAAGTCTCGAAAAAAGAGTAAAACTAATAGTGGAAAAATCTTTCTTATCGCTCTCCTCGACTCTTTCCCTTCATCCTTTTCAAGTCCGTTCTTCAGTCATACATCGATAACTTTTTCATTTTCCAAGTGAAGACTGTCTATCGGCACACTTTTTAGTATTTTTCCAGAATGCCAAGGGAGCTAGGGAGAATAAAAAGTTGAGAAGAGAAGCAAAATGTAGAACATCCGAGATGATAGTTTTACTGTGACGTTTTTGTTTAGGAAAAGTCAAAACGTATCGAGACAAGAGAGGGAAATGGATTTTTGTGTAGCGTCGACACGAGGAAGAACGAGCGCTCCTCGGTTTGCACGAGACTTTTCGATCGAACGTTATCGCCCGGACAAATTTTGTGATTTATATAACAGTCGCAGAGTTGAAATGCCAGAAAGTGTGTCCGAAGCTCAAATTCGGCAAAACTAACGGCTCATATCTATATCTGTTTCTATATAGTTGTGCAATGTAACCGTGAGGTGCTTCATATACGTATATATAAAAGATAGTTTAGAGGACCGAATTCCCGAAAAATTTCCACTGGCATGCGGCGGCCAGTCATTACTTTGTTTATGAGATAACGAACAAGCGTTGACAGTGGGAAGAAAGAGTGCTCCTATTCGCGTCAGTGTACGCCATTCCGTATCCAACTCATATTTACAGGGACACAATCCGCAAAAAATTTTAACCTCGTTGCCAGTTTTTTCTGCTTTCTTTTCTATTTTTTATTTTATTTTTTCATTTTAAAAAGTGAAGCAGACCCGAGTTCGATCTACTTTTTTACACGATGGAAAGAGAAAAAGTGAGAGAAACATGGTGTAACTTTCATTTTGGCAACTCCCACTAAACCCCTACAGCTCGCAGTTCGATCTTTTATTTTCCAACCCTTCGTTCAACCCGACATATACCGTTCGTTGTATATATTATATGCCAGCACTCTTTTCCGTCCATCGAGCAATTCTTTTTTTTTTCCAAACTACCTACGCAATAATTTGCCCTCGACAAATCATTGACATTGGCTGTCAGTTGCAAAGCGTCAAAGTTTATTCTGGAAGGCAGAAAAAGTCTTTGCTCGCAAAGTGGAAACAAGAGAATTTCAATTGAGAATAAATGATCGAAATGACGAAATAATTTTGCACCAATCTTGATAACAACAGAATCATTCTTTAAATATTATCAAAAAATTCATCAATCATCGACTTGTTTCCAAAAAACTAATTTAGTTAATAACACAACTAATTCATTAAATTCGGTGGCTAGTTTTGCATAAAATTCTTTTGACTTATAATTTCTGTTTTTGACCATTTTCCAAGCCAGTCGAGCGCGGTCTCTTTAACAAATCCTTAAGGATGAAGAACAAGACGTAACTGTTTCAAGTACTGTACTATTCCAGTCTCCTCGAATAGTCAATAGCTTTACTCGTTCTAACTCAATGCCGATTTTTCTTGGTTCCCATTGCTCTTACTCTGCCGTAATGACCTTACTCTTTTATCCGGAATCGCCATTCGTATATTCCCATTAACGTTTCTCTGAATGTGTTGCGTCTTCGAAACCAAGACGAAGGCACATTTTCCAAGCAACCGGAGCGAATTAAAGCATCAGAGAGGTTTAGGTTTCTTTTTATTTTTACGAAGGGCGAGGAAACGTATAAAGTAAGTGTAAGTGTCGATTTAAAGAAGTAAGACCTTTATATATGCCAAGTATCATTACAACGAATAGAAAAACAATCTACTCTTGTGTGATTTAACAAGCGATTTACGTCTAATGATACAAATATATAAAAATAACAAATGTTAGCAAACAAAAATACGAGATTCAGGTCGTTTGGGATGTCAAATCTTGTTGCACCCCTTCAGTTGCTATCAAGATAATCTTAGATATTTTGCTATTTGCTATTAATTAATCTTAGATACGTGTTTATATAATAAACGAAAATTACATCATTACCATTTTTTTTGTGCTGTGCAACTCCTGTGATTCAATTACTATTCTCCCCCACTCTGTCTTCGCTTTGTACTCGGTCGCCTTTCTTCTCTGGCAGTTGCACCGATCAGAGTGAAAAATCGACATGGATGCAACGAGGTTAATTCGTAGAAATATAGACATATTCATCGATTTAATTGCCAGAAAAATTAAGGAACGAATGTACGTATGATTGGTAGTGGACGATCGGAGTGCAGTTCGCCATCAAGTCAGAAACCAACGTGAATATAAAGTGCACTGGTATCCGACTCTCAATATATTTTATTTTATTTTTATATGGGAGTAATATACATGTATCTGCGTATGCATAAAAAAAAAAAAACTGAGTTCCAAATAGGAATGTACGATCGAGGGCATTTAGTGTAGGAGTTGTCGATAAATCTAACCTTCATGCTCGTTAATATAACCGGATCGCTTGGGTTCGCCAATCTCACTTCTTCTTCTATACTTTGCAATCGAGTTTTAGCAGCGCTTTATATATGAAAGCACATCGATAGAATTGGTGGTAATGTAGAATATTTTGGTGCGAATAGAGCGAAGAAGAAGAAGAAGGACGAAGCACGTATAAAAAGGGACGGAGAGATAAAAAGGAAAGAAAATTTCACCGAGCATTTGAGCACTCCGTACATCCCCTAGGGAGGAGGGGTTGGCTACGGTATATAGTGTATGTGCGAACTCGATCCTCCCTCGTCTATCCGCCACTTTGCAAGCATCGGGGATGAAAGATCGGCCGCCCATGGTAAAAAGCACAACTCCCTAAAGCTACCACACGATCTACGGTCTCTCTATCTACGCCCGAACCAACTAATGGATTTCGTATCGTGTCTTTTCTCATTGTGCAGTAAAAAAATGAGTGCAAACGTGGCTTACTACTTTGCCCTAACCTAAAGGGATTTAATGGTAAATCAAGAAAACTTATATGTCACTGTAATTTGTATAAAATCATCCATAAATACTAATCGCTTTGGGTTCACCTGTGATCGCGATTAGAAAAAAAACGCACAAAATTATTTTCTTACAGGATAATCAATTAACCAACTTATCCTTAATCGCCCTTTGTTCAAATTACATAAGAAAAGTAAAACGGAAGTGGAATGCAATAAAAATAGCCCTGCAAGAAACGACATTGTCTTTGAGATATAACGATTGATATCGTTACGGTGTTAGTGTAAATGACACAGAAAATTGTACAGAGATAGGGCTACACATATAGACATCTTGAGATAGATGCACAGATAAAAAAGTACGGTTTCGATATATCGTTTGGTGAAAAGATACGCGCGGCAATCCGCATCGTCGACATAGGAGCTTAAGATAGTGATACGAGCTTGTCTGACGAGGCACGAGCGGGAGAGTTTGAAACGTGTGGACTCTTTTACCTCTCTTGACTATGAAGTCCACGGACGTATTAAGGAAAAAGAGAGGGAGGCTGAAATCTCACTGTATTTGGAAGTGTATACGTGTATTAAGAGGGTTATCCAGAAGTGGCGGCGAGGATGGAGAGGAAAAAGAAAGAGAGCAAAGTAGTCGTTGGGTGAGACGAAGGGGTGGAAAGGGCGAGAGAACTTCAGTGGTGGGTGAGATTGCGCGGAAAGGCGGAGAAGAGAAGAAATTACGCGGAGTGGGGAGTGAGAAGGGGTGCACATGGCCACGTGGCGCCGTGGCGCGTCTTTCCGGCGCCAACGAGCCGCACACACTCCCGCAAAACTCGCTTGCTATCTCTTTCTCTTTTATCCTCTCTTTTGGCCACATAGAATGAACAGAGTGAGCGAGCCTGTTCGACTTTGAGCATCCCCAACGATATAGAACTCACATTCACACAGTAGATTGTACATTTGTATATGTATGACAGTCACCGAGTGAAGGAAAACGTGAAGATTCGGAATTGGTTAAAGCTACATGCGATTTCGTAGCTCACCCACCCACCAGACAGAACTCTCGCGTGATGTTTCTATGTGCGAATCTCTTACAGAAAGCTGCCAGAAATCTCCTGATGTTACATAATGAGGTGTCCCTTAAGTTTTCATGTGCTTCGTTCCTTGTACATCTATTACTTAAGCAATTAGAAGATATTAAACTCGTAAAAAACTCTTAGCACTGAATAAATACTTTTACAACTAATTTTTCGTTGTGAAAAAAGACAAAGAGAATCAACTTAATATTTCATCACTTAGTTTCTCAATATCTCAATACAGCCAAACGTAATGTTGCCTCACTTTTTATAAAACGAAAGAAAAATTGAGGGGTTGAGGTTTAAAAATTGAATACAGACAATGACTTAATCCGATAAATGGTCAACATGGACTCGAGTAATGCAAGATATGCATCACAGAGAGCGAAGGGCACCCCGTGGCTTGAGGAGAGCAAAGATATTTGACAATATATCTATACAAATATGTGTAAGAACTGGATAAAAGAAAAGCAGACGTCTTGGAGCTATAGAAAAAGAGGAAAGAAGTGGCATGGTTGTGATATGGACGTACAATGTCATTTTGGTATGAGGAAGCAGAATATGAGACAGAGCACGAGAGAGAAAGCGAATAAAACGACGAAAGAGGGGAGGGCAAAGGGGGAAAATAGAGAAAAAGAGATTTCTGGTAGACACGCGGGTGTATAATGCTAAAGCCGCGAGGAATTCACCGGAGCGAACAAGGCGAAGAAGAACACGCCACGAGGCGTCTTTTCCTAGTGGCATCCACGAATGTCTTTGCGTCTTTTTCATCCCCCTCTTATTCGTTCCAAAATCACCCCCAAGCCGTTCCCTTTGCTAACCCACTACTCCCCAGGAGTTTTCCTATCCCTCTTTCCTCTCTTTTTCTTTCTTATCCTCTCTCTCTTTCTATCTCTTTCACTCACTCGCCCCAACCATATTTATGGTTACGTCAGCATGTTTCAGTTTGCCCGAGTCTAAAAGTTTTGCGCTCTCTGGCGACAAGATATTTCAAGTGGTCGCTTTCTCGGTCCCTCGCTCCTCACTGTATACCGGTCTTTCGCGGGCCATGAGAACACTGAGGACAAGGGACGATCGTGTCTCTCTTTTCACGTTGAAATATTGGACGGCTCTTTCTTGCAGCCCGCATATTCTTTCTTCTTTCTACTTCGCTTCCTCAGCGAACGCTCGCGCCCGATGCGTTTCCGTATCCTCTCCCACTTTCTCTTTCTTTTTTTTGTGTTTTCTCTCTCTTTCTCCCTCTGTCCCTGTCAGTCCTACGTCACATATTTCTGTATCTCAATCTTTCTTTCTCGAATATATTTCCCTCTTCTTTTCTCTGTTCCTCGTCACACCAGAAGAGAGAAACCCTATCAGAGAATCCTATACATTCTATACATCCCACAGAGGATTGCGTCGTCCCTGAGAATCGTCACCCCTTCATTCTGAAAACCCCCTACGTCCATCTCCCAGTTTTTACACTCTTTTTCTTCCACATTTAGCCGAGAGACAAATTCGGATGAAATATTGTTCTCAGTAAGTATTCAATCTCTTCAATTAAGTGCTCATTCAATCAGTGACAACCAGATTAATTAAGCAAAATTTTAACTCGAACAATTCTTCTCTCTGCCTGTTTTGCCACTTTCTCATTTTCTTTTGAACCATTCCTTTTTTTGTCTATAATCTGATGACATTCAGTATGTATTTTGGCGTAGGTCCTTGAGCAACCGCACTCATCCTCCTGCTTCTTCCTTCTTTCTCACCCCAAGAAGAGACACAAGAACTTTAAAACTTATGACTCGAGAGTACGGTCGCGTATATTAAGCAAACTGTCACGCCATCGTTAACTACCCATGAATGAATTACGTCTTCTCTTTTTCGCGTTGCAAACCTCCCTCTCTCCACTCTTTCTCTCTCCCTCGGGATTCACGCTAATTCGAAAATTGCCCAAAGAAGATCTAAAGTGTCTATTAATCCCCGCTGTTCTTTTTCTATATACATAACGTCTGAATACAGTTACATCCAACTGAAACTCATCACTTTATATTTTCACGATCTTCGAGTCAAATTGACCATTTCGAAAACAGCGAAATCGTGATTTTAAGCTAATTTTGGCAGCTTTCAAATGAGTCTGATTTCACTAAACGATTCGATGGGTTAGCGTCGAACGTTATGAAGAAGTGATAAATGTAACGTGACATCGTTGTCACAAACTTGATTTTTCGAAGTTAAGCACAGACATCTCTATCAGAAGAGGGCCTCTTACCATTGCCTCAAAAAGGCTGATGTTCAGTCGTGATGATTGCACTTCATTTCTGAAAAAATGATCCATCGATCGAAGGATATTCCCGAACTTGTGAAATTAAAAGGGTTTGGAAAAAAAAAATGTATTCTTTCTTTTCGAATAAAAAATGCAAGAAAATTCTCAGAACACGAATCCAATTTGTGAATTCTAATAAATCCGATCTACGAATCAGATCAAAGATATGCTACGATTTCACTTCAGAAATGATCATAAATATGAAATTCTAAAAGTTCGTTATACTATCTACAATATGTAATGAATAGTAAATGATACTTACGAGAAAATTCAACCTTTCAACTTAGGCGATAACTACGGCGTCAACGAGAATGGAAGTAGGAATATCAAGTCGAAATTCGGCAAACGAGACGCATCTCTTTCTCACACGAAAGAGAGAAAGAGAAAAAGAGAGAAAGAGAGAGAAAAACGAGTGAAAGAGGTCTTTTCTCGAAATCTCCTCCTCTTGATAAATTCAATTACATAATTATCCCAGAGGGAAAAGCCACTCCTAAAGTTTATGGCCGTTCTCAGATCAAGCGGGGCGGTACGTCTTAATATAAAGTGAGTTGGCAAGTTTGGCGCTGCCTTGTGCACTCCTACAGGACCCTGCATAGCTAGCGAACTTATAATGCGATTTGTTTAATCGGCGCCAACTACTTTATCCTTCCACCCCTTTTCTTTACGAATCTTAGTGCCCCGCACGCTCGATGACAGTCGAGGCACAATTCAATACTACGTACATATATACTTTATACTTTAACACAAAAAGAAAAATAAACTTGAGAAAAGGCGCATAAGATAGAAGCGTAAGAGAAACGAAATAAACGAGCAACGAAGAAAAGTCGTAAAAGCAGCTTTATAACTTGAACTTTCTATTTTCTTGACCGGTATTCACCACTACGCACTCTTAAAAAAAGGAAAAAACTTTGTACACAATCGATCTTCCTAGATACGGAGACCTGCACGTATTATTTTAATGTTAAAAAATTGCTTTCTATTCATCTTCGATTATCAGTCATGAGATATTTTCAGCCGAACATCAAAAGTATGAATTCTATTACGATGTTAACGTTCCAAGCAAATTTTAGCAACGACGTTGGTCACATTTTTAAGTTTTTTCTTTTCTTAATATGTATTTGTTATAATTTTGATGAAAATTATTATCTCTCAATCAATCTAATAATTTTTGACTAATCCATTAAGTTTGTGCAATCGCTATGTTTATCACTATGTTCACGTACTTTATATGATCTTTTATAAGAGTATTGTTTTTTTTTTTTTTTCATAGAGCATTATATAAATATTACGTCAGTAGTTTTAAGATTGTTGTAAAACATATTTTTTACATTGCCTCAAGGAACGCCAAAGCAAAAATAAACTAATGAACTAATCAATCAATCAGTCTTAATTACTTTCTCTCTCTGTCACTTGACGGATTTAGGCGAATTTGTTGTACAATGTCGAATTCATATAATTGTCTGCTATGATACGAGGCAAACAAACATGGATGCATCTTGTACGAAGTGCGCATGACAAGACGAAAGTCAAAACTTTTAACGACGGCTCATGTGAAGACGTTATACATCGAGAGAAAATCAGGTGAATGTCGTTGTTTCGATATTCTACATGTGTATACGTGATGCAGGATTATGAATACGTATCAAACAATATAACGTTACCGTTTTGTTGTGGCAACCATGAAAAATACTGTTAAGACTCGGGATATAGACATTAGTGAAGAAAGAAGGAAAGAAAGGGGATATTTTACGAGATAACGAGAGGGACGTGACTGTTCGATCGCGAGACGTCGGTGGAATGTCTCCTACTGTGCTCTTCTCTTGAGACAGCTAGACAGAAAAGCATATAGAAAACGAAAGAAGGAAGAAGAAAAGATAGAAAACGAAAGAAAAAGGAGGGTCGTTGAAGCGCTCAAGAAAATTTGAATATATCAAAGCTCGAAATGGCGTAGAATTTTATTCTTTACGACAAACTTGGGACTTTGAGTACATGTCGTGTGAGATCAGATTCGACTTTTCGATTCAGCGAAATTTCATGCTCTGGTTTGTCAATCATCGAAGTAATTTCAGAATTATGACTGTTCGAAAGAATTTTTAACCAAATTCTTCAACCAATTTCATGCCAATATGTAAATGAGGATTCCATGTTTGTAATAAAAAAAATAAAAAAAAACAAAAAAGTACTGAAGACGTTTTCGTTTGACGATTTAAACATTATCACTTGAAAACTTTTTTTCTCAAATTTTATTTAATTCTCCAAAAAGCAATCCACACATTCTTTGAAACAAATGGCGAATTATACAAGGTGAACATATCCGTTATGCGGATTAAAAGCCATTTCAAATGTTTTTTCTCATAATCACTCGAATTTATTTGCTCGGATTTTCATGTTTATTTTTTTATTATTTTTTTTTCAATCTGATTCACATCTGCAGGCTATGAATGGTTTTAGCCATAGTATGGAAACAAACATTGAAACAGCGGATATTGCGTTTCGATCGGATAAATAAATAAAAATAAAATAACAGATTTGTGGAAGTAGAGAGACAATCCAGACTATGAAATAATCTTATGGGTACTTTTTAAATGACGTATTAATTAGCATTTTCAATTCTACAGCTGACAAGTGCAGTACCGAAGTTCTTCTTTCGAAATGGAGGATATTCAAGACTCGTGTATCCTCGTCATGGGATTTATTTGTGAATCTTAACAAACTATGTACTCTCCCAAATACATAAAAGACAGAAAAGAATAGAAACAATCCACGACATGAAAATCGAGCACAATTATTTAGTGCTCGCTTATACAATTAAAGCTTCACGACATAATAAATTTGGAGAAACTTGTTGTTGAAAATTTCAACACGAGCGAAAACCAAAGCAGCGAGTATTAGCAGTAATAGTAGTAGGAGTCGTCGTTGGGACGCCGCTGTTCTTCTGTTCTTTCGTACTCGTACGAAATTCCTCGCCCTCATGTCGATAAATCGAGATTGTTCATCCTCTCTTTCTCTCCCAGCAACTATACACCCACTAGTTTGAAATGGCAATGCACATACTCCGCAGATAGGAGAGAACGAAAGAGAGAAATAATGAGTTGAAGTACGGGAATTTCGAAGTAACGGGAAAAAGAGAAAGAGAGAGGGAGATAGAAAGCGCGGAGCACGCAAATCACTTTATCGGGCGTCCGACTTCGAACGACCGTAACCACTAGCCGCGGGGGACACACCAAGAATTATACCATACACTCTCTCTCTCTCTCCCTCGTGTTCTGTACGGTGTCGATCTATATATACACATATAGTTTTTCCTTGTTACAAATGTGCAGAACAATCGAACGGACGACCGAAACCATTCGCTTCTGGCGTCTCCGCAAACTATACCAAAAAACCACCTCTACACCCCCGCTATTTATGACCAACCACGAGATAAATTTTTGCTTTGCCCTTCTTTTGCCGAAAACTCTCGTAAAACTTAGGAAAAAATAAATTTAAGATAAACTATTTTAATACGTATAGGCGTTTGAGTGCGCGCAAGATAAGTTTGTAAATCGCTTGAACGAATCCAAGTTAAAAATTCAGCAACTTCATTTCTCCGTATGAAATTTCTGCAGCAATTTATTAATATTTTATTTACTTCAAAATCGTGTGATTTATTGAGTGTAAAGTCCCGTTTCGTATATTTATTGAGCATGTTAAGCTCAATTTACGATTAGCGATCAACGAAATCCCGTATAATTATCCAATAGACAATCAAGGCTCTCTTATTTGTCGTCAGACTCGATATAATACCGCAACGATTATTTCAAAGCGAACGAGCACCCTCGTTGCGATCAATAAAGGAACAAAATAAAATAATGAGATGTAAGAAGAGAGAGAGAGAGAGAGAGAGAAAGAGGGAGAGAGAACCAGAGTGTATGGAAAGGCTCACATTTCGTATCGGATCATGCTGCTTCGATGGATCTTGAGGAGGATTTCGAGGCTCTTGTTCGACATGGCTAATCTCCGGATCCAAGGATTTTGGCTCGATAACCTGAACACGCCATACTTAACGGGTTGTGTCAATACGCCGTAAGGGATATAAGTTTGTGTGCGTGTACGTCGATGCTCGTTCAGGCATCGCGCCGTCAGTTGAGAGGCTAATCAGAGTATTGGTATGTGTTCGATGACTTCTCTCCTTCGCCTATGACCGGAAGACCCGCAGCGAGCGAATCAGGAAGTGCGCAAGATTGCGTGTGCCTCTGAGACGCATTTGCTAATATTCTCTGTAGAAATTCGAACGAAATTTTTCTACCGAAAGTGCGTTTTATGGGGTTTGCCATTTTGTTCAATTAACTCACTGGCTCTATAGACGCTATTAAAATAAATAATAGACAGCTTTTTATCAGTATTTAACAATTAAAATGGTCGCACTTATCAATCTCATATAATTTCATCAATTTTACCAATTCAAACTTTTTTATTTATCATTGACGATTTGATTGAACTAATTGACGGGAGGATATAATGATAATATCATTGAATTGTTATATCATAGGATATTCAACGGAGAGAAGAGGTGAACGTCAACGTTTTAACGTGTTTGTCAAGAGTGATGTCAAAAATTATTTCTAGAGGGTGAGTTACGTGTGGACGTGGGCGTTATTACGGATTAAAAAAAATATATATATGTTGAATGACGACGTGTGTTACCGCAGGTCAACGCAGTAGAGCATCACTGCGATGATATATCGAAGAATGGGAAAAGATCGAAAGCTGCGATTGACGAGAGACGAAAAATGACAAACTGACCTGTGGGAAAACGTATTGAAGGGAGAATACCCACCATTTGTGATCCCGGCGAAGAATTGAGAGCGAATAGTAAATCCCTCGTGAACATTAGAGATACAGTGTTTATATACATAACCATATGTATCTATTCATGTATTTTGTATACATATATGTACATGTATCGATATATATCTCCTTCACAAACTCTCATTTTGGCACATTCAACGATAGCTTGTTGCGTTGCCATTTATTCGTCTCTTTTCTGTTTCTCCCTGTCTCACTCGGGCTTGCAGCGTTAAATCAGAGTAAGAACGTCCCGTGGCCGGGACATAAAGTCCCGGTATATCCATTCGTCTACCACGGCTGTACAGCACGTATATAATGTACTTCAGAGTCTCTCGCTGGCACGGGAAAACCCAAAGAAAAGAAGGGAAGTGGAAAATGACCGGAACGTCCACAGCTTGCGCAATAATACACTTTGAAAGAACTCCAAGTGTGTACACTGTTGAAGTAGATACGGACGTCAATGGTCAGACGGGGATGAAAAAACGCGAGAGCTTTTCGAACTGAACGAAGTAAGAAAGAGATATAGCAATAGAGCGTCATTATCGCCATCGATAAAACCAATCGACTGGATTATTACGAATACTGCTAATTCGCATTTGAGTTATAAAACTCTCATTGCTTGCGATCGAAAACGGGAAAGAAATCGATTTACAATAATCTCCGAGATGCTGTGATTCAATGGATATTTGAAAAATGATTTCTCGAAATTGAGCAACTTTTGGAAACCTTGAGGAATTGCTTGAATTTTCGAAAGTATAAATATCGAATGACCCATGGGGATCAATGAAGTATTAGCCCGCGCAGAACAATGGCAATATTAGGCTAAAACTTTTTTCATTCTGATATGACACTTAGCCTCAAAGTTGAGTAAAAGTCCATGAAAAAAATCACTCAATTATTAGATCTTATGATTATATCGATTATCCCATTGCCCCAATTTAGATTTAAATCCCAATAGGTATTGTATTAAAATATTTCTTCAAATCGTTACATATATCGAGTAAAGAGTATAATTTTTCTGAACTTTTAGGGACGATGGAACATTTTCACGATGTGACATTTTGAGCATTCGAATCGTTTCTCGAAAAGCAAAAAAATTGCAACCAACAAGAATGTTTTAAATCCAAGGTGATCATCTCTTTTTCTACTCTTAATTACCAGAATTCCTGCAAGAAACGAAAGTGTTGACCACGTGTTGCCTTCTTGAATTGAAAGGGACGAGAGGTATAAAAAGCCAATGGTAAACGAGAAATTCTTCAAGTATCTCATGGTTCTCTGCCTCTCTCGCTATTGCTCTCTTTCTTTCTCAGGGTCTATTCGCTTGTTTAGCGTGTAAACACGGCCGAGGTTTGCCAGGAAGAGCGAAAGCAGCGGGAGTCAGAATGTAGTCGGAGAGGTGAAGCAACAAGTGCGCCCACATAGGATGGTAAAGTCTCGGAAGCTACAGCGATCTCGGCAATCTCCAGAGTGTCTCACTTTACATCAACGCGCGATGGTATAAGCTATACAGCTACAGCCAGTCTTCGGTTTTTTTTTCTTTGCCTTTACATCATGTAACTCGCAATCTTATTTGTTCTTCCCTGACTTCTACATAAAATGTGTCTTGATACGTGGAAAGGCTCGTTCGTATAGAAACTTAATAAATCCGTGCATTGATCAAAATTGGTGAGAAAAAACGGATTAATAAAATCACGAAAGAGAGAACAAGAGAGAGAGAGAAAAAGAGGCCAATTTGAGACAAATAGTCCAAAACATAAATAAATGCACTTGAATTGAAAGTTTTTGTCAGTGCTTGCAGTCCATTCTCTGGCGTTTCTCTTATACAGAAAATACTATGAAAAAAAAATTTGAGCGTAGCATTTCGAAGAATTTTTTTATATCTACAGAACGCGGCTACTGAAAATATACAAAGAAAAATTTATTTGTATAAATTATTTATTTGTATAAATTTCACCGTGCTCTCGAGGATCCCGAGTTCGAAGCACATTATTCGTCCGGAGAAATAAACAGCAAAACCTTTTTTGCCAAAAAACCTTCAACACGATACTCTTTTTGTCGTCTAATTCACATCGCTCAGTTGTAAGAGGGAATTACAAAAACGAGACTTTATTGAGCAAGTAGAAAATATTCGTCTTAATGTACGTGCCAGCAAATAACGAGACGAGAATTCTTCATTATTAAACAGGATTCCGTCGGTTGATTTGAAAAGAATGTGTACGATTTTTTTGCTGAAGAAATGCTATGACAACTGAATGTTTCTCGTCTTTCAGCTCAGCTGCTGAGTATTATAATAACAATTATCTGTCATTTTATTTTATTTCTGTAAAATAATTCAACAAAAGCTTTCAAAATATTAATGTAATTGGATAAACAATTCGTACAAACTTTATGTTTAATGAGTAAGTTTTCTTTCTAATTTTCAAGTTATTTAAATATTTTGACAAAATCGATCACATCTTCTAGTCGTATATGGGAACACTAGACCCTTTTAATACACCATTGAATAACAAATAAGACTGCGGTGTTATAATCTTGAAGGGAGCGGATGGAAAACATTAAGGGACACAAGAATTTTCGTCGAGGGTCATCATCGATCACTTTGTGAACGTTGGTTCGAATAAATTTCATGCAGTGAAGCTCTCGTAGCGTTTTACGTATATCCCCTTGTCCATTTTCCCTTCCGTTTTAATTTTCAATGTTAAAATATAAAATCGTCGAGAGGTTATCCACATATATAAAAATATATTTATACATAGATAAGAAGAACGAAGGCGACATTAAAATTTTTTTCTGATTGACGTTCGGTTATTGTCGCATTTGCATAACTCTCGTCTTCGCTCTACTGCTCCCTTAGCATTTCTTCACTGGTTCCAATCGAACTTCAAACCCCTTGCCAAGTAAAGTTCTGGCTACCCTCTTCCCTTGGCCTTTGGCTCGTCACCGCGCATTTTCTGCTTCCTCTTTCTTTCTTTTATTTTATCTTTCTTTCTCTCTTCCGCTCGCTGTTTCTAACGTCTCATAGACTGGCGAGAGGTGTATAGATAGAAAACGAAAAACGCCTTGACGAGAGAAGAAAATTAAAGAAAAAAAAATGCTTGAAGAATAGCGAGAGTTCCCACGAGGCAGCAACGTGTCAATCGAATTTGCCTTATTTGCCCCTCCTGCCTCGAGTCGCGACGACT
The DNA here is from genome assembly GCA_948107755.1 of Campoletis raptor. Classification (NCBI taxonomy): domain Eukaryota; kingdom Metazoa; phylum Arthropoda; class Insecta; order Hymenoptera; family Ichneumonidae; genus Campoletis; species Campoletis raptor. The sequence goes on from OX403622.1 coordinate 14,303,029, forward strand.
TGCAAGTCCGTGCGGAACAATGAAAAAGGAAGAGGGCAAGGGGTAGGCAAGGGATGCTCCCGAAGAAGGTGAAGACGACGTGGAGGGAGTGAAGAAGGAAGCGAACACGCTCACGAGAATCTATTAGAATAATTTTTATGAATCCAATTTTAAATTCCGGGTGAAAGAACGAAGTTACGTTACTGTCACGCTGTCAGCGGGCTCTTTATTAAGTGGCCTTTTCTCTCTTGGCCATTCTCTAGTTCGTCCCTTGACGCCTTTTGCCATGCCAGACTAATCTACCCTCCACACAAAAAAAAAGGAAAGATACGAGAGAAAAAGAGAAAGAGAGAAAGAAGAAGCAATACGCCTCTAATAAAAGTGTGCGAGGCGAAACTCTCGTGGCGAAAAGAAGTGAAACTTGCACTCGTCGTATAATCTCGTGACGGAATAATTTGTTAGATAATTGGCCAACCGAGATTCTCGCCAGATGCTGAAATTATCCTTTTCTTTCCAACGTTAAATCTCGCCGTCAACCAGATGAAAGAAATGGACAGTAGTAAATAAATTAACGTAATAGAAAGACTGGATTTTGCAGGCTGCTCATTAATTACGATACTGACCCAAATAAACGATTCGACCAATAAATCAACGTTGCGTTTTATTCGAAAATCCATTAAAGTTCTGCATAAATTAAAAAATTTGAACGGTTTGCTTAATTCCCAGGTTTGCAAGAATATAGATTACGGTTTTCCCATAAAAACTGTTTCAATCCTTGTCGCTGTACCAATTCTCAACCTTGTCATGCAAGTCGTTATATCACTGCGGAAAAAGTGTCTGATACAGTTTGGAAATGGTCGATATCACAACAACATAAAGATAAGGTAAACTAGTTCATAATGCTAAGGAGAAATAATCACTCAGAGCACATGGAATAGTTTCGAGGCAGTGCAGGGAAAACGTCATGTGGCCTATATTCGAAGCTTCATGGCTATTTTAAAACGGCTGGTCGAGTCGGACGAGAACCAGAAGATCAGCATCAAGAGCCATCAACGGGAATCTTTCTAATCTTCTTTCTAATATTTTTAAATCGCTTGCAGCTTTTACAATAATTTAGGCCTCCTAAACATTTATCCCATTTTTTGACGACGAATTGAAAATAAAAATAATAATAATAAGAATATAGTTATACACGATCCCATAGTCCGGCAAAACCATATTCATCGATTTGATAATTTTTGTCACTTTTATAGAGAAGAACAAATGTTTATGGCGAGATTTAAAAAAATACCAGAGTTGCGGCTGGGAAGACTTGAGAAGCTGCTAAATATCGAATATTGTTAACACAAAGATCTCACAATATAGTTCATACTTAGATCGTGTATGATCATGTGAAAAATTAAATAGATAAAAAAAAAGGAGACTGTTGAGTACGTTAGACCGAGCTCGACAACGGAGTTGTGACATAAATTTATGTGGGGCTCCGCTGTCGAAAGAGCTTTAACCTTTATCTATGGATTGATCTCGCATAAGGATCGAGAATTGTACAATAATATACACGTAGACATGTGTGTGTATGTCTGTAAGAGTATGAATCGATATCGAGACGCGAAACGTTGTCAACTGGAACTGCACGAATGACCGAGCTCTATAATCGTTCAGTCAAACCTTATGATAGGAAATGGTATATATATATATAGTTACAAGTATATATATATTCATAAACAGATATATAAATAGATATAAAAATATTATAATCTTACTGACGTCGTCGTAAGTTCTTATTTTCAATAAATGATAAATTCTTCAAATCATTTAATAGTGTAAAACCTACAGATAACTCGATTTTCTGATTCATGGTTCGCTGCTATTGCTAATGACATTTGGATGTGCCAATTAGTGCATGAAAAATTCAGATTTAAATATAAATTCGATGTCGATATGTATATCGAGGGTGCAAATGGAGAATTTTGAATTTGGATATTAATGAATGGCACGCAATAACGAATTCGGAGTAGAATCCAAATATAAAACGTAAACTGAATGAAAATATACCGAAAATATTATTACAATAATGAAAATCATCATTGAAAGAATGACAAATAAAACTAAATTCTTGGTTCGAGTGCACCGAATCTTCTTCTACACATTGATAAAGCCAGGGCAAAGGGTTAAGCGATGCAAGAGAATAGTGAATCAGAAGGAGCACAGACGAGAAAAGATAAACACAACCCTTGGCTCCATTATATGAGAATGGACGTGCGTAACAGGAGAGAGCAAGCTCCCAACAAGACGTTTTCGATCTTGAATAATTCATTGGCAAACGCACGCTCGGTTAGACACACGAGAAAATCGTGTATCTCGTTTCTCTTTTTCTTTTTAGAATATTTTTATTTTGTTCTACGAATTCATTTGAATCATTTGGAGTATATGTCCTGCTTCCTGTCTCTCTCTCTCTCTCTCTCTCTCTCTCTCTCTCTCTCTCCTAATTTGAGGTTAATTCTTTCATGCGATTCAATTAAATATGTATTTTTGATTGTTATTATATACAGCTATAATTTTATTTCTTCAATGTTGAATGATGAATTTTCCTTCATTTTAAATTTACTCTCTTCATGTTTTTTTTTTTTTTCCCAAATACTATTTTTGTTTCCTTTTTCCTTTACTTTTCATGCATTTTATCTTATTTTATTTTCAACGATGCGTCATATTTCATTTCAAAATAATATATAAAAAAATTTTAAAAACGTTCACCATATATGTTATGTTCGTTTGCTTTAGGGCATCAAAACGTTTCGTCAATCAGTCAATCAATGTATTTCTCTACCTGTTCGTGGAATTGTACCAAAGAGTAGTAATTTTTTTCGAGAATGCTAAACATCAAAAACATGCTGTCAGCGTTTGGGATTTCAGTCAAAAATGAAAAACAACTGGAAAGCTTTTTTGTTGGGTAAAATAGATGTTGAAAATTTTCAATAAAAAGTAAAATAAAAAAATAAAAAATAAATAAACCTAATTCTTTTTGCTATACTGGTAACAATAATAAAGAAATATTGATGTGAAAAATAAAAAACGTATCTTCGAAAATTTGATGATAATATGTTTCATACGAGAAATATATGAGATAAAGGTAAAAAGTATATAGAGGCAGAGAGACTCTGTTTTATTCACTATGTTCACTATAAGGTACTTTGAGATACTACAAACAAAAGTATCGGAGATAGTCTAGAGACGACAAGTTGCAGCAGAGAGCAAAAATTGATGCGTTGCTTAGTAACTGAAGGCTCCCAACCAACTAAGCAATGCGGAAGAAGCCCCGGGGATTTTCCGAGGACATGTTGCTGCTCTTTCAAGATGATTGGCCATTACTTTCTATGTCTTCACACGCATCTCTTTCGCCTTTTCATCCGCTTTGTTTTTCTATTCTCGAATCTCTTTCTCCCTCTCCAACTTCTTTGAAATATATGTTCTTCATAATTACACATCGTTCCAAATAATCGTTGAAAGTAAACGAATAAAATGTTTAAATTATACATTAAGAAGCACGAATTCAACGTTCCTATAATTTTTAATTCGTCTCGAACGAATTCATAACGAAACGAAGAAATCTTGGCGTTGTTTCACCGAATTCGAAAATAACAAATTCGACAAAAAAATTTAAAAAAATATTTCAATAACTCAAGTGATTTTTTACTTTGGAAAACTTGATTTCGATGAAACGTCATTTGAATAATAGTTGACATTTAATAAAATAATGATATTTAAATTCATTATCATCTTAAAATAACGGAAATTTTTTTCAATCACATTTTCTTTCTATTTCAGGTGCAAGTCAAAATTTCTCCTGTCATTTTGTTACGATGAAAGATTCGTAGGTCGTCCGGCTGAGTGGAGTCTTTGGAGCCAAGGGAATGATTCATTAACAAAGGGACTAAATAGGTTCGAGTAAACATCCGGCATTGAACCGTCGAGGATAAGAATAAAGATCACGGCGACGAGAGATTTCTAAACACGAAAACAGAAGTCGCAATCTTTTCCTAGTGAGTTAATCGATAAATGGGAGTGTAAGCTTTTTTTACACAATGAACTTGCAGACAAAAACAAACTTTAGCTAAGATTTGGAAATATTCCATCTACTGGTTATTGGGCAAGCTTATTTTTAAGTATAAAAAATCAAACGTTAAACGCAACTGTAAATAAAAACGCTTTTAATCGGTATATGAAAAGATTGGTTGCCAGTCGTTATTGATGGATGTTAAAAAATTCTTTGGCATAAATCTCATGAATTTTTCCGAATAAATGAATTTAAAGGATATCAAAGTTAAATATCTAGTCATATCCTTTGAACACATGAGGTCGAAAAATAAATATACATCGAGATATGCATCAGGAACATAAAAACAAAGTGCCATCTATCGATGAAAATAATAAAACAACATTCATTGAAAATAACGAAACAGGTCCATATTAAAATGCCTCCGAGGTTATAAGTGTTTGCAGTAAAGAGTCAACGATATTACACTACGTTTCAGTAAGTACGAAAAACATGTTGTTGGACGCTTTTACAAGAAATTCGAATAAATGCAGCCCTCATTTTACAAAAAAGATTTCCCTGTTAATAGCTGTTTCAATAATTCACCGGACAAGCGAACTCGTCACGAGTGCCTTCATTTTATGACAACAATGAGTTAGTAAAAAAAAAAAAAAAATCACAAATGTTCTCCTAAAATGTGAGCTTTGTACGTAAAGATAAATTTCACGAAATTGTACGTTGCTGCTCGCAGCTTGTAACTTGGTGCTTTAATGCTCGTTGAAGTACCACGTGTGGCACGACACTTGCCAAACGTTCTCGTGAATTTCCTAGGCGCTCAAGATGCTCGAGTGAACTGTCGTTTTGGGGAACGAGACGGTGCGCGGATGAAAGAAGAACAAGAAAAGACGAGAGAAAGCATGAAAAGGAGGAGAAAAGATGAGAAGAGCACAAGGGTACCACTTAGCCGAGAAACTGTGCAAAAGAGAAAGAGATAGATAGCGAGTCTGAAAGTCAGCAGCTATTCGGCAGACGTCACTGGCGCCAGTAGACTACCTTAACCCGTTCCCGCCGAAGACGAAGTCGTCGGAGTCGTCTTGAAGGATCAAGGGTGTGTGAAAGAGAGAAAGAGAGAAGGAGAGAAAGAGAAGGAGGGAAGGACGTCGCCGATGCCACCCTCGAGGCCAAGTTGCACAGGCCCATCCCCTGGAACACACCCCGATTCGAAGCCCTCCTTCCACAGCTCGGATCTCATTCCCCAAAAGCGTCGCAAGAATTATAAAGTTGGTGGAGAAAAAGGCGACTTTCTTTCCTCACAACGACAGAATACCGTCTTTCTCTCATCGCTGATCCCCACGAGCCTTTTCTTTCTAACACATAGCCTTCTCTGAGGTTCTTCTATCATTTCTTTCTTTTTATTCTAAAGCTTCTTTTTCCCTCGCATTCTTTTTGTACTTTCAAACTTTCGAGTGAAAGACACACGTGCCTAGTGATGCACCGAGAAAGTGAACACAAATTTCCTCCCTCCTTTTTTTTTAACGATACAGTACGAACACAATATGAGTACGAGCTCAAAGTCAGTCGCTGTTTAATTGGATAGTGTAGTTACTTATTTGTAAAAAATAAGGAACTAAAAATCATCTGAATAAATATTCTCATAGCATGAGTGTAATTGATACTCCGACGAGACGATATTTAGTTGAGTGTCAACGTAAATTTGTTTCAATTGTAAAATTAAAAGAATAAATGAGATTATCCGAGTTGTACTGATCAAGTGAGTCAAATTGATAAAAATATTTGGTAACATTGTTATTGAAATAAATAAATAAATGATTGTGATCATCAGTAACGAGTAGAAAAATAACGTATGAAGATAAAAATAAAAAAAACTCACCATCGTGATGTCTGTTGGCCGCAGGATCGTTCAACGAGGATCCGTCAATGTGGCAAGACATGGACGAGACAACGGAAAACGATGATGGCGAGGTGTTGGTGTTGTTTGTTAAAGGGCTATTGGTGGTTTGCGTCGAAAGGACACGAGTCCACTGGTGCTAGTGAACCCATGAAGGTGGAACGGCAGGTGTCGAAGCGTTGTTACTCGAGTAAACGCCATTTTTGGAGTTACCAGAAACGGACACGGTACCGAGGCCACTATTCTGAACATTCGAGCTGTCCTGAACGATGCCAGCATCGCTGACTTGAACAGCCGCGGAGCCCATTATTCCTTGCTGGAAATTGAAGTCCAACGTGCCATCCATCGACAACTCATGCTTGATTACCTGAATACCAAAGAAACAAGTTAATAGTACTGGAAAAAAGCAGCAACTGATTTTAAAAAATTAAAATATCTGAAAATAGCCTTATTTCGAATAATACAAAGAAACAAAAAGGTCGAATCTTTGATGATTATCGAATTTTTGTGTATTGAGTGACGTTCGAGTAAACATACCTCCTCAACGTTGCAGTCAAATCCACCATGTAACGTTTCAATATTGATGTTGAGATCATCGAGCAACGTACTGTTGTTAAGGGCTCCCATTAACTGTCCCATCATGGTGCTGGGAATAGACGTACACGAGGATGGTGACTGAGGTGAATTGGGACCTCCAGCACCTGACTGAGCTTGTCTTTGTTCTTCTTGCTGTTGTTGCCGTTGTTGAGAGTCTAAAAGGTATTGAAGGGACTGCTGTTGTTGTTGCTGCTGTTGTTGCTGCTGTTGTTGTTGTTGTTGTTGCTGTTGTTGTTGTTGTTGTTGCTGTTGCTGCAGTGGTTGTTGCTGTTGCTGTGACGCACTCATCGACGATGGACTCGGTTCTCTTTGCTGATAAGGTGGTGACATTCCCGACACGGGGGTGAGATTTCGCTCGAGCGAGCATTGCGACATAGACGAGTGCAAAAAGGAATGATTCCTCTGCAACATATCCGTTACAATGACGTCCGATTGTTCGCTAATCATTTGACACGAACAAGGCTGCAAACGGTGTATCGGACATCTTTGTTGACTTGCTGATTGAGGAGTTGGTGGTAAGCCGTATGGAGAAGGCGCTGAACGCATCGAATTGCTACGTTGGTATTGCGTCTCAAAGTACGAAGGTGGTTGACCAGTTTGTTGTTGTTGCGTCTGATGATAAGGCGGTGACGTTTGATAAATCTGGTGGGGCTCGAGTTTCATCGTTTTGGCTAGATTACCGGCTTCAACGATCGACAAAAGAGTATAGACATTTAGTATACTTACGGAATATTCAATTTTTGTAAAGTATTTTCTATGATTTTAGACATATTTCATCTGAATCGATCAGGAAAGCAACAATTATACGTTTGCGCAACAGTGATTGCTGGACATTCTTTACTAAACGTAGTGAACTGATTCACAATTGCTAAGAAATCACTGCACGCATAATCTGAGACACTGGAGAACCTGGATTTTCCGTTGAAATCATGTTGAAAATACTTATATTTTTATCTTCAGGACTTGTAATATCAATTTTTCAAGTAATGCAATTAAGTTGACCGTTTTACGACTTTTCCAAAGGAGGCGATTACGGACGAATATGAAAACCGAGGTGTTTTATGCGTTCTCCATTCGGTACAGTGAATAAGGGAGTTCATTCCGATTTTTAAACGCCTTGAATACATGGAGTACATGACAAAACAAAACAAAAAAAGTACAAACCAAGTGTGTCGGCAGTGAAGTTAGTGAGGTAGTTCGGCATCCATTCAGGCTCCGCAGCTAAGGCAAGAATTGGACTGAGCCTGCCAACCGAAGAAGCACTGCTCGAGGCTCGAGGACTTTACACAAAGAGAACACAAAATTATGAATTATTGTCCACCTTCATTATTTGTTACAATGAGTTATCAGCCGTCATATTTTTACTTTGTGCTTTATAAATTCTTTTGTCTTTGTCTTTTATGGAACGAAGTTTTCAAGCCTACCGGAAGTCAGGAGAAAGTTGAAAACCGCCGCCCGTATGAAGAGGACTGTCAGGAAAGCGATCGAGGCCTTCGCTTACGCTGCTGCTTGGACTTGGGGTTGCATCTTGCTGTAATCCATTTCTTAAAGCTTCGACCTTCTTCTTAACGCGACCACGACGTTTTTCGAATTTGCTCGTCTCCATCGATGCCGCTCTAATTTATTCATGACATATGTTTCTTTGTCTCCATTATTCTTTTCATCACATTTATTTCTTTCACATAACACAATAAATTGATGAAAAACTCAAAACACTTACCGTCGACGTGCCGATTTTCCAGGTTTCGCATCGGGATTGATCATCCACCAGGAACTTTTCCCCGTACCCTCATTCTGAACTCTCATAAACCGGTTGTGCAGCGACAAATTATGCCTTATGGAATTCTGAAACATATAAAATAACAATTTTTTTATACAATTCAATATTACAGTTTGTCGGAAGCGAAAAATATTTACTTTGTTGTAAATTATTTTCTTTTGTTTATTTCGGTGTTTTTATCACGATGAATTGAAATTGAATACAATTTTTTTATCGTTGCCCTATTTTTATAGATTGTTTAATCAATTAATATAAATATGTTTATCGTATCATTGGAAAAATGCACTATTTTATCCAGAGTTTTGGGCTCCAACACACATTTTATTTTTTGTTCGCTTTGAATGACTTCGTGTATTTCGTGAAACGTACTTACGTTAAAAGGATATGGTAAAATTTTCAACTTTGCGTGATCGTCGATCAATATAGGAACTACGGTCTATGAAAGCCAGACGAAGAATTTTGAGTACAAGAAAATAAGACAAGCTCGCGGTATTATATTCGGAGAAGCAAGAGTTTACAACGCCATCATAGCCCGCGACGCCTTTAACGGTATTCCGTGTGCTTTTCTTTTCTACAGAGATTCGTACATGCCCCCCAACAACCGAATACTCGAAGATACTTTCGGCGCCAGTATCCTGCGAGAGGTTTTACGCGGCAATCCTCGACCCTCGAGTCCTTCTAGAAATGAGGTCGCATGGCGTGGGTGTGATTATCGGTGCCGCATTTTTCGTCGATATAAAACATACATATTTACGATATAGTAACTCCTCACCCTCCTTAGAAAATAACTCAGTACGAAAAAGCAGGATAAAGAGCACAAAAAAGCGTCGATCTATCGTCATGAATTCAGAAAGGAGGAAAAAATTCATTAGTATTGTAGAACAGAAAGTAGTAGAAACATTATCGTATAGCGAGAGCAGATTCACAATGATTTTTTGCCTTATTTTTTTGGCCCGCCCAGTAGAATTTTCAGTATATTTCAGCGACCTACGCGATACAATAACTGCTGAATTATGAATAGGAGTGAAATAATCGTCATCGAAAATAATTCTCGATAGAACTTTCGTTCCCTTCGATATTCGAGATCAATGCAAAATTTTTCTTCGTTGACTGAGACCCAACTAAATATTTTAAAGGCGCAAGAATCCCATTACTTTTTTGTGCATGAATTATTCCAGAAAATTTTATAGAAATTCAAATATTCAGCTGTCCAAAGCTATTCGTATTTGTTTGGAATCTCCTTGAAGATCGGCAGTTGAACTTGTTCGCGATGTTCTCGCATCGACATCAGAACGATGTGGGATGCATGTGCGTATCCGTAATACCCGAAGAAGATCTCCGATAATCTTTTGACAGTTAATGTTTTACAAGTCGCCCCGCGGAGCTTCTTGAACACGAGGAGGCATATAAAAAGACCGACAAGTTTAATGTGGGACCATCGTTCGTCGAACGAATCGCCTCAATAAAATCAAACTTTTCCCGTTTATGTCTATGTAGATTATTGTTACAAATTCGATTAATCATAAAACAAAATGCCTGCTGTCTTTCAAAGCCCGCGCGTCTCTTTCAGAGTAAACATTTATCTTGACCCACAAAAAAAACGAACTCTCCAAAAATATATCTTGTCGAAAGCCGATGTATAAGTTCAAATGTTTGATTCAAGAATTTCCTGTCAAACTTGTAAATTGTCAAATGGAAATAAAAGATCGTGAATGCATTAACGACCTTGGCATACGGCTTAACGGAAAATAAACGAGGAAAAAAAGTTGAAAAAATGGTAAGTCATCGGGTGAAACTGCACGTTTGTGTAGCTGGGAGCAGGGGAGTTCTCCTACGGGTGGGAGTCTCGATTTTTCTCGGTAAAGCGATATGAAATTCGACTGGGACAGTTGTGGATCGAGGATAGAGGGGGCAAAATATAGGGAGAATCGGGTCGAGATATTCAGGCAAACTTTTACTTTGATTGGTAACAGGAGGGTAGCAGCGATAGATATATATATATATGTAAATGTACATAGAGAACGATGAAACGATCAGGGTGAGAGCAAGGAGGAATGGGAGGCGACTTGTCGGAATAACTGTAGTTAAAACTTGTCGGTATGAGAACGAGTCACCGGCTAGTCGCCACACACCGGCTTTATTATTGCAGATATACCCGCGTAACCATGAAAGCACTCTTATATATCGTTACCGCTCGGATTTTTAGAGCTCGTCCTGTCCGCGAGAACGGCCAGTGATGTAGAGTGATATAGAGAGATAAGGAGAACGAGAGGAAGAGAGAGAGAGAGAGAGAGAGAGAGAGAGAAAGGAGGGGGAGGGAAAAGAAGAAAGAAGAGAGTAAGAAAAGGGTGTACGAGGGATGAGGCGGATAAAAAGAAAAAGGAAAAACTGCCTCTGCTAAAACCGAATCGGAACGAGCTCTCATCGACTGTCCCGAACCCTCTGCCCTCTTATATATTTACCCCCTTCTGTATAAAACACCGTGGTAAACCCCTCAAATCTTTATCACTTCTCCCCTTCCCGCCGCATCCCTCACACGCATAACTCTCTTTCGCTGTCGTATTTTATGTACATATATTATATATATATGTATGTCTATATATTTATAAACGTAACTTTCATCTGCCTTCTCTGTCTTTTATCCGGAAGGACTTTCTCGTCGATGTCGACGTCGTCGTCGTCGCCGACGTCCATATCGATAAAGGCGCTTTTCTCGTCAAAATCTTTCGCTGTAAACTTGGAATCGAAATGTCCACTACGTCGTACATCTTTTATGCATATATGAGGCATGGACGTCAATCGCAATGTCAAGCGATTTGATTAAATCAAAGCCAAGCGGATTCAATTATTTATATCATGCGAAATCGGTTTGATTTAGGTCGAAATTACGGATTTTTTTGCACTCTGTTTGTAGATCATGTATCGTTATATAAAAAACTATTATAGCTTTTTTTCTCCAATAGACAAATTCTCTTTTATTTGTTGTCAATTAAATTATTTTGTTAAATACGGGCAACTAAATATAATTTGACTGACGACAAATGTTTCGTTACGTTTATAAACAAATAATTAGACGGATCAACGGGTTAATTTAAATTGTAAAACCAAATATTTCACCAACAGTATTCAGACAAAAGATTTCATGAATTGCGACGAATATATCGTAATATAAATCCATAAATATTATACGAAAAAGTTAACTAAACGATGTCAGTATGATTATCCAAATTTATTGTTCAGTATTTCAACAGTAAATTTAGTTTATTTTATTTCAACTTATGTAATGCAATGAAATTATAGTTAAATGAGCAAATTGATGAATTACAAAATGAGTTTAGTGGCCAGGGCTTAATCGATCTTTCAGTACATTCGCTTGCAGAAATCTAAAATTATCAAATACTATCTTTCGTTAATATACAATAATCACAATAAAACCAGGAAACGAGTTATAAGTTGAGCAATATTTAGGTTATCAACATTGTTGAATGAAAATTTACCGCAAGCAATGAATGTTCACATAGTTTAAAAAACTGAAAATGTAAATGTACAATTGAAAGGAAAAATGTCTTAATAACACCTATGAGAGGAATACCATAAAAAAGTGCTCTCTATAATCGAATTCGATGAGAAATGATTGATGAGCCCACAAAGAGCGCAACGAAAAAGAAGGTAAAAACAGATCAAGCTATTTGATCAGAGAGATTATGCAATTCCGTACAGAGCTACGACTTTTCTGAATCTTTCATGACGAAATGGACAAGTGAACATGCGAGTGACAGGATCGAACGAAAAGCAACAAAAGACTCTTCAGCTGAAGTGAAGTTTTTCTTTTGTTCAGGAATAACTAAAGCAAAGTTTTTCTATATTTAACAATCTGTCAAGACTGTGCAAGGATATACGAAAATACCATAGTCATTGTATAATTAAAAGAAGATCGATTTGAAAGCGCACGTAAGAAAAAGGATGAAAAACGTTTTTCCAGCGATTTGTATGGAAGCAAAAGAGTGATTATAAAAAACTTAAAAAAAAATATATATCAAGTATGTAACGGTTTATTAAATGCGACTATGAAATTGCATATATCGTACGAACGATAAATGCGCGAAATGATGAATGAGGATCTGCTTTTTATTCCTGTTACGTGTAAAACGTAATAATCGAGTCGAGGGTCAACGAGTATTCTTATAATGGAACGCAGTCCCGGAAAACTCGTACTAAGATGAACAGAAGTTAGTATAGAAAACATAGTGAGAATAACTCGTGTAAATCAGCAACGCGATACCGAGGGACCCTGACACGCCTGCTTCGCTGCGTTTGTATGTGTGGGATCGCATGTCGGTATGTGTGTTTGTTATCAAAAGATACATATACCGTCAGGTGGAAAGTTACCGAAGATCGATTCAACGACAATGACGGCTAAAGGACAACCGGAAGCGTGGAAGGTAAATTTTTACTGCATATATCAATAAATGTATATTTTTAACACTCGAGCGAAGATCGAATAATTTTTAATACAAAAGCACAGAAAATATCTCACTGAGAGGCTTGTTTCGTAACATCGCACATTCTATACAAACCATAAATTATACCAGCAAAGATTCACTAATCGTTTTCATCAATGATACGTTATAAATTTGCCATAATAACCGTGTTACAGTGATGCTTATTAATATCTTGACTTTAATGACGTAATGGTAATGACTTCGATTGATGACAGACATTAATAAATACCAGTGTCTATCATCCTTTGAGTTGAAATTCTATGAATTAAAAATTACGTGAAATGATCATTTGTGCTTATTTGGTACGATCGCAAAAGTCTTCCTACGACCGTGATTATTGTCTTGTCACTAAAGTGATAAGACTCGTTACATCAACTACGCTCATATACATATATGTGTAGATGCATAAACTTATGGTTCCCGCCAGCAGAAGCTAGGATTTTGTGGTTACAGAAGCACAGGATGTTCTTAGGTTAACGTCGCGAGTGCGGTCAATTTTACAGACCACAAGAAACGGAACTGTTCAACAATATAAATAATCAAACACGTGTAAGGAAAAAAGATGGTTATTGTCCGTTCAAAGTACATTCAGACACATTACTTTCAGCATGAAAACTTTTTTTTTACCGATCTATAAATCATCGTCTACAAACGAAGTGCTTTTCAACGCGATTAAAACTTCGTTTGCAGAGTGACAAATCGATCCGGACATACTTACATAACCGTCTGGAAAAAAAAGAAGTGACTTTTCTAATTTTTATAAAAGTAAGGTCGATATTTTTTTTCCCTTCGGAAGAGTAAAGACACAGACACAACTATGAAACGTAACATATGAAAATAGACTTTTCTGTCATCCAGTAGCCAACAGACCTACCACTCTCCTTAGGGACCCTCGGAGAAAATGAAACGAAACCTACGCCCCAAATGTACACACGCATATTGCGAAAGCCAATTGCAATTCTTTGAAAGACAGGATACGTGACACTGTACACGGTGTTCCATCATATAAAAATCATTTTACAAAAAGGCTCAAGCTTTCATCGAGAATGATTGACACGACATATAACGACTTTGGGATCACATCAGAAAGTATATTTTATTTTGTAACTCCATCTCTTTATTAAATTACTTTCAGAATCTTCATACGTTTGTGTGTTGTTTTATATTTCAATGTTTGTTTGCGATACCTGCCCCGAAAGTTTGATTTTCGATATGCGTTTTGCGCACTAGTGTGGTAAAGTAAAACAAAAGATGTTCCTTTTACCGCACGAATTCACAGCTTGTAGCCTACTTCACTGCACGGATTGACGAATTGAACATAAGTACAATTGACAGTTGAATCTGAAATCAAACTTTCGTGACAGATATCACAAAAAATTATGTATGCTACAAGTGCGGAAAACAATAACTTACGATACATATTCGCACTCGCACTCGTGCGAATCCGTCGCTTTCTGCACTTGTAGCATAAACTTATTTTCCTGCCCTAGGTGTGTAATATGCTATTTCTTTTTCAACGTAATTTCAATAACCGGAGGAGCGTTTCGATTTTCGGCTACAAATGATAGTTCTTTAGTATCAGTCAAATGTTCAAGAATGACAACCAGTTTGTCATGATTCGAAGTCGCGAATCATTTCGTTATTACAAACGAGTAAACGCTAAAGATTTGCGATTTTTATGGAAAAAAAATAAATAAATGCTACAGAAGGTTGAACAAAAAGCAATGCATGTCTATGAGATTTTACAAAGTGCCAAATTACCACCAACCCTTTCTTTATACATATCCCTCGATTGTAAAGCATTTCAATCTGATTTCCTCAGTCTGTGAGTATATGTAACGTATAGGATCGAGAATCGAGGGTTTGATTCCGATGATGCGTAAGCTCGATGATGTAAGAGAAAAGAAAAATCCACTGATTTAATAATAAGAATAAAGACAAAAGGGCACGCTCTTAGTACATAGAGCCGAAGAAAAATAAAAGAGTGAATTGAAGGGAAAAAAGGCGAATAAAAATGAATAGAAACAGATATAAGAGTAGGGAGATAGAGGGTCATTGTGAGACAGCAGAGAGTGAGCCAATTCACTAATCCCGATTTCCGATCAGATCCCAGTCTCTTTGACTTCCCTTCGCTCTCAATTTCTTTCTCCCTTTCTCCCTCTTTCTCTCGTTCTAGCTACACTTTCCTCCCTTTCACATTTACGTTAACGACTCAGGCGATAGTTTTCCCTCCAATTGATTTTTGTTCCTAATAAGTTCATATATGCATACGATTTTCGATTCGTGCAAAGATATTTTCTACGCAACGTTTTAAAATCTTTTGCCAATCGTTGGTTTTTCATCTCGTTCCTCCTAGATAAACGAAAAATTTGTCGTATCAACGGGGGTTCATTTCTGAACAAAGTACTTTTTATGGTAATCACTGAAGACATATCAAATTACTTTGCTCCTCAGTTTTTTTGTGAGAGAAAGATATTTCGAATACGAATGTATTTCGCTGAGGGTGAAAAGGGCTAAGGGTTTATTTTATTTCTACCCTCTATGTATAGAAATACAAAAATCGGCACGAATGAAGAACGATGGTTAATAAAAATTCATCATCGGATGAATATTTCTCCCTTTATACAGAGAATTCATATCAATATAAATTTGTTAGATTAATTTTATACATCGACAGCCTGAACACGAAATGCATTTCGGAAATAGTCGACCTACCAATCATTTAATATCCTACCATTGAATATTTTGCTCAGTCAGCAAAGCACATGTATTATTTTTTTAAACATTATATCAGATTTCACATATTTAGGGAATTAAATAATAAAGAGATATCGAAACTAAGTGAAGACTACAACTTGTCCAATGTAAAGTTGATTTTTAAAGAGTGGTCTCACATACCCATGGAAATGTAATGATGAAATGATAAGGATTCGTAACATCAATACAGAATTCGAAAAATAGGACACGGGCACGTTACAAATGATTTATAAAATTCACAGCGAGCGGATTGTGTATATTTTCGAAAGTGAAGTAAAAATACACGCGTATAATTTCCGGTACGAAGACGGTAAAATGAAAAGGAATAAATCAGTCCACGTGAGACAGAACGAATGGAACGCGGACAATACAAATACATGTATCGATCTATATACTTTTTCTGTATTGTTGAAGGAAAAGCTGAATCTTTGGAAAAATCTTATAGAGTCCAGCATCGAATTAATAACTGCACAAATCACACGAAAGAAAGATAGCAATAGCATTGAGATCAAGCGTTTAAAATATACCGCCCCACGGTCGTCGCGAAAAGAACGAGAAATCGGAGATATAGGATATGAAAAAAAAGAAAGAAAATGGAGAGAGTGAGAGAAAGAGTTTCGTCGATTTTCATTCGTGGGTTCACGTACGCGGTGGTTTTGGAATAAATTCACGGGGGTTGTAAAGAATATTATCTATCCTCGCGAAAACTCGTCGGACAGGAGCCGACGATGCAACGCTATCCTATATACATACATAGATAGTTCAAAACTCTCGAAGAATCGGATCGCGATTCTTTTGCCTTTCTGGAGTTGAATCGTTGTGGGGGGTCAAGATAGAAGAATCTGTATATATGTGATCTACATGACACTATATGGGGTTTTCCACACTTACTCGCCCAACTCTCTTCACCATAATTATACGTATTTGTTTCCTTATTGCCTCATGCAAGGACTCTCCCACGAGGCATTTCTAATGATACAGGAGATTGGATAAAATTTGTAGATGTCGCACAGTTCGAAAAATTACGATTTTGTTTCAATAAATAAAAGTCCAAACTCATAATATATTATTTTTTAACCAGATATCATCGTAAGAAGCGTCGAAATGTGGATCAGATGACGAACTTATTCCATTAAAAATTGACTTGCTTTCTGACTCTTGTAATTCGATACAAACTCAAAATTGTAAAGACTCCTGCTATTGAACTAGTTTTGAATTTTAGTAAAAATAAAATGTATTTTATTTTGTTGGTGTAAAAACATATCATGGAATATAAATGAATCATCATAAGTTCGTTATTTTCTACGTGTACTGAGTTTTAAGAATAGTGAAATAATTGTATTATCAATCATACAGGAAACTGAAAGATTAGACGTCTAGTGAATTCACATAGACATTCCCATATACCCACGATAGTATAAAATCAAGATACGATGTAGAGGGTTGTTCGGAAGAAATCGGAAGAGCGCGACTTGTTCTCCGTTGCTGTCATTTCTTATTCTTTTTATTTGCAAAAGAGGCGAATCTTGCGGTAATAGATTCCTTTATCGTGCAGTAGAGCGCGCGGTCAGGTCGCGCCCGCGATCTTACCCCTGTGCTGTCTTTATCGTGGTTGAAATATCGACGAAATGAAAGAGCGGTCCAGAGTAGCGGAGAACGGTATCTCGCGAATGGTATACTCTGTGCATCAGAAAGAGAAAAAGAGAAGGATACATAACATTAAAAAGAGACAGGAAGATATTCGTACAGGGGAAATCGCGAGAAATGTCCCAGAGAAGTACGGAAACTTTACCCACCGCAAAACCGTACAATTATTCGGTCATGTATATATGAACAAAAGTTCTGCCCGATACCTTCCTCGCTCCTTCTATATTTTCCTCTTTTTTTTGTACATGTAAATCGATCAATTTGATAAAAGAACAAATTAATCGTCCAGTGCTGTTCTTTATCTAGAATAGCTCGTTGTTTTCTGTTCAACGTTTATGAGCTTTTTACGTACTGTAATTGCACATCAGTGATGCAACCGATCGATACGGTCGATTCGAACTGATCCTTTCCCAATAAACATGTCAAGCTGGGGAAACAAATCGTCTCGAATTTTGCTCGTTTCGTATGTTAGTATGGAGTTTCGCTTGACAAGAATTTATCAATACATAACGACTCCGATTTTATCGCTGGAGATGAGAAAACGAAAAAATAGAAGATCTTTTCCGTTAAAATTAAGCCCTGAGGGTGTATCGCAGAGTGTATAAATCCGCTGCCCTTTGAGGATATAAAGACTATTTTTATTTTCACGTTATTTTGACGAGGAATGGTAGATTAGATGAGTGGGTAAAGAGGAGAATCGAAAAAACTTGGACGATAGAAACGCGAATATGAGTGCAAAGGAAAGAGCGCGTTAGGGAGGGAGAGGATATATGAATGGTTCACAGTATTTTTGCGCTCTTTTTGTCAGTTTATGAGAACGTGGTTGCTATGAGATTCCCTTTCCATCTTCCTCGGGAAAAATTGGTTGAAATTTATTGCGAAATATATATATTTTGTCTCTTTTTCACTCGGTATTTCTCCTTTTCTCATTGTCTCTTTTCTCAGCTTTTTGCTCATTTTTTCTCTCTTTTTAGCATCATGTATAGCCAGTAGAGTGCAATTCATACAGAGCTTTTCAACGTACTCTACAAACGTACTCTAAGTCATTGTCATTGTATCTTCGTGATACGCCTGGTTAACCAACTGCCGTTATGCTCTTTATGTTGTCTTTTACTTATTTTTCCATAGTCGTTTGAAAAAGATCATTTATAAATGACACGTGCGTGAAGCATTCCAGTCATATCCGCCGAATGTAAAAATAAAATTATTGATTAGTATATTATTAAAAATGAAAAATAAAATACGAGAGCTAACAACATTTCAATTAGAATCGTTGGAATAAATCAACATGAAAAATTCATTTAAATCTACAAAGCACGTGAAGCGTAACGATTGTATATATGATAGGCGAAGAAGACTCAATGTTTCCGTATCTCAAGACCTTACTTTCAATTGGACTTCCTTATCTATCTCATCAGAACCCACGTGACTTCTAGCATTGCATCCAGCTATCACACACTCCTTAAAAAAGCTTATTCCATGCATCCCTTAGAATGTAGGGACGGAGCAGCGTCTTGACGCCAAGTATGAAAAATATAGTGTTCAAACGGCAAAGGCAAGACGTGTGCAGCGTGTCTATATGCTGGAGATTGGCCGATTTCTCCTCACTTTCGGAATTCAAGTGATTCCCATTGGCCGAATGTTCGACCTATGAAAATAATGAAACTTTTCTAGCATGATGTGGTCAAACAGTTCCAATGGTAATATTTTATTTTATTTTCCGACCTGCGGAAATACTTGAACCTATAACCTTTTGAACCTCTCTGTCCTTTTGTACGTCACTTATATCTGCACAACATCGGAATATTATTGTTTTTCCAATCCAACAAAATATTGCTCAACGAACTATGAAACCACGCAAACGACAGACTTGAAACCCCTCGATAGCGTAATTCTAAGCACCTAAAAAACAATAACGATCTTTGTTACTCGGTCTCTTGGATGTTATTGACTCAGTCAGTTGGCCCTGACAGTTCAATGCTAAACATTCAACATTGCTATTACATTTTTTTGAAGTCTACGATTCCTTAGAAGAATTATTAAAGAAATTGGTTGATTGAAATAATGTATTTAATGAACAAAGAGTAAACACGGGTTCATAATAGAATAGAATGAAATTTTGGTGATTGTAAAGAACGTTAATCTGCTTAGCATATTCGGTTCATCCTAAACGAGGTATGGCATTCACAATTTAAGCGTCGATTCACAAAGAAAACGATCGTTTAAAGTGAATGTACTTTACCAGTGCACCGCAAAAAGGCAAGATGATTAACGTATACATATATACGTATATATGTACAATATATGCATTTTGAGAGATAAAAAACTGGGGAAAGAGAGAGAAAGAAGCGCGAGGAGAGTTCCCGGAGCAGAACTCACCCCATTTACGTCTTCCGACTCCCTTAGGTTAAGCCCCGAACCACGGAAGAGGTTGGTGGTAATTCACACTGGTCCATGATGAATGCTCTCGACGCCCACGCGGCGTCGCGACGCCTCTGCATGCTTTCTCCCCGTTAGCCCTGCCTTTTGAAATCCCTTTTACAATACACGGGACGTTTCATGTTGAAAAATTGAGTTTACGATCAAAGCCTATATAAATGTTTGAGAATCTTTTTAATTTTCATTGCGCTCTTAGTTTATTGAAAGGCTAGAGAAAAGTTTTTGTAAAGTCAAATATGTTGCAGGAAACCTATCGTGAAAAAAGATTTTTTTTGTTTTAAGAAATTTCATTCTATTTTTATGCAAACGTACACGTTGATTGCACTGTAAAATTGAACCCAAATCATTTTCTCTGTATAAAGTATTTTAAAAAATCCTTGAATTATTGCAATTAGCAGAAGTCACCCGTGTTGCGCATAACGTAAAATTCATAAATGCAGAAATAATTCGTATATACGTACTAAACTCGAGTTTTCCGTTATTTGATGACTTTAAACGTGTGCGAGCTACATATACTTACGTTGACTCAATTATACGACAGAATTTCAAGGATAAACCAAGCATATACTATAGCTGTAATGACACCATGTGTACTTGATGCTTCTCTTATCAGCGTTATCACATCGGAAGATGTAATCTCTAGCTTGGGATATAATAATGAGAAAAAATATAGTACTTCACAAGCGAGAACTGATTGATCGCCTTGCATTCGAAAAATAACATTTCAGCAATGAATTTAACGAAATGCATATTTATTTGAATCGAACACTTTTTAAAAAATATAGATTGAACAAAATTCAATGAAATTATTTGCTTAAAATTAGCAACAAGTCTCAAAAACTCACACCGATGGAACAATTTTTCAGTTCTAAGTTCTAAATTTTATTTTTACCAGTAAATTCCTTAACATCTTTCAACGTGAACCTAGAAGAATAAATAAATTTCACGCTTTCCCTAAATTCCATTGACTAATTGAACGAAATCAATGAAAATGATAAAAACGGCTGTTGTTTTATCAGAAGGAGGAATCTTAACGTATCTTGTAACGTCTCCAGCGAAATTTGATAGAACGAATGCCTAGACAGTCAATGATACATATATTTACACGAGAGACGCATCGATCGTGTATTGTACATTGATATCACAAGAATCGATCGGGAAAACTGCAACGAGTGATGACATAAGCTTTGGCGATTCAACTATCAAATTATCGCCGTTGGCGCACGGTGTAATTTTACCAGGTATGCGTGTATCTGTCCCTGACAGTATGAACGTATACATAACATCTATTATCCACAACAAGATTGGCCGAGTTATAAATAATTTTCCAATCAGCATACTCTGTTCATTAAAAAAAAACTAAATTGGGAAAGCATTTTAAATATTCTTCCATCCACCTTGTACGTTAAATCACCATTATAAAATTCGATAATACTAAAAATTTTAATATAACGAACGGCTTGTACCACGTAATCTGACCACTGTGTGTGTGTTCGTACTACTTTTTTTTCTCTTTTCAATGACGTTGAAACAGTTCAAAACAATTTACGATTGAAATACGAATTCTAATTAAAAACAGTATTCAGGGTTTTTTTGGTCCTCAGTAGAGAAACCACAATATATCAATTTTTATGAGAATCCAAATTTCAAATGGAACTTTCATCAGTGTAATGTCTGTGTCCCATTAAAATTCGGAAATCTGATGCTACACTCAGATTTGACGACTCCAAAAGCCCCAGAATGTCGAGTTTCATAGAAATCGAAATGGCGTAAGTTGTTTTTTTAAGCAGAACATACTGCGTCATACACTTACTTTTTTCAGAGTAATATACGTCATGCAAAGAAAACGGGTATTTACAACGACAATAAGTAGCTTTTTCGTTTGAAAGTTTAAGTTTCAAATTGTCGTATTGTTTTTCATCGACATTAGAAAGACAATCAGATTCATTGATGGCACACATTCGAAATGTAGAGAAACAGACAAATAAGGCTACAACGTTGAATAGCACGCTTGAGATCCTGACATAAACGGTAACGATTCAGAACTGCGCACGTATTTTTAAATATTATCACTGATCGGTAGCTCACTGATAAATGTTTTTATTTTTCAGTGATATTATCGTTTCAATCAATTTGAATTGCTGATGCAATACGATTGTGCAAAAATCAATTCAAAAATCTACTTGAAGTTTAAGAAAATATGTGTAAAATGTAAATTCAAAAATCCCATAATACATTGCGATTGTACCTCGTTAAGAAAGTAAGTACAAATAACAAATTAGTAACATCCTCAAATTCCGAATTCTTTCTCTAATACTTCGAAAATCTGCCTATTTATGAAATCATTCATTGCTCTTATCCTAATATTTTCTGTTACATTAAATATTGTCATTAATAATAACCGTGAATTTCATACTACGTCGCCAACATTATTGCTTGCTGACATTGAAATAAGTAAATAGGTGTTCTTGGGTCTTGAAAAAAAAAAAATTCTTAAACAGCTTCTTCCGGGCTCAAGCGGTCATGTGTTCTTGTTGGCAACCCTTCATTGGTTTCCACCCCCAAAAACCACAAAAAGAGAGGAAAACGAGGGAATGGGGACTGTATAAGAAAGAAGGAGAGAGAGAGAGAGAGCACGCGCAACGGGTGGTGCGCCACTGAGATCCTCTCTCGCCTTCTTTTCATCGCTCTCCTTCCTCATTGTTCCGGTTGCCTCTGGGCTAAAGCTATTAATTTCGCCCACCTAGCGATCGCTAATTGAACGATCAAGCGTCCCTAACTGACACGGCGAAAAAAAAAACGGAGCCTTGGTGACGAGTCATTTTATTTCACACCCTCATCCGGTTCCACACATACATCAATCTATATGTATAATTATATCGAATAAAGAAAGAGAAAGAGCGAGCACCAAATACTTACAGACTGCAAACTTCACACATGTCACTATTCTCATTAATTCAAAATTTCACATTTTATAATATGATAATTCAATCAGATGTTGAACACTCCATAGTACAAGAATACAAGAATTCATTAAAATGTAATTGTCTTCTTTTTCATAAGAGATAGAAAACGAGAAAGCATAGAAAAAAATCGACGATCCGAATGAAACGTACGACCAATCAGTCAATGAAATAAATGTTAGTCGGATTCTACTGACAGTGCGTCACTGACGCAAATACAGATTTTTTTGGTTATTTTTTCCCTTTTTTCGAAAGCATACAACATCCGATACTTTGGTTAACAATCAGTATTTTTTTTTTCCGAATAAAAAAAAATTCTTTTTTGTCCGATTTATAAATTTTTCTCGTATTTAAAAAAAAAAAAAAAAAAAAAAAAAAAAAAAAAAAAAAAAAAAAAAAAAAACATCAAAAACACGAGTGCGTTAGAATAGTAAAAAAACATTGAACGAAAAGACTCGAAATCACATGAATAGACAACACGGTCGTATCTATGTGCATCCTGAAACATTCAGAATCGAGATATCGACTTAGCTTCATTGATTGACTAAGGAATTTTGAAAGATACATGAAGTCAGTGTCAAATAGTTGAAAAATGAGAAATCCATTGTCACTTTGTGTAGCAGCTTGATAAAAAATACAAGCGTAGAGAGAAAAAAATGGAATGAAAAGAAGCGAAGCGAAGACGGAGTGTGTGGTGAAGAGTCGGTCGAATTTTATTCGCCTTTCGTATTAGCATAATAATTGCTTCAACCAGTTCCGGATGGGGTGTGCACGCGTATGTATGAACACATTTACGGCGATGTATGTATAGTAGTCACTCTTAGCTTCCCTCGTGTTCGTTTAATCCAACCCCTAGACAAGCTTTACTTTCTCAGTTTTTTTTTATTCGCCTCTTACAAGCCTTCGTTGCTCTCGTCCATCCCTTTCAAATATTTACCCTCCGTTCTATTTGTATTTCTACTCCGAATTGTAGTTGTTACATCATTCCAATTATGTGTTGAAAAATTACATTAAAAAAAAAACAGAAATTCCACAGTGATTGTTGCTACTGATATCTGTTCTATTAAGACAACGACTCAAATAGAAAAGTCGTTTAGAGAATTTTTGTAAACGTTATCGAGATAAGAAAAAGTACTGGGGATCGGGAGAAGAGATACACCGGGAGAGCGTGAAGGTGGCTGAATCTTGAAAAGTTTTCCGGAAAAAAAGGAGCGGAGAAGAGGGAAAATAGCAAAAGGAACATCCCACGAATCTTATTCTCTTTCACCTATCGCCTTTTTCTCTTTTTCTATCCCCTTCTCTTTCTTACTTTCTTTCCTTCGTCTTTACTTTATATAGTGCATCAATGTACCTCGCTCACTCGTGCGACTTTCGACTCGAGTCGAGGGAAGAAAAATGATCCATTAATCTGAAACCCAAAGTCTGGCGGCGCCGGGCGTCGCGGCGGCGGCTCCAGCAGCCCCCTTGTGAGAGTAAGAGAAAGAAAGATAGAGGAAGAACACCCCCGTTTTCACCCTTGATACCACATACTATCCAAAGTTTCTCTCTCACACACATGCATTAGAGTGTGTTCCGCGTGTGAGCGCTTGTGTCTGTAAGAGCAGAACGTCTTCCTGTACCAGTCTCACCGTCGAGAGCCCGGCGCTTACACCCCGTATATGCGGAAACGGGGGATGATGTCACGCGGGGAGTGAAACGAAGGCCACGAGACTAACGAAAAATCGAAAGGAAAATTTAGAAAAAAAGACATGAAAATATTTATGAAACAATTGTGCCAATATGAGACAGTCACAGTGTCGTCGTGTTCACTATTTTGTTTCGTTTTCGCGGACTTTCCTACTGTTAGGACGTTTTCGCCCACATTCCTAATTGTTAAAAGACAGAATATAAACACAGAGTAAAAAAGACGAGTCGCATAAACTACCGACAAGAATGTTTCGAATGCAATGCTGGTGAATCTGGTATAACAAGCGTCCATTCAATATTTTCTCGAACTATTATTTTGGCTCGATGAAGACTCCATTTATAAGCTTTAACTGTCATTAAATTTTCGTTAACAATGCGATTGTATCTTGAATTTCAGTAGAAAAGCAAAAAAAAAGTGTAGTATTCAAAGATTGCTCGCTATAGTAACCACCAAGCGAATAAACAGAAATAAAAAGGTGAAAGAGAAGAAAGAAAAAAAAGACAGAAAAAAGGATGTGGTGGTTGCAGAAATTCACAAAGTCCGATAAATATTGGTTGGAAAAATAAATTTTCATATAAATATACATTCAGCCAAGTTCCTCTGGTTTCTTCAGAAGCAAAAGAAAGAAAGGCGCAAGTGAAGAGGGGAGCGAGTGAGAAACTAGAGGGAGAGTTAAGTTCAACGACAAGTTTTACCGAAGGCAAGTAAAAGTTGAGAAGGAAGTTAAGGTGAAAGATGTCGAGGGTTTTGGTCGGTTCTTCGATGAAGAATTATTCTACGAACGAGGATTTGTAATATCAAAGGATAGAAAAGAAAAAAAAGAACAAAAGAAAACTGAATGATTGAGAAATGGATGAATTCGTAGGCAATACAGACACATACGAAAAAAAAAGCGAATTACACTTGCAATCGTCAGTATACCATTTTGTTACAAACACATATACCCAATTAATATACTAATACAATACACACAAATGCATGCTGTCCCTGACGTCCGGATAAAAAGGAAACTAGGTCATCGGAGTTGATACGTCCTGTGTCTCGTGCAGATGCACTGCGAGAGAGGAACGAGATAGAAACCAGATTAAACTTTGTTTCGTGCAACGTGCATCATCAGCTCTTATAAATTATACCATGATCACTCATATACATGTTGTGGGACTTGCATTAACGTTGAATATAACACGGAACTAATAAAACGAAAATGTTAGTTAACAAATGAATTTATATGTATGTTTATGTATAAAGAAACAGAATACTACGCATGAAATTTTAATCCACGCAACACTAAACCTCTCGGCGAAGCCTGAAAATAATATTTCGAGTTATTTAAAGATTTTTCTGTATCGAAAATCATTGGAAACCATATCTGCAACAAAGAAAACTCGTGCGTATAGAATGAAATTTGAATTCACCTCTATTCAAGCTTGCGAAACAAATACCCCCCACGTGTGAATTTGTTCAGCGATACTTCACTCTCGTTTATATTATAGGTGTATATATTCATATATACAGTCATGCTCACATAAAAAGTAGCACTGGATTTTTTGTCAATTCCAAACTAACCGATTGGTAGCAGGGTCCGTAAGAAAATGCAAATCATGAAGTAGCGAACTTTCATCGAAAACTTGATGTTCCAAAAAAGTAGGCACGATTCTCGAAATACTACTAGAAAAGTTATGTTTTGTTGTGAAAAAAAGTTCCTCAGCTTTCTTCTGTAAGATCATTCAAAACTAAGTTATGACCCTTGAAAGCAAAAACAAAAATTTCAATGATATTTCTTCATTTTCAATGAGCGCTTACCTCATTGGTCTGTTTTGTCCGAAATGTGTTCCTATAATAAATAACGTTTCGAAGCTCCGACAATGCATCGAATGGTCGTAATATTTGATCGGTTTCCCAAAGTAAATTCGATCGAATTAAACTTTGCAAACTGTGACGAGATATTTCAATAAAAATAAAGCACCTTCGATGATGTCAAAAAAGCCTATACGGGAGGATGTTGATTCCGGTTTCTAGAAAAACGCATTGATTCATCAGAATCAACAGATGCTTGAAAAGAGCAAAATCGATGAATTTTATCAAAATCCGGAGTCAACCTTTTCGCGTAGTATTCTGACTGTTCGCTGTAGTAGTCTTTTCCATATTATTAGTTTGTGGATCGTTGACAATGATGTCTCGCAAAATTTGGACCTAATCGACTGACTCGTTCTCAAGATACTGTCGAATAATATTTATCGTTAAGGGAGTATACCACGGACAAGAATTACGCAATGCACACGAAGTGCATTTCGCTCTTGTTCACAGATCCCCACAGTTAAGTGTGTAGTGTACCTTCGATTGTAACGCAGCCAGGTTCATTCGGAAGCTAATAAAATTTGCTACAAATTGCCATTTTACAGTTCCGAAAGAAGTTAACTTATAGATTTAAGAATATTAAGTTTTGTATTAGTGAATTATTTTGTATGAGTGAACAGGACTCTATGTATATCAAAATAATGATGGCGATTTTTCAATCGTACGTATTTTACACGTGAGATAATAATAATGTATATATCAATGGCAAGAGAAACGTGAGAAAAATGGAAGGCTAAGCTTGACAAAGGCGCCTCAAGAAAAAGGCTGAAATACGAAATCGATATGTATATATATACACGTACACGTATGTACAATAATGTAACGTAAATGCCGACGGATTCTCATGCCTCTAGAGTCCGGGTGCCAATTGATCTTTAATTTTTCTTACTTACGATGGATGACCTAACGTACTTGCACGGGATACTATAAAGGATATGTAAATCAAACAATAATGCATGCATATAGCCTGTAATATACAAGAATTATATAAATATACATTTATCTACATAAATGTATAGTTAATTATATATGGGACGGTCCGAAGAATGTCGTAAAGCAATTATTCATCACTAAATCGAAGAAATGAAAAAGTTCAATAGCTATGATTAAAATGTGTATTAAAAGATGAAGAGGATGAAGCTCTTCGACCCTGTGCATTTTCATTTACGTCGGGAATGGTTATCAATTAATTTCGAGTGACATTTTTTTTTCTTTAAGTGAAAAAAATGACAATATCATTTTTTCTCAACAAAAATATAAATATTAATACCTGTCAATATGCAATATTACTGACGGAAGATCATCGGTCGATTTGACCTGAAAGGCTCCGATATATACGAGCGATAGGCGAGCGAAACGGTAAGTTGAGTTACTCGAGCATTGGATACCACAAGCGACGCATACATAATGTAATGTATACGATGAGAGTGCAAGAATATACATATATGTATGTGTGTGTAGCTATCTTTCTCTTACAATAGAATCGTCGTCGTACAGTGTGGTGCGGCTTAAGTTCGTAGTAGAGTGAGTTGACCCTGGCTGAGTCGCAATTGATCTCAATTAGATTTGTTCGTCCCTCCCGCTCTCATTCTCTCTCACTTCTCTCTCTCTCTCTCTCACTCTCTCTCCATCTCTTTCATTCTATCTCTTGCTGGAGATATATTGCAGATAGAAGCAAGATGCGCGCAGCCTCCATTCTCCGATCTCATATCTTAGTCCTCGTGGACTCGCTACAGTACCACTCGTGGTGGCGCCCTCTTCTTACTTTTTTCCTACTTTTCAGATTAGAACTTTTTTCGTAGACTCAAGCAATTATTTTCATTTCATTTTAGATTAGAAGACATTTATTGTTTGTAGGTGTTTAATCAATTTTATTTCATTTATCATTAGTCTTTATTTATTAATATTGTTTTTCGGTCAATACTTTCTTGGATCTTTCACTCGGCGGAATTCGCAACTGTTTCCGCAATTCGTTTTCATCCCTCGATTAATACCATAGCAAGATATATACTTATTGATAGAGAAAAAGCTTACCCTTCTCAAATCATTCTCATACGCTTTGTCGTAATCTAATGAATTTTTCACATTTTTCTCAATAAAATTATTTTTCTATCACTTTCATGCTCGTTTATACAGCTCCATTCATTAGTTTTTCAACACCTATCCATCAAGAGACTTTCATGCGTGTGATCGGTAGGTGTTTGTAACTTCAAGTAGGAGATTGGATATTATTTGTAGACGATAATTCTGTATATAGTTATGATTAGAAACTTTGATTATGTCGAATATGTTGGAAAATTAATGAAATTTTGTGTATGTCATTAATGTCATATGTGTATTTAGCAGTTTTTCGTTATTTTTGGGCGCAGAGTTCAATTCGTGCTCTATAAAATAATATTTTACTAGTGAAAAACCAGAGATTCACGAACGTGAAGAAATAAAAAGTTCAAATGTAACAGTTGTCTCTTTTTTGATCCCTTCTAACTTGAGGTCTCCACCCACCTGTTGAGTCAAAGTGTAAACCTTCGCTGTGAGCCTATATATAGCTGCAAAGCCTATGTTTAATGACGGATATCAAGAGCAGCGGCAGCTGCTCGTAAATCCTACAAGAACAACGATGTCAGATTCAACCACGACTTCTTCGTATAAAGGTTTCGGAGCTTTTGTTTATTATGTAAATATCCGTAGTATATAGAAAAATATCTATATACTTTTTTAAGAAAATTCATGAGTGTTGAAATATTTAGTCCATTACGGCACGTACATGAAAAAAAATATGTCGAATTTGAAGATTCCTGGCAAAAAATATTAGCAGGTTGAAGTTTGAGTTTACGGATCCCGATGCGCTCGATGATTATGAGAATTCTTGATCGAGAATATCGTTGAGCGTAACAACGAACAAAGACGGGAGCTACCGCTCGTTAGAATAAAAAAAGTGGTCGGTAGGCAAATTGATAACGAAATAATTCGATGTAGCGAAGCTTGATTAATTGGCGAAAATGCTTCAGAGATTAGCTCCGGCGAATCGAGGAACAAGGGATTTCTTGCTCATCATAGCGATGTATATACGTATATTAATATTCTGGAATACGCGAGCTCGATATTCATGTCGACGTCCACGGGGGTTTTCAAAGAATATTAACGGCGGGGTGATGATGAGGAGTGAAAAAAGTGAAAAGTGAAAGAAGACAAAGAAAAAAAAGGATATTACGAAAAAGGATTCAGACAAGAAATCCTTCGCTTGAATATTCAATCTGCAGGAAAAGGAAAATCACGAAACGTTTACACGTACACATTAATAATAGCCTCGTTACTCAAATATTTAATTAGCAACCATCGCACGCAGTTCCGAACAGCCAGAATTTTTAGTTGCTACATCATCCTGATACGCAATTAATTACATCGTAAAAATTGTTGTTTTGTGATGCTGGATAAATACAGCCGTTTTTCTTATGAATCAAGAGTCCGTGTGGATTTTTTCCCAATTCAAATTACTTCTATGGAAGTAATAAATTAAAAATAAAATGGATCTTCGTGTTGAACCTCGAAAAATCAATTTTTCTCTAATTTTTCGCATGTAATTAATCATTTTATATATACTAAATGAGCTAATATGACAAGAACAGCACTAAGATACGATTGATTCTTTTTTCGATCCCGATTCTCTATATACCTATTATTTAAAAGTGAATCAACGTGAATAGTTTATTAGATCGATCGAATTAAGTCACAGTCCGTAGCGTATTAGGCGACAAGATAACTGTCGGATCTCATCTTGGCTACGCTCCCATCGGCAAATGAGAGTTGATTAATTTTACGAATGCCAGCTGCTCGAACGAATTCTCGAGACACCTCTGGCTCATTATCTGAGCGCAATACGTATACAGTTTCATTTTGTCAAGTATATATAAATGTATAAAGAGCAGATTTACTTGAGCACAAAATTATGTGCGAAATTGTGCGTGAATTGAATTGCCATCTTATCTTCTTATCTCTTTTTCTCTAACAATTAATTCGATGAGAACTCCAATTGCGAGGGCCGACCAACGATTGAGACAATTAAAACGATGTGAGATTGGAAAAAAATCCGTATTGTCAATGAAATTCAACCGACACAAAAAAATACTCCTACATTTGTTCTCGAAAGTTTTAATTGTTAAATGTCTTCGAAAAATGTATTCGAATCAAACAAGTCATTACAATTTTTATTACAAACTATTAATGGCCACGACTTGGCCCGTAGTTAAAAACGTCGTTGCGTTAATGAAACTTTGATAAAGATATCAATTCTACTATCGAGTAATTAAAAATGTCGAAATTTTCACTAACAATTTACGAAAATCGCTGTACATTTGTTTATATTTAAAATTGAAATCCCAGACACCGCTCATGCAATTCGTTTTTGAAATGTTGTGTGTGTTTTTTTTTTTTTTTTTTCAAATTTATCCTCATTTTTTAATCACGCATGAATTTGTTAAGTTAGACGTGCAATCAAGAATTTGGTTTTTTGTTTTGTTTACATTTCCATATAAAACCGTTTATCGGCCAAAAACATTTCCATATAAAACCGTTTATCGGCCAAAAAAATGTTTACCGTTGATATTTATAAATATATAAAGAACAGATAACTTCTAAGCTCAAACGACAGCTTCTTTAAGCTTAAACACCTTTTCTAAGCTTAAACACATTTTAAGGAGGTTCGGTCAAGCCGGTACTCGGATTGAAGACCGCTTAGCCATTCACTGGCTCCCACATCAGTCGCTGAGTCGACAGTAGTTTTTCCAAGGCTCCCAATAGAGTGAACAATTAAAATATTCTTAAAAATATAGCCAACTCTAATACCGGCACAGGTTTCGAATAATTTCATCAGAATAGAGAAAACTCAAAATAATCGAACTAAAAATACTCTCCACTCGTATACTAATAGAATAAATTAATATTGAAGAAATGTTTACCCAATTAGTTAAGGAACTGCAATATTTTGCAATATTTATATGCGAGATCTCAAGAATGTGGAAATGAAGAAATCAATTCTATATAAGGATTATTTTCACAACTAAAATAAATTTTTAAAAGTCGCATCTCTTATTATTCCACACTCAAAAAAAAAAAACTAACAACTCTCCACATAAAACCATTTGACATAAACATCGAGTATAATAAAATAGAAGAAATCTATACAGTTGAAAATCAAAAAGACTTTAATGCATCGCTTCCTCGATCGTTTACTTTAATTCAGAAGGTTTTGCTACGAGGAACATCGTGTTTGTGTATTTTTCTTTCAACTTTTGTCGACTTGATGGTTAACTGGCCATTATTCCTGTAGCGAATGCACAATGAGAATTAAATTCGTGCTGAAATGGTTCACTCCTTCTTGGTGAGCACGTTTCCCAGGCTCTGTTGTTTCTGTATAATGAACTCAAACAAAACACGTACGCGAATGAGTGGGCAGTCAGATGTTCTATGGTAGTTACAATTCAATTCCAAAAATTCGTTGAAAAATATCAATTCAAATTAGATTTAAAAACAGAAAAAAAATCTGACGTGTGTGAAATGTCGAGATTTCATCTTTATAAAACCGGTGAAAATGGAGCTACAAGGCAGGCGATCGGTCATTGACGGACCCTACGGAATTGTATTAATAAACAATTGACAGGCTATTGACGACTACTGACGATGTAATAAAAGTAGGAAATGAAAAATTTTAACTCCTGAAGTTGACTTTCTGGTTAATTGGGTTAAAAAATTAGAAATGATTGGGTCAAAGAGACGACGAGATTTTCGTTGAACTAAAGCATCAACATCGCTTCACGACAGCGAAGGAGACAAGAAAAAAGAATTTATAAAGAGAGATAAACTACAGGGAAAGCAACAAGTGCTACAACTCTTTCGTCGCGGCTGTACACACCTTTGGAAAGAAGTTGCGACTTGAAAATATATTCGTATTAGAAAAGGGCTAAAACTTTTACGACAGCTTCATCATCGTGGTTGAGTTTTAAAAAGTAATTGAGAATTGACGAAAAACATCCGGTTGGATGAGAGAGCAATTAAAAGTAACTTACAAGTTCATGATAAAAAAGTTTTACGAAAGGTTAATTGGTTCGTTTACATTTTTATTTATATTCACATAAATTCGAAATTGTACTTCAAAATTTTACTAATCTATATGTGTTCACTAAAATATTTATAATGATGTCGAATTAATGAAATTATAACAAGCAAGCGTGGAAAAAATTCAAAATTTGTATTCATTTTTCTCTCGTTTATTTATTCAACATTCAGTTTCTCAAAAGGTGATTTGATTCTACCAAAGGTAAATTTAAGGCGGTCATACTTTTATATCTTGAAGGTCAACCTGTATTACGTCGCATT
Organism: Campoletis raptor; assembly: GCA_948107755.1. Classification (NCBI taxonomy): domain Eukaryota; kingdom Metazoa; phylum Arthropoda; class Insecta; order Hymenoptera; family Ichneumonidae; genus Campoletis; species Campoletis raptor. Next base: position 14,335,551 of record OX403622.1, read on the forward strand.
TGTATCTTATGTCGTAATAAGGTCGATACGTAATAACGGATTTAGAGGCGTTAAGGGGTTGTCGATGTCAGTTGTCGCAGGGTTGATAATAAGAGGGAATGTTGTGTCTCGTCGAGAAGAGAGCGAGAGAGAGAGGTTTCGTCGTCAGGAAACCAATACCCAGGACGACAAGGTTTCCTACGTTGTAGAAGGGAAGGAGGGAGGAAGAGAAAAAGAGAGAGAGAGAGAGAGAAACCGCGAATAGTAGAAAGCAGGACAAAGTTACCCGAACGAGAGGGGTGGGTCTGTTCCGGAGGAATAAATCGGGAGGGTTAAAGTTGCAAGGACACCAGTTGCTAGGCAGCGCCTCTCAATATCGATGATGAGGTATACCGAGAGCAAAGGTAAAATGAAAAAAACGACAAAAAATATTTTGTACGAGAAATATAACTGCAAACATATTCGAGTTACGTACTTAACAGTGGCAGTTGTTTTGTAATCCTGAATACCAAACTTCTACCCGAAAAAAGTCCATCGATATACCACAAAACATGTGTATATCAAAAATCTGGTTTTACGAAGCTCGAATCTTAGTTGAAACAGGATCAATCAATAAACAAATAATTTGATACGAAGATAGCTGTAATTAGCTTTAAACTTGAACTATGCATTTTGAATTAACGGAAAAAAAAAACAGTCAACATTCTAAATTTAATAAATCGGAGTGAAAAATTATGTTTTCCCAAATATTTGAAATCGGTTTAACAACTGAAAACTCGATTTAAACAAAATTTGAAAAAAATTTTAACAGTATCAGAGATTCAACGAAATTGAAACCGGTTGATGTATTTTTGTAGTGTTTTTAAGCTAAAGGACGAATCAAACTAGTAAAAGTTCAAATCTTTGTCATTTTAGCGGGGAATATCTTATACTATGAAGATCGCAGGAATTGAAAATCTTTATGTACTTTGGATCCTGGTACAAAGGAGCTACTGATTTCCGACGTTTGTAGAGTTTGGTCGAGTTTTTTTAGAGTCCTTATTCAATGCTACAAGTGCACCAATTCTGAGAATATCGGTAGAGAGAGAGAGTAGAAGAAAAAAAGATTTTCGATTGACTTCGATCAAATATCGTTTTCACTGAAAAAAATGTATGATTTTTTTTGTTTTTTAATGTATCTTGGAGTTATTTTTTTTACCCTTCGATTTTCATTCATGGTTGTTGAGACAAAAGACAAAAGACGAGGAAAGATTTTTGCTCAAGATCGATTTTTTTTTCTCGCGAAAGACCAACTTCTCATAGCGCAGAGTTTGAGCGTCGCTGATATGGTGGAGTGCTTCATAGCAACTGCTGTATAATGTATACACGAGCCAACATGTAGACATGGGAATGTGACGAGGACGCCTACGGGATGGCGTACACGAAGAGTTGGCCCATAATCCTCGAAACAGGGATTGGGGTTGATGGGAGCCAGAAAGAAAAAGGAGTTGTGAATCCCACGTAATGTCGTGCAAATTAGCATCAGACCTTTCACGGAGTGTTATCAATTTCTCTGTGCTCCTCTTCTCTGAAACTGTGTTTGTTGCTGGAGGACATTCGACTGTGTACATTTAACACTTTGTTTCCATTTCATCTCTCATACGAAATGTCATTCCAATAAAAATTCCATGCCAAATAAAAATAAACATATATAAGTTAAAGAAAAATGAAAAATTGAAGGTAAAAAACATCTCAAACACATCTATTCATCAATAATTAGACAAGCTTACTAATTTAATGCTTTTTCAGATTATTCAATCAATAAGAAGTATAATTGTTTTTAATGGAATTTTTGCAATCGTCTTTACAGATGTGAAGAGATTTGCAAGGACATGATTTTTTTTTTGATTCCCCAAAAATGAAGCAGAAGAACATTATTTCATGAAAGATAAGTTAACGATCAATCCATTAAAAAACTGACAATTTCAGGAAATCAACAAAAAACTCGTTTTCGAAAAATCAATCCCAGTCATGAGATCTAGAATTCATGCGCAATTGGAATATGTTTCACAATACAGCCCAATTCTCATATAAATCTTTATATAAATAATTTTCTATAAATACTTACATATAGAATGTATAGGCCATAAAGTGTGGAGAATTCAATTTAGAATGCTATAGTAATAAACCCGAGAAAACAGTTATGTTAAGGGGTTACAGGAATAAATATAATTTTTTGATAAATTAAGACGTAACAGAATAATGGATTCGATTTTGTAACTACGGTGGGTTAACCACAGCATTCCAAGACCCAGTTAAGCCAATTTTTGTAAATATCTGCAACGTCTGTTTTCCATGACCTACTTAAGTATATTAATGTGAGAGAAAAAAATATATATGAATGACGATAATAAAATAAGGGTCGCAATTCAACGTACAATTGCTAGAATTGAAAACTCTGTTAACACGTAAAACATGGGCTTCCTTGTGTTCCAACTTGACGCGACTTTTCTTTTATACTCTCTCCCGCTCCTAAAAGTCCTTTTACTTCGTCCTTCGTATATACATGCGTTCAGTCCTTTTCACCTTTTTTACATGAACCAGCTAGTTGTTGTCGTCATATACTTGAATATCACGGCACTCTCTGCTTTTTTGTCCCAGCATTTTCCTCACGCTGTTTTCTTGACTAACGCGAGTACAACAGTATCAAATTATTTTTTTCTTTATTTATTTATTATTTAAATGAAGATGGGAACGACGATTACAAAAAAAAAGAAAAGGGATCTGCGTGAAGTTCACAAATACTAAGCGCCATAAAGAAAGAAGTGATAACGTGTGTGCTTTTTTCATTTTTCCACATTCCTCACTCACGTAATTAATTTGAATAATTATGTAGTGTTTCTGCCTGAATTAATAAAGAACATACATTTTTTCCCATATTGTTTGTACTGCTCTAACAATTCATCCTTTTTTTCTTAGTTTCAAAAAATAAGGACAAAGATTGTATAAGTTGTCGATTAATCACGTGGCAATTATAAAAATTCAACCATTACGAAAGTTCCAGCAAAAAAATGATGGAACGTCGCAATGGGAGCCAGTCATTCCTAAACCATAATCGGGATTTTATGGAACGAATGGAAGAGAAAACTGATGAGTGCCCTCATACAGAAGCAACAATAATTTGATCTTCTTATGTCGGACCTTTATGGCAGCTGGTTGCACTGCAGATTATACTCCACCCGCCAAACTCTTCCAGACTTTTCCTCTGGGATTTGTCTTTTTCCGCTAATTTATTTCATAAAGTGCTGATGCTAATTTCAAACTCTCGGGTCGAGAATTAAATTACAATCTGATCAATTTCAATATCGAATTATTAAATACTTCTAATTCGGTAATAAAAAATAAAAAAATATTATTATTAACTGAATAACAAATAATTCAATGTCTCAAAAGCGTCTCCAAAAACACTTTCCAATTTTCTCAAAAGATCCCGATTAATGAGACAACGAATCAAATTGCTCGTTAACATGAAATTTATCGTTGATAAAAAAAAAAAAAACAGCCAAATTTGTCGCACTTTTCAAAAGATTTCGATTACAAAACAAAACGTTGATAGTTTCGTGATAATTGATCGAGATGGGAATGCACAAGAAAAAGGCATACACTTTGCGACCAAACATGGATGGGAACTCTTTTCCCGTAATCACACAACGATTCGTCATCCTTATCAGTGGAAATCGTGAATTCAGAAAAAAAACCATCCTATACCTGGTAGAGAGTTAAAACGTTAAAGTCAGCTATTAGTGTATATTTTTCTCTCCCTTTCTTTCGCTTTCGACTCATGCATACATGCGATATTTGACGAGTACAGTCATTGTCAATTCTCTGGCAAATATCACTGCGTGTAATAAACCCGAGATAAAAATGTACGAATAACTGCTGTTTCTCTCGTCTGCTCGAGTGACTTCTCTACTCTTCACTATATATTTTTCCCTACGCTGGCAATCCTGGCAGGGTATTCACTGTGGCATTTTCCATGCGCATTCCAATAACTAATTGCACACCCTTAATAATTCAGGTTTGCGAGAATCGCTCGTAAAGCAAAAATTACTATTCGTTCAACAACTTGACCGAATGAAAGATATGACACGAAAGTCCGCGGTCTAGATTTGAGCATCCCGATACAACGTGATCAGCGGATCAAAAAGATATTTATGTGCGGACGAGAGAGAAAGAAAATAAGCATATATAAATAAAGGTGTAAACGTATGTTTCTTTAACGTTAAATATGTATAAAATATATAGAAAATATCAAGCCATAAGGCACATGTATAAGAAGCTCTAATTGAAAGTTAGATCTAATAATCTCCATGACAAAAATTAGATATTCCTTGAAGCAAATGGTCTTTATATTTGAGTGTGACCCATTTGAAGAAACATTTTATAAACTTCTGAAAGGAACGTGATTTAAAGTTCCTTCGACAATGGACATGAATTGATTAATCGATAAGTGTCAATGTTTACTTTGAAATTAGTCTAGTTGACGCCAATGAGTCCGAGCCACAAACTGTGTCATGCACAAGATTGACATACTTGATTTACGAACGAGCAAGCAGGCATTGACAATTATAAATATAAAATGAGAATATTTCCCCGCATCCACGCACATACTCACAACTGTGATATTAATGTTCACCTTTGACGATACAATAACACATCCTCGTTGCTCTTATCAATGAAAAAAAAGGCCTGACAAGGATAACTATAATAAGCTGCTTCTTCTGATCCTCGAAAGTCGAAATGATACCTATAATTTTATAGCAAAAAAAAACAACATCGATTGTAAAATGGATGGTTGTTTTACCATTTTTTCTACGTATCTTCTCCTCTGTTATTATGATTCATTGTTATATTTCATTAGAAGAAAAAACATTTATCGGAACGATGAACTTATTTACTATGAGTCTAATTACAGATTCGTTTTTTCCTTGCGGTTTCGCACGAATTAATGTTGTTCATCGTTACTCATTAGTGGACTTTTAGTGGAGGAATGCTACTCATATAAAAAATTAAAATAACATGATTACAATGTAGGATTTTCGCCACTAGATTCTCAACTGCAAGCCCGATAGGTAATGAATCTGAAAAGTTTTAAATAAGTCCTACTTCCAGATCAAAAAGTAGGTCATCGAAGTTCGCTATACCTTATTTATGAAACGATGTTCTCAAAATTTTGACCCTTATCCACTTCGGTTATTGAGTCAAAAAAAAAGAAGAAGAAGACGAAGTTATTTTTGTTTTTATATGTAAAAAAAAGCATAAGGAAATGTGTTTTTACTGGTTCGATTATATCGCTTCAGTTTATTTTTCAACGGATTACATCCCCTTCATGTGCATACCCTGGTGTCCAGGAATATTTGCATATAAACGAAGTATTATATATAACGACGTATCAAGATTGCAGAGATAGTATGGCACCAATAATATTCGCGTCGATGATTATAAAATATATACATATAGAAAAAGTATGTCTATTGGATATTTATTATGCATATATTAAGACAACTGTATTAAAAATTCGTCTTTTTTTAGGAAATTTCATAGCGAGCTTCTCCGTATAGATAAGCTTCGAAATCGAATTCGAAACGAGTTTATTGAAAGTGAATAATAAAACAACTAAATAGAGAAACTTTTGTGATAATTAACAAAACAATTAGCGTTTAGTATATAAAAGAGAATGCCATGTGATTACTTAGATTCAAACTCGAATAATAACAAAATCACACAATACAAGTAAATTTGTTTCATTAATAATTTTAAAGGCCAAAATAACTTTTTTCGTGTGCAAAACTCAACTTTTGTTTTTCTTTTTAGGCCAATCGATCAACTCATATCAATGTAAATAATATACAATAACTCAATGAACTTTTTCTCCGGGTTGATTATTCTCAATGTTCTCAAAATTTTATCGTTATTTGTTACTGCGTCGCAGTGTAATGCGCAGTAAGTAACATATGAGTTTGATTTCACGCTCAAAGGATAAATGTTCGATGTAAATGAAGAATATTATAAACAAAATCCAATTGATCTTGACCTCCGTTCATTCTCGGCCGGGTTATCGGGCTTGAACTCTCTCAAACGCACAAATCTTTGAGCGTTATTTTGAATTTCTTTTACAATTATTGGCATCTGACATGGAGGTGTTGCTAAAAAAAAATGGCGCAGACGGGGGTGCATTTAGACATGTATATGGCACATGTACCCGTGACACATGCTTGTGTTGAATGTCGGTGTGCACCCCGGTAATAGTTTAAAATTGAACACCAGATGTCTCACGAATTTTGTCAGATCCGAATACCAAACAACGATTTATTTCCAGTTGATATCGCAGGTTCAAGCTTCTTTTCGAATCACCGAAAGTTATATTTATCCAGTAGAATAATACGAACACTTTTTAGTTTCAAAAGTATGTGAATTCGTCGTAGACGATTGAAAAAGTAAACAGAAAGTATGAATATTGTTACTTAATTTTATTTCAATTGTAATGTTAATTTTACGAACAGAATTTTATATCCTTGAAAATAATTCAACAACAACAACAACAACAACAACAACAACAACATTCATTCATCATCGTTACATTTCTATAACAAGAAGTATTTTTTATAGGAAAAAAGATTTTTTTCCAAAGAATCGCTTGAAGATCTACGAAACGATTGAATTATAAACAAACGTCCGTGTTACTATATCGCAATTCTGATTGATGTATCAATTCCCGCATCGAAAATTGCAACATCTGTCAATTGATTGAGAATGACCATGTGTAATATAACGAAACCCTTCCAGACTCGGGCCAAGCGTAATAAACACAAAAGCCAACCCCTTCGTGTCCTCTTTCATCATAGAAATTTTGCGACCCATCTGCCGAATCACACATGCAATAACGATTACTACAACCCCTGCATAAGAAATGAAGAAGCACCCACGCACTGTTACATAATATAATGAATGTGAAGGTCGAACCAGGGAATTTCATTGAGAAGAATGATGGAAAGGGTCTGGACTCATTTATAACATTTCGGCGAGAATAATACTCAACCCTTTCATGATTTTCTCGATTTCGAGTTTCCACACTCGCAAAGCGTATCTTTCGCACGTGAAAGAGACTAATAATACAAAAAAAACCCTCGAACTAAACCAACCGAAAAGATGGAAGAATATTCAATGAGCAAATCGTACTGGCACTTCAATTATTTGCTCCTGCAGATGTATGGCCACAGTGACGATCAAAGATCTATCGTTTCGACAGATTTTCCGTCAATTTCAACGATATATATCATCTGCCTTGAATTATATGTACTGTCGGATAAATTCCATGGACTAAAATAAAGAAGAAAAAAATCAGGCAACGTATCCTATGAATCAATGAGTCAACGTTTTCGTATTTTCAATCGTAATAATGAATGGAAATATTTAAGAATTTAATTTATCATTACTTTATCATTGCACGGATCAAATCGTAGAGATGAGCATGTAAAATATGAAACCTCTGTACTCTCTCAACAGGTGAATTAGTGTGAGTTACGCCTTTGCACTTCCTAGCAATCCAATTTATACCTGAAAAAAAATATAAACCCACACATGTATATGGAGCAGATGTCCAAATGGTATCTTGACATCTTCCAACTCCCACGCGTCCATACAATAACCCTTTCCTCGAATCCCATAAAACGAGGGATGGAGAAAGAAGAACAAAAAAGTAAAGGAAGGGAGAGAAAGACAGGAGGAGGAGAAACGGATAGAAAGGGATGGGAGAAGAAAAAGGAACCCACTGGAGTAGATCGGTGGAATGATGCGAGAACGCATTCCAACGAGACGAGTTCGAGGCGTACGGTTATGGCGAAAGAAAAAAGCGTAAATAAAAGAAGACGACGAAGCGAAAAAGGGTATGAGACGACGAGAACCATGAATGGAGTCTCGAGATCTATATACAACAAGGGCAGAAAGGATTGTTCATATAAATGTGTACAGATATATCCGATCGTGCCTATATACTTCCGGTCAAATAAGAAAAGGCCAAAACGGGTCGCCTTCCTTCAGGGCTTCGAAGTATTCCATGTTATATATGTATATATATGAGTTCAAAAGACATGATTATACAGACCATTATTATATTTAGCCTGAAGTTCCTTTCGGATGTCGACCTTTGTCATGACCAAAAACGAGTTCAGATTTTACATATATCACAAAACAGATCGAGGATGACAAAATGTCAGTCAAATTATTTTGCACGCGTGATTGCTCGTTTATTTTTTAGAGTAAAAAATTGGATTCTCATAAATAACTGATCTTGATTACACGAAAATATTGCATTCGGGAAGAAAATTGATAAATAATTAAAAAAAAAAAAAAAAAGTGAATCAGTTTCGAGACTGCCACATGCAGATATATTTTTATTGCGAAACTTTAAGAGCACATACAGAAATGTATGCGTGAATAATTGACTGAAGTTTTTGTTATCAGTGTGTACACCCAAGGGGTCGATTTTCTTAAAGTTCAGATCACCAGAGTTTTTGTCACCCAACGGAATAATTTACGAGGATCATGAGTAATCATTAGACCCATGAAATACCATGGAGTTCAAAAAAAGTAGAGTAGAAAATACAATATTGGATAAAACTGATTTTTTGGTTTGTTTTGTTTTTTTTTCTTTATTCTGCTCTATCTCGAGTGATGTGATGAAAGAAAAATGTTTCTACTATTTTCACATTTGTATAGTTTTCCCCCAGTAAGTGAAACTTCTGATTTTTTTATAATACGAAAATTTGAAAAAACTTATTACCTCCAACTGCTAAACAGCAATTGCATTCAATTGCCTTAATGACCTTTCATCAAAAACTTTTATAAGTATGTATATAAATTTATTTATAGTTCAGCAACAGTGATGGAGTATTTTAAAAATTCCTCTCACGTAGGATTGACGTACGACCTTGCAGAAAACGAGAAAGTACCGTCAACACAATCGATATTTTGTTTGATCTTCAGTGTAAATAGTATTGATTTTGCATATTGCATTTTTATGTGTATGATATGCGCGTTTTATCGGACGAAACAGTCTAGACGTCTAGCTAAAAAAAAAAAAACAAAACCAAAAAAAAACCAAAGAAACGAAAGAAATATATATTCACGTACAATGGAGTTTCCAACACAATTTGAAGCTATAATGAAATTTCCACTTCTCAAATCAATGAAGTACATTACGTCAAAATTGCAATTCTTTTTTTTTCACGCACACTAATAAAGTAAGTTAGATCGAAAAAAAAATATACAGTCGAATAGAAATGACAGAGTGTTGTTCTCTTCATAACGATGTAACTGGTCAGATTAATTTTGCATTCGTTAAAACATCGGTAGAAAGTAGAATAAAATAATGATTCATGAATATTGTTAATAATGTACTCCATATCGTTTTAATGGTTCATTTTTTTCGTATCAACAATAAAAATATTTATTTCCCTTCAGAAATGTCATCATCAAAGTGGACCAAAGAGACGTTTTTATTTCTTTTTATAAATAATTTTTTTTTTTTCTATGACTTTGAAGCATACACAACGCCTTTCACCAGGAACATTCTCGAATGACGGGATAACACGACGGTCGGGGCAGTTTGCTTGCAGGCCAAGTGGTATTTTCTTTCCCACAACTTAGGATAAGGACTTCGAGCTATAAAATCCGCAATGCTCCCGTTGCCGGTGGCTCGTAAATGGGTGCCATTTAATATGTAATTCTCGAGCATAGCGATCTTAGAGTCCACAAGAACAAGCTTTGAAAATTTCTCGCTTGTGTGTGTGTGTGTGTGACAGAGACGACAAATCTAGTTGGTACGTTTGATCTATATAAAAAACCTACAACCTGCTATTCACCATTATTAATTCAGTATAAACTATATAACAGGTTTTGTATGTATCAAGGGCCTTATTTTGCTATAAAATTATATTTTAATATGTATTATACATTGATACATATATCAGTGAACGATTCGAAAACTAGTTGCGCTTGTGTTAGAGAATATTATTTTTAATGCAAGTGTCATATTAATAATAATTTTGTACTAATCTAATAAAAGTTTGTTACATATGTACGAATAATGTTTAACAAAACCCGTTTGTTATGGATAGAGTGTATGAAGATATGGATATTTTAATAACAAATTTTAAGCATATTACAGAAAGCAAATTGCTTGAAAAATTTTACGACATATAAACGAACGATGCCAACGTTATTGACTAATAATATGCTGTTCTGTTGATATATTCATCAATTAAAAATGATATGAATATAATTATACTTTATCATTTTAAACATAATTACCTGGGTTTTTTAACGAAGTTACTCGAACAAAAGAGTATTTTCAAACCTTTTACAAATATTTAATGAGTTTTCGCAGTTGTTCATGAAGCAAAATTGAAAAAAAAAAAATTCTTTTGCATTCTAATGAAAAACAATGCATTAAAAGTGTTTAAAAACTTGAAATCTATTACAAGTCCTATATGTTAAGGATTTGTTGAAATAAATTGAGTGATTCTTGAGTTATGAATATAAAAATCTACAGACAGACGCACGCAAACTTTGTTCCTTATACGGATTTATACAGAAATTCATTATAAAGATATAAAGATAAAGACTTTTTTAAACAAATGCACATATTAAATCGTTCATCTCTCTCAGAATATTCTTGGGGCTTAACCATCTGTCTGTCCGTGTCTCCCACTCATAAATTCCTCTTTCACTCAAGCTCGTGTGTATTACGTAAAGCGATCGTGTTACTATTAAAATATACGACATACGCAATCCCATTGCGAATTAAACGAAAGTCTCTAAGTCCTTAGCCACCCAAGTATTCCTAATTGCTTGATATATCTTTCTATGATATGATGACCTGTCTGACACAAATCGATATTTGTGTTAATGTGCGTACGTGTGTGTGTGAGTCTTTGTGTATAATGCATTTTCGCTAATGAAATATGTACGCTAAAAATTCATTGAGCTACGAAGGTCAATATGAATTTGAATTAAATAACGAAGAGTTTGGATCAGCACATTTTACGCCCTCAGTCAGATAATGCAGTTACGAGACCAAGAAGTAATTTTAAAAAAATATGAGTGTGATTTTGGGGATTCAAATTGTGTTGAATCGATGACATCATTACAAATTTTCAAAATAATTTCGAATAAAATGGAGTTTATCGATGTCCTCAAATAAAGAAGTTCCCTATAAAGGAGGTTACAAAGAATAACAATGTATTTTCACTGTCTTATAGAAAACTGTTTTATCAGCTTCAAGCAACAGTTCGATTGTCATGAGTTGTTAGGCTACGTGAAATAGAAATGATGAATTTATCATAAAGATGAACTTGATGGATTTAATGAAACCAAGTCGCGCGAACTTGATAAATTCAATTTGAATAAAATTGTCATTGTGAGTGCATAACAGGTATGGCTTCTTAAATTTTAAAAATTTTCCATTGATCTGACGAATTGAGTCACGAATTATTGACGTGACGAAAATATTTGAGCATCACTATTTGTACACTTGAAATTTGGAGTGTATCTGACAGACTTTGCCCAATTGGCTTCTTCTCTGTACTCAAATAAAGATAGAATGTAAAAAAGAAGGGGCAAAAAAAGCGGGGCGGGGGTGGGACAAGACAGAAAGAAGAAGAAGAAGAGGAAAGAGGAGGAGAAAGAAGAAAACGCCGAAATAAACGGTATAAAGACAACGTGCAAAGGTGAGACGAAGGCAATCTTACGTAGGATTCTCCTCAACTGGCTGGAAGTTGCGTTGGTGACGTAAGAATTAACCTTGAGCGTAACGACCTCGAAAAACGATCAAGATTAAGTGTGCGTGTACAAATGTCTACGTGTATCGACGACCGTACATACCTGTGTGGCTTTTGGGAAAAACATTACAAGTTACATTCATTTCCTATGTTTATATCTGATTTCTTCCAAACACGACATACACAGATATAATTGTGTATGATTGTGTAAGATGCCACTGAGTTTCGTCTGTACGAAAGCTCTCATTCTTTCTCTTTTCCTTCTTCGTTTCCGCTTCAAGATACGGTTATGGAGACATAGATTTACTGAGTAGTGTTAATCTATATTTGCAAGTGCATATATATATATACAGCAAGCAGACTACGTGGTATATTTGACTCTTTGAAGCTGCATTATCAATAATCCTGAGAGATTTACATGTTTTTGTAATAATTTTCCATTCGAAATTTCTGCCACATCTTTTTTGTTCCATTCTACATTGTATCATCACAGCAAATGGCGTTATAATGGGTACAAAAAAAAAAAAAAATTCGCGATGTATGTAATACGGTGAATTTCATAGAAAGTGAATTCATATGAGCCAAGAACAAAGATATGATTATTTTGTCACTATAAATATGTAAAATATTAAATGGAAGAATAATTATGTGGAGAGAACGGTTGTTAAGATTCGTTGATAAATTTTGAAAATTAAAGTAAACAGTAAACACACGCGTTGACACAGTAAAGGAATATATCGTTGCATCTTTATTTGTCCTTTATGGATGATACTTTTATGCAACGGAATAAATATTTTTCCAGCGTTTCGGCAAAACAGTTGGCAATGTTACAGATCGGCACGAGACGGTAAAAATTCTTTAATTATTTAATCCTATACGTAATAAGCAATGACATACGTGTATTTCCATATTTGTACGTGGCGAAAGATAAAGCACGAGTTTTATCGCGCGAACGCAACATGAAAGTTGTATACGAACGGCTCGTCAGAGCGCACATCGTACACGACGTAACAAAAATTTGTGGATAATGTATTGTTTACAAGCAAAAAGGCGTTCAACAGGTTAATTCAAACGTCAACACGGTAAACGTGACGTCGCTTAAACTTTTAACAATCGATGTACATATACACGTCCATGTATACACTACGTAATGTGAGTCCCAAGAGTTGAACTGAAAAAAAGCCTTTGTGACTATACGTCGGGTGTGGAGAAGGAGGGAGGGAGCAGACGATCCGTGGATGCCAAGGATACTCGATACGGATAAAAATAAAACGTCGGCTACGAAAAAAAAAAAAAAAAAAAAACTAAAAAGAACGAAAATTCTATGAGATGCGTATTGTTTTTTTTTTTCCTTTTTTTTTTTATTATACAAACATTGTAGAATATCAGAAATGCAATTTGAATTCAATTGTCCTTTAGACTGGACTTTGACGTTGAAATTGTCAAACGTAAAATACGACAAATTCCTCACGTAACTAAAGTGTTGTAACTAATCGCGAATGCAAATAATTTTTCTTAGCTTTTTACCATGTCCAAAGTCACAGTGTCAAAAATGATATTTGAAAAATGTGTGGACGAGTAAAAATGATTATTGAGGATTAAACGGAAAATCAGTTCCTTGGAGCAATGGCAAGCATTGAATTATAATTGTTCAATGGATTCTGCTATTCTTTCGAAATGATCTTTATTGATGTATAACTGATTAGGAACTCATGAACCTGCTGATCTGCGAAAAAAAACCGCCAATACTTGAAACGGAAGATAAAATCTTCCATGGCTCAACTTTATCGTCTAGACCAAAAAAAAAAGTTACTTTTTCAATTTCACTGTCCTTCGTATTGGCTTTTTGTTTTTATAATTCGTAAAGGTGAACCGACAAAATTTAAATACGAGAGGGAGATGCAACAATCGTAAACGCTTATTCACAAATATCTCGATGACCCTGACTCGGTCATTCTGAGATATTAGAGTTCGTAAAAGAGAGCGAGAAATAAATTGAAGGTGGGCCGAGAGTAGATTGAAAGAAACATATTCGCAGCACCCGATTAGCTCTCTTGGCATCTTCGTCAAAATGTGGGAAGAGACAAAACAAAAAAAACGAACAAGAAGAACAAGAAGAACAAGAAAGAAAGAAGGAGGAAAAAGATTTAGGAAAAAAAAAGTAACAGATTCCGTGCAGGGTAATAAAAATGATATCTTTGGAAAGGTTAGCCGTGAGGAAGGACGTTACGTTAGTGTGACTCGTCAGCGGGAATTCGCCGATCCGCAATTGCTTAGTTGCGGAAGGTCCGGACATGTGAAATTTGGAACGTCTGGTGCCTGTCTTTCTCTCTCTCCCTCTCTCTTCTCTTTCTTGCAAAATGACGACGATTATTCCACGAGAATTCTGCGCCAGCGCCATTGAACACGCCGTAATATATTTTCTACGTCCGCAGAATTTTAATTAGCAAAACTTTACCAAAATAAAGCTATACAAACGAATCTATACATCTAATTTCATCATAAACTTATTTCCGGGTGGCAACACTCATTAATATATAAATAAATATATATATATATAAATTTTTTTTTCTGAACGTAAATTCCCTTTGTTGTCATTTATTATTTCGGTCATTAAACAAAATGTCACAATTCCATGACATCTGTTGCACAAAAAACATCAATGACACTTCTAAATATAAGAAGTTTCTATTTTTTTCATATTCTGTAATGATTTTTTTGCCTGTACCTTCAACTCACACGGACAATTATTCATTTATATTTATAGTCAAGAACATTCATATCGCATGATATTTTTTTCGTATAATTATTAAACGATATTAATCGCGTGAAATAAATAGCCGACAATTTTACAATGAAAGGAGACAAAAATGATTGGTCTAATCATCGACTCTATATCTTAAAAAAGCACCAACATTTAAAGATGTATTTGAGATCGAAAAACTTCACGACCGCCCATAAAGCAAAGTCAGTCATGCAGTCTAAAACTCTCGCTGTAACCTTGGCTCAACTTTTTCGAGACAGCATTTTTTTCGGAACTGCAGATCATCCGGTACAGACATGGACCACTCAGGCGAGACTACGGGCGGGCATCATCGATGATGCGATCGAGTTGCACATCTCCCAGTCTGCCGAACTGATGAGAAGCTCCGTAAAATATAATCAAAACAAGGGAAAAAAAATCTGCACAAAAAAAAGCTCTATTTCGGCTCAGGTGTACCTAAGCAAACAGAAATAATGATACGACCTTTTTACCCAAACTTTGTTTTTTTTCTCTTTCTGTGTAAAAAAAAAAAAATACTCAAGTTTGCGGAAAATTGAGTGACTATTTGAAAAAATCATGAATAATTAAGTAAGACTGATGAATTCAACACAACAGTTAAAAAAACTTAACATTGTGTCGAAGCTTTTTTACGATGTTTACGTGACGAGCGAACAGACGAGTAAACAAACATTATAAAATAACAAAAACTTTAATATCGTTTGTATTGTTTTTTCCACAAATATGTCAAAGCGAAAAACTTCGTCGTGATTAAAAGAATCACGAATAGATAATTGTTGAACGTGAGATAATAAAATACCTAAGTGAAGAAATTACCAACGAGATGAGGTTAGAATCATGTCAAAACTTTACGAAATTTTAGAAGCAATTGATTGTTTCGTTTTTTATTTTTACTGGCCGAACATAATTTGCGAATACCTCGTTTTTTTTAAATATAATTATAACAGTTAATATTTGAAAAAAAAAACGTTAACAGAGAGATGAAAACCACGAGTATCAACAAAGCGGAGAACCACTGAGGAAACGTTCCAATCGTGAGATGATATCATCGCAGGCTGCTGTCGATTCACTGCCCCTTTCTCTCTCTCTCTCTCCCTCTTTTTTCTTTTTCTGCTAACTTCGTCCACCAAACTAGAAGCAGTTATGGCATACGAATGTAATCGTACCTCAGGAATCAATTAAATAATTTAGTCCTCAAAAACTCACGTAAAAATTAGTAAAGCGTTGAATTATTCAGTCGAAAGAAAGAATAATAATAAAATCATTCCAACCGAACAAATAAACGTTTGAATTATATCTGACGAGAAACAATACACATCTTTGTATTAAGGACAAAATGATTTATATTTTGAAGAAAATGTATTATTGAATAGAAATGAAAACTCAAATACCAAGTAGAAAACAAATAGTAAAGAAACTGCAATTGATACACCGAATGAAACGAGCCATCGATTCATAAATACGTAACTCAATTTTCTTTTTTCTCAAGATATATTGTAGAAAATCGTAGTTTACAATACAGTGATTTTCCAAAAAGTATTTTGGCACGTGGTCATAATAATATGTTCGAATAATATGTTTGATAAGCTCGAAATCCCGGAGGGCCTACATAACCTAACGATTCTCGAGCCTCAAAGAGTCTGACGGCAATGTTATCCACACGTTGGTAATTCCTCTCGCGTATACGGTTGAAGTATTCATACGAGTCGCTCGTTCTATTAGCCGGGAGAGTCGTACGTGCGCACTCGATCGTGAATTCTCGTTCAACGCCGCGCATGTGCGCGCCAGCGCGCACTCGCACATATACGAGAACCCACACATTTACGCAAACCACATACACAGAGCGTATTCATGAATACAGCTGACCGTCACGTTTGTGTTAAGTTTACACGTGTGTGGATCAAGGATCGAGACTCGCAGCATTCCCGCATACTTGCTCACCTACGTTGGACGCAAATAAACGGATGTACGAATGTACAAGCGATCACGGTGTGACGAGTGAACCCCACCAAGAGTTCGTTTGGCTCGGGATACACAGTTGCCAGCGCCGAGTGTGGACCATGCGTATACGAATCAACTTCGTGTTTTAAGTTGTATTTTTTTATTTATTTTTTACGCAAAAATACGAATTTTAAACTCATTGATACAAATCACCGTCATTCAAATGACAAAAATGACAATACAATTTTTCTATGAATGCGATTAATTTTTATTTTCAATCAAATAATTTTGTTTTCTTTTAGTATCAATGAATGTAACAATCGAAGGCAAATGGCTGTGTGTCACTATCGTTTCGATTCCGATATTTATTTTTGATAATGGATCATTCTCAATAAATCAAGTTTTGTCGTCAAATTTGTCGAAATTTGTCGAAATGAAATTTTTTTCGCTCAAGTAGATTTTAACGTGAAAATTTGACGTTTAAAAATTAACTCAACGAATTGTCATGGATAATTATTAAACGGTTTGAACTTTTGTCAGTAAAGTCATTTCGAAATTTGTTGTAATTAAATTTTCTCACTTCATTATTGTGTTGTTATTGTTATTATTTTGGATAAGTATTCGTTACGATTTTATTACTTGTACACGAGACTCAAGCTTAAGTATAAAAACGTCCAAAACTCGTATGAAAGGCGCAAGTATATTGGGAGTAAAAAAATAAAAAAAATAATGAGTATGGAAAAGCACGAGTGGCCTCGCTCTGTCTATCGCGCGCATTTTTCTTTGACGCCTGCGCTCATCAGTGACTGAGGCTTCTCTTAATCGCTTGCTCTTTTCGACCGCGGACGCATTATGTATAAATATCCGGGTGATTCGTATATATTTAGAAAAGTTGTGCGGCCACGACGATGAGAATACGAGGACAACGACGAAGACGACGAAATCTTTGTCGCATGGCTTTTCCACACACGCGACAAAAGTCGCACGACCTTCTGTAATTCCGGCGACTCACGAAGCTCTTACGATGCGTAAAAGCAACACAACCGTGTTCCGCGATATATATGTCATTGCAGAAGCTTCAGTTCATTTTTTTTCCATTTTATTTATTGACATTTACATAACACAAAGAGAAATTGTGCCAAATGTTTCTCAAATCATTTTCCACTCAGAGAAAATGAGGCAAAATTGTTTTTATCTGCAACTCGCAATAATATTCTGTATGGATATCAAATCGACGTGAAATTGCAATTTTTTTTTTTTTTTTTTTTTAATTTCAATATATTAAACGTCGTTCAATATTGATTCCTCGTACACGTACAACGGAGGACGAATTTATAGAGATTTTCGAAGAGATTTCTCTCCCCTCCATCTTACAGTTTATTAAAAAAATATACGAGAATGCTATCAAATTACAGGCAAAGAACTGATGCAGGCTAGAGCAGTACACTCACGTCGGTCACACACGAGTTAACACGAGTTACAGAGGCAGTTTAAACCGAACTAGATTCATATATAAAAATATTTAAAAAATAGCCCTACACGTTAACATCTAATTTTTCAGCCCACCCTGTTACTACCATGGATCATCACGATGTCGCTTGATTTCAGCAAAGATTAAGTTTGCAAACGAAATTCATTGAAATAATTTCGATCGAAAATACTTAGACTTGATAAAATTACAATTTTTTATTTTACCTTCTTTTGAATTCATTCGTTTTGTCTGTAAAGTCAAAGCTGAAAATAATAAAGGAAAAAATATTGAAGAATAAATGAGTCGTCGAATAGAATATAAAGCAAACAATTCCCTGACCGTGGTACCTGTTTTCTTACCCTTTTTTTCCCAATTTCTATTCGCTTAATTAGCATAAATTTGAAAAATAACAACCTGCCCACCTTTCACTAAAAGTGAGAGACGCTAATCGCAATCAGATGCTTAAATATCTAATAACATGTCACCATTTAGAGCACGGATGACTAAATTTCAATATAATTCAACTTGTCAAATGCAATTATTGAAAAATAAATGACAGATCGAACGTAATTACAAAATTGTTGGCAATTATAAAAAGAACTTGTACGATTAAATAGATGTCATCATTTCTAGTTGTTTCCATTAACGATATAACAACAACAAAAAAAAGTTATAATTGAGAAAATAATTTGATAAAATTTCACGAAGATTCAAGATTGTTTCACTTCACTCGAAATTACGAGACATAATATACGGCACGACGTATATTATTATGACAATTATGTGTGTAAACAGATTTTCAAATATTGGTTCGTGATATTGAAGGGACTGTACCATCACAGCCATCTTCTCGACTCGAAAGATCGAATATCAAGTTTACTCTCGTTGATGTCGCATTTTCGAGCGGTATATCGGGAACAGCGAAGAGGGAGAAAGCGCTATAAAGGGTTTAAGGTGAACGTGTTTGTTTAGTCATTTGTGGAGCCAACGTGGCGCATAATTCGTGAGCGATAAACGGGGCAGAAAATTACCACGTCATCATCGATAAGTGTGACGTTTATACTTAAAGGATTTTAGGGTAGTATACAAATGAAAAGCAACCATTTATTTGCATCCAGAAACTATGCGTGAAAATGTCTGTTCAAAGAAAGAGACTGAGAAGATCAGTCGCATATCGCATGAAAAAAACAATAGTCTTATCTTTTGGTAAAACGGAAGATAAAAAAAATTTGAGCTTTATCAGCAATAAGCTGCAGTAAAGGGATAAATATATATACAAGTCATTTTATGTCAAATTTACAAACATTTTTTTCTTACATTTTGCATTTCGTCTTTTTTCATTTTTATCTTAATTATTTGATTATTTTTTCAAGTATCTATAACTTCCTGAAAGATCAAACGAAAGGAATAGATGGAGAGGTAAAAATGTTTGTTATGGATAGAATGTACGTTTGTTTGGAAAAAACGTAAAAAAAAAAATGATACAAACGTCAATAGTACCAGGATTTAAAATTCAAAAAGTAAACAAATTTTCGTTTCCATCTTTTCTGTCCCTTTCAAAAATTAAAGATCACCTTCATGATTTTCTGTTTAAAAAATTATTATCTCTGACAGTTTAATTTGTTTGAAATTTTAAATGCGAAAAAATGATTTTATATTCGGCTTTGAATGCCCCATGTATGTATTATTTATATATTTGTACACGCACAACTGTATAAACAATGACGTAGTTGAATGAAAATATCGAAATCTTTTTTAAACTCGAGAAAAAAACGTTTCAGGCAGAACAATCTGTCGTCGTCAAACGTATTATGAATGACCATTTTTTGATATGATGGCTTGACAACCATTTATCTTTCTTAACATAAGACGTATGTGTTAACAGCATATTTGCGATATTAATTCTTAATTATTGCATTCTGTAATGTTCGTTATAACAGAAAACAATCTTTAGGCATCTTGATTTTTTCATTTAAACCGAGATCATGAGATTTTCGTATCTCGAACGCACTTGATTCTTTATTCTCTCCGTATCCCCATCGGATTGTCGAAAGAACGATTTTTCTTCGTTAACGCAACATTCACGCTCGCGAGAGAATCCTATTAAATGCCCAAATTTAATTACACGTTGATAGTGAGATAATTATTGCAATTATAAGACAGGTTCGAAGTTTGACATAAGTCAGACAATATTGGTGTATAAAATTTTCGATTTTTTTTTAAATTAAAAAATGCAAATGGCAGTCAAAGTGAGAGAGCAAAAAACAGATTCTAATGCGAGATTCTATTGAAACGGATAAAAAGAAGAAAATATTCTCTCGGGAATTTTGCCAGTCGATGTGAACGTAAAGCGACAGACGTATATTTTATATTATAATTTGACGGTGTAATAAGAAAAATAAATTATCGAGTGAGGAAGAGCGAGCGAAAACAGAGGAAAATCTTGAAAAATGAAATACGACGTTAATCGGACGTTAATTTTCTTTCGCTAAAATATCCGATAAGACGCGAGGGAACTTGACTCGGCTAAGAAGACGCACTTGGAGTCGTCCCAACTGGCCAAGAATCGTGGACATCCCGTTGGCGCGGAAGCCAGAAGAAAAGCAAAGACATTTGAAGCAGCAATTTCTATAGTACCCAATTTTACAAGGAGCAAGAAATCTCTCGTTTTTTCACCACCCAAATTAAGTCTTTTTATCTAGAATTACAATAGCATTTACAATCGTCCTTAGCAAATAAGGCAAAAGTATATCAGCCTACATTTCAATCTAATCTCGAAGACATTAATCAAATATATTTTCAGCATTTTGACGATCAGATGTAATATAAATTTGTCTATATATAATATTTGTAAACAATCAGGCCCAATAAAGCCAATTAATTTTTTTTTAAATATATAATATATATTTTTTTCATTAATAAATTATTAAATGGAGTATTTTATGGTTAATTTCATAGCCGAAATTTTCATTTGTCTTTTTACTATTAAAACAAATGGATATCACGAAAATAATAGGTAGTAAGTAATGTATTGATACTGTATATAATATATTCAGTGGGGGCACGTGGGATGTGTATCGATATACCCTGCTACGAAGCGGAAAAGCCACAGAGAAACTCGAGGGACGAACCCCCGAGCAACAAGTTGCCCATTCGGTGGTTCACGCTTGTATGTAGTGGGGTCCTGTTTCTGTACTTCAGACTCTTTCCTCTCGTCACGTGCGATCTTTATTGCACTCACACTTGATACTTCCGGAGGTATATAAAAATATGAAGAAAAAAAACAACGTATTTTCGTGATTGAATTGCAAGAAATAAAACGTTATTTCAAGACAAGTTGGGCGGGCACTACAATTACTATAATAAATAATGAAAATGAAAAAAGAAAAAAAAAATAGACGAATAATAACTGCATGGAATATCGTCACCTTCGCGTAAATATTCTCATTTCATGACAATTAATTCGAAGTGTTTGTTGATACATTTTTTATTGGAAATATTTCGAGTAACGACTCATTGCACTGAAACTTATGCGTTCAATTTTTCTTTAACGTAATCCTCACAAGTCTAGGCTTTCGAAATTAAAAAAAAAAAAAAAAGAACAATGATTTTTCAAACTCATCAACCACAAATGTCTTGTTCTGAGGTTTCCGCTTTTTATTATGTGCTTGTAATGAAGAGAAAAAAAATGTGAGTGAGAGCGGGGCTTTCCGCAAGACGATTAAAGTCCAGAGACAGTGAGACGTTCATTTCCGGAGGTTGGGTTCAATATGCGCCTTATCAAACAACAAAAAACACTATATATAAATATTTTTTAACACGTTAAGGCTAAAGACCCGCGGTTAAAGATATCCGTAGTGAATAGATTCCCTCATGTAACGCAAAACCGCAATACTTCCGCGAAGCCACCGATAACATCGAGATAACGATTTTTCCTTAACATTTCCCCCGATCTGCACCGAAAAATCTCAATAAGCTACAAAAATATTTGCATAGAGGATCACAATTTATCTTATTACTGAAACCAATGGCCATAAAAAGTGTTAGAAGTCGACAATCGTTTTCCGAAGTGTATTTTTGCAGCGTTAATAATTAAAAAAGATTTATAAGATTTGTGAGAATAAGAAATATTGTAAATTTTTTCACGTACACCTCCTGTTTCCACTGCGTATAAAAATTGAAAATTCAATGAATAGCAGCTTATGAAAAACTGATAATCGCGTTACACTGAAGCTAGAAAAAATCGAAAACCATTTTTTATTCTATTTTCAAAGAATGTCAAATAGATCAGGATTTTATTGTTAATTTAATAAAAGTCTTATTGCCATGAATAAGACAAAACATAGAGAGTTCTGGGATTGATGTAAAAGTAAAATTTCTGAAAGAAGACACCAGGATTTTTCACGGTGATACCCTTTAATCGGCCCGCGTGTTGAAAAATAATTAGCAAAAATGTCGTGGATAATTTTGTAATGGTTCCATTGAAGCATAATGCTTCGAAATTATTATTTGAATCACTATCATGGAATCATAAACGTGATCTATAGTAGGATGATTTCTATATACGGACCAAGAAACTTGTGTCAATTTCTTGTTCTCGCATACTAGAGAGTGTCTATAATCTCCAGTTGCAGCACGTTATCAGCGTGCCTCACGATAATGGGATAAGGGCAATGATAATTATATGATCAAGTGAGAACGAAAACGTGTCAAAGTGCAGGAAACTTTCCGACAAGTTTGTCTGAGACACTGAGGCCTTATTACACCATTATTTAAGGGAAATCATCTGGTACTGAGCAAGTCGAAACCAAAAACTGCTATGATTAGCGTAGTCTGCTCATCGGCTTTAGCATGTTTAACCTCCAAAGTGTGACCAGTTGAACCTGTTTTTCGGGACAAATTCATTTATCCTAAACCTCATAAGTGTCTTACGAATTTTCGAAAACCGTACTAACGTTTTTTACATATTTTTGAATGAATATTCGAAGGTTTTTTCTTGCACACTTTGTCAATATTTGCAAATTCTACGAAGAGAGACGAGAAAAAATCATTTCAAACTATAAGGAATCGTGTTAATAAAGAAAATCGATTTTTATCAATTTCTCACGAACAACGCGTGTCTTCAGGGCTTCAAATTTCAACAGATGACTTTGTAGAAACTCATGGCTGTTTTCAAATTTTTAAATCAATATATCTGTTTGTAGAGTTGTTAACCAAATGAATTTTCTCAAGCACAGCAAAAGAACATAAGATATTTTGCGATGAAATAAATGCGAGTTCAACGACGACGTTTAAATGTAACATATAATTTAAAAAATTGCAAGTATTAATATAATCAATTATAAAAACTTAATCATACCAAAGGAAACTTTTATTGGGAAAAAGATCGGGATGAACAACAGCAAAGTACTTAAAAATTTTCTGGCCAACGTTTGAGAACTTTCATGACGATAATTGTAGCTTGTTTTTTTTTTACGATATTCACAAACGTGAATATCATTTATTATCGGCGTTTATCGACCAAAGACAAACTCTTTATCGCTAAAATGAATTATTCTTCCGCTACATTGCAAATAATTGCAACTCTGTCGTTCGCGAATGAATTTTATTACCAACATCGCACGACATGCGTGTGTCCAACACCTGTTCATATGTATATATATATATATACGGGTCGGTCAATCAAAAATGTGCAGGTCAATCGTAAAGTAGAAAAAAAAAACTGTAAAGTCACTTCACAAAACGATGAAGCGTTAGAATTAGGTTTCTCTGTCCAATATTTAACGCGAACTTCAACCGAATTAAAAACATTTTGACAAACAATTTGTAATTGAATGTTTGAGACGAAGTTATCAAAGTTGTCGTAAGTTGATTGGATAAAAAAGATAATGAATGAAAAAAATAAAACTTTTTACGGGATTCAACACAATATCAATAAAAATTGTAGTCGAATTCTTAACTTTCTTTATCTTAACTTAACTTTCCATCGAGAGTTCAAACCGCGTACAAATATAGCGTGATTTCTTCGCGCTCTCAAATGTTCGTGGCGCGTGTTACGGAAGTGCGTACAGTGCTAAAAAGATGAGGCATGCGCAAAGTTTCATTTTTCAATCTCGTAAAAAGATCAAAACATCGCAAAGTTGGTCATTCAAAAAAAAAAAATAATAATAATGAAGAAAAAAGGGAGTAATGAGAAAACGAACAAGCGATTTTGGGGTAATACAATCACGGTGACTTCTAACATTGCGAAAATACCAAAAAAGCGACATTCCAGAAAAGAAAAGCACGACTAGCAAAATGTTATTCGAAAGGTTATTTTCTGGTGCCGTGAGAAAAGACCTGCTGCTATTTGCTGCACGACAGAACAATAAATAAATAAATAAACAAAAATAGCAAAAAAAATGTTGTTCGACGATATCTCAGGAACTAATCAGTCGATTTCGAGGAAATTTTGCAAAAGAACAATTTCAATGATTCCTCATAAACTGATAATTTCCCTCTTTTAAGATGTCCTCCTGAGCTAGAGATCTCGTTTTGATCGATTTTTCAAAATGAATCTGATCGTCAAAATCAATTCATTAATCAATCTGGAAAAAAATCGGTTATGAATTGAGATTTAACAGTTATAATCGGTCTTTTCGGGTTCAAGATTGACGCAAAGAAAATAAAGTGTTGCCTTTTGAGTCGGCATGCCCGTACATATTACGTTTTGCACACGTAAACATAGGAATACATTGAACGAAGAAGGGAAAAACAACAGTCTATAACGAGTCAATAGATGTGTGACAGACGGGAGAAATTTGTGTGAAAAGTGGTTGGTATTCGTATAAGAGCTCATGAAGGACGGGGCAACGGTGGTCCGGAACGATAACCCCTGCGAAGTCTCGAACGAGCTCTGATAGCGTTTAAATCTATCTACGTATTGGGATTTTTCCCAAACTCTGCCATTATAGCAAAGCATGGCTTTATGTTGCAGAGAGCAAAATGTTTTTCTTATTAGAATGAAATGAAAAGCGTATAAAAAAAGATGATAATAATTATCTACAATATTCGAAAAAATCCAGACGAGCTGAAATAATGAAAATAAAAAAAATTTCAAGATAAAAAAAAGTATAATCAGCGCTCCACTTCTATAAATACATGAGCTAAATTCTTTGAATCGTTAATAATGAGAATATGTCGAAAGGTTCCAAAAATAACTAATCAACGAAAGTGAAAGGTGTTTCGTCCACACCTTTGATATTAGATGGGTAAATATGACGTATATTTTTCCGATTATACCTACTCGACGGTCGAAGGTTTTAGAGAAATGCCGTAACACCACAGAAACAACACGTGGATGAATATTGCGTAATCACATTACGTTGCAAGCAAGGACGAAATTTATTAAAACGAGAGGAAGTCAAATGACTGTCTGACAGTAGCGAGCCATGGTCCGAGAGTAGGCCCTTCTTCATATTGGCATAATATGTAAATTTTCATGGCCGGGGGAAAAAAAAATGTATAGGAATAAAGGTGTTAATGCAAGCGTAACATCTGTTGGTATCTGGAACCCTGAACTGAAGTCGTAGGAATCTATTGAATCTATTGAAACATTCATTTATCCGGGAAAAACGATAAATTCTGAATGGAAGTATCAATGGATTCATTAATCTCATTTGTTGTGGTCCCATACACTGCCATTGACTATTGAAAAAAATTAAACGATTGTTTTTTCTACTTTTTTTATTTATTATGTATTTCCACTCACATCATCTTCTCGTGATCGAATGCACAGATCAACAGTGCAAAAGAGAATTATCTGATAAAAAAGACAAGAAGAATTGTGATAAGGTAAATGCGATTATTAAGCGAGAAAAAGGAATCACTCTCATCGAGGTATCGTAGGTATTGGAAAATCTTATCAATGTGTTGTATATACGAGAATATAAGAAATTATCTTCATTGTATAGGACGAGGTGGACAAATATAAATATATGTATAGTTGTAGAAAAAGATAAGAGATACGGAGTTCACGACAATTTTTCGACAACGCAGCACCAGTCCAAAAGATTTTCACATGAACTCAATCGTTTTACAAAAAAAAAAAAAAAAAAAAAATTATTCCCATTTCCAAAGCTATTTCGAAACAGATAAAACTCGTTTGTGAAAATAAAAATACTAAGGATGTTTTGTAGTTTTTCTTCCTAAATATATGGATGGGTATTCAAGAAAATTGAAATTTCGTGAATCCAGAATCACAATGTAAAAAATAAAAATATTTTTCTTGTTGCAAATCACAAAAACTGACAATATAAATAGCACATCTAATACATTTATGTAACAAAATAATTTACGACTACAATTATCAGAGAGCTAACAAAGCGAGTATCAAAATGATGAAAGTCTCCAAATATGAAAAAAAAAAAAAGAAAAAAAAAACAATTCAATATAATTTTGATTCGAATGAACGGAATGATTATTTAAAAATAGAACAATTCTGTATATTTTCTGTGACAGATAATGGACGATAAAAACGTCTGTATTAAAAGGGACGGTCTTATCTTTGTGTGAGTGGCGAGAGGCGAAGGTCGAAAACGATGCAAAATCATCAGTATATAAATATATAGATATATAAATATGCGAATGTGCGTCGCCAAGTGAGTCAATTTCAGATGAAATAGCAACAGTGAGAGAGTAGCAATTATATATGTGTCGAAACGTCCGATGGCTTTAGCATGTATGACGACGTGCAGTTTGCACTACTATATGGTTTTCGCAGCTGCTGCAATTATTACCGACCGGAGTGCACAAATGACTTATATAAATAATAAATTATAAAAATTAGTATAAATTTACAATATACATGTAAATACACAAAAAAAACTAACAAATACGAGATATTTTCATTTTGACACGACTCGCGACGAATTCAAGTTCCTATAATTTTAGTAATTGGAGTATTTCTTGAGCCAAACAATCGACAACTCTATCGATACCATTCTCATAACGTGTTTACCTAAACCATCACTGAGAGTGGATTTTGTTGAGAAAATTCGATTATTTTATTAAATCTAATCAACAAAATGTTATTGAATAATAACAAGATATTTTCTTTCAGCAATACATTTGAAAAGTCGGAAAAATATGATGTTAAAATGAAATGAATGTTATTATTATTCGATAATATTTAGTTGAGCGATTTTTTAAATCTCTTTTTTTTAATCGTAATAATTATTGTTTTTTAACGGCGTTTAAATTGAAAATCACGGTGAGTTCGTTGCATTGACATTCCACATGTACCAAAATTCAAGTAGATTCATCTCCATATTTCACTAAAACGTGTGCACAGAGAAAGGCAATGGGTCGCACATGCCGCAAGAAAACAGAGTCATTGCTGTGACATATGAAACGATATTTCGGATGTATGAAACTTTTTTTTGCTCTGCAAAAGTAGAAACGAGTATCTCTATATAGATCGCGTCGGGTACATAGAGGAATTCGTCATTTTTGTATAGACGATAGAAAGTTTCATTTACTTCGTTGTTTTTTTTTTTTTTTTCGTTATCTCTTCCTCGAATATCGGAGCATAGGCCTATGCGGACTAAAATTGTCCAATAAACTATCTACTAGGTTGTGTGGACGGCTGAAGCAAGAATATATTTTCAGTCACAATTCTGTATGTTGAATAAAAAAAAACCGATTCGATGTGTTATTGAATAATTTATGGTTTCCGAATACATTTACGTGATACTTCTTCTTTTCTTTTTTGTAAATAAATGCTTAATGAATTATGAAATTTTTGTGACACAAATAATGATATTTTATAAAAATGTGATTTTTCTTTTTATTTCAAAACGTAAGTAAAACCGTCCGAGAACAACGCACATTGAGCCAATATGAATTATTTTTACGGATATGCGTACGCACGTCAAAATACTGTGGTAGATGTTATCAGCTGTTGTAATTTAAATGTTC
This sequence comes from Campoletis raptor, assembly GCA_948107755.1. Taxonomy (NCBI): domain Eukaryota; kingdom Metazoa; phylum Arthropoda; class Insecta; order Hymenoptera; family Ichneumonidae; genus Campoletis; species Campoletis raptor. The sequence continues at coordinate 14,363,500 of OX403622.1, forward strand.
GCGTGAACGTAAGATATCAATTTTATAGAAATCGAGTTTTCGATGATCCGACACCCAAGAATGAGAACTCGTGGAACAAGAGAATTAAATATTTATGAAAGTGCGCAAGCGTAAACAATAAATGTATGAGAAATTTTACTGCAAAAATTTTCATCCGTACGAATTTTTCATATAATTTTTTATGCAAGAAAAATGCAATCTTGTTACATAAATTTTTTCCAATTTTATCAATTTTTCAACTTTTAAAGCTAATAAAAATTCTTGACTCGGTCTCAATCGCTCCTGGTATCCAACTATGCAAAACGTACGGCAACAAAAATTGCTAATGGAATTTCAAATCTGCTCTAAACGTGCTTTTTCAAGCAAAACATTGACCTTAACTATCGACTTTGAAAGCCTTTTTTTTTTTTACAACTCGACTCATTTCTATACTGCGGTTACGCTAACAATTGAGAAAGAGTCACACAGTTTCACAAAAAATAGTAAAATCCGAGTCCCTTAATTTCTCGTATAGAAAAACATATAAAACAGTTTGTATACAAAGAAAAGAGGATGCAAATTTGTAAATGTAAATTTTACGCACGAAATCTCGCATATTTGAATGCCTCTCATGTTTATAACATTTTTTTTTTCTTGAAGTATATTAAACACGCGTTCTTATCTTGTCACTTAGTTTTCTTATAATCTTCGTATCAGAGAATTCGATCATATGATAACGTTGGTCGTCCGTTTTTTGAGTATACGAAAATACAATGAATCGTAATTTTAATCAACAAAATTCAGTTGCACAACTAATTTACGAAAAAGTATATACATACACACGTATATACATACGAAAAAATACTAACGTGTGACGGTAGAAGTATCGAAAAGAAATTTGATTGAATGATTACTACGCACTCGGTCCTAAAAAATCATAACGATTTAATTTAACATTCTAGATCGTCATATGTCGATTTATTCAAACAGCCATTTGACTAAAAACATTAGAAAGTCGAAAATAAGAAGAAAACTGAAGATTTATATATATATTTTAATTTCTCGTCCAATAAAGTGAGTTTGATGCTCAAGACTCATAAAGACCCGACAAATATGAAGAAAATACTAAAAGAGACTGATTTAAAATGAAACCGCGACAGAGAGTGAAACGAAAACAATGCATTTTATTTATCGTCGCATTTTTCTCGATCTTCGCCTGAAAGTTGTGAAAAAAAAAAAACAAACAAACAAAATCTACATTACGAAGCGAAGAATATAAACATTGACAAATTACGTCACATATATCAAATACTAGTTGACGAGAAGAACAAAAATAAATAATGAAGTCCAGAGAATGCTTGTGCAAAGTAACGATAGGTGGAGTGATATATACGTTGTCGTATATAAGACGAAATTGCGCAACATGTGCTATCAGAGCAGAGAGAGGACAAATGCAACAACGACACCACGATAATTTGCAATTACGCATGCAACGACCGGCTGTACAGCTGAAACGGCGCTTTCGGTGTCTCTTCGTAAATTCTCCCGCGCAAATAAGAATAGTATTGTCACTTATACACCTAAAAACACAAACACAAATACACACATATTTATGTATCTTAAGTTGATTTATAGATATGTGTGATTGCTACTGGCCGTGACCATTTACGAATGGCAAATTTAATACAAAATAAAAATACGATAACGAATACAAGTCCGCGATGGATCATAGGTCGTGTGACGTTCGCATCGACTTAGAGAACATTAGTAAAGACGTAGTGTTATGATGCATAGCCGATCGCGATCGATGGATCAGTTAATCGTGCGCATACGTATTGATATTTATGTTCCACATATACATGCACGATATATATATATACATATATTTTTTTTATGAATATGTGCATATTTATTGATAATCGATCACAAGAGTTTTCTAATTTCCGCTATACGTATATACATACAACATGTAAATCTTTTTGTTGATACGCAGATGACTTTTAATCTTCTATCTTTGATCACCTATATAGATCTACGAATTATTTGCGTCTGTTTAATTAAAATCGTAGTTCCAAGTAATAAATTCTCATACACGTTTCTCTACTGCTTTGCGAACTTCGTTACCACTATATGTGTCATTTATATGTTAACCTCGATGTAAAATAAAAATTATTTTCTAGGGATAAGAAAAAGCATATTTTTATCAATTTTAATTAAATTAAACTTGCATCGATGACCGTTCGGCAATGCATCAGTTTGCGCATCGATCGATAAATGGAAATGTAATTTTTCTGGGATTCTGGGTGTCAATTAAATCAACTGAAACTCACTGACACTGAATGCCTTGACTATCGTGCGAATACGATACACAAGTGTATTAGGCAAGAGTTTTTGGGGTCTTAACAGCAACATGGCAATTAGTAAAACGGATTTAAAGTGAAGGATGGGTTTGTAACAACTGTTGTACAAATACAGGAGGAAAAAATAAATCTCAGAAATAATTAACCGAGTTGGCAATTTCTAAAAGTATACAATCAAAATGTCTCGTTATTTATTTATTTGTTTTTTTTTTGTTTCATTGCAAATCTATTCGGGTAACCTCGACACTTAACAAAGACTCGAAATGTGAAAAATGACGATATTTTCTACAATTTTCAAGGATGGAGAATTTTCTACGTTTGTTTCCATTTGTATATAAAAATATTATAACCTTTGAATAAAATATTGAAACTTCTCTCGTCGAAGTGAAGAATTAATTCGGCAAATGTGCAATATGCGTCGAAACGAACGTTGACGTCAATGCTGCATATACATTTGGACTCGAGTCCGAGCACAGCGCAATATACGCGCAAATTCTGAGGGTGCGCGACCTCGAGGATCTCTGGACAATCGTAAATCCGATATCTAAGACTATAATCACGTCGAGGGCTCGTCTCTAAAACGTCACAAACGTAACGTCTGGTCGAGCGGTTGCGCAACTTTTTACTTCACACTGTTAACGCGGGGGGCCTCATATACACAAATATATATTTATAATAAAATATGAACGTATGTATAAATACACACAATTATTGCAAATATATTTATGTGAATTCGTATGTCAGCATATGAACGTAATATTTGACGTTTAGTTATTTACGTATAATAAAATTATAAATAATAACAATAAATACGTGTAATTATATTTGGGGGATTTCCTGTAGCGTTGATTACAAGATATTTGAAAACAGGAGAGAAGTGTCAATTATTTTTAAAGCCATACACTGTCCCAATTACCATTTAACATTGGTGTGTAAAATATATTTAATTTTGACATTTTTGATGTATAAAATTATTACTTTACATAACATATTTCATTGAAATAACTTTGAAGATTGTTTATAAAATAATGATAATGTAAACAGTACAAAAATTACGTATGTGCATACATATGTAAAGAACCGAAGGTCATTTGATAACGAATTCACAATTGATGTTCGCCATATGTATAAGCACGTCGATGTTCGTATCAAGAGTCCGCATTTCTTCCGGAAACTGAAAATATCTAAATTGCGGCATGAAAATGTAAAAAAACGAAAAAAAAAACCGTGTAGTTAGGGGAGTGGTATTCACGAATCTAAAAAAAATTCATACTCGAAAAATTCGTCCACTTCTACGCATGATTTTGAAATCTGATGTATTAGTGCAAATAGTTGGGTGGGTTTGAAGCACCTCAAAACAACCATTTTGTACATGAAATATCTTGAAACTCATAAACCCCATTAAAATATATTTAAAAATATATCAATATATGATATTTATCTATAATAAACATAATAAAATTATTATAAAAATTGGCGAAGTAGCCTTCTCGTTACTCCCAGGCCCATAAACTATCTTTAGGCAAATTCGTGCAATGAGGACGAATTTTCCGGAAACGAATTTTCTGGGATGAATTTTCCGAAGAAGAATTTTCCTGTTACCGGTATTCACACGATGGTAGAAGACATGCACACAGCCGAGAATGCCATGAAAGGCGATTAAAACGTGTAAAGCGGGGCTTGAAGAGCGGAGTGTGCATTAAAGGGGCGGATCACGTCGTCGGGAATATGTCGTGGAAAATCGACAAAAGAAGGCAAAGAGAGACAGAAATCACTGAGTAACAGAGTGGGGGAAATCGCTGTTGGAAAAAGACGCGCAATTACAGCCAACTGTGTGCACATATATGCTTACCGGAAAGTTGGTGATAATTTGGACTACCAGAGAAAATTAAAAAAAAAATAACAATAATAATAATAATGGCATGAAAATAAGTTACGACTTTCTACGAAGTTGAAAATAAAATAACCCAACATTTCGTTTAATAAATTACTCGTTAGGGAAGTTTGGTATGTTGAAATTTTTACACGGGGCAAATATTTAAATGGCAGCACATGCTGATAGTTTAGGAAAACAAATATAACGAAGAAGACTCAAAGAAATGTATCACCATAAAAATTCCGTAACTAATTATCAAAAAATAAGTTTCAAATTGGAATTTCAATGGGAGCGTAAAAATATTTAAAAAATTTGAAAAACACGATTTAAAAGAGAAACGAGAGGGGTTTTTTTATGGTTGCCTTTAATACGCGCTCAAATACGATTCAATAGGGCACTTTAAAAGAGTGACTGAAGAGTGCACTAAACTCAAAGGATTTAACATCATTAATTTTAGCAATTTAAAAAGTATATTTGTTGTCAAACCAAATATACTGTTTAAATGACAAAAATTTGTTTATTATTTAAATCGGGTATTTTAAGTGTGAAGCCAAGTTAAAGTGATGAGATCGACTCGAAAAAAACCCTTAAAAGGTATATACGCACGAACAATAAAAATATGAATAAAGTAAATATTAAAACATGTAATCATCGATTTCTGTCGATATGAAATTGATTTTTGTGTCTCTGAATAGTACCCGCATAACATATAACCGATACATACAGAGACGCATAGAAAATCACCCATTTAGTTAATTTGAACATATACATTAGATAAGTTCAAATGTGTATATAGGTACAAAGTATAATGAGAAAGTAAGAAGGAGTGGTGTAGGAGCTCCTGACAAGTGACTCAAGTGCCATTTATGGCCATACTCGTTAATAGATAAGAGCGAGAAGACGAGCGTTGGTTCGTACAAATTTCAATAGTCTTATCCTCATCTTATAGAATATAATTATCATCGCTTTGTGTGCCATATTACAACCAAACAATGCGGAGAGGGCTATTGAGATAAAATTCTCTTGTGTATGATAATATTGCAATTAATACGACGCAGGAACAATTGTATATAATGTCAATCCAAAAAGACAGCATCTTTGTTGTTATTCATTAGTGTTTTCATTGTTTAAATCCAGTGTACTGCATTATTTGTCACAAACTTGACAGCATATTTCGAATAAAAGAAAAATCTGAGAGACATTGGTTGCTGAAAACAAATTCTGAAATGTTTACCAAATTACTGACATTTTTCAAATATATCCCTCAATAATAACATATATTTTTACGAATTAATTAATTCGTTTGTTTCATTTGATAAAAACATTTTTGAATAAGTTTCTAGAATTTTACAGCGTGTGCTGCACTGAGGATATGCGTTTCTTTTTTTAATACTAAATGCAGTTTATTTCACGCATAAGAACGAGAGGGAAAGAGATACGACGAGTACGGTAACACTTCTGAAGTTCATCCGTGATAAAAGTCGACCCGCATAATTATCACGAGTTCTCTCGCGGGCTTCTCAACGTTTCACGATTTCACCGGTTAAGTGGGACAAGCGATCGCACAACCCGGTGGGCGTACAGTTCTCGTTTTATTTTCTGTTTTTTTTTTCCTCAAACTCAGTCTCTTTCTCGATCTCTCTCCCTCTCTCTTTCTTGCTTTTGCGTTAATGCCTCGCTCGATCCCTCACGTATTCGTGTTCTTATTTAAACCACCATCACGAGTTTTATAGGCCACACGAGAGCCCATGACCCATTTTATCAGGGCGAGTGCGACTCGCGACACCATGCGGAGTGCAACATAATGAAAACCGATGGATCACGGTTTTTTAACAGCTTTGAGATGAACTATTTCTCAAGCCGGAAAATGATAGATTCCTAATGAACTTTCAAGCAGACATAATTGTCCGAAAAAAAAAAAAAAAATCAATACACGAGCAATTTAAAAGCAGAAATGATATTATTTTGCGTCGAAATTCTCACGTGTCTTTCTATTGTAAAATATCATGTGTTTATGATATTCCCAGACAGCTCACCATCTTTTCGAACCAGTTTCGGAAGAAAAAAAAACAAATTTAACAACTTTTGAACGCATTGAGGAGCTTTTTTTGCGTCCCCTTTGCAGCAAAGAACTTGGTAAAGCCGTGCCTTTGAAATATCCTGCGCGGTAAGATCGAAGGAATTTCTCTTTCAAAAGGAATATAAAGAAAGAAGAGAGGATCAAATTTGCATAGCGTACAACTACAGAAACCGATGAATTGTAAGGGCCCGAACATGAAAACAAACACACTATTCTACAAGTACTCGTCATACGTGAAGTTTTATATAAATTTATGTTTATATTTATGTTCATACATAAACGTGAAGGGAAAGGAAAATAAAAGTGTGCGTACTGCGCACTGTGAATGATTTTCGTGTTGTTATAACACCCAGAAGCAAACTGCACTTCCTTTAATCGGGCCCCTCTGGTTGCACGCGAGAATTGGTCGACGGCACACCACACAACGATAGAATTCAGAGCTTTGACTCTTCGGCTTTTTTATATCTAGAGACGCGGCAGTGTCTTGACGCCAAGTATAAAAAGAAAAGAGTTTAAACGGCCAAGGCAAGTCGCGCAGCATATCTAAACTCGAGATTCGGCCCTTTTTCGTTTACGCTCGAGCTTCAACTCGATCTCCTTTAAAAATGCGTCGACGTAGCGAAAATCTAACGCTAGTTTATTCATATAAATACTAATATACGAGAGATCTGACGAGCGGATGCACACTTGGCAAACGTTTGCAAGCGCATCGTTCGTAACAGCATTAAATTAACCTCTTCGCTATGATATAAACGTCTTGATCGAGCGAGGAAAGACTCAGAATAGACGGACAAGTGAGAAAAAAAAAAAAAAACAGTAGTCCGCGTGTTTAAATACGACAGATGAGCAGTCTTCGGAATGGAAAATAAAACTTCTAAACACGAGGCATTGTTAGTAATTGCAAAACTTCGGGTCCTTGTAACAACTGACCAATTAATTTCATTTTTTAATTTATATAATTATAATTAATACATCATTCGGTAAAACCATAATATTCCAGTCGTATGTATGTATGTATATATTCCAATATTCCAATAATATGCGACCCTGATATTCGTAGTTCATTTGATAAAATAATCATTGCAAATATTCAAGGTAAACACAACTGTGTTTAGGTTTCGTACTAGCGTAGAATGAGCATAGATAGAAAAAGAGGAAATATTGGATTTTTTTTCTCAGGTGAACGAGTGTTTTGAATGAGAAATTTTATCCAACAGTTCAAAAGTGTACAAACAAATTTATTATGATCGTTCTAAACGCGAGGTATTCTATATAGATCTTTTCTACGTCTCGTTATTTTGTGTTTGTTCCGTTTAGATATCAATCGTCATTGATATATACATGTGATTATGGCTTTATATTTTTCTGCTCGATAGCGCCAGCAAAGTTCGTTTTATTGCGAGTGTTTACACATTGAGAAAAGATTGCGAATCGCAACAATAATAGCGGGTCGTGGTACAGCCTACACCAGGAGTAATAATAATAATAATAATAATAATAATAATAATAATAATAATAATAATAATAATAGTAATGACTGAAAGAAGAGGGGGTTGATTTAAATCCGTAGTGAACTTTGAAAGGATTCATCGAGATATATTTCTCGCAAGTTCACTTGTTACCTATAGGTGCGAAGTTTGTTTAACCCAGATCCTAATGTTTACTAGCTCGTTACGAAAGCTTGGACTCTCAAGGGATGTATAATATGAAACGATTACTCTACTGATCGCTCATGCGAAGGACTATTTTTTGTACATTGTACAATAAATGAGATATTGCACAATTTATAAATCTTTAAATTTTATTAAATTGTATTCGAAATTGAAACGAAATTATAGAACGTTTTCTTTCGGAAATGTCAAATAATTTTAAATCGTTAATTTTTACGAGTATAAATGTAAAATTTTATTCCAACGAAATGGAACTAAAAATACTAACTTTTATACAGCCATTTACCAAGAGTATTTGTATAAATGACATTTTTATCAACGTCCTTGATATCAATGTTATTATTTCATATTTTATCATTATACATTAAATAATATTCGTCGTAGAACGAATTCTTAACATGAAAAATGTAAACAAGACGAATTTCGTAACGCTCTGAAGAGCATGTGGTAGAGCAAGAAGAATGAAGCAGAGTGTCGGGAAAACGCGGACCTGTTGCGTCTAGTGCTGTTTTATATGAGACAATACACGTGGACGCTTTTGAATGAAAAATATTCTCGAAAGCTATTTTAGTACAGATAATCAAATAAGATATTTTTTATTACAACGCATTATGTATTTTGTCAACTATTAATCGATATTAGTAAGCATATTAGTCGCTCCAATTATTTCATTACCAGGTTGATAAACAAATTCAACTTAGTCAATTATGGAGTAAAAAAAACAAAATTATGAAAATCATGCTCCAGCTCAGTAGAGTTTCCGTTTCTCCCGCAGCGTTTATGCGATAAAAAGCAAACGATAAAAAAAAAAACTCAAAATTTTCTTTCTCATAAATAACTATTAAGCACGAGTTTACTTCATTATATGATTCGTAAAAAATCTTAATTTGAATATTAAATTTATCCACAATAAAAACGTACAGTTAAATTTTCAACAAATTTTATAAAACGTCAAAATGACTTTACTTGAGAATTGAATAGTGGTGTACGGAACAATTAATTGAATTGCTATCAATTGAAAATATTTCGATCTTGATTAAGTGGGCGAAGAGGTTGACGCGGTTGAGTCTGTCATTGCCAAATACCTCCCGATTGTGACGCAATTACCAAATTGGATATTTACTAGTGCCTCTTCTTTCGGCTTCTCAACAAAGGCTTTTGCTTCCCGCTGTCGAGACCAACGGTTGGGGGGAGATAAACGGAAAGAAAAGAAGACAAGAGAGTGAAAGAGCTGCATTGGGAGCGAAATGGGGTCGTGGGATTGAAGGAGGGAGAAGAGAGAGAGGAGAGAGATCTGAGACGTTTCTGTTATTATTATGCTTCCGTTCGTACGAGATAGACTGAGAGGCAAATACAAACACGAGGACCACGTGACTTGGAGTTGGTGCGAGATAGTAGAAGAGTGCAAAGTATAAATGACGAGTAACGATTGAAAAGAGAGGCGGTAAATGAGAAGAAGGACAAGGAGAAAATAGAGGGGCATAAAATATGAGAGAAGAGACCGAGCAAAATCAGAGACAGAAAGAGAAAGAAAGAGAAATTCATGAACCGGGAAGAACCGCGCAATAAGGCTCGAGAGAGGGCACAACGATGAATTTTCTCGCGGTTGAAAAGCCTGCTGCATGGGAAGCTGCCATGATCACTGTGGTCAAAAAGGAGTGTCTCTTTACTACTCGTTCCTCGAGTGCGATGAATTATGTGATACATTTATTCACACGAAAGATATACTTCTAAATGTTCGTTGAACTTGAGATGCTCAAAATATACTTTGGTTTAAACAACAATGGCATTAATTAATAACTAATTAATGGACCTACAAAACCATAAAGAATTCAACAATTAAATAATCAAGACGAATTTTTTAAAAATCAATAAAGAATTTGGTTTTATGTGTGCCGTCCTGATAAAAAATGTGAAATAAAAATGATCACCGTTCGCTTCTCAGAGGTCTACAAATGAAAAGATTGGAGAGATAGCACTAAAAAATATTTAACCATTGTTGGAAAATGATAAACAATTTGTCTGTATGAGAATGATGGATAAGAAGAAAAAAAAGGTAAAAGAAAGCGACGAAGGAAGAAACAATAAAAACCAAAGTATAACGATGACGAGGAAGAAGGGAGAGTAAAGGACGCGCTGCATCGGGCCATTACGGGGAGAAAAAGAGTAAAGTGGGATAAATGGCAGGCGAGGTCATTGCTTCGTGAATCTCTGGATCGGATTTGATCGGAATCGATCGTACGGAGACGCGACAAGAGAAGAGCAAGAACGAAACTATGTGGCTACGAGGAGAGGTACTTTTTTTTCAAATTATGGAAAACTAACGTAACCGAGAGTCCAGCGAATGTTCCGGCAATATTGCATTTTGGGATTCTAAATGTGTACGCGTTGCGTGTCACCAAAGCTGTCAGTCCATGAATTTTCACATTTTTTTTTCTTTCTTTTACAAAGAACTAGAACAAAATGTTCTTCAATGAAAAAAAAAAAAAAAAAAAGCCAAACAGTTTTCAATATTCCCGCACAAAAATCTTCATCCGTTTTGTTTTTTGTGTTTCATAATTTCATTGACGTTTGACAGAAAAATGTCTGATACTTAAATTTACAAAATTGAAGCATATCTCGAATTCCTTTAATTGATGTTTTGCAACTGGGAAAATAGTGGTTTAGTGAATAAGAGCATACGCTCGTACGCAGTGTATCCGATTCGTTAGTAACAGCCGTGAAAAATTGAAGAAAAGTTCCACGTGTTTTTATTGGAATCCCGGTGGCTGGGAACCCGCCTTTCATAATATATGTCCAAAACGGTGATGTCTAACCGGTCGATGGGCGACCGGTGAGTGGCTTCCATGAAGGGTTCTCATCGTGGAGATAGTGTGGTCCCTGGACTGTACCCGTGAATGGTCATTGCATTGAAACTGAGGAGCTGTCAACCTAAATGTCTGTTGCTTTATCGAGCTTAACCGTGTCCGTATTATAACGAACAAAAATCAGATGCTAGCTGTATTAAGATTTTCCGTAGTTTTTCTTTGCCCTTAGCAAATGGTAGTTGTAATTTAACTGAAGAATTCGTTGAACATATAAACAAGAAGTTTAATCACTTCTTTCACATGAAGAAGAAGAAAGATAAGTTTTTTTTTTTTTCCTGCGAATACTATACATATATCGTATTTTGATGGACGATATCCTTAAAGTACAAAAATGTTGGAAAAAGTTTATCCTTTCCGGGAAGGATAAACACTTCAATTAGCCAGTAATTTTGTAATACCTTTTGATGTATTTTTTTATTTTTTATTTTTTTTTTATACGAAAACATGTCCTGCGCATCCAGAAATGGAACTTGAAGATATAATAAATGAAATTATTTTTCAGTCTTCCAACCCCGCGTTTGGTGTTACGAAGATTTTTCGCTATCTCTAACTCTCTTTCACTTTCTTTCTTTCTTCGAGTGTTTCTTTCTCTATCTTTGTTTATTTTATCGTCTTCTTTGTACGCCTTGGAATAAATACCTGAATATTTTTCCTACGTCGTCTAATATACGAGAATACCAATAATTCCTTAGAATACCAGCTCGTAAAATATCTTGATCTTATACAAGAACATTATGGAATCAACATGTATATCTATGTACATTCATTTTTTTGCAGTACAGCATCGGATTCGAGCCAAGTTTCTTATTAAGTGGGGAAAAACAAACAGCAACAAGTGCATCGAAGAGTGAACCATCGAAAATGATTTATCAACGTGGATGTGTATTATACACGCAATATAAAATCGAGAGAACTATGAGATTTGCGTACAAATGTACTGTGAAAAACATTATTTCTTACCAAAGGACAACATTGATGAATTCAATTAGTCAATTAGAATAAAATAACAAAGAAAAATGACAATTAGTGAAATTCAATATTAAACTCATGGGAGGAATCTGCAAAAATGGTCAAATTTCTAAACAGTCAATTCAGAACGTTGTCACTGAAAAATCTTCAGGTCACTAATTGGAAATTTCCTAATTATTCGAGTGTAATCTAAACCATTTTTCAACAATACGCTTCACTGCTGAATGTCAATAACTGATAATAAATAGAAATTCCCAATGGGTATGAAATTAAAAACTTTCAAAACCCCGAGTGCACGTATATTCTTTTCCAAAAAATTTTCAATAGTCTGTTGACTTGCGTCATAAAAAAAAAAAAAAAAAAAAAAAAAAAACATAAATTACACGCATTTTTATCATCTCCTATTTAAAAAATGATGAAATAATAATTTTTAATGTTTATTTAAACACAAAAAAGGGGTTCGATTGCTTCGAACAGCATAACGAAAACCAAAGAACAAAATAAACGGATATTTATTTGAAGGCCTTTCATCAATGGGATCTCGCACTTCATTGAGTATAATGTGAAGTTATACACAGAAATTACAACGAGAATAGAGAAGTGTATTACACGCATCGTGAAACTAACGCGCCATGAAACACTCGCTAGAAAAGTCAAGGGTAATAAGTTACGTGCGGATGAGGTGTAACGTTTTGCATCATTATACTGCATGTTACCTGTTATGCTCTCGAATCACGTGGACGTACACGTACAGGCGCCTGTTGCACTTCTCTGTCTCTTACTCTTGCATTCGGATTTCGTCCTATTGCGTCATTGCAAGTACAAGCAATACTGCAACGAATCTAGTAGGTAGTATGCCATGAGGACATTCCTATATGATACACGGGTACACGTGTAACAACTTGATTATGAGCTTGAGAGCTTGAGAGAATTCAATCGAATCTTGTGTACTCTAGATAATGAATTCAAAAATAAAATAAATTTGTATCTAAGCAAGAAATGTCGAATGTCTAACTATATTTTAACTCACTACTGTAAGCTTGGTCGGAGAAAAAAAATAAGACACTCCAAATAATATTAAATGAAGGGAAATCATTTAAATCTTGTGTCAAACTCCTTCAACGATCCATAACAGACGAGATCGCAAGTTCCTTTTCAATCTTTTATTTAACGCAATTTGTTTGTCTTGTCTTCTCAATAAATATTATCATCAGAACTATTATTCATTATATTATTATATTATATTATTTTATTATTATTATTATTATTAGAATATTAGCATCGAAACTTTGATGGCAATCTATGGTAAGGGCGGCCAGGGAATAGAATAGAATAATATAATCCTAAACTGATGCATATAAGCACTACTCATAAAGTAAAGGAGAGGGCGACAATGAATTTCGGATGACAATAAGCCGATTATTTTGTCTTTAAAGTCCTTTATATTCTATTGAAATGTTGGAAGTATTTAATACCGTTATATGATATGCAAAAATGTATTGAACTTCAATATATTTCAATAACCAAATAAATTAAAATATACATGATAATTACAACAATGACAATACTGACATTTTTTTAAATATACTTTGAGTATATTTTACTAAGGAATAATACAATATCGCATGAAATATCAAACGACTTCAGTTATAAGTAAAATGTACGATATAATAAAAAATGACATATGCCACGTTCAGTAATGAAAAATGTAAAATATCACATGATTCAAGTTTTATTAGACATTCGTCGAGTCATATTTTTTCCTAATGAGTATATCCATGAAAATATCGATTTTATAATAAAATCAAACTTACGTGAAAAACTATTTTTTAAAGCCCATAAAATACGAAAAGAATAAAAATTTAGGGATATTGCACCGTATAGTTTTTGAAAAAATTCTGTTGAAAATATGTCGTGAAAATAAAAGACGAAGGCGAGTCTCTATGGCAATGGAGATTCAAGATACAAGAAATTCTCGGTCAGGTAGAGAGAGAGTAAGAGAAAGAGGGGAAAGGTGTATAGAAGCAGAAAGAGAGAGCATTATTGAGAGACGAGTGGAATGGATCACTGTAGAGTTCCACGCTTATGGGGAGCAACGTTACTATTGGTCCTCAGAAGCGACAATTTTGGATGGTTTAATGAAATACGTGGACAATTGGATGATTTGTCCGAAAAAAAAAGAAAATTTGGATTTTGTGACTGATCGTTTTCAGATGATCTTCGACGTCCGATGCATACAAATATCTCTACACACTTACACACGCAAACATCAACACACAACTCCTTCATGGAAACGACGGGATTATTTCGTCATGTGGATACTAAAGTATCACTGAATATACGTCACATTTTTTCATTTGCGTTTTCTAACCTTCATTATTTTTTTGCCACTCATAGTTTATTATTTCGTCTATAATTTTTGCCTTTTTCTCCCTTTGTCTTTCGCTCTTTAACTGGAATTTCTTCCTATTAACGTCCATTCATCTCTCCATATCATTACGTGTATTTTCAACGTTTTCCCTGATGTAATTTGCGCTTAATACATCTCTCCATCTTTCTCTTTACTGTGAGAAATAAAAATATGTACTGAGAAAGCGACTGGCAATTTGCAGCTAAGAAATCGCAAAACGGCCTTGCTCCGGGCAAGGTGCGAGTGATATAGGATACAGAATATACGATGTGACTTGGCGCCGGGAAGCTTGCCCCCCGCTACACTGACGTATATTTCTCAAATGAAGGTAAAGCTACTGGGATGGTGAAATGCGTGAACGCCGATGAAACGTCTTTGCATCAAAGAATCATATTGCACTCGATAAATCTGTGTGAATCCATATTTATATCATAAATTTTATATTCTCCGGTATTTTTTTCGTATCGATTTAAAAAAATAACAGATTGGGATAAGATATTTCGCGTTAATGTGCTTATAAATTTGAACTATGGGTGAAATAAAATTTTCATTAGGGAAAAACATTTTTCGAATGGTTTGTCATAAGATTCAAATTTTTACAGCCAACTTTCTTTTTTTTTAATTCCTTGTCATTGTAAGTGTAATGTATAATGATCGCTATTGCTGATGTTGGTGGATTATTATAAATAAAAATCATTTTTTTAAATATTCAAAACCGTTTTCATCAAAGGAGCAACGTCATAGTTGTCCTCAGCTAACCCGACGGAAATTTCGTAATATAAAAAAGAGCAAGACTTTAATAAACCATTTTCATTCTTTTGTCTAAACTCCAGACTCGAAAGAATCGAAGGTAGAAAAATAATCGCACGAAGCTCAGATTAGAGGCTCAACGATAACGACCGAGTGGACTAAAACTAGAAATTAAGTGATGCCTGAAGAGTCCCAAAGTTGGAAAATTGACAAACGTATACCTGACTAAAGAGCTCGGTGGAGTGGGGGGGCGAGTCTAATGGCTCTTCGAACAGGTTACCCTGAGGGGTCGACAGAAACATGCTGAGGGAACGTTGAAAAATTCAATGACGTCGTACAGTCGACGTGGTTTCGAGTCGTTCAGATCATGTGATTTCGTTGATTTATTTCCATCTCATTCTTTCGACGTTTCCGAAAGGGAAATGAAGTTTGGTCAAGTATACATGACCAAACGTGAATAAGCAGATAAATGAGGTTACTGCCAATGACAGAACTCGGAAGCATGTCAGGAGATCGTACAGTGTAGACTTGCGAGTCACACGAGACGGAATTGACGCTGACTCCGGCACATGCGATACTAAGAGTTTCTCAATTTTGCGCAGCATCCTTTTCTTTCTTACGATCTTTCTGCCCCTTCCTCGTTTTAACGGTACCAAGCAACTTGAACGCGGCACTGTATACATGGCATAGCAACGTGGGAGAAATCGAACGAAACAACGTATAAAGAGAGTTCAAGAGATGCGGCAACGACGCCCGTTAACCACGTGGGTCTTTTTTCTCTCACTTCTCACTGTCTAGAGCTTTCGCTTTTTTTCAATATTTTCATTCTTGCAATAATTGTCGCAGAAATTGCGTCCTTTTTCACCCGAAACATAAGCATCAAAAACTAACTCATGTTTTCATTGTTAATAAAATTTATACATTGTCAATCAACTTGAAAACGTGGAAAAAGTATCAATTGAAAAAAAAAAAAAAACTTTCAATTTTCCATAAATATTTTCGTTATTTTGGAATGAAGAATTACTTCTTTATGTATACCGTGATTTTTGCAAATTCATAGGTTTGTCATGAGTGCAATATTGTTGTCGAATGTGCGCGAAAAAACTTGAAGGAAATCGATAAAATATTGTTCAACATGTAAATGGGGTCAATGTTTGGAATAGAGTTCTGCACAAACTATATAAATTATATAAATTCACATAGGTCACGTTTACGAGCCTCTGCAGTTGGGGACATATTTTCAAACGGTTTCACTAATATTTTGTGAAAAATGAAAGTTTTCGAATTTCCAAACAAGGTATTTCCGCTCTCAGGCACTCAATTCGAGGAAATCGTCTCGGAAATGCTTACCAAATGAATGAAAAAAATAGTACATAAAACTTTTTTCCCTTTACACGAACAAGATCGCGACCTCATGAAAAAATGCAAATAAATTCTTTTTTTTTCGTCCTATTTTCCAATAAGTTTCTAGATAAAACTAAATCAAATTAAAAAAATGTAATTAATATTGTGTTTATAGATTTTTTTATCTTTATTTTATCATTTTAAAGTATTTCATCCTTTAGTTTTTCGTAATTTTTATAATATTTATAAATCGAACTTTTCATTAATGATATATACATGAATCCTTTTTTTTCCAACGGATATATTTATTGCTAATAAGGCGATATTCAAGAAAAACTATGCCGATATATCTACTGCCCGAAAAAAATACTTTTGCCTTTTTTTTCGAAGGCTCTACTATCTTAAGATAATCGTTTAATGTGTCAATTATTTACTGCACTATATTGTCCAGCTCATATTTTAACGAGCCGCTAATCCTCTAAAGAATTCTACACGAGCATGTGGATATTCCGAGCAGACGTATCACGTCGTCCATGAAAATGTACACATAAACCGCATAATCACGTGTAGATATAATGTAAATAAGGGTGGTCCTTGAATAGGACATTCTAGATTTTCGAGGCACGTGGCTCTAGGATCAATTGAAAAAAAAAAAAGAAACTGTGTGCTAAAGAGTTTCTCAATATCACCAATAGCACGGAACCTGGAGTTTTTCTCCTTCCCCATTTGACTAAACACGTGTTTTTGAGATGTTTGTTTTTCTTTTCCTATATTTTCATTACTCTAGAAATATTTTATGCTCAGAAATCTGTTAAATAGGAATACACAACAATGAGTAGACATATTTATAAGTGAATAAACTATCGAGATTATTTAAATTTAATCTATACGTTATGAGAATTAAGTATTTTTTTTTGTACTGTAATCTCAGTTAGCTTTGTTAAAAAAAAAAAAATTTTTTATAATTTCGAAAATAAAGACATCGAAACCACACGTATGGACCGTCAACCGATTGCTGTTTGAATCGCGTACAATTTTCACCAAATTAATACAAATGTTTATTCTCCAAACTGATTGATTGGACAAAAAAATTCAAAATACATCGATATGCAGCAAATTTTTGATTCTTTGGGCGTTTATGAGCGAAAATTTGAGAAAATCCTTATGAAGGACAACCCCAATGTCAATAATTATATATTATTTAAAAATATATTGAACTATTAATAAACACAAACAAATGAAACATATAATTATATTCACCAACATAATATCTACCGATGTACAGATGTTGCTTAATGCGTATCATTCGACGAGTCGTCAAACTTCTTTATTCTTTATCGCACGCGTAGTCCGACCTCCCTGCCCCTGTTTACCACCTCTCTAAAGACTTGTCTCTCCGGGAAAACGGGCACGTGCGATTTGTTCCCCGCGAGTTAACGGAAAGTTACGCAGTTCTTGGCGAGGAGTAACGCAATGAAACACGATATGTATTTTTATATATAAGTACGTCGATATATGTGAAGAAATATATACATATATGTATATTTCGAAGTATGTGCGCATGTTTTTATGTGTACGTACGAACGTCTCGGGAATGCAGATGCGATCAGTATATACTCGAACTCGCGCGGCCTTCGCGAGACAACTCGCGCGTCCTTTTTTTTTCACGATATCGTTTTCTTTCTCTCTTCCTCCGTATTTCGCGAAAGAGAGAGGAACTCTCTTTCGTTATTTCCCTTTTCCCCTGACAATTTATCTCCCTCACTATACCGAGTTGCTAGCGAAACGATAACAGAAACTGAGACATCAGTTAGTAACAGATATCAGTTTCGATTCTTCTGGCTCAACAAACCCACGAAATATCAATGGTTATGAAAATTGATGCTTCGTACGATATACTTTAAATTTCGCCCGCGAGATTAATTTACTTTCCTCCACCTTTCCTTTCTCTCTACTTTCGTGCGATATCAGCACATGATTATACACCAAACGTTTATCCGAAGTATCCAGGGACAAATTAAAAAAAAACCTCTTCCGTAAAATTGAACATCGTACATGTGCTTGATCCGTATTTCTCGCTGTTGGAGATACATTTTTTTTCTTTCTTTACTATTAAACGATTCACCTCGCGGCTATTGGAAATTTATTTTTTCAACGTTTATAATTATTCTCGTTGTAAACCATACCGACTAAATAAACCTCCGTGTGGTAAATACTCGAAACGCGAATTTTAAATTTAAATAATTCGATATAATTACATTTTTCATCCAACTGATGAAAAATATTTTAGGTCGAAAATTATTATATGGCTCTGTCTTTTTATAGTTTACAAAGCCACCACCACTCCTTAATTTCAAGTTATTTATATATTTCTTCGTCGGAGAGATATTAAGGTCTGAACCTCGAAGAAGTGAAATGGATTCCACGAATTTTTGATATCATGATTCGAGCCTCTGTACATCAAGGGTTAATATGAAATCTCACGTTTCCCATTCGAACTTTTGCAACTAAAATAATGAGTAATTAAAAAAAAAAGATTCAAGGACACAATGCTTCGTGTACTTTCAATCTATTCCTATTTTATTAGTTTATTTTTTCTTTCTAAAAAGCCTCACGAATGTGGACCCAAATCGAAAGAGAGTACACGAGCGATCGAGAAATCAAAAGAATATTTTAAAGAAGGGCTTACGGCGTGAAATATTTTTATATCGTGATTTTAGATTGTCAGTATCTGGATAGCAATCCGAAGGTGCTGCAAGAGAAAATGAAGAAAAAAGGAAGGTAACTGTAAGATTGCGTACGTCAAGAAACTTTTGCTCGCGCTCCGCAAATATATGTATCTAGTTACCTGCGGGTTCTCGAAACGAGTATAAATATAAATAAATATTTGTAGTATTGCGAATGAAATGAACACACGCATAAAATTCAAATATACATGAAAAAGTATGAAAAGCATCGAATTTTAAACGTCATTCAAACAAATTTGCTTTGTCAACAAATTGATCGTAAACTTAAAAAAAAAACGATATTTAATCGTACATTTCATTCAGCCAAATAGATTCATACGATTCTCCATTAACTTCGAGTCCCTCATTTTTGATATCATTAAAAAAAAAAAAAACGATAAATCGAAAGTCATTACTCTATGAAGAAAATTGAAAAAAAAAAATGCATCAATGATGAAAATAAAACATAACAATATGTTATGAAAATAACAGTATGACGTATGATATATTTTTGAAAAAACTAAATTATGTAGTTCGACATATTTTACGGGGCGGAGGGAACAGAATCAAAAAAGAAATGTGTTGACAATAACACACGTGGGTCTACAAAGAATTCGCCGTTTCAGATATTGAAAAAAACCTGAATTTACTGAGTCAAGCATACTATTCGTGTACAATATATCAAAGTCTTGTGACTTTGATTCAAATTCTAATCGACCCATAAACCGCATCGAAATCTTGCAACACACGTATATATTATCATAATCATAATTATAACAATAATAAAAATAATAAAACGATTTATACGTTAAAATCGTAGTGAATATATATATTGACACATTTATCTTGTCTATGATTCGTTATACGAACGAGTAGCCTTCGTATTCGTGCGTTAACACCACTATCGGGACATAACAGTTGTAACGTAATATATCCGTTACGGTTTCGCGATTTCTTCTCACGATAAAGTGCATTGGAACTCAGTTTGTTCAAGCTTGAGTGTGTATTGGTAACGAAAAATTCTCGTAACATCAATTTAACGATATAAATAATAATTACGGGTTTACGTTTGTATAGCGTTGACGAAAATGACTATATAGCCCATGCCTTTTGTCTTTTTTTTTTTTTTTTTTTTTTTTTTTTTTTTTTTTTTTTTTTTTTAAATTTAAACCTCGTTTTATGTTCCCTAATAAAATTCGTAGACAAACTTGATGAGATGGGGGGGATGAATAGTGAAAAGCATTGACTTCTCAAAATTCGAATTTTCCTAATAAAAGTGCATTTCTATTCGCCGAAAATTCATTCGTTTAACCACACGAAGCGAAAATAAAGTTTTCAAATGAAAGATCGAAGACAAAAAGAATTTGAATAATAACAAATTTAGCCGAGATATTGGAGAATAAAAATTTTGTATACTTCAAAAAGTCGACAAAAGAAGAAACAAGAAAAAGGATTTTTCATTTTATTGGTAAACTCACCTTCCAGCCGGCGCTGCTGTTGCTGTCCCCTTTGTCCTTGAAGTACGGAACATTTTGTACCATCCAATCATAGATTTGTGAAAGAGTTAAACGTTTTTCTGGCGCGCTGGTAATAGCCTGCGTTATGAGATCAGCGTAGCTCAGATTTCCCCAAGCATTTCTTCGTGACGAGCTTTTCTTAACGAGTAACAAACCGCCGCTAGTACCGAGTGTTCCTTGTTGTTGTGTCGCACCATCCTCAGAGCCATCTTTGCCAATATTAATCAAACCACCGCTTGCATTTGTATCAACGTAACCTTCGGGTCTGGGCAAGGGCCAAGTGTTGGAACGAGCTCTCGTTTGCGGTTCAAATCCACTCTCAAGATCGAACGGCAAGACTTGCTGAACCGTCACCGGGATCGGAATACTTTCGGTTACAGGCACCGAATCCATCATACTGGGTTCGTCCATCTTTTTTTTTATTTTTTTTTTTTTATTATTGTCTTTATTCTCGATATTTCGATAAGATTTTCACTTTTTTTTCTTTTTTCTTCTTCTATTTCAGGTCTATTTATATTTTATTTTTCACTATGGTTATTACGATAAAAACTGTGAAGCATTAAACACTCGATCGAAAACGTTTTCGTTACAATTAGTCTACAACACACTTCGGATCGTAAAATTGTTTTCACTTTGTTTGAACGTTCGATTTGGTAGAACGTTTAATTTTACTAGTTTCTTAATAACTTATAAATCACTTTTTCCATGCGATCGTTACTTTATTCTTGTTCATCAACAAATACAACGCACTTTGATCCAAAGTTTTGAAATTTTTCAATCGTCCTTATCATTCCTTGTGCTCTACAACGAAATATTGAGAGAAAAAAAACCACAATAATTATGAGTCGTCATTGAAATCACCTCCGTAAAATAAAAAGTCAGAAAAGTAAATGCGAATATGCTTTCATGAATCCTCGAACTTTGGGCGTGTAAACAAAGAATATTTTATTTTCACCTTGAGAAACATTGCGCAAACATCGATTATTATTAAACCCTAAAAAAAAAGAAATTATCAACCTCAACTACGTGCTTTGCGATCTCTTCAAAATTCAAAATACGAGCAAAAAGTTTAAGTAAATAATACAAAAAATTAGATTAAACTGTTCACGCTTGCGAACGTCGACGAGCCCAAAGAGTATCGGAGAAGGGGAAGGAGAGAAGCCGCGACGGAGAACGCGAGCGCGAGCACAAATAGTGGGAGCGATCCGCGAGGGGAGGGGAGGCGGGCGAGAGAGAAGAAAGACGAAGACAGGACTCGATGTAAACACGTGGTTGAGAGTGGTGTGTTTACGATGTTCAGGCTGGTGGCGCTCTTTGACTTGCTTACTACGCGCCGTTCGAGGGTCACGTGAACATGTTTTGATGCTTTCTCTCTCTTTCTATCTTCGTCTCTATCGTACGCGACAAGTGTGTTATGAACTATTTTTTTCTCTCAGTCTCGCACTCTTAACCTCAATATCATTTGTATAGAAAAATATCGAAAAAGCTCGACCGAATTATTGAATTTGGATCGAATACTCATCTAAACCGAGACCATACGTAATTCATTATTTTTTTTTCTTTTCCGTTCGAGTACACGCACAATATTCACAAGCAAGCGGATAAATTCGTCGATCTTGTTTAAAAATATTGCTTCGAGATTTAATGTGCGATCGTACATCAGAATTTTATAAATAAATACATGTTCGAAAGAAATCATTGATTCGAAAAAAAAAAAAAAAACACGGCGTGGCATACTTGATTTTTGATACACGTGTGTATAGATTTCATGGAGACATATAAGCAAGACCCGATTCTACAAATGTATTTGTGAATATAGTTGTGTATGTGCTCAACACGTTACTCGACTCTCTTTCGTTTCACCTAACCTTCCCACTCCTTCCTTAATCCACCTTTTTTTTATAAACACTTATACACGTACACACGAACACACTGAGACGTGTGTGTATTCCCTCGGTTTCACTTTCGTGTGTTAAGAAATTGACGAAATGCTCGGGCACGAGTACGTTTCTGACGAACACGCTCACGACGTTGACTCCTTTTTTTTTTGTTTTTTTTTTTTTATAGCTCTTCACTCTCGTATGTGGGTTTGGATGTTAAACTTTTTTTTTCGTTTGAATAGATAGAACCTTTTGAAAACTCGTCCGGTTCACACGAATCCACAATATTCGATTTCGTTCGTACATTTACGCTAAATTCTTCATTAAACTGTGTGGCTGATCAAAGAAAAAATACTTAGGAATTTGGTTTTTTTCGTAGAAAAAAATATGAATATTCTCGATCAAGCGAATAAAAATTTGAGTCGTATTGTTGTTTTTCACTGAATGACCTTGATTTTAATAAGAATTCTCCACACCCGATAAATCGATTTCAATATTTTTAATTGTAAAGTTATTTCTTCCACTCGAACGATATAAAAAAACTGAACAAGTTTTTTTATTCATCAGTTTATAATTAATAGGGAAACATTAGCCTGAGACCGGGATCTCATCTCCAATGAGAAAAAATGAAAAACTTTTAATTTCTTAGATACTCTGATTGACCTTGAACATAAGTTTTATCTGGATAGAGCGGGCAAATACCGTTGGTCGCGGCATTTGGCTAAAACGTTCGATATCCGTGCGCGCCAAGTAGTGAGACGTGTGTTTGAAAATTCAAGCGAGGAAGAATCTCAAGGTCGTCGTGTGAGTGAGCGAAACCGCGCGCGTGAGTTGAAAATGCCAAAACGTTAAGACGCGCACGCGCGATTAGTATTATTTTGTTTTATTCGCCGCGCAGCCGCGGTTACGAGCGGGAGTACACCAGTCGGTAGCGCATGAAGAAAAAAAAATCAAAAAAAAAATCAAAACGATGTAAGTGTGGCTGAAGAATTTGAACGATTGATCTGTCCGAAAAATGTTTAATTACGATAACTGGTATATATTTTTTATAAATTAATTTAATTAGTGACCTGGAACTACAGGTAAACGAGATGGGCGAGAACGAAGGGCGAGTGGAAGGGAGAAAAAATTTAACGGTAAAGATTGAAGCGAAAAATCTTGCACGGTAGGTATCGCGGGTCGTACACATACCCGTTCGAAAAATTCCACAGAGCGTGTGTGTGTGAGCTTGGCTTACGATTAAACGTGCCAGAGGAACGAGAGAGAGAGAGAGAGAGATCAAGAGAAAGAGTAAGAGAGTGAGATGAAGGTCCAAGAGGAGGGAGACAAGATTTTTTTATTCCTGTACTAAAGGTCTTTATGTCTTGTGTTGTGCGCTCGCTCTTTCTCACTCGGGCGAGTACGACGTCACGTTGAACTCTCTTCGCGAGGTCGTCGGTACGAATCGCGAGAGCGGTTACGGGCCCGCCAATGAAACGAAGAGAGCAAAAGATGAGGGGAAGGAGGAGGAAGAGAAGATCAGAGACGAAAGGGATGAGGAAAAAGAGACACGAGAAAATCGCGCTCTGTTGCGCTCTCTTCGAGGCGTATGAGGAACAGGAGGAGAAGGAGGTAAGGAGAAAAGGCGTCGAGAGAGCGAGCTCTCCACTCTCTCGATTTATTTCTCCCGTTGCTCCCACGAGATCCGCGAGAGTGCGAAAGAATCAAGACTCTGCTTCTTCACAAATAACGCCACCAGCTGCGAGATCGCTTCTTCGATCCCTCTTTCCCTCTCTCTCTCACTCTTTCTAAATATATATAATAATAATTTTTTTTATTTCGAGTTTCGTTGATTTAAAGTGTTCGGGTAAACGATATTGAATTGTTTGGTGCGAGCTAATTCTGCTATATTTTTTCTCTCTCATGATATCAAAGGAAGAGAGAAGGAACCACGTGCTCCGTAGACTGTTTTGGAATTGTACACGATTATTTTCCTCGATCCCCTTCCCATAGTTTTCATTTCAATAAATTTCTTTTCGTTTTCAGGAATTTTATTATTCTAGAGAAAATAATTTTGCCTCCGGGGATTCAGTATCCCTGAGAGGAGAAAAACATGCTTTTGCTTCTCTAAAGAATCTTTATAATCCTAGAAAAAAATGTCTATTTGTTACCGCTTAGTTGTTCAGGGTATTTATAATCCTCGGGAATTGTCTTCCCTGTTGGCTTTTTAATGAATTTATTTTCACATTGTTATTTTTATTTCGCTCCCGATAGTCTTGTGAAGCTCAAATAATACGACGATAAGACACACTCGCGCCTTACGTTGAAGATCGCGTATGGTTCACGGATAACACGTCGCAGTGACGAATGTCTTCGTTAGAAAAAACACGGATTGTAATAATGACTAATCGTGTATGAATATAATGATAATAAAACGAAACTTGCCCGTTCAATACTTAGAACGAGAAGGAAAAAGATCTAGAATTAAAAAAAAAAACTCAAACACGTTGCGCTGTTTATACGCGGATACGGAATAACGAGAAACGGAGCAATATATACATTTTCCAGAACGTGCCGGCGAGACGGCGCGCGGCTTACTAACTGAAAGTATCGCGCGCTCCGACACTCGAGTACTCGACTCTGCTACCACGAAACGGAGTAGGGGGGAGCCACCGACGCAAACGACGAACGATAGGTAGTATCCCGTCGAGTCTCGGGCGAAAACCGACCGAGATGTCAAATTTGTGGCGCCTCCTTCTTCAACTCTTATTCTTTTTCGTTCTTCTCTTCTTCCTCCTCCTTCGTCTACCTCTTTCTGCTTCTTCTTCGTCATCATTTTCGTATTCTTTTCTCTTCTTCTTTCTTATTTTTTGTTTTCTATTCTATGCATGCTCTTTCGAGCGCAAAAATTCATCGCGCAGAGAGCCAGTTCTCGTATATAACCCGCGATTATGGTGTAGGAGGACGAAAATATGAACGTGCTGGAGGCACCCGATTAGGAAAAAGGCAGAATCATAGTGCGACAAAATGAGACATAGATAAGCAAGGAAAATGCGAACAAAAAGAGGGAAGAAAATATTTTTAAAGAAAACAAAAAACAAAACAAAACAGAACGACAACCACGAAAGAAGGTTAACTTGATTTACTAGAATTTTTAGACGATTCCAGGTATTATCGAAGAAGCGTGGAGATGTGTATCTTAAAATTTTCGGAAAAAGCACACTTTTCATTAGTAATAAACAGTGCCGCGTCGTTTTTTTTGTCTTTTCGCCTGAGGTTGCATTTATTATTTACAATTTCTCTTCACGTTTTTGTAACGAATGGTTGGAGACGATATGAAAATATAAAATGTAACCGATGACTTTATTTTAACGTATAACTGTACATTACGTACAAAAAAATCTCATTGTAAAAAGCGGTTTGAAAGAAGAATTAGTTTTAATAGGACTAACCACTAAACCTTCGATGGCCATTGAATTTATCGTGTGAACTCGACCATGCGCCATCGAATTACGAGGGGCAAAAGATGGCTGCCTTATATGTGGGTTGCATAATGGCCATTGCAGACCAAATCGACATATCCATGACCTTCGACCTCAGACATCGAGTCCACAATCTTTCACGATGTTGTTAAAGCTCCAAATATTAAAACTTGATCCAACTTTGATCCATGCAAAAAAAAGCTTTTTTTTAATCGGATTTTTCGGGATAGGAATTAAAAATTTGTCAACATATATTTATTTAACATTTTTTAAATAGATATATAAAGTTCATTTACATCGAATTTTTTCAATGGAAAAATATCGTTGAAGATCTTTAAATATAATTTCTTCCACCAGTTTTCGTTATTTTGCAAAAACAATGCTCTCTTTTTAAAGATGATCCCCTTCTTACGATCCCGTTTTCAAAATATTTGCAATCAAAGATCGAGCAGTTTCACGAAATAGTTTCGATACTTTTGTACAACATTACTAGATTGATCCGCAAGTTACAACGAAATTTTCGAAAATTAACCGGAGAGTTACCTTTTGACCGTTACTATACGGCGAGACTTGTTTTCATAGACTCGAATATTTCACAAGCAATAGATATTTTAGCGCAATGAAGTAAAAATATATCACATTTTATAGGGAAACTGTCAAATCAAATTTACCAAATTTTTAACAAAATTTGATACCTTTTAAAATCATCTGATACCACCACCACTTCACCACTTTGTGAAGTTGTGACCTGCCGCCCACATTTCTATTGAAAAGTTCAGATATCAGACGAATCTAGATGTTTTGTATAAACGACCTCAAGCCTACGAAAAAAGTACAAGGATTCCGTACTGACAGTGAAAACAAGGAGTCGCCCGAATGTTGAAAATAATATTTACGATCAAACTTGGCAAAATGTAGCTAGCAGGCGATTTTTCGTAACCACAACTTTCAAGAATTTATATTGTCTTCAACAGTTTTGATAGCATTTTCAACGCCACGTTTCTTTTTGCCCATTCGAAATCAGCCACCTATTTCTATTGAAATTGCTCTGAACTTTTTTCGTATATTCACTCACGATTTACATTTTTTCGAAAATTTGAATAATCGCAGTTCCTTTTCTTAATAGATTATGACAAAGCACTTGTCGACTTTGTAACACGACGAAAAGTATCAAAAAATTCTGAATTGGACCAATTGAACTGGTATTTTCAATTTTCGTCAACCTTCGTCAACTAAAAAAGCGGTCTTTCAACTTTAACGTACAATTCCTCGACTTATTTTTCTAAGTTCTTCGCTTGGTGCCTCCATATTTTTTTCAGTTTAATTGTTAAGGTTCGCGATATATATTTTTTTTGCCGCATCAATGCGAAAGCTCTCCGCTCCAACGACTAGCCCAGCGCCCACTTTCGTGCAAAAATTGTGACAGCTCTAACCTCTGAGAATTCCACGACCGGCATAATTTCCGTTATATATTAAAAGGACACATAGATTTTGCGATTTGATGCTTGAGTAACGTATAAAACGGCGTTTTTTCGTATTACTAAAGTTAATCAGTCTCGGGTAAAGTCAATACTTGGTTACGTCTCCACTTAATCATGCACTAGTTCGTGTTTTAATTACTGAACAGGAGGCTGTTTTTTTGAGTTTCTGTTGGTGAAACCAACTAAAACTCGGTGAAAACATTGGCAATTGAACACGATGGCGTGGCTTAACAAAATAATTACTGGCTTGGAGCGTCCATATTTGTTTTAGGAAGCTCGAATCGACACTGCGACAGGCTTACAGCAGTTAGAAATTTGGCCACCAGAAGTCAGGGTGCTACTTGTGAGTTCCCAATACCCGCCTGTACCCCTCGGATTTTCCACAGTTTCCCTTTGCCAGTTTGTCTTCGTGCAAATGCGATATAGTAATGCATTTAGCATTAGGAAAGAGTCGATATAGGTCGATAAGTCTCACAGGAACAGTGAGATTAGGTAAAAATGAGGGTTAATTAAGGTATTCCTAGAGACCCGCAAATGTATGCGCATCAGGAATGACAAAAAATAGATGAAATAACTAATGAAATAACGGCTACATTCACGAGAGACGTAATATTATGTGGTAAATTTCGTATTATCCATCACTCAATTTACTTAGTCGTCATCCTTCTGACACCTTTAGTCCAGTAATAATTTGATAAAATGACATACGTAGTATAGCTATACGAATCCACGGGCAAAAGCCTCGGGTTACCTCAGTTATACCTTCGGGCAATTCAAAATTCAAGTTTTATTTAATTTATCACAAGTCATTTTCAAACGTCAACATTTTTCTAAATGATTATTCGTAAAAAAAAAAAAAAAATTAACGTAAATTGTACACAAAATTCAAAAAATCTTGACTGAATGACTCTTGAGTGAATTTTTTTTAGATTTAGAAAACAAAGAACGATAAGTGATTCAGAAAAGTTGCTATGAGCACACCGAGACTATGCCGAGCCACACATCTTGCTTGTAATTCCACCAATCGAACGCTGTGTCAATGTTTACATGTTTTCATTTTTTTCTTGTTTATACCCCTTGTGGTCTCTTTCCATAAAAGCGACAAATTTCGTCAATATGTTGATTCATAAATCGATCCAGTTTCATTTCATCGAAAAATTTCCATTTAGTTCTTCTCTCATCGAAAGTTTGCTCAATACTTTTCAAACCGCGTCTTCTCTCTTGTAATAGAAAGAATTAGTAAGACTGGCCGGTCTTAGAATTTTTACGATTTTAATTATATTTATATATTATTAATAGAATTAGGATATAAATATTTGTGTATAACCATTGTTCGTTTTATTTCATTTGTTTACAGTTCGTTATAATCTCGTTATTTAACACTGTCATTATACACGTTGTAAATTTTATTGAGAACACGAAAATTTGTTTTAATTTCCATATCAGCAGAAAACACGTCTGCCTTCTTCCAGGTCCGACAGCGGAGTCCCGACACTCCCGCCCGACTGTGCTCCCCGCCGCCGCAGGGATGCCGCAGGGACTGACAACGACATGGACGTGCGACGTAGCTATAGCTTCCCATAGGAATTTTTTATATATTCTTTATACTCGACCTTTGTAAGAGTTAAATTTTCATCAAAATCGACTTCAAACTTTGGGTTAGCCAAATTGCTGAAGGACTTTTCCAAAAAGTTTTATGATGAAAATGCTAAAAGCACGTCTTATTGTCTGCCCGAACAAAACCCATCCAATTAAGCAGCGATTTCTAAAAAGTTATCTAAAAAAACGTATCAACCGTCACCGGGAAGCCAACGTCTAGTGGTGGCAACAACTGCGGCAAAGATAACTTTTTGTAGATGTGTGATAAATTTTTAGATGATACATTTGTTTATACGATTCCTTCGCATAAGTTTTGAACAACTTTGTGAAAATGACCATTACGACCTGGGAAGTTGTTGCAAGCAAATAAATATAACTAAATAAAATAAAAATAAAAAAACCCGAGGCTTATTAACAAAAATTATGAAACCGGAATAACGCATTTCAAACCGAAAGGGCTGCCTCCGTTTGATAATTAAACAAAACTAAGACCCCGAGGTTTCGACTCGTACGGTAAAAGAAAGTAGAAAGAAACCTCGGTGCACATGCCGACAGTGATGGCGCCACGAGCAGACTGCAATACTGCATGCTCCAGCAGTAACAGTCAAGATGGCTGCCACCAACTCGAGTTTATCTAGTGAAATCCCAGCCAAGAAAGAAGATGAATTTAACGAATTTTACACAGAAGTATGTAATAATTAATAATTGTGACGATATTTATCGTTTTTTTTTGCTCAGTCACTTTCGTTATTATACCGCTCGAATAATAGTGTTATGTAATCGGGAAAAGACCGTTCCTACTGCTCCGATTACGGAAACGTCATTCACACATTTTAATTGATCATATTGACCCTTGTAAATAATAATAGATTTTTTCAACGATAAGTATTTGTCTCTTTATGCCTTCCTCCATCCATTGATTCACAATAAATCCCTCGATAATTTCTCGACACCCAATTAAAATTGGTTCGAAGTTTCATACTTTTCCTAACCTTTCAATTGTTTCACATGGGATACATATTGACATTTGGAAAAACATTGCGCGAAATATATTTCTCGTTATTGTCAATGATTTTTTTCTGCGTAAGGTTAAGGAAATCGAGAAACGTGACTCAGTCCTCACACCTAAACAACAAATAGACAGACTCCTTCGACCTGGCTCATCGTACTTCAATCTCAATCCCTTTGAAGTATTGCAAATTGATCCAGCTACCACTATAGATGAAGTCAAGAAGAAATATCGGCGGGTGAGTCTTTAACTACAATTACAGTTATATTTTATACTCAGATATTTACATACAAAACAGTGTTCCAACCAATTTATATTGTCTTTTTTATCCATTTTGACACTTTAAAATATTTTATTTGCCATAAAGTTTTGGTTATTGAACTTTGGTTCAAGATTGTCAAAAAAATTGTTAAAATTAACATTTTCTCCTTACTCAGAAAAAGGATTACCAAGC
Source organism: Campoletis raptor (assembly GCA_948107755.1). NCBI lineage: Eukaryota > Metazoa > Arthropoda > Insecta > Hymenoptera > Ichneumonidae > Campoletis > Campoletis raptor. The sequence goes on from OX403622.1 coordinate 14,393,932, forward strand.
AAATTACTGTACGTCACAATAATTCAAAACCAAAACGATTTTCACAGGTTCTCAAATGTTTTCTTAAGGCGTTAAAGACATTTCCATTAAATAAAATATATTCAATGAAACTCGTCTTATTTTTTTTTCTTGAAAAAACTTACTTTCTTGTTTAATTGATAAAACGTAGATTCTAGATGTAAATATAATTGAAAAAAATAACTAATAAGAATTCTGTTTTTTAGATGTCCATTCTTGTTCATCCGGACAAAAACCAAGATGACGCTGAAAGGGCCCAGCAAGCTTTTGAAAGTAAGGATTGCAATGTCGTCGTTTGTAGAAAAAATTCAATGTACTAAACATGAAAATTATTCGTGTTTCAGTTGTCAACAAAGCATGGAAGACTTTGGAAAACGAAGAGACAAGAGCAAAATGTATGGACGTGATAGAAGAAGCAAAAGCGAGAACGGATCACATGGTATGTTTTCTTGAAACTGAAACAATCATTTGGTTTTGGTGCATGATCTTCGAATTGGCAGCGTTGAAATGCATTAAAACTGCTTTTTTTTATATTTAGTATGGTCTGTAACTTATATGCAATGTTCGGTCACGATAGTCAAACAGTTTATTTGGGACCTTGAAACAAAATCTAGGAAAAAACATTTGTACAATGTGAAAAAAAAAAAAAATTGAGAGGAAATGATCAGTAAAATGGGTTCCTGTTATGTTATTTTTTGTCCAATTTTCATTTTCTAGATCACGGAAAAGAAGAAAAAATTAAAAAAGGAAGGGAAAGACGGAGTTGGAATAAATTCACTTGAAGAGGAGACAGAAGAGGGTTATACACATGCGGTATGGGTCATGACAATGAAATTATTTGCAGACATGGAGCGAAGAAGGTAAACTTATACTCTAATCTATTTCTCAACATTGGAAAATCATTATACATGAATAAAATTATTATTTTTTTAAAACTAACAGTAAATACTTTTGAAAAAAAAACTCGACAATCGCGTCATTTTATAAACTTTTAAATTGTTAACAAGTGACTTGAAAAAGTAATCATTAACAATCATAAATCCGTAGGGAATGAAACACATTAACTAAATAGAAATATGAATTGCTTTCTCCAATCTTAGACGAGAACTGGCGACAAGAGATGCCGAGCAACGTAAACGGAAGCGCGAAGAGGAATTATCGGCTGAAGCTCAAGCGGCAATGGAGAAAGAATGGCAGCGAAATTTCGAAGAATCGAGACAATCTAGGGTTGACAGTTGGAAAGCTTTTCAATCAGGTTCTGGTAATGCGACGAAACAAAAAAAGCCAAAAAAAATGAAGGCGTTCAGGCCTCCCAAGACAAAGGCTGAATCTCGATAATGCAATTGCAATTGTGATTTTTCAAACTTTTCGGTTTAAGCTGTGTGTCTCAGCGTGAGCGTGTGTATGTGTGTCTGACGAGTGATTAACCAAAATCAAGCAACAGGACGATTCTGACGTGGAACAAACAGAAAATTAAACAAACAAAAAAGAGAATGAAATTATACCGACAATGGTATTGTTTCTTGAACCTGTGCGTTGAACAGAAACTAAAAAACCAACAACAAGAGAGAGAGAGAGAGAAATAAAGTATATCTAAAATGATAGTTATATAAAAAATATATACCGTGTGAAGAAACGCAGAATTAAATCACAATTGGTGTATCCAAGTATGTAAACAATGCACAATCTTTGGATACTCTTACGTAATCCTTATAAACTTTTTTTTCTCATCCTAAATGTGCTAAGCTCTGTGCAACATCATTGTTGGAGTAATTCAAATGCGACAAATACGAGAAACATAAAAAATTGAAATCAATTATTCGTCTTATAGAAAAAAAAGCGTATCAAAGTAAAAACTTCGTCGAATTTTCGTTGGTCAATTAAATTTAGCATACACGTTCATTTTACAAACACGTGTGTGCTATTATAACCAACAATTATATACATTCAGCTTTTCGTAATATTTTCCATTTCGTTTTTCAATATTCGCCCACTTTCAGACTTCCGGCTCGTTTTTTTTTATGAATGTAACTGAAAAAAAATCGTCATCCTAATTTACGTTATTATTCTCAATCGAACGAGAAGAATTTTGTAAAAACTACTCTTATTTTTTAAATTAGAACTGACGTAACGAGTATTTTTTTTAATGTCAGTTATAGTTGAAAAAAAAAGATCCATTTTTCTTCATACGCGAATGTTTGATATAAAACATTAATCCAGTCGATTTTTTAAAATATTCCGTAATTCAAATTTCGTTCCGATCAAATTGTCTGACCTAGTTTTACAAACATGTGTACAGTAGAACCTTTACGAGTCAAAATTTTGTAGAAGTTGAAGGCAATGTCTCCTCCCGTTTCCTGATACGACGTCTCTAACTTTAAAAAAACGTTCTTTTTTCAAATTTTTAACCTTTCACTTAAACTTTGACTCGCCGAGGTCCACTGTGTTGCATGTGTATATATATATATATATATATATATATATATATATATATATATATATACAAATGGGTGTATATATAAGATTTAGAAAGTGAAAAAGATTATAGGCAAAATAAATTTTTTTGTTCTATTTCCAATTGGGTCTCAAATTTGCCTGCCTTTTAACTGTAATGTGAAAGTAGAATGAAAAAAAATTGCGAATAAAACTGTTCCGATCTTTGTTGCAACTACGAACGTATCAATATTGAAAAAAGAAAAAATAATAACAGCCGGAATCACGTGTATCATAATATCGAGTCCAATGTGGCGCGTGAATGATGTTTTTCTCACGATCGAAGTTCTTTGAATCAAAAGTATTGAACAATAATCGGGTTATTTTTTTCCTTGAAGAATTTCCAATAAGAGGATAGACGAGATAGAAAGGAAAACGCTGTACTGAGATGGGGGGAATGGTGCTCGAAACTTGCTTGTCTAACGATAATTATACCGTGGCGCTGGCATCGCATCCGCACAATTAAAATCAAACATTTAAACTGGAAAAAAAAATATATATATATATTTTGCTTCCGTCAGTTCAATAAATTTCCAATGATATTCCAGACTCGTCAAAAAAACGAGGATAATTTATTTGATGTTATTGTGCAACTCGATATTTAATTCACTCTTGATATATATATTTTTTTTTTCATCTGGAACGTGTGTTACGCACTGACTGCATAGTTCTCGTTCAATTGATGTGCTTGATGCATTTTTTTAAATTTCTTTCATCATGTAGCCATTTCTCAAATAGATATATTCCCTTGAGTTTGTTATGTGAAGCCTGGAATACGCTAATGTGCATTATGCGCACAGATTGTTGTCTATCACCATCCGGAATCGCACGTGACTCTCATGGACGTAAACTTTTATCGACAAATCCGCCGCTGGCTGTAGCACTTGCTTACCAGTCAGCTGTTTAGGAGAATTCCTAAAAAATATTTATTCCTGTCGTTTCACTATATTTTTATATTCAATATAACTCTGATCGCCATTATACAAATAGACTATCGATTTAAATTCTAGCAAATTTGTGTGCTCCGGTTGAAGAAAAAATTTCTAAAACCGCAACGTGATTACGATGTGATTCGATCAGATTCGATACTAGATACTGGGCGGAGATTCCGTACAAATACTTGCGATGTCTCATGAACGAATAAGTGGCAGGTGTTACGTGTTAGTGGAAGAGGTTAGCTCGCTAATGAAAAGCGATCGCAGAAAGAGCCTAACCTCCTTCAGAATTGTTGAATCAGGAAAAACCACAAATAAGACTTAAGGGGAAAAAAAACGATGTCCGGATCACAAAACAATCGGTTTAATGATTAATGAACGCTCGAGGATGTTGGATCTCGAGAGTTTGGCAAATTTTTTAAACCAACAAGCTAACGAGATTGGACGATGGTGGTGGTGGTACATCAGAGAAATATCCTGGCAATTGATCGCTGGTCTCATCGCATATTTTTTTGTTTGCGGCATTCTATATGCCTTAATGAAAAGAGTAAACCATCGAGCCTGGCAATTGCCTGGTCCACCATCCAGAATTCTGCTCGTTACTGCTCATCCGGATGACGAAATTATGTTCTTTGGACCAATGCTTTATTCGCTGGTCAATCTTACGAACACCAAAATTTATCTTCTCTGCTTTACAATCGGTACTTTTCTGAAAATGTTTATCTGTTGATCATGCTTTCAAAATTTGCATCATCAAAATGCTATCGAAATTATTTTTGAAATCTTCTAATTTTATTATTTTTTTTACCAGTTTCTTTCCAGCTGATATAGTCTTAGAGTTTCTATAGAAAAATGAATTGTTATATATTATTTGTCAAAATTTCAATACCATGATCTACATTTATTTTCCAAATGAAACCATTTTATCCTTCTACAAATTTTCAAAAAAACATATCGATCGATGTACGAAAGTGCGTTTGTAGGTGGAGACAAAAGAAGAAAAGAAGAGCTATGGTCCTGCGCTAAAATCTTGGGCATCCCAGAATCCAGTGTGACCATCTTAATGTAAGTTTTCCACTGATTAAATGAATGGTTTTTCTTAAAAAATTATATTAATTTATAAGAAAGCACATCGGTTACCTGAAATACCGCTTGCAAAATATAATACAAAAATGAGGCTTGAGAAATATCTGCAACTATGAAAAATGTACACATTGCAACTACTAGAATTTCCTGCTAAATATGAAATTTAAAAAAAAAACAAATAGTGGTCAAAACGACTCGTTTTTGCAATGATTGAATTGTGCTCTTTCGAAATGGTGTACTTTAAGAAATGAACGTCCAGTGACAACATGTAAAAAAAATTCGTACAAATTTTAATATGTATTTTTTTCAGGAATTCAGAGCTACCTGATGATCCCACAGTACAATGGTCAAGCGACGTAGTGGCTGAACAAATACTGCAGCACTTAGAAATGTATAAAATAAATGCAGTCGTGACTTTCGACAAACATGGTGTGAGCGGTCACAAAAATCATAAATCTCTTTTCTACGGCATCGCCTTATTGTGCATAGAAGGAAGGATTCCTTCTTGTAAGTTTTTCGATATTTTGTTGATATTCAAAAATTTATAGAAATTATCGAAAAAGAAAACAAAATATTATACGTGAGGCAGACATCAAAGAATATTTTGGCATTTTGATGCAGGCTAGAAAACCTCCCAACCTCCCAATTTTTTCATTTCAGATTGCAAATTATACATATTAGAGTCCGTAAATATCTTTCGAAAATATTCTTGGCTACTGGATCTTCCGATTAGTTTGATGTCTTCTTCGTACTGGTATTTGGTTACTTACGAGCAACGAAAATTGTTAAAGGTAAGTTAACCACCACTGCAATAAACTGAAATTTTATTATGCTGCTGTTATGACTATATTTTCTTTATTGCAAGTAAAATGATTGCTGAAGGAGAGAAAACCTTATCAATTAAATGCAGATTATTGAATCATTATACTTATATATTTTATTAAATAAGGGTGATAATAATTTAAATATTCCGGTAAACAAACTTGAAAAGTTGCACGAATAAACAACCTGTGTTTTATTTAGAATGAGTTGTCCAGGACCTTTGAAATGTGTTTAAATTCAAAATTTATAGTTGAACCTAAAACAATATTTGTCAATTTAATCGAATTAAAAAGCTCATTGTAAAATATTCACATATATAATAAAATAAGATTGTAACTTGAATGCAGAAGTGTGACTGAAACATCGTATCAATTTCAGAAAGCCATGGCTGCCCATCGTTCTCAGTATGTTTGGTTTCGAAAATTGTACATGATTTTTTCACGATACACGTTTATCAACACGCTGCAAGAGGTGAACGCCCTGGATTTAGAGTTGGATCTTCAATTTGAGGATGATTGAAGCAACATCGACGAAATATGTGAAACATTTCTGAATACTGTACAGACGTAATTTTATCTTTACGAAAGAACAATTTGTACATAGCCAATAAAAAGTTCCTTTATCGAAAATTGTGGAGAACTTCGAATTCACAGAGTTTATAATGTTGAATTTCAGGCCTTGGAATGCACCGAATATTTTATTCTTATTTTATCCAAGCTACACAAAACATTGAAACAATTTTCGGGATTGTTTTGAAAATTCAGACAGAATCAATCCAAATAGAGAGCTTGACAGTTTTCCAAATGACGAATCATCATTCCAACGATGGAAACTTCAACATGAGTTTATTTTAAATGTGCTTTTACGTATCACAATTATTATTCGTATCACCGGATTTCCAAAAACACTTTAATTCAACGTACACTTCAAACGTTTCTACATCAATCTTAGGGGGTGTACAGTAATTATAAAGAAAAAAACAAAAATTATCCAAATTTTGGCGTTTATAGCCATCGTCGATATGTAAATTGAATCTCAGATGAATTTGTACGCTAAAAACGTATGGTTATACATAATCACACATTATTTAGAAATAATCAATTACAAATGTAGCCATAAACATAGAAAAAATGTACTGTCCATGTCCATTTTTTTCATTTGATTTTTGATGCTTCACTTTGTACCAAAGAATTTAATAGAACGAAAATAAATTTAAACAAACATTTGATGTTATGTATAAAAATAATATTTAAAATTGTGTGTCAGTATCCAGGGGACTGATTACATTACACAAAAGTGAAAATGGACAGAAACAGGACATCTTTCCTATCGTTGGTTTGGAATGTTTTAATAACCGGTGGCAAGGCCGTACATGTAATACAACGATTTGACCATTAATTGTATATCATTGTCATATATATCTACATACATATATATGTATGTAACATAATTCTATGTATTTTCTCGAAAAATTTGAGCGAACGTGAATCTAATGAAAAAAGAGACAGAGAGACTGAATACTGTAATCGTAATTATCGAAAAGTTATTCAAACGGTTTATTACCATATTAGAGTTGTTTAACTTTTTTGGCACGCCGTGAAATTGAAATTTCGAATTAACGAAACATTGATCGAACATCCGAGAGAATTTGCAGTAATCTCATTCGTTCTATTCGTCGAAAGACATGACGAGTCAAAAGAGATATATAATAAATAATAATATTTTTTTTAATATGTGCGTAACGTTCCAATTCTACGCAATTTTACATATACGTTTGGAAATTATTGTGCTTGGTATGACTGTATTAATCTCTCGCTTTATATAAATGCAATATTGTATTGAGAATTTCAGGAAAGAAAAAAGATTATGAACGATAGAGTACAGACCTCTTGTTAATTATGAACGATTGCACTGAACAATGGCGTTTCAGCATATCTATATATATATAAATATATATATATATATATGCATATGTATTTATTATAATAGATATTGTAGATCGGGTTGGATCAGAAACAGAGATTAATTTGTACCCGACATATTTCAGCCATTGTGTTAAAGCTTGCATCATTGAAATACCACAAGAAATGACCCATCAACACTCATTATCAGTGTCAGTTTTCGACAATATATTAATTACTGTATCTTTAAAGACGTAAGTTTTTTTACTCAGTCAATCTGTGGGTTGGTTGCAAACAGCCCAAAAATTTTGATTGATATTCGCAGGTTGATACTAACAAGAATTTCATCGAAATTAAGAAAAAAATCCTTGTATTTCAATAATGCAAACTTGAACATAATTTTTAGTCAAATTAGAGCTATTTTGAGCCTAATTCTTTCAATAAAACATTTGCATAAAGAATATCATTCAAATCAGATGAAAAAAAAATCAGACACATGCACACTGCATCGAATTGATACAAAATATAATAATAAAAAACGACCGAATCAAACTGAGAGCCAGTACTTGAAATTAAAAAAATGTGCGTTTGAAATATCTTGAAATTGACCGATTCAAGATTGTTTAGAATTTAAAAAAATTGTCGTTCATTGTTATGCGTTACGTAAACTTATAGTGCAAAAAGAGAAGAATCGATGTCGTACATTCGGCATAAACAGAACGACCGAAGTAGTGGAAAAAACGGCTAAGATCATTGCTCCGGGGAGAATCTTATTAATAAATGCATGAATTAATGATCGCGAAACTAATTGTACAGGGACAAAATTGAAGTTTCTCGCACCCTGTCTGAACGCGAGGTTTTGCAAAACGGCCTTAGAATTATGAAACGAAGACAAGATGAAATATTGGCCCGCAAGTTGGAAGTTATTCTGGATTGTGTGAAAGAAGCCCTAGGAAAGATGTTTTACACTCGCTTTGTCAGTCAAAATTTTAAACCAATAAGATTTTGAATACTGGGTGATTCAACATCAATCGGAAAAAGTTCATACTTAAGAGGTCGTTTGTATCGAATTCAAGCAATAGTTTATTATTAATATTAATATTGCTAGAAATCAATATCCAACATTCTCAAGATGGCTGACTTTGCTTACTGTTGAATAGCCAGTATCGAAATTCTGATCGAATAGATTTTTCTACTGAAAATCTATGTGTAAAACCTCCTTAATTTGTAATCAGAGAATAATTGATAAATATAGATCGATACAGATATGTAACAGTCTCCAAGAATGGACGGCATAGAGTTGATGGTTTCCCGCAAGATCTTTCCTTCGACGAACTAACGCATTTTGCATCATAATCGATCGATCTGATTAATGGTTGGTGATCATTCGAGTCGTTTCATTTCAAAAACTGTGAAATCCTTTGTGAATTCAGCCTGAATTTGGTGGGTCTCAATAGAAATACCGAGGGAAAACGGTTGGAAATTTAACGATATTTCTTCTCGATTTTTTTGGGGTGTGTATGTGTCATTTCAAAACTTCACTGAACTATTCAATTTTTCGTCGAATTTCATATGAAAAAGCACTTTTAGCCGAATTCAGGCTGGGATTTTCAAGGTTTTGTAATATGGTGACTCATCTGAGATCCACGCGAACTATGGAGGAAATAAAAAAGGAAGAAAGAGATAGAGAGTGTCGCGGTGGTATCTACGGGTCGATGATTGGCGCATGAAGAACCTCGTCGGAAAAGAAGAAGCTTTTGCAAGCTTTTACGAGGGCGTCAGAGCAAAGATCTCGCGGGCCGTGTCCTAGAATCTATCTTTGCTACGATGAAGAGAGCCCAGATAAGCTCCGTCAGGTTGAGGGGAATCAGGGTCACCAGGGTCCTGAAGATATTGAAGTTCTTGAAGCTCTTGGAACTTTTTGTGATCACAGATGTGGGCGTAGTTCGCAGAGAGACACATGAGATAGTGAATCAAACTGAGAACGACCAACAACGAAGCTACCGTCGCCAGAATCATCATAACTTCAGCTTTTTCTACATAATCTTTGCAGAAGAGCTTGATGTTTTGAGCACCGCACACTTGCATGTGCTCGACCCTCGTATTATTCGGAAAAATAAACCCTGTTGATAATTCATTAATATTAATATAATTAATAATAATAGGTACAAATTAAAAATTGAGTAATAGTCGAATCTCTTTGGTTTTTCGATTTCATTCATTATATGAGTGGTTTCAAACATTTGTAACTGTATATGGTGCAATAATAATATTAGAATATCGATTTTATTCGGAGATTTAATTCATCACAAACCGTAATATGACGTTGAGTTCTGTTAGTTAGGCTTTCATTCATTAAGGCATACACGAGAGAACATGCAAGCCGTGAAAATATTCAAAAAAAAAAATAAAAAACTTACCGAATTGGGTGAAGTTGATACAGTCATTGAGCGATTGCACACGTGGATTGCTGCACAGTCCCCAAAAGATGGTAAATATCAACGTCATTACAACGAGGAACGCGAAAATTAAGAGCCAAGCAAGTTGAAGGATGTACGTAATCGTTATAAACTGTGTACAAAATGGATAAAAATAATATTTTGTTAACGATACATAACGATAACAATCGCTATTTGATTGGCAAAATATGGTTCGGTGTTTAGGACTTTATTCTTACCCCTGCACACGATATACGACCTCCAACTCTTGATCGCCAAGCACGATATACTTTGTGTCTCGTAGCACCTGTTGCTAAACAACCGAAGCACAAAATTGTAAATCCCAGAGCAGCCATGCTTGCTCCGATCGCTGTGAATATAAGTTGAACAGCTTCGAGCCAACCCAATCGTATGTGAAATACCTTGAAATAAAAAATCATTGAAAGTTTCCCAACGAAGAATTGACCTTGCCTGAGGCTGATTAACACAACAAGTTATTTTGAAATATACTTCATAAGGAAAAAAAAAACATAAGACATTTTATAAGATAAAGAAAGAAAATTGTGATGTAGAATTTTGAATTTTTCATTGTTTACCTGATCCATCATAAGGACAGAAAGAGTAGCTCCCCTGTACATTGTGCCGCAAAATATTCCAACACCAAGACAACACATGATGGTTGCGATGAGAGTGGCGTACGGCACTCGGGCCATGCAGTCGTTGCACATGCTTCCTGCAACATTCACAAGGGCAAAAGTAAATAATTGATGGAAAGACCAAAGCGCCGCAAGGTTTAAAAATTTGACTAACTTTTTTGGGACTCATGACCCAAATAACCTCCATGAAGGCTACGTTCGGAAAATCTATCGACACTAATATTACTAGAAAAATTAGTATTTAAGGGAACTGCAGGGTTGGCTTGTGGAGGGACAGCCCTAAATCTGCTGTGCCTAGCCATGTAAACTTGAAAAATCGGTGTTTAAAAGAAAAAAAAATAACGATTTGACGATCGTACGGAACTATCTGATACAATGACACGAACGTACCAGATCGAATCTATGACTAATAAACGTGTTTGGTTGAATGAACACGTGATAAGATTAAAATTCTGACGCGTCCGAGAAGAGGAAGGGATATTTGGCTGGGACACATTCCGAGGACCGAGGTTCGATTGGATTCTTATCGGTTTCGTTTATCAGATATTTTTTTGTTGACACTTGAGAAGAGCGGGACACTACAAACTTTTGTGCGGAGATACAAGTGTGCTTTTACAATACGGATAATTTTCCATCTTTCTTTTGGGCTACTAAAAGGAACAATAACACGAGTAATAAGATAATAAACAAACATACCCATTGTTATTCGGGGTCGTACCAGCTGATTTCCTTGGTCAAAGTTTTTGTGTCGTTTTACGCGTCAATGATAGGTTACAACAACACAAACACGGGTGTGGACGTGGACGAGTTCCAGCCTCGAAGCCTTTGCGATCAGCGACAAAGCTTTCCCTACTTTTTTATTTCGCGTGTTTGTATCTCGTTAATTTTCAATTAGCCCATGAGTGACTCAATTGAAGGTCGACGATCGGGCAGGATAGATCTCGTCCCGTTCTTAAACCGCACATCCTACGCGTTGATTTATTAACTATACGAATCACTGGTCACGTCGTCACGCACGCTCTGATGCACTCTTCTCCCCGCCGTTACCCTCCCGTGACATACACTGTGTGTTTTCGGTGGTTAACAAGACGAACACACCATTACTATGTGGACATATCACGAAAATGAAACGAGTGAACACGCTTCTTTTTTACGAGTCAAATACGAATATTTGCCGTTGAACTTTCTCTACTTTTGATGACAAACGACTCTTAGAACAAAACAAATATCAATACCGCGTAATGGAGTCGACAATTTAAGATGGCCGACAAAATGTCACGCATGAATGGTTTTCACTGCAATAACGAAAAAGAAAGACAGATGCAAGTCTCATCCGTTTGTTCGAGTTGTTTATCAACAAGAATAATTACTACGAAGCAAGTAGTATCCGCTCGACCTGCTATTAATAAACATATAGTATATCGATTCTCAGATACATACTCAATATAATTGTGAATGAAGAATAAAACATGATGAATGAAATCGTGGCCTACAAAAACTCCCTTTAAAAATAAATGTAGAAAAATAACGTACACCATCGTGATATTGGCAACCTATGCAATTATTGTTCATAGAAAATTTGCGATGTGTTGCATAGATTTATGATATAAATGTATATAGAAAACTTTTAGAGAAAGGGAAAACTCAGAACTCAAGGTCAACGAATGAATCATCTTAATTAGCTGAAAATTCGATTTGTCGAATTTTGTTAAAACTTCGAATAAAAATCTGAAATATTTAGTACTTTGCAATACAGATCTTCCAATCTTTCATTGGCATTGATCAAGAAAAATGGTGTAAAATATATAAATAATAAATCCTTTATTTTACAATTAAAAATTCATGTATAAATCCGATATCTAAAATTTACATTTTGAATGGGTTGATACAAGTATTCTAAGATTTTTTTTTATTGAATTATTCTAAAAAAGTGAGGTGATGTGTTAGGAATTTGTTAGTCCCGAAAAGGCCATGGAAATTTTGTCTTGATGGGATACAACGTGATTCAAAGTTCAATTAAAAAAGGGCCTACATTTTTTTCAGACCGAAGATTATTCCATAATAAAATGAAAGAAAGCTTTTGCACAGGAATTTCAGTTTTTAGGAATCACAGGATTCAAGAATTTTTACTCAATCTGTAAAAATACATTTTCCGTGATTATAATCAAATCCGAATGCCGTTGAGCTTTATGCACAAGACTATTTTTAAAATAATTAACCTTTAACGAGCCCTCAAGGATATGAATCAGTCGGTGTGAGCCGCCCATTAGTGCGAGAGGCAGTTGCGATTCGTGAAAATTACAATTTTTCACACCGTTCGTTCGATCGGAATTAAAAGCTCTTAGCCCGCACAATATAATAAAAAAAAACGTGCAAAGACTTCTTTTTATCCTAACTGGACGAGTAGTGTTGAATAATTTCACTTTCGAAAATTCGAGACGGGTGGGTAAGAAAAAAATACCCCTATCGCTGTTTCTCTTCATTTTCTTTCGCTGTAATGATCCACACATGATGGAGATGAATTCATAAAATACTCTAAAATATGCGCAATACGTGTCGAACCTCTTTTAAACACCATCGTAAATGCAACGTTTAATATAAAATTACTTTTTCTTTTATATATATTCTACAATTGTTCATAATATTTTTATGTATAAAATGTGTCTGAACTTCTGTTCCCGTTCCCGTTGTTTGTGCTGTTTGTGATATAATTTGTAAATAAGATTCGTCCAGCTCAGTAATGTATGAGCTATCGTAAATTTTTAGCTTTCGGTTGTACAAGATGTTTTATAACCATAGGCAAATGTTTCAATTTTTCTCTTATCGAAAAAGGAACTTGACTCGTTTGTTGATAATTTTGATTGTATCTCGTAACGATTCCAGTATTGCTCTCGTACATTATTCCACCTCCAGCACTCTGCGGGCTAACCTGTAAAATTTGAATAAATAAAACTGATTATAATACCATGAAAATATTTTATTTGTTATTAGATTTATTTCAATATCGATTCAAAAGTTTATTTTGTTGGAATTGTTCTTGTCATTTCTTCAGTGTCATATCTTTTGTACTTGGGGTTAAATATAAATTTAGTAATTATGCTGTTAATTCAAATTTAATTTCCGTAACTAACGTTTAGAAACTCACAGTGAGAGTGGAACCGTCTTTGTAATTAACTCGAACGTCACCGGATGCCAATTGAGTTGCAACGCCAATTCCAGGAACTGCAACTTTGTTCATACTACAAGACGAGACACGAACAGAATTTGAACGTCGCGATCTCGATGTAGCGGTTGAGACAACGGAACACGTACCATCGAACGATGGCATCTAAAATAGAAAAAGGATCAGGAAAAATGAATTCGGAATTCACTATTTAACAACAAACATAGACCATTGATTTAAAAGAATCATGAAACATATTATTAGAACTTTTTTTCGTCGAGTTCTATTCTATATTTCAGTTTTCTTACCACTGAAGGACTGCTATTTGTTCGGGAAATATTTTCTTTGCCCTGCATGCAGGGTGTGTCATTAAGCACCGTAATTGGTCGCCGTCCTATAATTGCTGGAAAATAAGAATGTCCGGTCGCCGACTCGAGGGAAGCCAAACTCGATTCGAGGAGCAAACAACGCTGATATATCTCCGTGTAATACTCGTGGTATTCCTCTAATTCTCGAGGAATATCACCCTCTGTATAACACCTGCCAGAATTGCCGTCTGTTATTTTGATAACAGAGTCAACTTGAGTTACCTGAAAATTAATTAATTGCGTGAAATCTTTTCAAAAAATGATTCTCATTGAATTTTCAATAAAACCGATCATGCAGAATTTATAAAGTTATAAATACTTAGAAATATGCGATTTTTAGATATTTATATTACAACCAAAACATTGTAAAGTGAAGAACTACAAAAACAGTTTTTTTTTTATCGATAAAAATAAATCTGTTAAAAAATCTGTAAGACACATCAATTTTTGGATGCGATTTTGAACTGTAATTTTTGTATGCAACGAGGTCAACCGAACGTACCTTAACTTGATCGAAAAAATGAACTTCGCAATCAGGATGCGGTCCATTCTCCATGAACAAACATTTAGCTCTATTCGTGTAGAGCGTGAGTTTAGGAGTTTTTGCGCGCACGAGTTTGACGAATCGTGCTGCGTACAAATATTTCCGATGGTGTTTAACGGGCAGACTCTCGTACGAGTGAATAGCGTCAGCTCCGCGACTCGGTAAAGGCGGTGGTTCGTCACCCACGCGTTGACTGTCAGAAGGTTTGTAAAGTACGATTCGTAAACCGTCGCTGGATATTCGGCAAACTTCGCTGACGCGATCCTAGTTGTCAATAAACATGAATATGGAAATAAATACTCAATATTCCACAATCTTCAAGAAAGTGGATAATAAAACATTTTTTTCATTGACATGGTTTTTAATTTTTAATTTTTTAATTTGAAACTGCTGTCAAAATATATGCAAATTAAAATTTATATGATTGTATAGTATTACCTCTCCTCCTTTTTTCTTAACAAATTCAATGCAAACTTCGCCGTTATCAAGAATCGAGAGAATAGCATTTTTTGTTCGATGTCGCGAAGCTTGAAGTCGAATGGAATTCAACGGTGGAATTTCGAGTTTTCCACTCACTTCGTTTTGGCAATCGACAGCTTTTTCCGTGTCTCGTTCACGCAGTCTTTGTCGTTCGGCTCTTTGACAGTTCGATTGTTCTCTTGTTTCGTAATTGCTGTGTTGGGAAGTCTCGGAGAATATACGACTTCGCGGAGGTTTGGGAATGCCAATGAGAATGGAATTGTCATCACGAGATTCGCGCCATCGTTCGCCTTCTCGTTTTTGTCGATGTATCGGTGGATTTCGAGAAATAGAGTCAGCGGTTGTTGGCTCACTCCGAGCACTGAATTGGGGTCCCAGAGCATTCAGCAATGGCGCTGATGTGGCTCTCTCTTCCGAACGCGATCTTATTCTTGTTAAACGACCGCACGAAGAAAGAGTTCGACCTAAACCAGAATCAATCGTTCCTTCTCCTGACATTTCTTTTCCCATTCCTACTCGCTCATGATAAGGACGATCTTTATCCAACGAAGCAATAAACGGATGTTTTGAAATGTCCCTCAACTTTATTCTCTCACGAGGATTCTTTTTTAAGAGCTTGTCGATTAAATCTTTTGCGTTGTCCGACAAATGACTTGGCATCGCGTAATCTGCCATTACTACGCGTGTCAGAGTACTTTTAACAGCATCCGTATCAAATGGTGGCTTTCCAATCAGCAAGGTATACAACATGCATCCTAAACTCCAGACGTCAGCCTCGAGACCGTGAGAAGCTCTCGTAGCGACCTTAGTCCGAAACAAACAAAAAAAACACGATTCATGATTTATCAGACGATTCTATTTTTCCTATTTTTTCAATATTTCTATATGTTTGCTTCTGCGTATTTATAGTGACATCCCTCCAATTGGAAACATTCAAACTACATTTCAAAATTTAGTTAACAGACTAATCTGCTTCAACAATGGAATAAAATATTATTTTTTACTGTTCATTTTGGTTCACTTGCCGGAAAGTTTTTTTTTTTCTGATAACTTTTGAACGGTTTGCGTGAACTCGAATAACTTTTTCCAAAGTTTGTATCAAATGTAAAAAATACTTTCCTTTGAGATGTACAAATGACTTGAATAATATTTTTGAAAATTATGTCAGTAGTTTATGTCATGGGATCGACAGATTTTAGATACACTTTGGAGAAAAGTATTTTGTGTAAAGAAAACAACTTGCCAATCGACTAACTAATAGAACTTACCTCCGGTGATATATAATTAGGCGTGCCGCACATCGTCAAGTGTTTTTCGTCAGGTCGAGTGAGTTGGGTTGCTAGCCCAAAATCAGCTATTTTCTGTTGATATAAAAATCATTGATACTGTGACGCAAATTGTCGAGAATAAAAGAATATTAGAAATTGCTCAAATCGTTTATCAAATTTTACTCACCACTTGCATGTCTCTGGTGAGTAACAAATTCGAAAGGGACATGTCTCTGTGAAGTATCTGATGCGAGTGCAAGTACAAAAGACCTTGTACCACTTGCCTCATTATACGTCCAGCTGTAAATAATACGTTTTTCAGATAAATCAAGAGATGGTAAAAGAGATGAAACCAAAATTTACTTATCCAATCTCTGAGTAATGATATGAGTGATGTGACGGATGGCAAAAAAATTACCTTGTTCCTCAGGAAGGGCCAGGGAACCTTGCGCTTTGAGAAATCTGTGAAGTTCTCCATTGTGACATAATTCTAGGACCAAATAAACATAATTTGCGTCCTCGAAAAATGCATACAATTCCAGAATCGCAGGATGCTTCAGTCTGGAATGGATGGCAACCTCTTGGTATACTCTGCCCTCCATTCCAGCTGCTTGTGTGAGCTTCTTGTCGATCTAAACAAAATCATGAGTGTTTATTTCAATATTAATTTGTAGTGATTTATCTCATAAAAATTTATAAGGTACACGTTGCAGCTCATTGTCTTTTCTTGAATAATGTTTGATAATCTATTGACTGATACTGTTCCCATTTTGCTTTTGAGAAGGGTTAAGTAAAATTTTTAAATTATGCGTGAAAAAAAAATTTAATTTGTGCATTTTGTTGACGAATGCGTGTACTTAGTGTTTAGGTGTAAAAATGAAATTTTCAATATAATGGTTGACCTAGAAATTTTCATATGTAAACTCTGGAGCAACAAGTGCCCGTCTGATAATAATAACAATTTATAAACTTAACCTAAAACAAAAATACGTGGTCGTACCATTTTGATAGCGACTTCCATTCCGGTTCGTAGACATTTTGCCCTGTAAACGCTTGCGAAGCCACCCTTGCCAAGTAGATTCAACACTTGGTATTCCTAAGTAAAATGAATTGAAACAAAAATGAAGCACAAATTTGATGAAAGTTGTCAAAAGTTTCCAAGCCAACGGCGAATTCGTTTGAAATGCTAACCTCAATTTGTTCACCGAATCCTCCAGACAGTGGAGGCATTTTCCGCGTCAAATTTTACCACTAGTTAGAATGTTACTCCTCATCCACGTAAAACTTTTTTAAAATTCTTCAGGACATGTAATTCAACCGAGGCACAATAAAAAACGCTCGAAATTAAAACGAAACTGCAACACGTAAACACCAACAACCCGCCATTTCGAAATTAATTTCAACTTGTGTCGCACGCAGCGCTGCGAACGGGTGAGCGTTCCGTCTTTCCCGCTCACTATTTAAAAACTGACATTTATGAGGTCATCGATCGGTTGAAGAAGTGCGAAAGAGATAACTGGAAAGTAGATACACTTCGTCTCGGACTTTTTGATATTTCGAGAAAAACAAAAGAACCACATTGTTCTTTACCGATAGGAGAACAGCGTGACAGCTCGCATTTTTTTTTCAAATATCAAAGATTTCCGAGAACAACGTGTTACTACATTTTTCTGACCGCGAGACTAATGGATCACCTTAATGAAAAGTCTGCTTGTTGCAATTTTTTTGCTGATCACTATTAATAAAACTAATCTTTTCGAAACTTCTGTGTGTTTTATTATTAAGATGCCCAACGATATAAAATACAGTTGAAAAAACTATTTTATCCTGACTTCAGAATTATTTCACAATTTTCATAAATATTTTATGTTTAGTGCATTTTAGAGTTTCTTGTGTACTCGCAGAATTATTTTGCTATTGCATGGCAATTTTACCTCGTATTTTTCGGCATTAACTATGTTGCTTAAGAGGAATTTATTTGATTGAATTTCTATAGACAATAACTAAAAATTAAAGGCGAAATGGGGACCGTAATGAAAAAGTTTAATGAAATTCTAATTACAACAAAGTTTAATCAATTTTACTGCTGACGCATCGTACACTATAAAGATAAATGGTTTATGCAAAGAATTAGATAGAGTTCGGTAATATTCTCGTGAAAGATATACAATGGTAGGAATATTAGTGTAATGTTTACAATTATTAAGAACGTCTATAACATACAAAATCGATGCTCTAATATTGAACAAGTGGCTCTCAGAACGAGCAAAAATTCTATACGAGATCGCTATATTTGAACTTTTGGAATGTCGTTGAGGTAAAACGACAAACCGACTAAGCCGCGCAATGCGTGGGAGAGGAATAGCTTTTTTTTAACGATTCCAAGTCAAACAAGTGGTTTTTCAGAGCAAACATACATCTTCGATTCTTCCGAAAACAATTAGGGTATTTTATCGTTTGTCTGAATTTCCATTCCAGGAGAAAAATTGAATGTGCGTGTTCTTTGACCAAGCTTTTTCGTTTGTAATTCCATCTTGAAGCTCTTCAAAAACTTTGATCCGACAATCAAATGATATTAAGGATTTTACATTCTTTTAAATGTGAGGAGAAAGTTAATTTTACGCAACGCAAATCGATTCTAATGGTGATGCAGAAAATAACTAGACTGGTGGGTTGTCATTGGCTGTCCAGGTTGACGATGGATGTGCTCGCTGAGCCGGTGGCTGATAAATCGGTTGGGCACTTCTTTGTTGACCGCGTTTTCGGTTGTAACCTTTCGACCCGCGATTTCCACCTTCTCCTCCACCACTCCGACGAAATTCCATACCTGCCGAGTTGAATAATTTATATGTTGGTAAATATGGTAAAAAGTATGATGAAAAGATAAGTATGATAAAAAACCATTCGTTATCGAATATATTTGGAAAGTTGAATTTTTTGACTTCTCTGAGTGTGTGTAAGCCCTTGATGTAATTTTTTCTCGATTATCTAGTTTTCTGGCAAACATTCGGTTGAAGATTTCATTAAACTTTTTTCATTTTTTTTATCATCTTCATGTAATTATGCTTTGAAAAATGAAATATTAAAACGTTATTAAACAGAAGCACGATTGTTTTTTTCCAAAACGTATTTGCAATATTGAAACCAGAATTTCTACCTGATATGTGATTCTCGCCATGATCGTTGCGGTTTTGTCGGTTGCCGTATCCACGTTGATCATTTCGCCTGGTCGAGGTTTCTGGCTGTGAATATTCCTGAGGTTTCTGAAGTCCAATACATACATCAATGATTAATTTTTCTGAATATTTTAAAAATATGTGAAAACATGACAAAACGGTAGTTAGTAATAAAACCTACATCGGTTATGGGTATGCAGTCAACTTGCAGCACTTCTTCGTGATTGTTGAAGTCCTTGAAACGCACCACACAAGTCGTCGCGGATATGGCAGTTACCTGAGCGTTGTAATACTGTACGGAACAAAAAAAAATACAAAAATTTGAAGCATTTTAATGGCATAAGGCACAATTTCCTATTTCGAATTTGTTTCATTATTATTATTTCACAATGATTAACAAAATCAAGAATTTATAGACCATAGAAAAAAAACTAATTTTCTCCCGAAAATAAAGAAATTTGTAGAATGAATAAATAAAATGAACACATTTTGTAAATAGTTTTTTTCTTTTAGTAATGGACAAACCGGAAATAATTTTTAAAGCTAAAATGACTTACTCTGTTGTCTTCCCAATATTTAGCCATACAGTCGTCCCCCAATTTCCAGACCCAATTTCCGCCAGCAGAATCATGGTCGGAATTGCGATTGTTTCCATGATTAGTTTTATAGAGCTCGTTCGTAGCGACAGAATGATGGGGTCGGGTTGATTGATTTTTGTTATTTTTATCAACCGCGTTCGAAGCCCCAGGGTGTATTTTATGTACAGTTTCTTGTTGGCCTCTATTGTGCCTGCCATAGGATGCATCAAAACCCGGAACGTGTTTATTCTTTGGTTCGGTATCTGTTGATTGCTTGTACTTGCTATCGGTGTATTGTTGATTTTTGGCGACTTCATCATGACTCCGTTGATTTCTGTTCGTATAAGTGGACGAATCGACCGAATTGAACACACCGAAATTACCTCGGGACTGTCCAAATGTTGTACTTATATTCTTACGCTCATTGCCTTGAGGCTTCGAATTATTACTTTTGAACACAGTTTCTGGTTGATGATGTCCATGAAAATCTTGATTCCGCTGAAATCTCGGTGGTCTGCCTTGATGCGCGTTTCCAAAGGTATTACTGGTCGAAAATGAATTGTGACTCTCGTGACCCGATCGCTTTGGATATTTTGACTCATCGTTCGCGTGTCGCGGCGGCGCTGGATATCCTCTGCCACCCCTTTGTGCTCTAAAAAAAATAAAGTTCATAATCATGTCATTTGATTTTGGGGAAAAATCTCATGTACAATTCGTTGAGAAACAATTATCAGGAGCAGACAGGTAATCGGAGTAAAATAGTACTTTAACAATAGCAAGGAAAAGATTTTATAATAACATTGCATTTCGTCGAACAATAACAGTTTCACAAAGAAAATTTACAAAAAATGATTCAACCGAACTGAATCTAAAGTCGGCAGTTTCTCTGTCTCAAAAAAAGACAACAAAAACTAGTGGTTTTAGAAAAAAAGTTAAGGATTGTAATTTATCAATTTTCTATTGTCAAAAAGGAGAATTCTTGTTGTGTCATTTTACGTAATCTGGAAGAAAAATAAAATGCAACCAAAAAACTGTAGAACAACGTTTTGGCGAGACCTTAAAAATATAATGGGAGGAAGAAGGAAAATTGGACTTGAGAGAAATTTTCACGTTACATTTTCCAAAAAAATTATATGCATTCTACAATTCTACTTTACCCACCTCCCTCCTTTTCCAGCCTGCGAATGGTCCGAAGAACCTCGCAATTCTAGCCTCTCAAATTGGTTTTCAATCCTTTGGATGTGGCTATTTTCGTTAGATCTTTGATACTGTTGCTGAGAACTTAATTGAGTCTCCGGTACATCACTCTGCGCTGGTAGTTTGTCTTCCAGAAAATCGAAAAGCGACACTTTTCCACTACTCGGTTTAGTCTCTTCAATTTTTTTCTCAAATCTCTTGCCCCGAGGTTCACGAATCTCACGAGGCTCGCGTACAGCAGTCGACCGAGAATCATTTGTACGTTGCAAAGACTTTAAAGCTCTCTCAACATGATTTCGACTGATTTTCAACGCGTATTCCGCTTGCTCCACCGTGAATCCCTGATCCACAATACGCTGAACGCTGTGATCCAGTAACTTTGAAAATAGAACGAATTCGAAAATGTTTTATTAATGATTCTCGTTGATATAATTTTTCTTATTAATGCATCGTTTGTTGATAATTATACAAAGTTTAAAAAATATCTTTTAAGGAGTGTTCATTCAAGTAGAATTAGTTCCGATCAACATCACAAAAGTTTAATTTCCTTATGATATCGAGAGTTCATTCACCTGCTTATTTCCACCACCAAATATCTTTTTGCCTCCGAGTCGAGCAGCTTCTGCAATCGCATCCTGTCGCTGGGCCTCGAATTCCGAAGCTTCCTTGTCCAAATCTTTCCCCAAAGCCTTGAAATTTTTATCCTTATCGACTCCGCCTTTCATAATTTTTTTACCAAAAGGAATCCATGGAGGCGGACCGCCTTCTTCGACCGATCGTAAACGTGAGTGTGTCGCAAGTTTCTATACAAAAAAAAACCAGTAGTAAATATTATTTTTTCATTTACATGTATCAGAATGATTTTTTCAACCACAATTTTTGTCCTGCAATTTTTTCACTCACTCTGTTTAATTCCCACTTTTCTACAAGGTTCGGGACTTTTCCTCCTAATACTTTCGCAATGTTTCTCGACGACAGTAAAACAATACCGTGAGATAGTACGATGTTTCCGGATTTCAACAGCACTTTCGTCCCTGGCGGCGTATTCAGTCTGAAAAATGTACAAACATTATTTTACTTCTAAGAAGATATTTTATTTTCTTAATTCCTAATTTAACAATTTCATGGGAATAAATTTTACGATCTCATTGTGACTGCGCATATTTTTTGAAAATTTATTGAAAGAGCATTGTGCTTTATTTTTATGAATCAATATTTCTGTTTCAAGAAAGTATTCATTTTTTCTAAGCAAAATTTCTTACTCAAAGACAGCTTATAAGGGAAAAAAAAAATATTTTTAAAAATAAGACATACATTACTTCAAATTGAATTAACGTAACATTCTAGAAACCCCAAGAATTTAATAAATAATTATGAATTACTGGAAATATTAGACTGAACTTTCTAGACATCAGCAAAGTAAGTACTGTCGAATAGACAATGCCAAAAAAAACTTCATTTATATATATATATATTTACCCTAATCCAGAGATGTGATCCATTTCAACAGCCTGATAATTATTTTTTCCATCAGTCAGGGACAGTTTGAGCATTCGCGGAGCAGTGCGCGATTCCTCATTGTATTTTGGAGCAGCTATGTTTCGTAATTTCTGAATTTGTAAAACAAGGTTGCCATTTGTAATGTCACCCTGGCCGTTTCCGATTTCTTTGAGATCCAACTACAACCAGTGAAAAAAAATGGATACAGAGATACTGCATTGTCTATAATTATGCTTATGATAATCTAAAATAAATTACAATTTGTGATTTTTATCTATCAATGGAAAATTTAGGTTCTCGGAATTGCACTAAATTATGTTTCCTTCATTTGATCATTTTCAAGGATCAATGTAGACCAATGTATAAAATAAAAATCACGTCCAAATTGCAATTGCCCCAACCTAAACTTGTCAAATTTGATATGGTATTACTTATAAATTATGTTTTGGGGCGTTTTGGTTTTTGTAATTTTACTGAATAGTAAAAACTTCAACATTGTCCACAAAAATAGTTATTTCTTTCCCTTTAATGAAAAATTGCATTAGAAATAAAATTTAGCTTTTTTTCAACTGAATTTTTGTGCAAAGAAAACCTATAATTGATGAAAGTTTGGACTCAATATTCAGCGGGGGTCTCAGAGACGCCAACTATGGAGTAATGGAAAGAGATGAAGGAATTTTTTCAAGCCTCTATATACGACTTGGCAATAGATTGGAAATCAGTTTTCACACTATATTGCCTTTGCGTTATTGCAGAGAAATATATGCATGAAGCGTTAAAGAAATGGTAAAACGTACGTCGATAGCTCTTTTTATGATTTTTTGTACATCATTTATGGATCCGGCATCACTGGCCAAGTCATACCCCTGTTCTGAAAGGTACCTGGAATCGAAACAAAATTTGATGAATGTTCAAATATTAAAATAGAGTGAAGAGACCGCTTGATACTTACCAGCCTTGTTCCTGTAATTTTTGCATGGTGAACGAGTCGTTTTACTCGCGCGTTAATGCTTATATTGCTTATGACAACCCAGTTTCTCAAGGAGCCGCACGTTTTTCTTTCAAGCTCTGATCGGATAGGGTACTAATCAACGCATGCAAACTTTGTCAGCTGACGTATATTGTTCTGATTATAGATTTTTGTCGGCGGCTATTTTATGAACAGTAAACTTGCCGGAACAAATCTTTTCGAACGTCGAACGAAAAAATTTATTTTTTCTTCAATCTGTCGTCGCAAATTTCGCTCCTTCCCTTCTTATATTATTCGGGCTGGCTGACTGGCTCTGATCCTCGCTCTATAGCGCCTCGACCATGACTATACGGCCAAGTGATTGGCCACTAGATGATGGATAGTAGTATTGAAAATTGTGTCTCGGTGAGTCGGTGAGACTGAAAAATTATAATGCAAACGGGCCTTTAACCTCGACCGACGCGCCTCCAGCGGCGCTTCCTAAGATATATCTTTTAGTATTCATTCAGTGGTATCAATACTGTAATTTAAATTTTTAGTGGTCACTTGTATTTAAATAAATAAAGTTGGGGATTATGTGAGCCGAACATTTTCTACTTTTCGCACAATCGATTGAATTAAATGTCAAATCCTTAAATCCAAATGTCGAATACCTATATTTGAAGAAACGTTAATCTGTTATGTTCCATTTGTATTGTTTATCATCCCATCTAAAAGATTTCTGCAACAAAGAGTTCTATGAATATTGTAGGACAAATTCGAATTATAACCGCTAAATATCTATTTTTATTTATTCCTGATAAATTTATTTTTCGGCATATGGAAATGAATCAAAGAGTCATTTAAAGTAAACTTGTGAGGTATGCGTTTGGTTTGTTTACGTTTCACGCGCTCCCGTGAGTCCGTCCTTGCTACGGTTGAGCGTACTGCATAGTGGGGGAACGTTCACGGTGCCGGCGCGCCGCGAGTGGTGTAGCGGGGAAGCGCAACTGGTGGGGCGGGCGCGGGACGGTAGGGTGAGCGGGAGAGCGCGATAAGCGATCAGTTTGAGCCGGGCGCCTGCCGGCGACGTGGGGAGAGAATAGTTCGAGCGTCAGTCGGTGAATTAAACGATACGCTTCACCGTTTCTCGATGCGGATAACATTTACGGAACCGAGTATATAATAGTACAAGTAGAATTCTATTTTATCCTCAATTAATCAAAATAGCTACACAACCCTAGGGCTTTCTTTGAAAATAAAGCAACATAGAAAATAATTGATCATTTTATAGAAACAAATAAAAAAATGGATTGAATTTGTACTTTCACACATAATACACAAGAATAATCCATAATAGTTTTTTTTCTTTTCCAAGTTGTCAAATTCTAAATTTTATTTACGAAGAAAGACCATTCAAAAAATTATCGCGTTGAAGAAAAAAACGGATACGAATTGAATTTCGAGAATAGATACGCGGCGCGGCATTTGATAGTGCGGATTGTGATGAATTCAAGCGTTAATTAGCCGATTCAGCCACAAACAAATATGTGAGACGAATTCGATCATTTGTGCGGGATTGACATTGATGAATTGATTGTTATAATGAAATGCACCTACATCGTCAACTGGTTCTCTTGGTAGAACTAACCGATAATGTTGAATAACTTTTACTAATACTTGAAAACGTAGGTATACATCTTTTTGGATATTTCGTCCCTCGTTTCGTCTTGCATTTAAAATTACTTTTGTGATTAAACGCAAATGTTAGGTGTGAAAATTTTCGAAATCAAAGTTCATAGGGCGTGGATTGTGATAAATTCGAGTGTTAATTAGCCATAGGAGCGTGAGTGAATGACTAGTGCGGGAGATTAATCAAACAATTTGTGCGGGTTTGACGTTGATAAATATAGAACAATCGTTATTATGGAATATAACTTTATTGAGTGGAAGGAAATAAGTGAAAAATGATGGAGTGAGGATCTCGTGCCATGGATCTCAACTATGCACAACTCCAGGGGCTTTGCCACAGCTGACGACGGGATGACGAGTCCGTGAGAGGTGGAACAAGACATCGAACGGTAAGTAAATAAATCATTTCAATAGCATGAAATAGCCAGCATAAAAGTTAAAAGAAAATTGACGTAAACTTTCAAATATTTTTTATGTTAATTTTATCTCTCATCCTTATCCAGTCAAGGTTGTCAATATTTTTTACAAAAGCTACTTGTTCATAGAAAAAATGTCGATTAAAATATGAATTTGTAGTATTTCGGATTCATCAAATGATTGTTAAACAAATCAACATTTATGAGTTGTTCTCTTTGTTGAACAAATATCCTGCAAAACGAATTAATTAAATTGGGTGTTGAACGTTGCACGCAACTATTGCGAAGATTTAAAACCCATATGACTAGTATAGTCCCTGCTAATCACCTTGAAAATGCGCCGCAAAGTTAACCCCAAAAATTTCAACTTTCATGTTAGCAAGGTTTACTCCCGGTCTATTCAACGCGAAATCGTTTGTCGGAGAAAAATATATTAATTGAACCGTTTTCTGGATAGTGTTAACGTTGCCCTTCAGGAGGTTCGTAAAATAAAACTCGATTCATTTGCTTTGGAGGAGGGGCTAAATTTTATAATTCATTTTTTGAAAAATGGTTCCTCACTGCCGTGCAGCTCTCCATTGAGAAACTCTGCAACCGCAGCAATTCTACCCCGTGCAAAATTCCCAACCGTGTCAACAGCGCCTTCGCGCTCAACTCGATTCGTAGCAGCTCGCTACTTTCCCGACTCTCGCTATTCCCACTTCTCCCCGCCAAGCACAGATACATGCGATCAGCATCAGATACAGAGAAGTGGGAATAGCGAGAGTCGGGAAAGTGGCGAGCTGCTACGAATCGAGTTGAGCGCGAGGGCGCTGTTGACGGTATCTTTTAATTTTTAACGACTATTCACTTTCTCAAAAAATACATTGAAAAACATATCCCAACAGTCAGCCCCCCGCCCCATTTGGACTTAGTGCTCACAAGTCCCGCTCCCCCTTCTACCCATCAGTCACGGTTAGACAGATCACCAGTACGTCGTGCCGCCAAGCAACGAACACAACTATAAATAAACAAGACGAACGACAACAAGTCGATACATTTTCATATATTTACTCAAAACTGTTTGGTTTCGATGTATTTGAAAATGAAGTTAAGCATTAATACTTGTTTCTTCGGTGAGTGAAAATGGTATTGACATTTCTTTAATAAACATAACCTGAATTCAATGAATTAATTACATCTGCTCGAGGAATACAAATGGATATTCAAAAAAAAAAAACAGTAATTTAATTAAATATTTTGTGAAAGAAATTATGTATTCCGTCTGTATGATTTTCCTCACCGTTCGAAAACAGTCTAATGATCCTGAATCAATAACCGCCAAACTGGATGATAAACAGCTCTCCAGTTCCGATTATTTTGATAATCACGTATTATTTATTTCTGACTAAAAATATTTTCGGCACGTTGTTTTATTGATGGGTGGCTCGAATTCAGTGAATCAACGAAGTAAAAGTTCAGATGACAAATGGGTATAGAATAAACGAGACACATTGAATTATTAATAGGAAATAATGTTTATTATACAGTGTACATATTTATTAACTTCATTTATTTTATTTCTGTTATAAATTTTATATTAATAATTATGTTATGCTTTGCCGAGCGACGAATGCCTTGATCAGTGTGCGCTTAGACTATAACAATCTCCGTAAAAAGTATAGAAACTTCTGGGTTTTTTCTCTTTTATTTTTTTTTTATCTTCATCTTTCTCCTCGTCTCGTACTTTTTGTTTTTTTTTTGTTTTTTTTTTATTAATTTTTTTGTTTTATTTATTTTTAATGTAGTTATTTCTCTTTGAACGCGATCACCATGATCTGACCACCAAAGAATCGCCAAAATATGTCGCGCTGAAAACGGCAGAATCGTTCGGCATACAAATAATAGTACTGTCGAAGTTAAAGTAATTGGCGGTTTTATTAATTTCATTTCTCCTTTATTCATCGTCTCTCCCTCACCCATTTATCTGTGTTCAACTTTTATAGCCCCGCTCTAGGAGGTGGGGGGAGGGGCACTCTTATTTGTTAATTCCTTCACTTCGTTTCTCTATTTCAACCCCCAATCAGCAATTAATCGTCGTGCCCAAATAGGAACGACGATTCTTCGACACGAGGACACGTTATTATTCGGTTTTGTAACCCTCATAACTTTCTTCATCGTGCCTAAGTACTACGGGATGGGAAGGGGGGAGGGGGGGGGGGAGAAAATGAGCGATGTTTCTCGTCAACGCCCCACACAACACACCTCACAATTTTTCTCCTCTACACAATGCCATCGACCTTCTAGGGCTTAGGTATCATTTTCTTTGTTTTGTTTCTTTTTTTTTTTTTATTGTTTATTTTTATATTAAATTTATGTTTGATAATAGAAATAATGTCGTTAATATACCTATATAATGATTACCGGTTCTTCGTTTTATTTTATCATCACCTCCTTCCATCATCTTTCTCTCTCTCTCTCTCTCTCGCTCTTCCTATTTATTTTTAACTCTGACTCATTATTTCATTAATGATAAACTATCCGAATGGTACATTCGCTTCTAGTGGCCATGTTCGTAATAGCTAGTTTATGTAGTCTGTGGTATGCGAGTTACAAATGGGGTAAGGTACGTCGTACACAGAACTTTGTTAGTTTCTTTTCGAAAGATAAAAAAATAAATACAAAATAAATAAACACACACATTTCTCTTTTCACTTTATCTCAGCCTTCGCGAATTCAAGATGAAAAAGAAGTAGAGAAAACAAGCTTTAACGAAGAAAAAAAAAAACAACTCGTATGAGGAATGGTGAAAAGAAGTGAACCTTTGCCGAAATCGGGAGCGTTTGTGCAATGAACGAACGTACGAACGCCGCGATCCGTTTATTTATTTTCAATTATAGTTCAGTTACCAATGTTTTTTTTTTTTTTTTTACGTTTTCACATTGATATCCGCTTCTTGTTCATTGTCGCGTATATTTTATCAACGCGTTTTTAGATGTTTTATGTATGAGTGTAAGGTATGACATTTTTTAATCGCTTTTCGAGTCTCTCCGCCCGGATTTTTTTGGTTAGAGGAACAAAGTTTGTTTACTTTTCGGGGAAATGTGTACGGTATACAAACGCGCGAGTGCATCAACGAAAAAATTCAATAAAAAAAAATATATATTCGCAGCAGTCTGTGATCGCTATTACATGCACAAACATGTACTTTTCCAAGAGTACATATATATAAATATATATATATAGAAATGTATGTATATTCAAATATTCAAAAAGATTTAGGATGACGGTGTGTATATGTGTGTGTGTGCTAGTGATTCTTTTTATTCGCGCGTTTCGCCCGTACGTTCTCCCTTTTAACGTTTTACTTTCAATGTTTGACGTTCGTAACGAGAAACTCTCAGCTCGTTGGAGTTTCACGCTGCCGCCTCCCGGGGCAGCCACTAGTAACATCTCTCTTTTTTTTTTTCTTTTTTTCATTATCATCGCCCCTTTAGTTCTTTTTTTTTCTAGTTATTACGTGGTTTTTCTTTTGCGTTTGTTATTGATTTATTTTTAAGTTTTTTTGTTTTGTTTTGTTTTTTGATTCCTTCGTTTTATTTACGTTCGGATCAAACGAGTGCAAATCCCACAAAGGGCGCCCCGTTAAACGTGATTTTGATCCGTGATTAAGGGACTCGTCCTTGATCAAAATGAAAAACAAAAGTAAACGCAACTATTTTTATATATATATGAGTGTCTGTATTTCTTTCGTCTCACTCTTTCTCTTTTTGACCCTCTCTCTCTCTCTCTCGCTCTTTCGCTTTCTCTCTCTCTTTCTCGCTTTTATCTTTAATTATTGATATTTATTATATAGTATTGTTAGTATTAGTATTATTATTAATATTATCATTCAAGTTGTTATTCTCATTATTGTTAATACTAATTAATATTAAAGTTAAAGTTATTATTTAATTTATCATTCTTATTAATATCGGTATTATTATTATTATTGTGATTATTATTATTATTATTATTATTAGTATTATTATTTCGACCTTACACCGCGTCCTCGTACCGACAGACGTGTTTTTCCTGCTATCTGTCTTAAATCTGGCTATTCTCGTAATATAGCAGTACTTTTTTTCTTTTCATCTTACTGTACATAATAGAGTTGTTGTTCTGATCCCCCATCCCCGCCCCCCTCGCATCAGCCACGTGATATTCCATGCAATATGTTTTTGTTTTTGTTGTTTATTTCATTTTTAATTCTAAATCCATAGAGCAACGCACGCCTCCCGTCAGTATGGTTGTAAGTTTTGTTTAAAATCGTTTATGATTTTCGTTATAATCTAGCCTCCTAATGTAAATTATTAGATGTAGTTGTTATTATTTTGTATAATGTGTATTTTCCCTTGACGCTATGTAAACAATAATTAATTGTATAATATTATTAATCATTATGATTGTAGTAATAATAATATTAATAACAATAGTAATAATAATAAAATAGCGATAATAATAACAATTGCATCGAAAAGAATCGGAGTGAAGTTGCGCTTTCTTTTTGTTCGCCAAATGGGCTCAATTAAGGATCAAGATTAGTGGTTGTTAGACGTTAGCTTTATTCTTTGTTTGTTTGTTATTCATCGACATGATTTTTTTTCTTGTTCAATTTACTCCCGTACAATTTTTATTACTATACATTTTTTTCTCTCGTATTCTTTCGATGATAACTCGATTAGCTTCAACTAAAGATTGCAGAGATTGGTACAAAAAAAGAAAAATACAAGAAATTAATTATTTTTTGTCTCTCACCAATACCAATTGCTATAATCAATAAATAACTTCTTTTTCTACTCTCTCGTATCTATTGATCGCGCCCATTAACAGCGTCCAAACGAATTTCTTCGCAACCCCACAAGTCCACACTGTTCTTTTTTTAGCCCTTTTCGTAGGAAACTTAGGGTCGAACTTCTTAGTCTGCCTTTTTCGTTAAATAACTCGGTCCTCGGTTGATGGATTTCGTTTTTTTTCTTTTTTTTAAATTAAACCTCAAATATTTGCTAATGAATTTCAATAAGATTAAAAAAACAGATTTTTTTTACTCTTTCCTCAACAATTGATCATTTTGGTTTCTAATTCAGCTATACAAAAAAAAAATTCAAAAAGCTTGTGCAAAAGAAATAATGAACACGAGTTTTTAATCATTTTTAATATATGAATATTTTTTTTTCTAATCTCAATACAAAAATGATTCAAAATGGTAAAAAAAACACGATTTTTTAACATTTTACACTTTAAAAGAATAATAATGAGCACGAAAATAAAAAATAAATATTACTTGCCCACCAAACGGCTCAAATAAGCGCTTGACGTTAGTATTTTTTTTTCGCTAATTGTTTATCTGGTACATGAAACCCGGATCAAAGTATCATTTAACTCTCAATGTACTTGTGGGGTTCATAATTCCGAGGCGTCTTCGTTTTCCGTTTTAAAAGCCTTTTTTCTACCCCGCTTCCCATTAATGCGTAATAATTATTTTCAATATATACCATTCCGTGTGTGCCTCCCGAAGCTCAACACACTGATATGCTAAAACCTCTCCGTTTTTTTTCTCCTTCCTCAATCATAAGATTCACACAAGGTGTGAAGTGAACTCTCGATCTACATATTCCCTCTATGCCTGCTTTTTAAACACTTCGATTTTCTAGCACGTGTCTCTTGCGAGTCATGGATGGCTTTTTTTTTGCGTAGTTTGCAATAAATTTACTTTACAGTTATTAAAAACGATTTTTGTTTCATTGCATTCGCTCTTTGTTATTTACGTCTCATTTGGTCTCGTTTTATCGTTCTTGCTTTCTCTCGCTCTCTCTCTCTTTTTTCTTCCGTGCTTCAAAATTTTCAAATATTTTAAACAAGCTAAGAAACATTACTGTTTTGTATTTTTCGAAAAGACAGTAGTTCAATTTTTTTTAAAATTTGATTAATTTGGTCGAAATTTCGAAAGTGGTTTTTTTCTTTGAAATTTTTCTCCGACTATTTCTGTCTTTGTCTCGTGTCGATCACAATTCCGGTTTTTTGCTTCCTCATAAGCTCGAGTCTTCATATAAATAGTTTTGAAATTTTATAAAAATTGAAAAAATATGGTATGCTTCGCGTAAATAATGTGTGAGAAAAAAATAAAAATAAAACGAACGAACGAAAATAGAATGAAGTTGCAAATTTTTTAAGCAAGAGGAATAATTGATCAAAAATACCGTTCGTACGACAGTGGACATTAAAAGTAAAACAAATTGGCCCTCACATCTTTCTAATTTTCTTTATAAATCACTAACCATCTCATTCACTGGAATAGAAAAAAAAACTGACTAGATTTGGCATTTGATTCAACTTTGAATTTACTCGAAACTTTTTTTTTTTTTTTTTAATAGTCACTCGTCACTGACGTAGCCATTTATATAAATCGCAGAAAATGAAACGGTTATTTTATTTAATTAAATGACCAACACGTTGGCAATTTTCATTGATGTAACAAGTGGAAAGGGCTAACATTTTGCTGAAGGTTTCAAAGCTCATCCCTAATGGTCACACGTATATGTATCCATGGATTTTACGCGGATCGTGAATTGAATATAATCCTTAAACGTTTGCTCGCGAAAGAGCCACTTGTTAGCCAACTGTTGCACCTCTGATACGTTGAAGCAGACGGCAGGGTGCGAGGAATATGGATCGTGACAGAGAACGGGAGGAAGAGAGAAAGAGAAAGAGAGAGAGAGAGAGAGAGAGAGAGAGAGAAAGATGAACTGATAAAACAAGAGAAAACAAGTACATAGAGAGGAAGAGAGAGAAAGTTTTATATCATAAACGCACGAATGAGGAACGATATTACGTGATCATTCATGAACAAAAACATGTGTGTGATTGTGCAATTTTATAAATTCTTGATCGTATGTTGCTTCGATTATTATTCCACCAGATCAAAGCATTATTTTCTGGTTAAATAAGATTTTAAAATAAATATATGTATAACTAACTCGCATGACCTTTACTTAGTCTTATGTACAAGAGAGATCTTTCGTGCTCGACTGATACGTCAGCCATATTTAAGTTATTTATTTTATATCTTATTTTTTCTCTTTAATTCTCTTTCACTAATAGCAAAAAGCTCGCGGAAAGACACTTTTTCGACTAGATCGTCCTCGACGTGCGAGACACTCACGCGAGCCGTTTCAAATTCACGGTTTTCTTGAAAACAAAAATGGAATCATTGACATCGACGAAAAATCATGAACAATTGTAACTTTATTGGCGATCTCGGAGGTAAACGAAAACGTTACTTTCGAGATACGACCGATTAATGAAAAAAAAAAAAAAAAAAAATTATTCAAGAATAATAAGAAAGTCAAGTGGGAAACCAAAGTGGCAATAGTTTTTCTTTGCTTATTAGTATAAGTTTTTTTTTCATCAACGTGACCACTCGTTCATTCGATTTTCGGCCTTTTCATACTCTGGCATCTATACTATCAGTTTTTATCTCGACTTCCAAACTCGATTCATTGATGTTTTCGATTGAAAGACATCAAACTGATTCTCGAATAGCCTAAAAATCAATCTCGATTTTACAATTAATTTTAGATTTCACTTTCAATCATTATACGTGAATAATCGATTTTTCTTTTCTCATATTGGTCTTAATAACTACGAATTAATTTAAAAACTTCTTTGGCGATTAATTATTTAAAATATGCTTTTTCTCATAATTTTTTCCTCGTTCAGCTAAATTGCCCTACCCAATATTATCATTTTTAAAATTTTTTTCGTAAGGTATATATGCATGATTTTTTTTCAGTATTATTATCCATGTAGGTAAGTGTATCTGTTATCTTAAACGATAATAGTTATCATAATAATTGTTATGTGTATATATATATATATATGTATAATTTTTGTTTTTATATATATATATATATGTATAATTTGTTTATATGCTTAAATGGCTTGCTATATAAAACTATGCTATGTAATTTGTCTCTATATCGCCCGATCAAAATTATCTTCACTTTTACACTTTTTTCTTTGTTGCCTTTCTTCTTTTCGCTCGATCTTTCTCTCTCTCTCTCTCTCTCTCCGTTTTTCGTTAATTCTATTTAACCCTCGACCGCTGAAACGCAATTCCCCGACACGTATTAGTTCACGTGTCGCTTCTCCAGGGACGTCTCGTTGTCAATAAAAAGAAAAGTGAAAAAACAAATAAACAGGAAACAAAAAATATATTAATATTCCATTTCTCGATCCCAGTTTTGTAGTTTGGACTAATATTTTGTTTTCCGCAACATTTTACGATTGAAACATCTTCATCGTCGACTACCACCGATTTTCAAACACCACGAGCTGTACAATGTAACGAGGATTTGTATAATTTCTTTTCAATGAATTTTACCAGAATTTTCTTCTTCGTTTTTCGTTCATTTTGCAAAAAATTCTCCTTTTTTTTTCTTTCGCGTGTACTTCTTAAGCGCTTCGAGATAATTTCGTACCGAGACACACAGACACGCACGCAAGCAAACACGCGGGCGTACACATACCGACGTACATACGCTTCTACTCGGCGAGAAAAAATGTCGAATGATTGGTCCCGGATTTGATCGAATAATTGGCCGGGTCGCTGATGCGGCGAGAATGGAAATATAACTAGAATTATGATACGACGCTTCTTCTGTTTTTCTTCATTTGTGTTCTTTTTGTTCATTGAAAAAAGAAACGAAAAAACTTCCTGTATTTCGAGATATTTCGTAGAAGACGATCGAAGCTACTAAATTTATCGATATAGTTTACATAGCACCCTGTCTGATAACGAAACTTTTGGAATTATTCGCAGGTTCGTAAAAGTTGTTTATTTTTTTCTTTCTATCTTTCTCTCTGTCTCTCATTCACACTCGCTCGGTTGCGCTTTTTTTTCTCGCCTATTCGTCTCCTCGACTCGTAACAAACACTCAACTCATGCACACCAGAGAGAAACACTTACGCGGACGAAAAAAAAGAAAAAAAAAAACATCATTATGTTCGTACAAACGAGATCGAAACGATCGCACTTTGGCTTTATACTCTTCATTAAAAATGACAGTTCAAGAGTTTTTGCTTTCAGCAGAGATGTGCAGTTTTCGAATTGAGAAACTATTCAAAAAAATTGCATTACGAAGTACATATAACAGTATATGTTCAATTTTATTCACGAAAACTTTGATCATTTTGTTTGTTTGTTTTCGTAACGTAATTAATTGCAATATTTTGAACATTGTTTCGAGAAAAAAAAAAAAACAATGCTTCGAAGATTATTATCTGTTGCGATATATATCGTTGGTACGTTTATCGAATCAGAATGTGGAATTGTTTTTCATTCGATCGCACTTTTCTCCGGCTTAGGAAACAATGCCATTGAGAGAAATTTTATTTCGGCACGATTTACAGAGGGCTGTGGTGAACCGATAAGCATTTATTTTCTTTATTCGAATATGTCCGGCTCCTTTTCGGTAGTTTTTTCCATATATTTTTTTACGTACTATATTATGAGCCTAAAAAATCGATATACTATTTTAGCACGAGCGCAACAAACCATTATTGTTATCGATAGTGGACCTCACGAATGCCTAATATTCACATAATATTTTTTTGTCAATTGTCCTTCCTTATTTTTACTTTACTATTTTTCGTCTCTCTGCAACGCATGTTTTTTTTTTTTTTTTCGTAGCTCAGTATAATGTAGATAATGGCGAATGATTTAATGGAAAAGGAGAAGAAAGATGAAAACGGAAATGTCGAAAGGATTTTACTGCCTAATTAAGTTTCAATTATAAAAACACTAATTGAATGAATATATTTGTTGAATATCGTGTTGTTTTGTCTTCTACTCAACGAGTTACGGACGGTAAGACAAATTGATGGAATCCTCAATAATTAGCTGATTTTTCGTATCCAAAGGAAGGGAAAGAGGATTTTATTTTTGTTCGATTGAAAATATAATGAAAAATTCGTAACGATCCAAAGGCATATGATTGAAATACGAAACTATAACTAACTAGTTAACTTGCCCGTGTTTTTCTGAAACTCGTGGTCCTTTTATTCGTAAGGTTCACGCAGCTGAGGCATTTTTTGTTTGCTTTTATCGACACTTTTTGATCATTATACGAGCTTAAGGGATGGAGAAAAGGAAGAAAGAATCGTCCGTTCAATGTGCGATTAGTTTCGTGTTGTTGTTTGTTTTTTTCTTCTTGTTTGTTTGTTTACAATGAAACACGACTCGGCACCAATCATATTAATAATAGCGCTTTGATTATGATATTTTTAAATCTTCGTTCTATTCGCATATCCACGTATGTATTTCAAACTGTTTGTTTGTTTTTTTTTGTTCCAATTCGATAAACTCTCCTTTACACTATTACTTTGCGCGGTATTACTTTTTTTTTTCTTTTTTTTTTTGTAGTCGCACGAGAAATATTTTTATAGATGGGATGGCGGGCTTGTTTTTTTTTTTTTTTTAATTTTAATTTTTTTTGTAAGTCTGTTGCTGGGGCTCGGGGGCGCGAGGAGGTCGGGAGGAGTCCTTAGTATGAAGAGTTCACTTATTATTTTTTACAAGTTATACGCAAATAATTGCAAAAACATACCCTGTTTCCTAGAATCACCGACAACGACGACGACGACAAGAAAACATGCGCACATTTTTGAAAATTCTTCTTAATCTCTCTTTCTCTCTGTTTGTCTCTTTCTCTCTCTTGTACACGTCGCGTTCGTTAGTCGGTGTGACTTGATACCGATTAAAATGTTTTATATTGTATTTCATACTTTTTGTGTATTTGTTTTATTCTTTTATTTTTGTTGTTAGTTTTTTTTTTTTTGCCAGTTCCTCGTTTGTCAATGCTCTCGCCAATGGACTCGTAACGCGGTGCAGTGTGGAAATATTTGTTTCTATTCATATGCTTTTTTCTCATCTTGTTTTTCATTTAATTTCGCCCCCCTCCATTTTTCTCTCATTCGTTAGTCTCCCCTCTCTCTCTCTCTCTCTCTCTCTCTCTCTTTTTTTCTTTCAATAAACCGCGTCAACGCTGTTTCGCTGCTTTTTCGTTGAATTTTTTCTTGCTCATTCAGATTCAAAGGGTACATTTTTTAGTACGTATCCGGAGATCGATATCGATCATTGCCTCAGGCAATCTCGAACGTTTGCTACTTGACTAAACGACAATAATCGCAAAATTTTTTCTCGTTTCAACGGCTCACTCCTTATGTTAAAAAAGCTTGCATTTTTTTCACTATTTTTGAGAACCAATGAAAAGAATCTTCTGTTCATGATCTCAACTGGGAAAAACTTATCGTTTGACGATGATTTTCACCATTTTTTCGTTACCCATGTCTTTTTCTCTGTTTTTTGGTCATATTTTTTAAATTGCCCAATTAGGCTAAGCAAATGTATTGAAAAAATGACGACATACATCGCTCCGAAGGAGGAATAAAAATAGTAAGTTTCATAAACAGTGAACTGTCAAACCGATCAACGACTTTGAAACTTTGACGAAGCCTCGAGCAGCGCGTGTATTCTGACGAAAATCAAAGCTTTTAGTTATTTTTTCATTCTTCGTTTTATTATTATTTTCCATAAAACATTGTTGATTATTTCGCGGGTTATTTCGAACGTATCCACGATGCGTGATACACTTAATTGTACGAACGGGGAAATTGCATCGCCATTATTATCATTCATCATCGTAATCATCATCTTCATCATCATCATCGTCATCATTATCATCATCAATGTCATGTAAAAATAAATTCAAAGCTGATTTTCATCGATCACTATTATCCATTATTTCATTATTATTTTCTTCGACTTAATAGCTAGGAATTTTCTTTTTTTTTGTTTTGTGTATTACTTTTATTTTTTGTTGTTGTATGTATTATTTATTTTTATATATTTTATTCCCCTTAAAATTGATTACTTCATTAGCAAGATGCACACTACGTGGTTGTAGCAAAAACTTCTTGGATAAAATAGTTTATTTTGTTTATCTTGGTTTTTTTTTCTCTCTCTACCTGCTGCTTCTTTTCTCGAGCCATTTTTTCTTTTACTTTTTCTTTTGCTCCCTTCGCGGTCGCATCGTCCATTAATCCGCACTCCTTATGTATATTTAGTATAGTTTGAATTTGGTTGTTTATCCCCCTCCCTCCGTTGCCGTTCTGTCTCGTATTTTCATCTTTTTTTTGTTGTGTTTTTCATTATCAGCTATTTTTACTCTTTATACTTCTTTTTTTCTCTTTAAATCCTTTTACGCATCTTAAAACTTTAGTATTATCATTATCGAGTTTTCTTTTTTTTTTTTTGTTTATCAACTTTTAACCGTATTTCGTACTTTAAAAAGCTTATATCGTAGTGATATTATCGATTGGTGCTTGCAATGAAGCGTTTACCTGTGTGTGTTTCTTTCTCTGGATTTTTTTCCCACACCCACCCTCCCTCTCCCGTCTATTCATTCATCGTTTTCGTTAGGTTTTTTTTTCTTCTTTCTCTTATAATTTTATTCATGGTCTCCAAAGTTTCGTGTTTCTCGTGCCTTTATGTGTCCTCGTTCATTCCCTCCCCCACTCGTTCCCTTTAATATTATAATTCTATAGTCAATAAGCCTCGTCCCGAAGCACTTTTCGGAGCTTCTTCATTTAGCCTTTTATCAATCGAATTTTTATCTTTTTTTTTTTATGTTTCCCTCCACTTTCCTTCTGATTTATTTTCTCTCTTTGTTACTGTTCAAAGTAAGTGTAAGTGTTGACTGTAGTGTGTTTATCTTACGTATGAATACGTATAAATCATTTTCCATAATCGTTTAAATTTCTTTGTGTAAGTGTGTGTGTGTGTGTGTGTTTTTTTGCCATCATCAACCGTTCATTTCGTGATCGGTATTTAACGATGTATCGTTATGAATTAATTTATCGTTACTCTTAACAAGTAGTAATTTTTCTCTTCCTCATTCTCAAAACTTCCTGTATGTCGTGATTTTTTGTTAACTCGACGAAAGAGTCGTATGTTTCGTTTCTCTTTCTTTTTCATGTTAGATGTTCTTTAGATTTTTTTTCATTTTTTTTTTTTCATTTTTGTTTCCTTTTTTTTTTTTTTTCAATTCGTATTTACGTGACTTTTTTTTTCATAAATATATATACATACATACATATGTATAAATGTGTAAATACACATGTGTATGTAAATAAACATATCGGTTTTAATTAATGTCAATTGCGTCAAGAGTTTCGAAGCGTACGGGAAACAATTCCCTCGGTTTGTTGACTGGAGGGAAACAGCAGACCTTACGTGTACATTTAGCGAGGAATTCGTTTTTCTTCTCTGTCACCATTTCAAACGGTTTGTCGCTCTTTTTCTTTTATTACATTTTCAATAAGATGTGAACGAATCGCATTTCGAACTTGCACAAAATATGATGTTTAAACACTTTTTCGCGATCTGCTCGACCACACACACACACACACGCGCGCACAGAAACGTACACACACATATATATATATATGTATATATGAATACGTAAACATATACACACACATATATATATACATATGTATGCATTTATTCATCGTCACCCTCGCATAAAAAAGAGAGTTACCATTGTTATTTTATTTTCTCGCTCTTTCACAATTTCGCCATTATTTTACTTCGCCTTACCCTTCCACCCCGTTTAACTTGATAATATTGGTAATAATAATAATAATAATAATAATATTAATAATATTAATAATAATAATGATAATAATGATCATAATAATGGTAGTAAATAGAATAATAAATATAATAATAATCCACTAAGCCGCTAGTTGCCTTCAATCAATATATTAATTTAAATTTATATATATTTATATATATTTGTGCATATATATACATATATGCTTTGTTTTTTTTTGTCTCAATAATAATATTGGTAGTTGGTACTTTTTGTTGATTATTTCGCTAGATCCGAGCTTTCATCATCGTTTTCGCTCTTTTCACTCGCTACCGTACTTTAATAATTTAATAATATATTTGTCGTGTCCTCTCAGCCTCAACGCTTCTCACCATCGCACCCTTGTCTTCGTTTTCTCTTTCTTTTGTTTATTCTTATTATTATTATTATTATTTTTTTTTTTCGTTTGAAAGAATTTTTCTATAATTTTGTTTATGTTTTTGTTGTTGAATTTTTCTTCATATTTTCTTTCCGATCAACAACCAAAGCTCCCAAAGTTCAATTCGTTTATTATTCAAATGCGCGTAACCTGTTCCGAGAAATCGATGATCTCGGCTAACTGTCGCATTACGCGAGGATTGTCGAAGGAACATTTCGAGATTTGGTGCCTCGATGAGAAAACGAAAAGAAAAAAAGAAAAATGAGTAACTGAGACGAACATGAATGAAAAGAAACAAAAAACGTTCGTTAATTTTCTTCTGATTGTATCTACAATTTTTTTAACCACAACCATCTACTCCTCTCACCCTCCCGCGGCCATTATTCTGGGAGCAGGTCTTGTCGAAAAAAAAAAAAAAAACAATCCGGGAAAGAGCTTGGATTAAGAAATTTTTCAGTCACTCACTCTTGTTGCAGAAAAAAAATTTGAGTTCAGGATAGAATATGTTTTTGTTTGTTTGTTTGTTTTTTTTTTTTCAAACTTTTTTTCTTCACTCTCTTAAGACGATTTCCCGAAAAGTTAATTTTTTCATCTCCTCGCTTTTTGTTAAACGATTTTTTTTGTTGCTTTTCTTCAGTTGCATTATTTTCCTATTTTTTTTAGCTCTTTTCCCACTTATCTATCGATCACGGGTCCAAATTCTTTCATGAGTGTCAATGCGTTTTGTTTGTGTTCGTTTTTTTTTTCGTCTTTTTTTTTCTTGATGGTCATCTTGCGATTTTAATTTTTTTTCCACACAGCCCCGGTTGACTAGATGATATAATTATATAATTATACTTATAACCTGAAAATCACGAAATTCGTTGTGAGCGGGAGAAAAAGAAGAAAGTGAGGTTGAAAAATGGCATTAACCGAGGGAGAGAAAAAAATAAATAAAAGTAACAATGAAATATCGGTTAAACGTCGACTAGTCTCCAAGATTATTTCTTCTTTTCCAAAGCTCAACGAACCTCGTGAAAACATTGCCATTTTGCGTAACTTTTGTTCAATTGGTTATTTCTTTTGTCATGTTATTTTTCTTTTCTTTTGTGTGTTTTTATTTTTATTTTTATTTTTAATATTCCGTTTCCCTCGTCACTCGTTCCAAGGGAGAGATACACGAGCCAAAAAGGACGCAACGCCGTGGCCTACAAACTACAGATTTTTCTCTATCGCGGTATATAAAACCTACTACCTCGATATATATTTATTTATAATATATCCATACAGATATATGTATATGTATATATTTACACACACACACACATATATATGTGTATATATATATATACATATATGTGTATATTTATTTATTTATTTATTCATTTATTTATTTATATGTGTTCGTGTGTCCGTATAATATGTGTATGAGACTGTGCCTTCGTTTATTTGAAAGTGTATGGTTATCGCAGGAAGGATCTTTCGCGCTGGATTGATTGTTTACGACGTAAAAAAAAAAAAAAAAAAAAAAAAAAACACATTTTTCGCCATCCTCAATAATCATTGATCCTGTTGATCCATTTGTTTGTTGCTACTTCAGTTTTGTGGTCTCGTTATAGTTTGGGATTTGTTTTATATTCTTGTTCGTTCACTCGTTTGTGTGGATGCCTCGAAGAAAAAAAACAAATTCTCGAGGTCGAGCCCCAAGTCGACGAATGTTTTTAGCTGTTTTTTTTTTTTTTTTTTTTTTTTTTTTACCAACGGCGAAGTCCGTCCTTTTCTTTGTTCACTGCTTGTCTTCTTCTTCTTCTTTTTCTTCTTCTTCTTCTTCTTTGTCCGTTTATATTATTTTTTTGTTTTTATTTTTATTTTTTTTTCTTATTTAATTTTCACTCTTCTCTCTTTCTCTCCCTTGTCCACTTCAACTGACACTCTAATTAATCTCTAAAGAATTAACTAACTAGTAGACTAGGTTGTTATGGTGGAGAGCGTTGTAGCGGTGATTCGAGCTCGTTAATCCTGATCTTCGAGCGTCCAATGGGCCTGCGTTGTCGTATGACATCGTCTAAACAATCAAATAATTATAATTCAACTTTTTAAATTTTATCATTTTTGTTCCGCGAGTAAAATTGGACAAAAAAAGATCTTTTATTTGCTCATCTATTCAGGCTTAAACCCTTGAATTATAGTTACTATTTTTAAATACTCTATTGTAGAAAAAAATCATTTAATACTAAAATCTTTATTTATATTAACATTTAAAACTTTATTCCGCATGTTTTACAATCGAAGGATCTTGCTCGATTGACTTTTTCTTACATATGAAACAATTGACATTAAATGATTTAATTAGTTATGCTCAGTCATCGATAGTGAGCTATTGAATAATGATAAAATAGTGTGAAAAATGTCTATACTATCGATTGAACGAAGCAGGAGATGAAAAATGGCAAAAAGGTGACAATTTATTAGTGGGAAAGTGATACTTACTCTATAAGTTATGACGTAGGGCGCGATCCGGCCAGTTTGTCTTGGTTAGGACGTGGGTTAATACGGCTTACTGCTCTCCTTGGGCCTTTTCAATTGGACCTTTAACCGCTTCATCCCTATCTGGAAGCCGTTCATAGACTGGATCGCTGTCTGCGCACTCGTCGTGTTATCAAAGGACACGAAACCTGTTAGACAGAATGGATGGAATAAGATTTGAGAGAAAGTATAAAAAGCAAAAAAAAACCAAAAAGAAGAGAGAATCGTCTTTAGAGCTCGTTCTCATGCTATTAGCGACGAGAGACCATAGAATAGAGCAACGAGGAGACACGGCCAAACGGATTATGTCGCTCGTGGTCCAGAATCGACGACCACCCTCCTCCCCCGACCCTAGTCCCTCAACAAAAAAAAAAAGCGACGAGTCAAACTTTTAACGAACGACGTTATCCGAGTTTGGCAGGCCAGTTCGAGTAAGGCTTTTCGAGAGCGGATAAAATGACGATAACGAAGGTACTTTTTTGCTCTCTTCTCCCACCACTACATCCTTCTCGTTTATCCTTCTCTTTGGATAAAAATGGCTGACTGTGCCTCTCCCTTTCTCTTGTCGCAGCCAATTTAGACCCGTTAGTCCGATCGCGATACGCTGTTACAGTCTTTCACGATGTACATATAGATATGTTTTTTTTTTTTTTTCTTTAAACTTCATCGATAGTATTTTTAGAACAAGCGAGTTGAAGGATTGAAACTCTGTGTATGAAACTCTTGATCGTGAACCGTTCTAATAATTATGACAGTTTGAAAATAATGATCAATTAATATTTTTAATTAATTATTATTATTCGACGATCTTCGTGCCACGTGATAGACCTTTCAATACTGTCAATCGTAGTTTTTCGCAAGTAGTTTTTTTTCTCTTTTATTATTTTTTCCTCATTTTGTAACGGAATACAATTTACTGGACTTTGTTTTTTTTATAAAAGTTACTTACCGAAGCACTTGCTCTGATTGGTCGCTCGATCGATGAAGACCTTTGAGGAAATAACCGGACCGAAAGGAAGAAACATCTGCATTAACTCGGTATCCCCAAACTCCTGGGGCAGGTGGTAGATGAAGAGATTGCAACCCTCGGGTCCTGCGATAGAGCATCCTAACATATAAATAAAGAGCACATCTAAACCTTCAAGCTTGAAGTATAATACTCAAGTTAGCAGCGTTAGTAGACTTTTTTCATATTTGTTTTCTTTCTTTCGGTTTTTTTTTCTCTTCCGGATGAAGCTTTCCATTACTTTTCGTTGAGACTCTCTTGTGTTTTTCTTGCGTATGCTTTTTTATTGCAACTTTCGAACGCAAATGAATTCATGGCTTAATCTTGATGGTAAAAATGCTCTCCTGCCGCTGTACCGAGTCGCCGAGCCCCGTTCCAAACCACTCGCTCGCGTAAACAATTCTTTTTTTTCTTTCTTTTTTTCTTTGTAATTTGATTCTAAAACAAGGGATCTCTCATTTTATATAAAATTTTTATTTATTTTTTCGTATTTTTTCTTCAGTTCATTAAGTGCTGATCAACATTGATGACAATGACAATGAAAGTGACGTGTCGCGGGAATGAGCTTACTTCTAATGATATATGTGAATGTTGATGATGATGCGAGACATCGGTCAAAAATGATTTTATGATCTTTCATGTATGATTTCATGTATTTATTTATTTTTATATATGCGATACATAAATGTATATAAACTTAGAAAAAACGTTAAACGAGCTAAATACTTTCCCGATCATTTATTGAAGGCAAGATTTTTGTTTGGGTTTCTTTATTTTTCATTCAAAGTCAACACATGATTGATTTATTATACTGAAGAATAATGAGTTGATTTGCGTAGCAAGGCGGATAATGAAAGTGACTGAAGGCAGTATACTCTTGTACAGCCGGAGCTTTTTTTTTTTTTTCATTAAATTTAGTGAGTTCAATAGTTTCTTTGAAATTCCAATTATTTGAATTTCGATTGGATTATTACAGCCCGTGACTTTAAGAAAACTGTCAATGTAACGTTGAGTATTTATACTTTCAATTGTACAGACACACAACACGAGGATCACAAGACAAAGAATTACAATTGGGATTAAAAGTTTGTTGGATTTTATATGCGTACGAGGATCAAATGGGTGAAGAGGTTTTTATAGGCAAAAGTATAGAAATAGAGAATGAAAGAAACGTGTGGATTATGAAAATGATGATATAATGCTTATAAATGCGATGACAACACACACAATGATAATGATACTAATATTATTTTTTATTACAACAACACAATATACGTATGGGATTTCTCGTACGAAGTGGAATGACATTGTATTGGAATGATTCCAACATAAATGGAAAGTTACATCTCAATTACTTTATTTTTCTTGAAATAATGATGAAAACTTGAGTAAAAACGTTACATAAAAGTTCACG
This sequence comes from Campoletis raptor, assembly GCA_948107755.1. Classification (NCBI taxonomy): domain Eukaryota; kingdom Metazoa; phylum Arthropoda; class Insecta; order Hymenoptera; family Ichneumonidae; genus Campoletis; species Campoletis raptor. The sequence continues at coordinate 14,438,649 of OX403622.1, forward strand.
AGTTTGATGCCGTGTAATGATCAAGAAGACAAGACGATGTGCTTTTCCATTTATGTTCATTTTTTGTAGTCGTAATTAATAAACATTATCGAAAAAGAATTGAACGCCTCTTCTGCGTTTGGATCATTTGTCAAATTTATGACGAAAATCTTAAGTGCCCCCAAATTTGTAATTAACGAAAAGAAAATCATAAAATTAATGAAACAAAATCTGTTATACCTATATACAACATCTAAAACTGTCTATCCTCATAAATCAGTCCATTTTTTTAATAAAACTTTTCATATGTACTGTCTGCTGTCTACATACGAGCTTAATGATAATGAAATCTTGTTGAATTACGTTGAGGACTACACGGATGAATTTCTACGAGTGATCTTTTTCCTAATGAAAATTCCGTAGATGGCGGGTCGCCCCTTGTGCACCCTTTGAGCTCTCGGGCGACGAATGAATTATTCAAGGAGAGGAGGGATGTTCGTGATCTCGGGGATTGCAACGAGTGGGATGTAACTCGTGCATAGAGATATAACGTTGCGCAAGTAGAAACGAAAATTCACGAATAACCGGAGACGATTCGTCGTTGACTGTGCATAATTAGACCTAAACTTTAACCGAGGAGTCATGGATGAGGCTCAGGCAAGAGAGAGAGAGAGAGAGAGAGAGAGGAAGAGAAAGGAAAGGGTTGAAAAGGGAGGTCAATTAGCGACAATTATTACCAACTCGTTGGGACAAACTTTCAACACCGTGGAGAGAGCTCCTGGGTGCGCAATGATCGCGTCTCGCGACGTGTCAGTGATTACGTGAACCTAAATCGGGATTTAATATCACGCAAGCTGTTATGTGCCCGATTTATATAAACTTTTTGCCATTTTCATTATATAAACGTATTTTTCAACTTGTTTTATTTTAAGGGGAAATAATACTCTTTCCAAATGGTGTTTTTTTTTTCAAATAAATTTTTAAACGAAAATTGCTTTTCAATTTTTAGAGTGCACCAATGTAAAATCATATAACTCAAGGCCATATTGAAAAAAGAAGAAAAAAAAAATACATCGATACGCAACGTAGTAGAGAAAAAATAATAATAAAAACATTGATATCTGTTTTGCATTGAATTAAAAAACACTTTTAACAATATTGTATACGACACACGATATGTAATATTTGCCAATCAAACATTGAGTTAAATGCACAAATAGTATCAGGCACTTTATTGAATTCGTGAAATCACGATTGGTAAATAAATACACGTGTTTATACCAGATATTCGTGTAAACATCGAGTAACAAATTTTGACGAAATGAAAGAGATTCATTTGATAAAAAGTGAAAAACGATTAATGGACTGAAATAAATAAATATAAAAAAATAAAGAAAAAACAGTATACACTGAACAACAAATTCACGATGGCAACAGCTCGTAGGCATATATGTGTATAGTAATTTTGAAGCAACAGTAAACATAATAATTCCATTAATTTTGACCACAACGTCATGCATTGTGTGATGCCCGAAGCTTAAGAAAACTGCATGTTCATTTCGCTTCACAGCTTCGATCCATCACGTCAACACAATATTCTGAACAAAACATTTTCAACACGTGATCGTAATACTCGATATCATTACGTTTATTATTTAATCCTATTTTATGACTGATTACGGAACAGACGTCTTTTAAAAGTTACAAAGTTAGCGATGTTTTATATATTTTACTGTTTATGCATTTTTTTATATCACGAATCACCGATTACAATCGTTATTTCAACAAAATATCACAAATCGTAGACTATCATCAAATTGATCGATCAGAGAAATATAAATTCATTATCTTGGCCCAAAAAAATAATCAAACCATATTAGAGAGTTTTCTTATTTTTTTTAAATGTTTTTTGTTCTTTGAAAATATCAACGCAACTACGTTTTTCGCGAGAAAAAAAACAAACTAGAAAAAGTGCAAAATGTGATATATATACGATTCTAAAAATACAAGTTTTTCTCGATTATACGTTTGCTGCATTAATAGCAAAGAAGAGACAGAATACCAAATAAGAAAGTTAAAACGCGGATAGATGAACGAAGATAATAGAGCTCATGGCGGATAAACGATAGGCAAGAGAGAGTACTTTTGCGTACGAGTGGTAGTGAGCTTGAGAAAGGGAGAAGGGGAAGCTCGAAGGAAAAAGCTCGTCCTGAGCTGTCGCGGTAAACTTTCCATTATCCTGGGATGTAACAACGGTCGCCTCGAGGCGCCACGAGCGTCTATCCCGGCAAAGTAATTAAAACTTTCGTTTTATTTGCATTATCTCATTGTAAGGCATCGTATATATTGTAATAATGGCGAGTTGTTAATTGCAATTAGGCGCTTACCCGGATTCATCTATACATAGTCTTTCTACCTGTAGACCTTTAAGTTTTATACCTATTTCACGTTACTCGTACATCAGTCGTTATGCGATGTGTTCCCGTTTGTTTCCGCGAATCTGACACGGTTGTACAGAAAAATAGATTCGATAGAATTAACGTCCTTTCAAAATAAAAAATATTTCTAAATATGCATTTTTCTCGTTCGAAATTCTACAGTGTTTAAAAGTAGAAATGTCATTTTTGTCTTTTCAACGTACGTCACTTTTAAGATGCTGAACGGTGAAAATTTATCGTTTACTTAATATTCATAGGAGTTTGTAAACAACTCGGCCACGAACCGTTCCATTTAACGGTCGCAATCTGGTATATTAACGTGTACATATCTATATATATTATATAAATATATACATAGGATCGGTAAGACGTTCGCGAATTAATTGATTATAGAGCGATATTGGTTCACAGAAGTTCTTGAGTCTTTCCCGATATTGAACAGACGTAGAATCGACTTGGGACAGTTGGAACAAGATACGAGAGACAAACCTCGATGGACCGTAGACGCTCAACTATACAAGTAAAACGGAGAAAATCAATTAAAAGAAGAAAAAAAACGTATTACTGTCAACTCGATCGCGATTTAATTACGAATCATAACGAAGATTGAGCCCCGATGGCTTTGAGTTATCAAGCTCCTGTATATACGGACATTTCCCTTGCTTATCAAACTGCCACAGTATATCAACTCGATTTAATCTATCGTCAGTGAAATTTCTATCAAAATCTTTTTTCTCCCCATTTTTGTTTTATTATCATTAATTTCTTCAATTTAGATATTATGAGGCATGGATTTACGGACATTTATATGGTGGGTGATGTATGACAAGCGTTCTTCGAATATACATAAATATATATATTTTTTGTTTATTAAGTATCAATATATGTAAGTATATTCGTACATTAATATAGATATCAATCCAGACATCAAATGACAACGTGTCGTGTGTCGAGCATTTTTGTTGTTTTTCGTGTTTACTAATTACGGCTTTTTTTTTTTTGATCTTTTAATAACACTCGAACATTTTAAACTTACCTTCTCTCTGCGTGGGGGCTACCGCTGTCATCGGCTGTGGTATAGCCTGAGGAAACTGATGGCCGTAGACGGCGGGATAAGCTGCGACAGTAACAAATAAACCGTGACATCATGATAACAGTACATCGAGACAATTAATATTTCGTTCAACGTGCGATAACCAGCGCGCTTTAATTTTTTCAAATTTTTAAGTCGGCGCAAATTTGTCGATACTCCAAAAAAAAAAAAAAAATTCCGTCGTTGCTCATCATTGTATTTTAGTTTATTCCATAATTTCATACAAATCGAAAGGCAATGTGTTCAAATATATAGTCATGGAAAAATTGATATGTTCTTTTTGCTATTTTCATTTTTTTTTAAGCTTAAAAAGTTTTAAAAGGCCTTGTATTGGTTTTATTTTTTAAATTTTTATAATTTTTTATAATATGAGACATTAATCAATGGAATTATGATCGATTTAGTTGAGATTCAATTTATGTGACGAAATGTAATATCGAATTTGCACCAACTATAATCACACGATCCGGCATTTTATTAATCATTTAGTCACAGAAATAATGATCACAGTTTCGTGATAATAATTATTCAACGATTTATTCATCGAGCAAACTAACAGCACATTGAGATAAAACGAAATAAAACAAAAATTAAATAAAACATTTACACGATACAAATCGTACACGAACATGCGCACGGAGACAAAGTCGAGTTTAAAAAAAAAAAACATTCTCTATCGAGTGATACTATTTTGTTCGAGGAGTCCTGTCGGAACGTCAAATTTTACGTTTTGCACAATTTTATGTAAAAACCGACAGAGGAAAAGGGAGATAGAGGCAACGTGGCAGGAATTGAGGGGACCAGTAAGCTTTTGAGCGACAACAAGAGTATTCGTAACTCAATGTTATCACAGTGTCCAGTTCTGATCGTAGGCAGATATAGGGATATATAACGAGAGGGATTCGCGCACGCGTTCTGTTTTTGAGAGCTTCGACGGTCATTTATTCGAATTCTCTCTCTACATTCATTCAGAACTATGAAGCTATACCCATATCTTGTATTTTGGCACATATTTCTCTCCCGTTCCCCCATCGTTGCCCGCGCGTCAATTTTCTCGAAATCGAATATCGCTGGAAAGTCATCGGATTGCTTTTCGCATACGTGAAACCCTATTCAAAAGTATCTTTTATTTCATTGTGAAATTGAATTGGGGAAAAAAAAAAAATAACAAAAAAAACTTATGAAGCGATGGACAAATTTTTCATGCAATATCCTATTTTCCATACAATTTTATTTTCCAGTCGAATTCGTAAAAAAAAGTCATATTTATAGCGGTACAAAGATTAATAATTTGTTTCATTTTCTTTTCACCAACTTATTCATTCACATTGAATTATTTATTTAGATGGAATCGATTAATCTTTGCCAATTTATGCTACGAAAGTAAAGATAGTCACAGGTGATTTTTTTTCGTAATTTAATAAACGAATATATTGTGAAATAACGTGTCGAACCTTTGATCGGAAGCATGTTATTTGCCTCGTTGCTCAACAGTTTACAAGCAACAAAATTATCCCGAAACAGAATTAACTCGAATGATGCAATCAGTGGCTCTATTCCATTTGACAATTATTACACGACGGCATTTTTCATTATTCAATTAACATTCGCGTCAGTTTATAACGATAAATATTATTGCGATCTCGATATGACGACATTTAAATAAACTCAAAACGACCAAAAATTCTTGCACCAAACTTGTAAACCTTTTTTTTTTTAAATAATATTGATTATTCTCTCAGAAAATTTCTCTCAGAATAACAAATATCATTTATACTTTACTCGCGGTTCTGTAAACAACGATTGATATCATATCCTTAAAACTTAAAAATAATGCGTTTAAACAAGCGAAACGGATAATTCAAACGCCCTCGTAACGTTCATACCTCGCGGTGAAAATTTAAGCAGCTTTCATACTCGCTAAATTGCATCCTCGATGCAATTATGACATTATTCATTATAAACTGATAAATATTTAAAACCGTCACATCCGGAGAAGAGAAGAGGTGCAGAAGCAGGGCGGGGTTGGGTTGAAAGGCTCGATATGATTGATTTCCGTGCATCGAGCTTCCATCGCGATACAGACGCTCGCGGCTATAAACGCGGGCACATCATCCCTCGAATTCTCAACCCTCAAACTCTCCGCTGCCCGGTACTGCTCGTCAGTACGTTGCATACGTGGCATGTATATCTCGTAAATACAAAATACATGAGACTCTTCAACAAATTTCCCGACGGAATTAATTATTTTTGGGCAAACATTCGGTTTAATATATTCCGATTTTGTTCTCGTAACTTTACCACGAGTCATGTGCACCCTTGTCTCTGTTCAACCGTCAACGCCAAACGTTTTACGTAAAACACGTGTATATGGAAAATACCGCAAGAGAGGCGTACATTTCAAAAAATTACCCTTTTCAGTCGTTTCACGGAATAAAAATTAATAATTAAAAAAAAAAAAAAAAAAAAAAAAAAAAAAAAAACAGCTCAATTACAGTAAAATCGGTATTTACGAAATTGAGTGATTATTTAATCAAATTTTAAAAATTTCTACTCGTTTCCGTTGACGTGAACGTTATATATTATTTTTGTTTATTTTTTATTCTTCAATATGTTATGCAGTTCAAGGTTTTGATGTAAACGGTAGATATGAATACGAAATGAATTCTATTATAAAATTGAATAAAAATTCAATCGAATATCGTACGACGTGCGCACTTGGTTTTATAAGAATATGGTACTTATAGTTGAGAGTAAAATGTTCCGCGTAATAGATTCACCGACCTTAATTTCATTTTTAAGATTTCATTAGGAAACAATGTATATAAATATATTAATAAAATGTTAAAAAGTGCTAACTGCGCGTTTAATTAATTTCAAGTGCCTTTATAAAGAGTAGCAAAAGAATTTTTAATATTCGTTCAATGTGTTCTCGTTACGAAAAATTCGACGGCCAGGAAGATAGAAATAAAAAAGAAAAACTAGTCTCTCCGCGGAGACTGCAATGCTCGGCATCGATTGCACTCAAAAGCAGCCTCTCGCTAATGGACGAAAAAATAAAGCTGTGCGCTGTGTTAGTTAATGAGGCTCTTGTTGGAAAATTTGTGAATCGTCATACCCACTGCATTTCATATGGGCAACATTGTATTTTATGCTTCACAAAGCAGGTTCGTTATATTCGTTCTTTTGAAAATTGGAGTTAAATGAACGGTGGATAACACACACCGTCGTTCAACACAATTTGTTATTTATACTATTATTATTGTCATTATAAAGCGAATAAAAGTGTATAAGTGTAACGAGAAAATCGTATTTATTCGTGTATGTTAAACCAAGCGGATTTTCGTATACGTTTTCATGGATGTCAGACCAAAAAAAGATTAATACGATATATATGCTCGAGTCATATACATGGTTCGTAGAAATATATAAATATCTAGTCGTCCACGAAGTTTACTCGTGAAAAAGCTTCTATCAAAAATACACACTCCTCTCGGCATCGCATGCTATCACAATCATTCCATGCCAAAAATGTATACAAAAAAAAAACTAAGCAAAAAAAAAAAATACCGGAGACATGGATAAAGGTTCTTTTTTATTTTCGTTTTTCTTTTTTAAATCCATGGCGAATTGGTCATTCGATAAAAGCTTGTAATTTGAAAAAAAACAACGTCCCCACATCAACCGTTTCCTTTATTTTTATTCGATCAAACGTCATTCCCATGAAGTTTTATTAATCTCTCAACATAAAACACGGAAATTGAGGTTTTTCTTTCTTTTATTATTGCGTTCGGGCGTATATTTCTTTGTTGGCATGATATAATAATATATATTACTTTTTGTTTGTGTTTTTTTTTTTTTTTTCATTAAATTTTTTTTTAAATATAGATATCTAAGGTCTTGTAAGATATTAATGCGAATACCTATATAAATGATCGAAGACTCACCGACAGCGGAATACGGCTGCATTGTGGAATACGCGGCGTGCTGAAGAGCCTCCCCATTGGTCAGCCCCTGGGCTGGAATGGACAGATGGAGGGTATCTACACTTCAGTAAGCTCAGCTCTTATCAGGGATGAGGGTAGACTTATTCTAAAGTGCCCCGTTGCGTCGTTCAGCCAGTCGAAATGACAAAAAAATTAATACTTCACAAGAAAACATATTTACCGAAGTGGTAGAGCAAGACAAATTTCATACATCGTCAGATACGTCGACGTCTCTAATTTGTTTTTGTTGTCGTATCGACCAATCAATAACAACATTTTTTAAATCTATTTCAATAGTGTTTAATTTTTCAGTCAACTAATTCTTCGAGCCAAACATTTTTCTGTAAGTACAGTTGGCTTTAAATTTACGAAATTTGTAAATTCAAATTGAATTTTATTTTCATTTTTTAAACAAAAACTACCGGTCGATAAATGTTGAAAAAATTGTGTAAAATTTTTCAAAGTTTTATCGAATTTGTAGAAAAACTACGATCCCGATTTTCATTGATTTTGAGCAGAAAATATTTATTTACATCAAAAAGTATACGAAATTCGTTTTTATTTTTTTATTCTTGTGTTTGTGTAAATAATTAATAATAATTGTTCAGATTTTTTTGACATGTATAAAGATAGAAAAGACCTAGTTATTGTTGTTCAGATAGTAGTAAGTTTGATGATTACAAAACTGCCCAAAAATAGGTTGAAAAATTATTATAAAATCAAATTATCATGAGATATTTTGTTTTTACTTATAACGACATAAAAATTATAAAAATCTGAGCTATGTATTGAAAAAAAAAAACGTCAATTTTCTTGGGTCAAATGCAACCCTGCTTCGTATCAAAGTTTATCAATTCGATAAATAATATCCCTTTAACAACATTGATGTAAGAAAAAAATAAGTTTATTTATAATATGTGAATTGACGAATAATGATCGGCATATTATACTCGCAAATACTAATTATTCTTTAGAAATATTAAGAGCAATTGGAGTTCACGGTTTTGCTCAGTGAATTTGAGTTTTATGATATCAGGAGTTATTGCGCTGGCGCGGTAAGGTGCCAAACGCGGGTGTGCACTTTTATCGCGCATGGCTCAGGAGGAGCCACGATAGAAACTTGTCTCATCTATATATATACATTATCTATCCATATATAGATATATAAATATTAAAACGTAATAATAATAAAGTCACGTGGATTGGCCGTTTGACGCGCAGGGGCGGCGCTATGCGCCCGAGTTGATACTCACGTGGCGGGTAGGTTTGAGCTATACCGTTTGTATAGACTCCCTGATCCGTGCCTGCTGGCTGACCATTCGGTGTTTGGGCTCCCATATTGAAATTTGGCATCGTTGGTGATGCCGGAAGCGATGGTATCGCTCCATTAACTGGTTGCCCTGTTCCCGTACCTATGATCAAACCTGATCAGTTACACAGAGCGCGGCTGAATTTTTATTGTCCAATTGAAATGTCTTAATTTATTATAATCGTTGATAGCTTTCTACCTTCTTGCCAAAACAATTTTCTCGTCTTTGCTATTCTCTCGAGCTTCGTGCATTGAATTTGACTTATAAAATTCTAAAGCTGTACGTCAACACTATAATAATAATCACTAAACAGTTACAGATGTTGCAAAACACCCGATGCACTGCTGAGTCAAAAGAACTCGAAGTTTTTACATTTTCTCAAAAAAAAAAAAAAATACTCAGTTGCTATGTGTTTTAACAATGTTTTCAAAAATTTCATGAGATATGCATTTCGAATAATTTTTTTAGCAATAAAAGTAGAAAACTTCCAAAGTAATACACAGTGAAAAAACATTATTTATTATTCTCAATGACAACGGTACACTTGTATAAATGAACATTACAATTATTTGGACAATATATTTATTTTGATTTCGAATACACTTGTTTTCCATTGTAGAATATTTTCAAAAGATATACAAAATAAACAGGCAGCAGTGAATGTTGCTTTATTTAAATAGGTAATTGTCTATTCAAATTAATTTGGGTTGCTATTCATTATACATTGGACTGTAACAACATTAGCACAAATATTATCATAACTGAATTTGAATAGAGGCAAATTTGCAAAGAGAAAATATTTGTGAACTTGTTATCGATATCGAGTATTTGAGAATTTATGTAAAAATTAAATGTTTCAATTGAAACGCGATAGGTTATAAGAATCGTTGAATTATCATATACATTTTTTCTTTCTTTTTGTATGCTATTATCGTCACATTTGTGACTTGAGAAATAAAAGCTTTGGGAATAAAGAAGTAAAGTAACGGAATGGAATGAGATTGCTCGGGAGGGAGTAGGCGACGGTATAATGTCGAACAGTCGCGATCATAAGAATAATAGGGTTGCTCATAACGCGAAAGTCGTATTTAGAGTCGATGGAGTAATAGAAAGAGGAAAAAGATCTACTCGATAACGATTGAGGATCTGGCTAAGTGAGAAGTAAAATTTAGAGCTCTCATACTTATATATGTGTACACATAACCGATAAGTATGGGAGCTATTGTACATAATATAACAGTCAAGTGATATAACTATAATATTAAATGCGACAAAGAGGGAAAAGAGAAATTGGAGGTTGGGTAAGGTAGACAATATATTCGGTTGCGTGCACATGGATCACCGACCATGAAAGTCGTACACCACCTGAAAATTGCTCCTGAATGTGTGATACATGCACTTATTGACTGGCTCCAGTTAAAAAGACGTAACTCTTTCATTTTGACATTCCAAGAGCAATACGTTACGACCTTTCGTTTCGCAATTGTACGCATGTATATGTACGTTTATTATATTATATACGTATACATATATATATATATGTATAAATTTATTGTATATATAGGTGTATAGGAATAAAAGCACTCGCCTTGGGCTAGTGAACGGTAAAAAGAGGTCGTACAGTTCGTTGGGATAAAACCGCGGCAGTAATCTCAAAGCGAAATAAAATATTATTTCCCTATCAAACGGTATTACATTTCGCTTGAAGCTTTCGCGTATACGAGACGTCGAGACCGGAAAATGACGGAAGAGAATGTACAGTTATATTGAGAGTAAAGGATAAAAAAAAAAAGGGAAAAAATAGTAACAGAGTGAGAGAGAGAGAGAGAGAGAGAGAGAGGAGGAGAAAACGATGCGAATGCAAGGGATGCGAAAATCGTGCATTTATACCAGCCACACAGACGCCATTTTTTCCTCCCACGACACTCTTCGTCACTGTCCCCTCTCTCCATCCCTCACCGGTCTTTCTATATCCTCTTCCGACACTGTTTACTTTCTCTCTCTTTCTTCCTTTTTCTTCATCCACGTCCTCGACGATAAACGTTCTATAAACTTTTGTAGCACCGGCAATACTGGGGAGTAAACTCGCCCAGAGGGATGAGAAATGGAAGGGAGGAGCCGATGTAAGTATGAAAAGGACAGAGAGAGAGAGAGAGAGGCACATGCACGCACACGAATCAGCAAAAAAGAGAAAACTCTTCCTACTTCAAACTCGCCAACAGTTTTTTTTGTTCTTCCACTTCCTTCATTCCCTACGTATATGTATATCTCTCACTCCCTCTTTTCTCGAAATTCTATATCGAGGTCTCTTCACGAGTTTCCAAGCTCCCAGTAGATTTATGGATTTTTCATGGGATTGTGTACGAGAAAAAGAGTTTACGTACATAGCTTCCTGTTCTGTCCGGAACCACATATACGACAACCCAGTTCGCGTTCTTGCGCGGCAATATTCTTACGAAATTGTTTTCAATGTTTTATATTACATTTTGTTTTCTCTTGAATATATAGTTTCTGACTGGACGTGAAATAGCCGCAACTTCAGAGCAACGGTACATATCATTGTTCATGCAGAAAAACGAATCAGCAATTCGATAATGTAGACAAATTTAACGTTTCCTACTTGCTTGCTGCCAAGATACTTTACGTAAATTTATAAATCATGATTTTATAGTGTGTATAAGTTATATTTTTTTGAATCGAACCCAAATTAATCTGTAGTTGTAATCATAGGAAAACTATTCGATAGCTTATCTAACCAATGATACAATTAAAGCAGATTACAATTAAAGCATCATAAATAATGTTTTTTCAGCATTGATAACACTGGTGCGAATATTTAATCTATCAGAACATTAGTTCTAAGTCTTTTGATATTCATATAAACATATGTTTCTGTAATTACAGTCAAAAATGAGTTAAATTTTAATTCATAGTTTATAACTTACCGGAAGTCGGTGGGACGACGCTATTTGGCATGCCATTAAGACCATGCGATAGTTGTCCGGCTGTTAGAGCGGGCATAGGGTTAATGTAAGTTCCCTGCGCCGCTGCGGCCGCCATGAGCGCCGCCTGTTGCTGTAAATCCCAAATTATATTCATTGGCATGTAAATTAATTGCATTACCATAATTTGAATGTGATTTGAAAAACCCGTAAGTACGAAAAATAGGAAAAAAACAAAAAGAAAAAATTGTAATGTGACCAAAAAACCAACCTGGGCGAAAGCGCTGTAAGCCCCGAATTGGTTGAAGACGTAGGGGTTTAGGAGACTCATGTTTCCGGCCATTTGCTGCATTCGTCTCGCCTGCCTCTCTTTATCAGTGTCTGCGTACTTTACCACTATGCTGGACGAAGCACCCTGCAAAATATACACCAGCGCCATGCCGAGCGGTTATTATCGTCAGTTTTTCGTCATAAAACTGAAACGATGCTTTATATAATATATACATATGAATATCTATGTGTGTGTATGTGTATTTATGTGGTTGTATCATATTATAAAACAGGATGAAATGCAGAGAATCGTTATTGTCCACGATATGAGAAAAATATCCTTAATGCTTATATTTAAATGAGCAAAAAGTCATTAAGTTTCATTTTCATCTCGGAGTAAAGTGGTAAAAAATCAAATGTTTTGCTGTCAGATTCCAAATTATCGTAAAAGAGTGACGATTTCACAGAAATCAGAGACTCGAAGGAAAAAAAAATGTCTGGAAAGTGCGATGATCTTTATTTTCCAATCGAAAACATTTCGATAATTCACAATCTCACATTCACATTGAATTCGAATGTATTTGTAACTTATGTTCAACAATATAATATCGTTCGTGAGATCATATTCTATAGCGTCCATTTTGTTAACCTGGTCAACTACAGGGTCGATCAGGAATCTTGCAATATATATTATGGACGTCGAAACACTATTTCAGTATCTGTCCACAGCCTGTAACTGTCTCTGCTAGTAGGAGTCAGTGATGTGCAGCTGTTTACAGTCCGCATTGCAGACGAGCTCTTCGAGAGCATTTGCATTGGGCTAGGGAACAGAGAGGGCGTGTATGTTGAGATCCCGACGCGTTGAACCGTCGTTACATAATCAGGCATCCGACACCCTCAACACCCCCGTCGGATGCGCGTCGACGATGCATCAGATCACGGACCGGTGGGTTATATACGTTGCCTAGAATGACGTGTGAGATTCTCGAGCTACGTACGAATTGGGATGGTAAGAGCATGCAGCTTCTACACCACTGAACGAAAGCCACTAATGTCGGATCACTATTTTGATTATAATGGTGGTTAATAATCCATTTGAAATTCTTCGTTCCGATAATAACCAGACGATAATTATAACACGACCAAATTAGCTCTTTTTAAACGAATTGCAATGATCGTTGGCATGAGTTTAATCAAACTGCATCGTAAAAACGCATTACGGAATTCATTTGAGTTTTAATTAAACTGCTACATAGAAATATCATTTTAATCGTTCAGTAATCAGTTTAATCATTTATCATTTTAATCGTTATTTGTTTTTTGTTGAATGTACAACAAAGAAACAATGCACCAACTTCTTGAGATGTAAAGAAAAAGAAAAAAAGCGGAATTTCCATTGATATTTGTAGACAGAACGGCATTTCATGTATTTTCGTAAAGATTGACGCAAAAAAAAAATTAAAAATGCCGCAAAATATCTTTATATCTAGGAAAAAGAAACGTTTTGGAAATAAATATTCTTCGATCGTCATAGTCCCGTTATATACTTTGAAACAAGGCAAAGCTGTAAAAAAGCTGGTTACTAAAGAATTAGGACAACGAGGAATTGTTTTTTGTATTGTGAAAAATATATTACAAGAGAGTTGAAAGTTTGAAAATTAATTGTCATTTAATTGACTAAATTTAGCGGAGTAACTCAAAGCGTTTTAATATTTTTTAAGGAGTCAATAAAAAAGTTTTTGTTTCCGTGATAATCTGTTGGCAGGGAGGAAAAGAGGTTCTGTTCATGTCTAAAATACAAATGGTTTGTACGTTGGGGTGGCGTGGGTGGCAACAGGTGGTCAGTAGAGCCGCGTATATAGAAAATCTCTCGCGCGCAAGCTTTTGGTCTCGCACTCCTGCGGGGTTGGGGTACGTCGACATCGCGACGAGCGTCGTTTCTACACGACCCGGGTATACCCGGTGATATATTATATTCCACGTTATCAATGCAAATGTCGGGCGTGCAAGAGTTTATAACGTGATACCCAACGAGATGGGACACGCGCGTACGAGAAGAATTACGAGTGATGTTTCACCCCTGTGTGCGCATTTCTGCTTCCACTTCTTCTGAAAACGGACAGCTTATTTTTCTGACACGATTTTTTTGAGACAGTGGTGACTTGACTAAAGAGCGTGGATAGAATTATCTAGAACTAGAATTAAGAGATTTTTCTAACGATTACGATGCAGCCAAACGGACCTAAAATGAATTTTTATAGATAAATAAAAATGATTGTTTACGGTATAGGTTCGACAAAACGCGAAATCTTTCAACATTTGCCACAAATGTATACCTAATGATATCTTTATCTCAATAAATAAGTCTAGTTTTAAAGGCAGGCTTTCATTCAATTGAGTGCCTACAGTTATCAAGCAAATTTCATTGGTGTTTTGCACACGGATACGTGTGCCCTTCTCTCTCTCTCTATCTTGCACTTTCTCTGTGCTGTTAAGCCTCTGAACCTTTACCACTGTATACACATTGTGCGTAAGAGCCATGATTCCTCTCTGAACATATTGAGAGAGGCGTCAAAGCTTACAAAGGATTTGAGACCTTACAAAGGAGTATGTCGTGAGACTCGAAACGTTTCCCTTGCTACCCTTTACCCGCTTGGCCCAAAGCCTTCTGGGCGACGGCAACCTCAATCCAATTCAACGGTATTCTTAGCTTCAAAGGTAGATTTGTGAAGTATATTTTCGATGGCAAGGCTTGTTCGTGATAGAGAGTAGTATATGATGAGCTCTCTCTCTCTCTCTCACTCTCTCTCGCTCTATTTCCATGTACAAAACGATTGCTCCATACATAGACGTACATAGTTCAAGATATCAAAGCCTCATGGTAACCTCACTTTCAACTGAATTTAGTCGTGGGTCACAGTTCACACACAGAATCCTCACTATCGAACAGTAGCAATACTCAAGCTTTCAATATATTTGTGATCGTACATTCATCATTAATGAATTACTAGTTTCCTCCGGGTGGTGCATGCCGTTTCCGTTAAATAGACTCACCCGGGCAAACAATGTTAGAAGGGATTTATTGATAAGCTTTGAGTTTAGCAATTTAATTGCTAAAATTGAGCCTCCATCGACTTGCATTTGTGTAATTGTATGAAATCTTGGTCATCAGTGTTAAATGACCGATGAATTTAGTTCATTCTTCCGATATATGCTACAAAAATGTTTTTTTTTTTTTTTTACTAAAATTGTTTTGAATGTCGTGAAAACATTCAGAAATCTGACATCGAGTGTTAATCGGTGTCTTTATTGTCACTTTCCTGTTTGCGAAAATGTTGATGTTTCTAACAAAAACACAAATATGACGAACTCACGCTCATTCCAATTGGAATAAATCCCTATTGTGCTGTCTTTACGTGACACCGTTAGTGGTTCTTAATACGCTTCGTTTTAGAAGTGGTATTATTAAGACGTGTAGGTGCGTATTGAATTTCAGAATAAAATAGTAAACTTTGCTAATTTGGTTCAGATTATTTTAGACAGATTTATGCGTGTGTCTGTTGGAATCGAGCTAACCCTCCCTCTTCCTTTTTTGCTTTTTCTTTTCCGCTTTTTTCTTTTTCATTTTAATATGCCCTTCGATAATCCAGAAACGAAAGAGTCTCATCGTTCCGGCAAAGACGTCGATCGTGACATAATTAAAACTTTCTGGTTCGTGAGCTCGTGATCGTCGTATATCCCTCGTCATCCAGATTGCGCGAGCAAATAAGGTCGCTCCTATTCCCCGGAGAGATAATCCACGTGAACTTGCGTGTCTCTAAGTCCATCACACGGCCTAAAAGTTGCTAGTCATAAAAGTTATGCGAGTTACACTCTCGTTCGCCCGGGCGTCAAAAACTTTTTTTTCTATAGCCGCTGTGCACGTTCGTCGAACGAACTAATATCGCTTCCGTCCTTGTCACATGTCTCTCATCGCCACTACAAACTCACCAAGCAAGAGAGATCTTTTTCCTCTGGTATGAAAAAAAGTTTTTCAACAACTTCGATATTCCCGGGCCGATTGAGAGTAAAAAATATCTTTCGTACATTTTTGTTCGCGATCAATCAAAAACTGACACAGAAAATTGGGCCTGTCTTTTAATACGATCTAACGAATTTAATTCCCATAATAATCATCCTCTTAGTAGATTCTTTTGTTAACTTTACATATCATCTACTGCTTTTATTTATCAGATTAAAATAAAATAAACTCCGTTAAAATCGATATTTATTCAAATCAATATAACAAAGGACAATAAAGACCGGATGGTATTACGTGGAAATAATAGTAAAATCACTCCGATTGTGTGTTCACAAAACGCATTCATGAATAATAAGAAAAATAAGGATAAAAAAAAAAAAAATAACAATCGACTTTATATATCGTTCGATGTACCTAAGTTCACCCTATTTGTAAAGAACACATATATTGGAAAGCCATCATAATGCTGGGAAATACATGTGTTGAAAAAACAAGAAAAGAGAAGAGATAATATAGAGAGAATAATAATAGAAAGAGAAAGATGGAAAACCACGTGCACTTGAGCGTTCTACTTGACGCCAATCTCTTGGAAAATACATGTATACAATACGACGAGGTTATATATAAGAGGGTGTTGGTATTTGGTGGAGGTATAGAGGCACGTGGGCGAGTTGGCGAGATCGTATCGGCGGCAGTCAAGCCCGAAGCCTCATTATTGGGGATTACGGTTCATTAGTCTCCATCCAACGTTTTGAACGTCACGCAAAAAGGAAGAACCCGCTTTCTCTACTCCATTCTCCCTCGCTATACCGTTCTCTCTTTCTTTATTTATCTCCATATCTTTTTCTCTCTTACTCTTTCATTCCCTTGCGATTCAAGTGCCGAGGTGTTATGCGGAGAATGTTTTTAGCTGTCTAGCTCTATATCGTTTCCGTCATACCACTGCTACATCACTATAACATACCTCCGTCAAGCACTAGTGCGTTTTTCTCATAAACATCAAGGGGATGACACGATAAAAAAAAAAAAAAAAACAAAAACAAAAAGAAAAATAGGGGAGAAGAATGAAAGAGTGAGGAGAGTAATGATAGCGATTGCGTAAGGACTTTTGGTTTCTTCTTTCTGAAGATGATTGAATGCAGAAAATATAAATGAATGCTAGAAAAGCACTTAAAAAAAAAAAAAAAAATTCTTTCATAAAAAGACATTTCGGTGCGGAAACGAAGAACATATCGTTAACATCTTAAACATTTTATATAGAGACATTTGCACACATGCATATGGTGTATCATGTGGTTTGTACCTATAGATATTGTAGAATGTGTATCTATCGTAATAGCGTTGTCATATAGTCCGTAACATATATATTTAAACGTAAATACGTTAAAAACCGAGATAAAAATGTTTTCGCGCTCTCTTCTTGTTTCCTTTTGATATTTCTCTCTTTTTCCTTATTCCACGCTATCTTTCTTAAGAATTTTCCTTCTATTTACCATCGGCTGCACTTCCGCACGCCAAGAAAACGTTTCACAGGCTGCTCCGGAGTACAAATATTTATCCGAGCGCCTTTCATGTCTGGGAAATAATTTTCAGCGGTCCTCTTACCCCTTCTTATACTAACCATTCCACTTTCCCCCGACTTTTCATACGAAACCATCCCGCCATCGCCTTTGGCTGTTTTTTGCGTTCTACCTTATCATCGTATTCTCTCGTTCTTCCATATTTTCATATGTATACATATATATTTTCGTTATAAAGGGTACATTCCTGCGCCTCGAGAACTCTCTGCTTGTGGCAAGGGTTATTCTTTCCGCGGGCACCTATAGGCAAGTGACGGGGCAAAACGGTGTTGTGAAGAGGTCTTGGAGCTGCTCCCTCAAGAGAGAAACCCTCTCAATGTAGCTCTTCGTTTTCTCCACGATAATAGCGCATGTTTTTGAATTACAGAGTTTCTCCTCCCCCTCCTCCTCTCCCACTTCTTCACCGAGCCTGACAAACTAACGTGCAATTACCTTGATAACATTATATCTCGTTTCTAAGCTAGCAAATAATGGCGCTTCCCTTTTGTACTGTAGCCTTGAGACACATAGTCCAAGTTTTAAAATTTTTTTATGTCTCCGTTGAACGACTAATTTGTTTGACAAAAAATTTCATAACATTGTACAACCTAATAAGATCGAACTTTTATTCTAATTAGCACAATGATTTTTTTTTTTTTTTTTACATTGTTGTCGTCATACCGATGCAAGACTTTGCAAATGGATCAATTTGAATGATTAATCAATTCTCTCTAGTTGTTCTTATTCTTTTGTTATTTTTCTATTTCACGTTGCGAGATATTATATATTATTCTATTTTGTAAATAAGAGGAGCGTTATTAAATAACATCGGTTAATATATGACTAATAAATTTATCCGCGGAAAAAAATTCGACATCGAGAAAAGTTGCAAGCTATTCGCGCATGAGGTCTCTCGGCAAAGCATGCCTTTCAGAAACCAAGAAAAAAAGAGAGAGCACACTCAAGAAATAACGATATTGCAAGATCGATAATGTTACAGCTAGAAAACGGGAATGCAAGAGCGAGGGTCCGATGTAGGCTGAAAAAAAAAACAAAGCTGGAACGACAAAAAGGCAAGTTTGAATGACGCTACTGTAGCATGTGATGGACAGCTTGATGGGTCACCGACCTACATGAGTTTACTGTCGATGTCTTAACGAGTACGTAACTCCGGAAATAAACCAGCAACGTTTTTCCCCTGTAACTACCTCCGTTTATACCAACTCAGTGTACGCAGTGAAAAAAAAAAAAAAAAATGCTATCAAAAGAGTGTTAACTCATCGTATAAACCTTTAAAGGGTACTGGGTTGATGAAATGTATATTTACGACACGAACGTACTTTTTTGTTGTTGTCTATTCGCGTCTCTGATTTACTTCTTTTTATTCTCATCAGTGGTGAAACACAACGTTAGGCAACTTGTAATTTCTTATTGAGGTTAAAAAAAAAGCTTTTTACATTATTGACGGTACATTGATGAGAGTTTGAAATCTAAAAATGTTCATCTGCTCTTCCAATAACATTGAGAATTGAATAATGAGGCAGCATTCATTGGTTTTCTGATACAAACATTATTTTCCAAAAGATCGTACGATTCACTGTCGTTTACGACTTGAAAATTAAACTTTAACCCTTAATTTTTTTTTTTTCATTGACCATATACAGTCATTCAGAAAAAACTCTTCTTAGGCGCTTTTGACGGAAGTAAAAAAGAAGACTACTGCGTTGCCGAGGGATATCGGGAAAGTGGAAAGGGCGCTATTTATCAGACAAATTCTTTACGGAAGACCTTGTAATAGATTGAACGAAGAAAATGGAGGCGTTTTTTTTCCTCTCTTTCTCTCTTTTTTTCGTACCTGTCCCCTTCTTGCTTTCTGATATGGTCTGATGGATTTCTCTTTTTCCAAAGAGCATCAATGCCAAGCCGCTCAATGCCAGGCTGTTCGTCAATTAGTTACGAGGCGTGTTCCAATGAAAGTCTAAGCCAGGATCGAACGATTTCACGTGAAATGTAAGGCAATATGAACAGAGATAGTGGCTTCTGCCGTGCATAAGGACGCCACTGCCATTATTTTTAACGCTGAATCGTACGAGTCCAGCCATTTCATTTCCAAGCAAATAGTTGGAATAGGGTATAGTTAGGTCAAAGGAAATAGGAATTCCTCAGTGGTGCATCGAAGGTGGTGGTGCATCCTTGCTGTATACAATAATGCGAGAACCGAGATACTTGAAGCTCTAGGCTTGCGTCCAACGGAATTAAGCAATTACTCGTTGATTGGAGGCGGTCCGTGTATAACGCTTTAGCCCACACGCGCCATCACACTTGCCAATCCCGAGACGTTCCCTAATTTCATCGGAAGTACACTAGCTGTAGTAGTTCTAACTGGAAAATAGACTATAGTAACATTCTGAGGGGAAACGAAGCACTGTGAGATTACGGGTAACCTGGGTATCTATGGAATTTACGCCACATTTCCCTTTCGGATCATCTGAAAACTCTACAGTATGTTGTCAAGATCTGTACATCAGTGAATTTTTATCTATGAATCGCAAAATAATGCTGTACCATATTTGTTAACTCATTTGTGTTGATTATTTAGTTTCCATGCACTAATGCCTAGCAGAAAACCTGCTATTCCTGTCATCCTTTTGTGATTTAAATTGTATCATTCTACACCGTGAAATGAAGGTAGGAAAAAAATGATTTTTTTATCGTTCAAATTTTTATCGGTTTAATTAATTTACCATTTAGTCACACTCAAAGTGAAAACTTTACAAATCTATCATGATTCTTCTATCCAATTTCACGCGACGACACCTTTTGATCAGCGTTGTTGAAAGTAATAGAAGTGAGTTTCTCGTTAGATATGAAACGTCCAACGAAGGCGACGTATCCCTTCGGAATAGAATGAGAAGATTATAAAATCATTACAAAGAGGTAAAGCAATTTTGTGTAACCTCTGTGGGTAGATGGGGCGTGTGATGTATCGCAAAGTAAAGAAGCCAGATGGAGGAGGGTAAGAGCAACTTTTATTCGCTTCGGGAGATGCTTAGGGGCGCAAGTCGAGCTTATAGACTTCTCGCGGTCTCTCTCTCTCTCTTTCGCTTGCTTTCTGTCTTCTTCTATGCTTCAGTGCTTCCATACAGTTTTCTCCTCTTCTTCTCTGACGCTGAAGTTCGCACCACCTCCGTTTATATAAGTTTAGCCTGCTGTACAGCTATATACAAGATGCAAGATCTTTCTCTTGTCCTCTCTTTTCCTCCCATCATTTCTCTCTGTTTTTCTTTACTTTTCTCTGTCTCAGTTTCTCTAGCTCTGACTCTCGATACGCAGGAGGCCGTCGTGTTTCTGCGGGGTCGTCGCCAAACAAGTAACAGTTGTACTGGGTAGTGCCAAGGATAAAAGCGATGCAATTACGAGTTGGCAAGGAATTACTCAGGGAATGTCTTTAATTAAATGTTGGAAGCAGTTTCCCCTTTCCGAAGCCTCCGCTAATGCGGAGACAATTTCCTTTCCCGAAGGAGGAAGGAGGGGGGCGGGGGTAAAGCCAAAGAAAGAACGAACATTCGGTGACATAATTTTCTCTCTCATTCTCTCTCTCTCTCTCATGATACATTTTCTATATAGTCACACCCAATAGAAATTTCACTCGATAAATCTTCTCGTGCAACTTTAAATATGGCGGAGATATCTTTCAGATACGTGTTTCGAGAAGAGAATGAAGTAACTTCAATTCGATATCCAAAAACTCTGAGTTGTCCCTCTAGGACCGAAGAAACTTAAACTTTGAGACCTCTTAATCACTCGTGTCACACCTTTCGATCAAAGAAAACGAGACTCTTGCTTTTTCCTTTGGGGGTAAAAACTTATCCTTTTCGAACTTTTGTCATTATCTTCTCGGTTGATACTGTTTTCTTCATTTATCCAATTTTTTTACACCTTTGTTGAAAGCGTATACACACTAACATGACAGTTTAATGGTTTTTCGGCATGGATTATTCAGTGAATAATTCCAATCAAATAACTGTCTGCTCATAAAAAAGTATTTCAGAAAATGAGAATAATACACATATAACTTGTGTTTATTTTTATTAATTTGTATTTAATTCACAGGCCGTTGAAGTTCGTAATAAAGCATGACTATTGCGAAAATATGGTAGTTACAAGGGCTTCAAAAAGCAGACGCACAAAGAGTCCTGTTTTTTCCGTCATTTCCATTCCTTTTCATCGCCACCTCCCGTAAGCAAACACAGAAACGATTCTCTCGCATGGCTGATTTTACCGAAGAGAACACTTCACAGGTACTTTCAGCAAAAGCTTAACAAGAGAAAGAATGACAAGGACAAAGAAAGAGAGTGCTAAAAAATAAAAGGGCCCTTCGTATGAGGGTGAGCTTTAATTTCCGGCGGCAGCAGTCCCCTATTTCATACAAGTCTGTGCATCTATAGTTAAAGCGAGAAGAGGTAAACTCTTTGGATGAAAAACCTGGCAAAAGAGCAAGCAAATGATTTTTAAAAAAGGCACATAAACGTTGCTCCAAAGTGTGAAACGTCAATAGTTCTATTCTTCATTTAGATTTACGATTGTGGTTGTACTCGCGATTATATTATCACAGAATAGCTGTGATATGAGATTTCGAAAATTTTTATGGATACCGATAAGCCCATGCACCTAATATTTTGGCACTTCCGTTTATCTATCGCAGAATTCTAACTTTCACCATTTTCGAGATATCAAGAATTTTTTAATCAATTTTTCCTATTCGTAGGCTGATCTCTATTAAAAATTCGAAAATTTTAAATAAACTTATTGTTATTTATGATCAAATATTGTTTTGTCCATTCAATGGCTTCAGAGTTTTTAATATAAATGCAGTCGATTATTTACCCGCACTTAATGAGACTGCCCTATTCTTATGGGGTAGAACTGACGTTTCACCATTTAAAAAAAATATATTCAGTTTGTATCAATATTATATTTGTATTGTTATCACTGTAGCGAAACATGTTGACTTTTTATTCTTCACATTCGAGGCAGTCCCAAGCCTTTAAATATAATATATATATGCATGAGCGTACTAGGTATACGGAAGAAGTAAACTCGAGGGTGGTAAACCCTTCCTGTTATGTACGCTATACGTCCGGGAACGCCCGGGCGAAGAAGGAAGGTTGACGCCGAGCGTGACAAGAAATGTCACGCGGCTTTTGTGGGGAAAAGGTGTAACTGCGTTTTCCCCTATTCGACGTGGTCGCATACCATCCTTGTGACGCATATAACACCCTACAGCCTGCTGCGCTGAAGGGTGCTTTCTATTACTTCACTCGTATATACATAAATGCACATACAGCGCCAACTCGTTCACTCAATTTTCTCTCGCGTTATACGACCGAGGACTGTCATTCTCAAATATAGCTGAAGAAATACTCTTTATTCTCGTCAAGTGCACAGTCTGCAATTTTCGAGAAACGATAGATTTTTCATATGAACTTTAATGCTAATCACTATTGTTGATCAATTATTGTAAATAGAAATTTGATTTAGACATATTTGACTGAAAATTTTACTTTTACAAAGCAGTCAAAAATCAAATGGTAACTTCAAGTCTAAAATATTTCTCGTAGAGCCATCATTATATCAAAAATTATAACCTTAAATTCAATTTTTAGGTAAATGTTTATCTCCAAATTGTCAAAATCGTGTGTGTCCATCACTCAAAATGCTAATAATCGAAAAATATATTTCCACATATGTATACCGCGACGGTTTACGAATTTACATTACATTCACTACAACGAAAAAAATAAGAAAGATGTAAGGATAAATTTCGCAAAGTGGTACTCTACACATGCAGGTCGTACTTGATGGAGTACGCAGGTGGGAGTACAAGGTTTTCGTAGCTCATCTTGTTCCCGACATGAGATGAAGGGAATATGAGAAGAGTCGAGTTCTCGAGGAGCCACTCGGTGAATGCTCCTCAACGAAGAGAGATCCTCATAACTACTTCGTACCAACCTATATATCATCGAAAGCTTTAGCATAGGACTTCGCGAAGTCGTATACAATACGTTTAACCCTCGCTCTAACAGGCCTTAATCATAACAAGAGGCCTTTTGGATTACGCATGAGGGCCCGAACATTTTCCGCTCCAAGTTCCGACCACTCGAGATTGAGAAAGAGACACGGAATTCACGTCCTTCACTTTAAAGTATATATACGTGTTTCCATCCGTACTTCGAACTTTACCCCATCTAACGCTAAAGACATCCAAGTCTCGTATTATATGTTCACCCTTTCGATTTTTACTCTCTTTCTCTCTCTCTCTCTCTGCATCTCCCGTTCTTTTGCTTGTGTCGTCGCCGCTTTAATCGCCCTAATATACATGAATGGGCATTCATTATACGCATATATATGTGCACCTAACTAACCACGTAAGCATATACGAGTGTGTTGTTTCCATTGGTGTTCCCTACCGCAATACATACATAAAAACTCAACCCCTCGTACATACTCAATATTCCTGGATCATTCATCTACCCCTTTACAAAATCTCAAAACAAGCAGAGCAGCTATAGAGAGATTAATAATGGGCGAATGGCACTTGAATGGCTTTGGATGAAATACACGCAAACATTTTGAGGTTGGAACAGAGAGATATCTATCATTACAGCAGGACACTTGAGAGCTTTTGAAACGTTACCATGTTAGAAACTCCTTTTGAAAATTTCTCTCGATAAAAATGATCAGCAATTGACGCTTTTTCTGTTAATATCTTCATATTCTTCAGCTTTTATTTTAATTTTTGTATTTTCATAAGAGAGTACATCGTACGAGCCTCTGGATTTTATTCTGGAAATAGCATTGATGCCTACATACACGTATTTATCGGGAATATGGCGTGGGACGGATCCCATCCGTGACTCGTATTAAAAGAGCCACACGTATCAGATTGCAAATCAATATCTCATTTCGTAGGTATAAGTCGCGAGATGTCTCTCGTATATGTAATGCAGTTTCCTGGGCGACGTGCCCGAGATCGCTCGTGCTGGATAGAGTTGGCGAGATGTTACTCATGATGCCTGACGTCGAGAGCGAACAGAGACAGGAGAGGAGCAGGGTACGTATATTGGGAAGCTGTATGGTATACACGAAGGTGAAGAGGAGAGAAATGGCGGTATGCCGAGAGAAACGAGAAAAGCCGGAGGGTGGGTTAGCGAACACGACCAAATCGAATTACCCTCCGGCAGTTCTGTATCGAAGCAGGGAAACTGGTGTGCAGCAGGACTCCATCCTTCTCACACGTTATAACGAAAAGTCTTACTGGAACCAATGACGTTGTAGAAGCTTAGGCTAGAGACAGGGAGGGTAAAGTAGAGAACAAGAGTGAGAGTGAGAGAGTGAGGAAGAGAGAGGTAGAAGTGAATGAGAAGTAAGAAGAGGAAGGGAAAAATACTGGGCGCCTGCTAAGCTCGTTACGAGACCCCATTCAATCTTTCGGCGGCTTAACGAGGAACCTTCCCCGTGATTGACGTAGCCCTTCTCTTTCCCTCCCTATCGGCCCACGTTGCACAACCCACGTTTCATCCTGGATATGAAGACGGAGATCACCGCGTCGAAATCCACGGTGAAATGTCGACCTCCTTCCCTTCTTTTTCGACCCGCTTCCGGCAACCTCAGTTTGCTCTTGTTACTTTTATGACTTGAGCGATACGAAATTCCATTATTCATCTGACCATGCAGCTTAGTCCCTCACAGTTAATCCCCATAATTTTTGAAACCAATGTTTTCGAAGCTATAACAATCGATATATATATTTTTGTTGTAATTTCATGACAAAGATTCGTTCAAGTTTCTATGGTTACCAAATGATACATTACCCGCAGGGATGACTTTGAAAAAATAACGTCAAACTTTAATTTGCTTGAAATAGAAAGTTATATTTTATTTGAAAACACTGACCGTGTGTGCATATAGACTGCATCATTGAAGCACCATTTTCTATTTGCCATTGAGTGAAACTAGCCAGCGAGTAGAGAGCTCCACCAGAGAGTCTCCATGGCAACGTCTACCGCGAACCTTTTACGCAAATGTTCCTCCTGGTATAGTGAGGATTTTGCGGCAAGACGAGTGCGGTTCCTCTTTTGCTTTTACAGAGCTCGACCTACCCTCTCCTCTCTTTCAACTTGCCATCGCACAGCTACGACAGACTTTTCGTGGCGACGTTCTCTTTTGCCAGGAAATGTACGTGTTATTGGATTAAAAGACCCGCAGTGTTGGTATTAAACACACTGACTATACAACAGCGAAGAGAAAAGCTCTTTTTCGTGTTCTGCGTTGACCCCTCTGTTGGCCAGTGCGATCTCACAACGTTTACATTATTCTCCATTCATGTCATTTAACAAGATGTTAAATGAAACGAATATATATGTATATGTGCGTGAAGATAAAAGAGTTTGTACTAAATTCATTGTAGAAAAGAAACCTTTGAATAGATACCATCATGGGCAAACGAACTATTGCTGGTGTACTCCGGTGGCGCTTCCTTTTAGATGGAATTGCTACGAAAGGGAGGTTTACCCTTGGAAAATGCCAATAAGAGCATCCGCAAACTTTCGCAATTCTACGTTTCATACCGTTTCATCTTCTACTTCCCTGAGGACCAAGACTTGCCGATTTTCTGTGGCCTAGAGGTCTGGCTATACCAACACCGATCGTCCAGGTGAAATTCGAGGTGACACCACGAGAGTCTGCTGACAATTCAATTATAACTGACAGAAATTCGCCGAGTTCCTAACTCTCTACCTCTCTCGCTCTCACCTTCTCTCACACTCTCTTTCTCCTTCATTCTCTCTCTTTGATTCTCTATTTGGCCCCCTATAAACCCAAAGAAAGTTTGAAAGCTTCGACGGGTACATCAGCGGCAGGGTCGGCAGAGTAGATGGTAGAGTCGTGAAAACGAAGATATATATGTCTATATGGGACATTTCATCACGATTTCTCCAGTTTGTGACTTTGGCCGTTCTATATTTCTCCGGGATCTTATTTTTTTTCGTAGTATCAACTAGAAGGAATTCTTATGTCATTTTTTTCATTTTTATCCCACGTTTTTAAGCCTTTTCCAAACTGACAACGATGATTATACATCGATTTGAGTTTTTTTTTTGGCAACATGAAACATTATAAAAAAATTACCCAAAGTTGAATCCTTAAGAAAAAAATCTACTCCTATTGAAGACACATTATTTGGATATTGTTAGCGCGTGACATCAATTACTTCTATTTTTCAATGTATTTCTGAATTTATCGCCACAATAAACCGCCATTGAGGTCTTTCAGCTGTTTTTTCTGAGCAACCGACAAGTTTCAAAACCAAAAATTCAAAAATTTTCATCTCTTATTTCTTTTGTGACGATATGTGAAAGTTGAAATGATTGTGAACACAAAAATAAAAGACATGTGATAACGCGTTTCGAATATTGAGAAGTTGTTTTAATCACGAGGCTCAAGTTTTGGAATCAAAAGTTTTTGCTTTAATCACAAAAAAAAAATGTTAACAATAGTGAATAGTATATTTTTTCATGAAAGTCTGCTGGAAAATGGAAAAAACGGTATTCCGGTTAGTGCAACGAAAGATTTTCAATACGTTAAAAGACAACATTTCCCAATGAATGAATGATCTTGCAAAACATTGGATGAAACTCGATATTTCCAGGAGAACTTAATAAGTTCTCGAAAATCAACGGGCATAATAAAAAGTTATCAGGCTCATGAATTTGGTAATTTTTCGACTAGAAAAGCCCATGTACATAGCTGACGAAGAGACCGCTATAAACCCTCTGCCCATTTCTCTCCACCCCCATTGCTGACGCCATTTTACTCTGTTTCCTTTACTCCCAGCGGGCGTCGTAGCTTTCGACCCTTCCACCCTTTTCTCTGGGTTGGGTTCTTCACGCGCGGTCTCTTTCCCCATCTCGGCCAAGTGTTATGCAGATTTGTGTTTGGCCAGTCATTACTGGGGTGTTTGCCGCTTCTACTCTCTGTGGCTTACTGTGTATAATATACATATATATGTATATAACAATGTGACGACCCGTGGGATATTCTGGTGAGGTCTCTCTCGCGATGAGAAGCCCCACGCCTCTCGTTCTTGCGATCTAACCATCAGGCTTCGTACAGAGGACAGCAGAGAGCTGTCTGCGACGTCAGACACAATTCCACGGAAAGTACACCCTTCAGTGGCCTCGGGAACTGTAACTGCTTCATTGCTCTGACTCTACGAATTCACTCTACCGCGTGACGTGGTGGAAAAAATTATTAAACCGAAAGCCTACCCTAGGGGGTCGTCGTCTTATCTTTGCGCTGCTGCGAGAACGGTGAGCAATCATGCTGATGCTGCTTGTGGCTTCCGTGGATAAAATGTTAAAAATACCACGATTTGAGAGAGACTATTATGCAACTGTTTTCTCAGTTCCTTATTTGTCTATGTTATTGGTTTTTTTGATTAAAAAATAAGGTTGCAAAGATCCTTATCCAGAATAATTGATCGAAAATTGAGGTATTGTTGAAAATGTCGGACTTTTTTCATGGAAGGTATTACGAAAATATGAAATGGTTGGTACAGTGTTCATCGTGTATCAGAATGATGTATAACTTTTTTTTTTTTTTTTTTTTGTAATAGATATTGAATGAACTTATAGAAATATCAACGCTAGTACTCACTGGCATAGTCTGACTACCGTGAAGAGAGTTGATTGCCGCCAGTGCTTCCTGATGTGACGAGAATTTAACAAATGCGCAACCTGAAACAGTCGAAATGAAATATTCATGAATATTTTTTCTACTAAGTGCTATTAACACAATTTAATTATGTATTTAATTATTCAAAGCCATCGCTGCAGAGTCTGAAACACGTTCTGTTCCAGGGTATGAGATACAAATAAGCGTAAGCTTTTTCATTCGCTATGGGTTTGCCTGTGAAAAAAAAAAAAAACACCAAATAAAATTCAAGGTCTTTAAACACAACAAATCCTTTTTGTGCCCCGGCTGTTGGCACGCTGTGCCCTTGGTACGTTTCATGAAATAAAAATGGTGTTCAACACATTGATGATTCGGTTGGCCCGCGAGCTCGGTGTCAAGCGTATCAGCGAATTTGGTATTTTGCGGGGAAAGAGACTGTGGCACTAAAGGGAATTAGGTCATGAAATTATACGATAGAAAGAACTCGCGAGCCTGCACAACTCTCAGAATCAAGCGTCCCTGCCGCCTTCCTCCGTCTTTCTTCCTCTATCTCTTCAAGTATGATCGGATAAGGTCTCTGTGGGGTTTTATTGCTTTCCTCGTGCAGCATAAATGGTTTAGTATGTTGGCAATTGAACAGCTATTGGCTAAGTTAGTAGCCGAAGTTCTTCGGTAATGCGGGGATAGCAGAAGACAACGACGCTTTAGTATGTGTAGTCCTTGACTGATCCCTGAAGTGCCGATGTTTGTAGACCACACAATCGACACCGGTCGTCCAAGGGTTGGCAACGTTGGTCTCCTAACTCTTGGGCGAAAGCTCAACCCTCCTCATGGGCTTCTACATCGATGGCGCGTTCGAGTGTTCCACGATGAGATGACTATGAGTAGGGTTTCCATCAAAGTGGTGATATAGGGTGAAGGGAAGGGAAAAGCGGGAGAAGACCCTCATCCAGCCTCTCGCACGGCTACTCTCTGATCAATATCGCGCATTAAAAAAAAAAAGAAAACTCAGAGTCATCTATACAACGATGGGTGAAGACCGATAGGGAACGTTGAAGAGAGAATTCTCTCATTATCTCGGATAATAGTCCGAGTAAAACTTCATCGTTGCAAAAGTGAAGTCTTCACATTATCTTCAATCCACGCATAGGTCTTTTTTTTTATCTCTCTCTCTCTCTCTCTTTTTCTGTTACACGAGTTCACTTTTTTGGCCTACCCACAACCACTATCGGTCCGGGGCCTGCGTCTCATTACAAAAAGATTGCGTGAAAGCGATCTTCTTTTCTTCTCTCGCCTCGGCTTGTCGCTCTCTACCGTTTGCCAGGAGGAAGAGTGTAAGAGAAAAAATTTAATTGCAGAGCGAGTCTCTCTTTCTCTATTTCTCTTTCTCTTTAAGAACTCGAGGGCGAGGAATTCAAGCAGGTTTTTCCCGTCACTTTACCCACGTCTTCTACAGGGGTTGCTTTTACTTCTCTTTCATCGACAGCGTGCCCGTCGGACCATCGTCGACGGAATCCCCGACAGAGTCCTTTCGAGAGCGATGAACGCTGAGAGTACGAGAATAAAAGCGGACGAAAGCGAGTGCGGCGAACGTTCTCAAGATTTTTATCGAATGCACTCAGCGATCTCAACGGTCTCTCTGGGCTCTGGAAATAAGAAGACTTTTCTACCCATTTTCTTGCTCAGATATCCCGAAAGTTTGACTGCTCATACACCCTCTTTCACGATCACTTCTGGTTCTCTCGTTTCCCAATTTCTCTCTCCCTGTGTGTCTTACATTTAAGTAAGATTCTTTTAAGCGATGTACAGGCTTGTATATATATCGCTGAAGTGAAAAACTCTAAAGCCTGGACAATGAAAGAAGCAACAAATTTAGAGACTTAAGATTGCCTCTTACAGGCGTTCGGCCTCATGAAATATTCGACAAGCGCTTTGTGTACAAGCGACTTAGCGCTAAACGTAGATGAAAACGTGGGAAGGGAATGAGAGCCGAGAAATAATACGTTTATGTACACTCCTATACGTGGATATATATAGAAATAAGGGATGGGGCTGGTCATGGGGGTGGGTTTGGAAAAAATCGATAAGTTCCACTCCTCTTCACCAGTCTTTCCACTCGTATATTTGATCGCTTGACAAACATGTCCAAGTTTATATCGCGTGGCTCAACCTACCCAGCGCTCTCCGGTTATATAAATACATAAACATATATATGTGTGTATATACATGTAGATGTATCGCTGCTGAAATGCTAACATATTTTCTCGTTCTCATCGTCATCGTCCGTTGTTCTTCATTGCCGTCGTAGCTCAGGTATATTAAAGCCTGCCATTTTGCTTGTCCAACGAATCGATATAGAACCGAGTTTGTGAAGGTGAGGCCTTAATATATATGAAACGTAACTGTTCGCGTATGTACTAGTGTTTGTTGATCGCAAGTCCAGTAATTTGATCCTTCTCGCAAGGTTGTAGGCGCATCGCGTCATCAACAAACATACAATGTCGAGCGAGGAAAAACGCTCCCAAGAAAGAGTATGTAGAAAAAGAAGGCATCAAACCGCCCACTCCTCTCTCGTACAAACTTTGGCACATTAGCGAGAGCCAGAGAATCGCGAACGTTTTTTTTTACTTTCGTATTAGTGTGTTAACAGGTCGATGATTAAATGTATGGCACACACATACACCGTGTATTTACCCATTATGTTGGGCTCCTTTTGTTGTTTGCACCTCAGGGAGAAATTAAGCAGAAAAAACGAGGAAGAAAATGAAGAGCATGACGCACGAGAACCCTCTCGTGGATAGACCTGCTTGCTGTCATAATAAAAATAAGAAAATAGAGCGTAAAAAGAAGTGGAAAAACCGAATAGGCAATGAAAGAGGAGGAAAAAAGAACTGAAGGTGGTCATATGTTGTGATGAAGTCTAAGCTCGAGCGGACATTAGATCCAATGATATCTGGTCGGACAAACAGCTGCTCCGACGTTGATGTCGTCGTACTTGCACCCTCGAACTTCTCATATCTCGTACATACCTTAACATACGATATACATACGGTGTAGCTGACTTATCCACCTTCAGCTATATTCCACTACACTCGCAGTCCCACGAACGTTAATTAGATTTAATCATTCCATAGAAACTCCACAAGTTCTCGCTATATTCCTTCCATCAGCAGGTTCGTACACCTCCGTCTTGTCGCTGTCGACGTAGCTAATATAGTATTCGTCGGCAACATATTCTATCACCACAACGATCCACCTCTCAATTATTTATCGATCTAATAATTGAGTCAATGCTTGGATTAAATTCTTGACAGTCCCTTTGATATCATTTGTTTTCAATCACGAGTTTGTCTGTTGTATTTAAATAAAAATATCATAAGATTTCACTTACGAATATATTGAAGTATTTTCAAAGTGATGTCTTGAAATGAACTTGTCAGAATTAAAGTGTTCGAATAACATTTGTCACCTACTGAAGTGGAGCAAAGTTCAATAGACCCATTTAACTATATGACGATAAGAGGTAACAGCATGTCAAGAATATCGACCAAGTAGACTGGGGCCTCATTATTGTGTCAAGTTCAGGAACATAAAGAAATAAAAGTCTATACAGAAAAATTCAAATGTGCATTCATGCTCACGTTCGTGCTCAAGCAGCACGAATGAATTCAACTAATTAGGCTGCTATATCCGTAGGGCCAACAAATTCAAACGTTGAATTTGTGCGTTGGAGGTACGCTATATTAAGTGGTCTGGACATCGTTGCCTGACGAGCTGAAAATATCGTTCGGGAAACACGAAAGTTCCTCAGTCGTAATATGACGAGGGCGAATTACGGAAGATATGTGCCCTCTATATGTGTAACTTTTTGCTGTTGTCTGTGCGTGTGTTGATTCCATGGCAACCCACCCTCCTATATAATATATTGTAGCATGTAGCCCATACGTTTTTCAATCTCCCTAGAAGTCTCATCGAAAGAGAACCTTTAGGTATAACGAGAATAGTTTTTCCATGGTTCTAGTATCGTCAACCTAGAACATTATACATATTTTTATATGAGTATTACATAACTGTATACGTATATCAATATATACATTAATTCAACATACATAAAATAAAGATACGTGGAATAAAAGGATTAAAAAAGCTGACAAAGTTACACAACATCCGTACTCAGCTTGTTTTAGATCTCGTATGAAATAGATTCAAAATATATGTATACAAGTGATGGAGTTGCAATGTGCGAAGGCCCGAATGAAAAAGCGAAAGTACCGAGAAATGAAGGCTGCGAGTAGCATGAGATACCAGCTTCGTGAATACAAGTTCATAGTTACATATATATATACATATAGATGTAATGGTCAACATACATGAAGAGAAACTCGTGTGTGGCTCAGAATCCGGAACAAGAGTTTTGTGTCGGCCGGCTTTGGTGAGATGTAAATCCAACAAGGGGAGCAGTCCAATGTGGTATGGAAAAATAGGAGACAGCAGAAGACCTCAGGAAAAGCTTACACCACGAAGTGCTTTTGGAGAAGCAGCAAGAAAAAAAGTAAAAAAAAAAACATGTTGCTGTGAGCATTGTCCGAAACGAACGACATGGACAATGAGACCAGTGTGCGGATGTGAAGAGCCCCCGGGATGAAAAAAGGAGTGTTCTGGGGACAGCTCTCGAAAGGTCCAGGAAAGCAGAATTACGCGGGAGCAAGGAGAAACTGAAATGTTGAGTTTCCGCTGTTGCCCTCTTCATATTTTTCTCATCCACTTGTCGCGAGTGGCGAGGTCAGAAACTCCCAGTCTCTTTCTTCAAGCACCAAGCATATATACGTTTATAAGGTATGTATTTATCTATATGTATGTATCTGATTGTTTGTGGCCTTTTTTCCTGAAAAACTCCCGGTCATGCACCATATGCTCGCAAGATCAGCGAACGTGAAAGTTATTCGATCCTACAGTAACGCACGCCCTCTCTTATACCACATATGTATAGAAATATGTGTGTGTGTGTGTGTGTCTTGCAAAAGACGTCGACGTCATTTCAGAGATTGAAATAAGAGCTTCGTGCGTCGAGGGTAGGGGGTTGCTTCGGTAAACGTACCACTACTACTTCTATGTATATATAGAAACTTCACTGTCGCTACGACTCCACTACTACGACTCTAGGCTACACCCCTCTTGGATGAAATATCGACGAACCTCTCGAGACTGAATTTGTCCGGAACATACGGCTGTTGAATTCGAGGACGAAACAAATAAGAGTGTACGTGAGAGCGAATACGAAAAGGAGAAAAGACGAGGGTTGATGTGCACAGCGGTATACATCAGCTCCAAGATGGAGCATAGCGTCCCGAGTTTTCCAACTCGCGCTATACCAACTCTTTGCTCGGATCTCTCGTGACGTTCGGATGTAATACGAAGACACGTAATGCCATTATAATGCAGACACGACCAAATACAAAACAGGAAGATCCGGGGAAGTAAGGCTGTGCACGAAGAGACAGAAAAAGTGAGAAAGAAAGAAAGAGACGCATTAGAGAAAGGAAATTGTGGGATGTTAAGGTGCGTGCTGTTGCTTGCACTCTTGAACTACATATATATATATATACACACATACAAAGGCTATATACGTGGTTTATATACAGATATATATGAGTATAAATACATGTGTTCTGTGGGCACAATTGAGGGCGTAACATTCAGAATTTCATGCGTCAAATCTCCTAGGCAAAGCCCTCTTGTTTGCCAGCGTTTAACACGAGGAGAAATGCGAGAATCATAAGAGGAATGTCGCAAAGAACGTGACGTCTCTTCGTAAAATGATGAATTCAGCTAGAGTAGGCTACGAGTCCCGTGACTCTTCTCGCATAGCAATGTATAATACGATAAAATTATTCGCTCGCTTATATTCATGATTCTCTCTCAAGTTGATGCAGCCCTCGCCTTTTCAACGCAAAATTATTATCGAGCCCACGTGACTACATTAAAATTCTGCCACCAACATTATCTTCAACCTCCGAAAGGTTTTCCAATCTTATACCGAATTTACAAATATTCGGAGAACGGTGTTCCGGCTGATAAATTAAAAACTTGGCGATGACATAAAATTAAATAAAAGCGAAAGTCATAAAACAAGATCGTTGCCTCTGTTCCGCCCTGGCTTTCGTTTAATTTGCAAAACCCTTTGACCGGGGATCAAAGCACCACGTAAATTCATTTAGATTACAGCCCAAAACTACTCTCGCCCCTTTTCTCTCTCATTCGCCTTTCAGGGCTGTATTTAACTAACATTGAATTATGCAGGGAAAGGCGTTCGGGAGTTAATACCCGTAAATATCGAAGCATCCAAGCGCATGCTGTAGATTTTTATCGTGAACATCTGTAACAGCCTTATATTTAAAGTTCTGTAAATTTATTTCTCTTTTAATAAGCATTTATTTGAATTTACTCTATTTTTATTTATTTTTCTTGGAACAAAGTAATTAGTAATATTTAGATATTAGAAAACAGATTGAATTATTTCGTGTCTATTACAGTGTTGAAAAATGATTAGTACCGACAAAAGTAATTCTAGTTTGGTACAGATTATCCTCTATTTTTCATACACCGGTTGCCAAATTTGAGGTTGAGAATTGGACAAAGCTGGTGCTGGATGAATGCGACACAGGGCAATACCGAAAAGGAGCTTACAGTTGTAACAGCCATCGAAAGTAGAATAGACTCGCAGAGGAAAGTCCGGGGAGAGGATTCGCTGGGTCACCAAAAGCGGATACCGCACGATTTCCGCGATATTGTGAGTTCGTTACGGCGAGAAGGGTCGGGGATGAAGCTGAGAGCCGGGAAGAGAAATTCACTCTTCAGTAATTCCGATAATACCGGCAATCATCCTGTCACCGGGTTAAGCCTCTCGGTAAGCCGTAGTCGTTGGGAATGTACCATCGAGTTTCCACTTTGGTAAAATACTCACTATATATATGTATATAAATAAAATAGGAAAAAAGAAAATCGGTATATAGGCACGCGAGTCATCCCTTGGGGAATCTATTCGTTTTCGACGTCTTTCCTCATCGTCCCCGTCGCTCGGGAGCCACCAATGCTCATCTATACTTGTCAATAATAATATTCCTTCGACAACGAGGGGTCGAGTGTGCTCCGTTTCGATAAAAATATGTATATTGAGCTTCGCGTAAGAGGGAAACTGCAATAGTGCAAAAAATGGGTTAAAGCGAGTGAGGATATAACTACAAGCCATGCTTCGTGTTATTTTCCTTTCTCTCTCTCTCCCTTCTCGATATCATCATGATTGCGTAATTGTGCAGATAGTTGTGAACATCACTGGTCAGACACTCATTATTCGTTACAGCAAGTCGTTTTATTTCTCGCTCTATAGCTCATTGGAGACACGCCAAGAACATTAGCTCCAGCGTTATGTTTCGTTTCAGCAAACAAAAGAGCGTCATTTGCGTCTTTTAATAGGTAAAGTTGTATGGATTACGAGCTTTTGTTTGTTGACAAGCCAATATTAAATGTGTTTTTGTGTGCATTATTCGTATTCGCGAGTAGTATATGCGTTTGTTGTGAGTGTTAAGTAACTTGGAAATATGTATACGAAAAGGTCACATGCTATAAGAAGTTTCTAGAGAAAACTCAGTAGCTGGTAGCCACAATATAGTTCGAATGTTATTTGTAGAGGGATGCTTGAAGCGTCGTCTGAGAACTGACAAAAAGTAGCCAAAAGAAAAAGGCAGGGTGTCATTTACGCGAGAAGCACGACGAAAGAGTCTCCGGAGCTAATTAAATAACTAGTGAGTCACCTAGCAAGTTGGCACCTCGAGTAAGCGAGATTTCTACCAGCCTTCAATCTCTACCAACACTTCTGGACCGACCGTATGTATTATATTCGACTCTTTCTTACTCAGCTTCTTATAATCTTCCTTCATCTTCTTCTGTACTCTCAGCAATCTTCTTGTCGACTCCAAGGTGACTAGGGCTCAAGCGATTCTTCTGTTTTTCGTCTGCACTATTTCATACTGCATAGATGTGATGTCTATCATCTCTTCGTCCTTTTTTCAAAACCACTGTAACTTTACTCTCGTATCACCATTAGTTTAATTAAATTTCATCAAAATCATCCAACCAATGAGACCTCTTTTTACATCGTTTTGTTGCTGAGGTTGAGCACACTTATAAACTCATGGAAGCTCCTAATTGCGACCAACAATTTGCCGGATAGGGCGAAAAGTTTGTCAACAAAGTATAAAAAGAAGAAAAAAACGAACTCATCGTAAATCCCTTGGAGCGAGTCACCCCATTTTACGAGGATGAAGATGTCGTTTGAAACACGAATAAAGATCCAAAAAAAAACTCAAAACTTTTTCGTAAAGAAATGGCTGAAGCGAGCTGATACAGATTTTTACCATATTCCCTTCACGAGTATTTTTCATTCTTTTTCTCTTTGCTTCAATCCTCCCCCTGCAAAGCCTGTCAGAATTTTACGTGTCTTTATAATGATTGATCTTGTCCCGTGAGGGATGAGGAACTCAACAAAGCTCTTTCGCCATCCCCTAATCTTGAAATAATAAGGGGCAAGAGGGGGATGTAACAGAAGACGATGCTACTGCATAAGCTACTAAACCCTGCTCTGACCACGTTGTGAACTGAGGAGAGTGAGAGAGAGAGAGAGAGAGAGAGAGATCAAGCTTCGTAGTGATTGGTTAAAACGTTGTCAAAAATTGAGGGGCCAATATGGGAGCGAGCAGGGAATATATAACAAGGTATGCATGCCTCCGTGAATCGTTAATTTACTGCCGCCAAAATGAACCGGTGGGAACCTCAAAGAAACTCAATCTTCACCTCTGTCTCATCTTTTTCACGTGTACTTCTACTTTCCAACCACTCCCTACAATCCTCTCCTCTGTGGGCTACCTAACATCCATGTATCATGTGTATATATATGTATATAAATATTTTTATTCATATACTTGGGCAAACTTAAATTTCTCTGGCGGCGGTACACCGCAGCACCTGTACAAGATATATATAAAGCAACGTACACGTTTTCCACCCTATCCATTCCAATCTCACCCCATATACTCGCTTCGTCTATAACTTTGGTTCTCCTTCAAAGTCTCAAGTTCTCTCTCTCTCTCTCTCTTACTACTAGGAACGCATCCTCATGGTTACCTAACTCTCTCATTTTCTCCTACATTTTACCTCTCTTTCGCGCACTCTTTATGCTCCGGAGATCATAAGAAACAGAGAAGAAAGTCATAATTTTAAACTGGAAACTGGGGTACAAGCTGCCCTGTCATCCAAAGCACCAGGGTGTTGTATAACCTTATGGTAGGGATATAGTACAGTAGACACACAGACCCCCGCGAGGAATTAATAGGAGGATCGTATCCTACGGAATGTTACGACTCTGTGGTACGCAAAAGTTGCCACAGTGTGACCGACAAAGTAGCTTTATTAAGGTATAAGCGCTGATGTAGAAGCACCAAGACTCGCATCACTGGATTATACGTCAGTGATCGGTTAATGAGTTTTTTAAATATAATTTCCTCGTTCGAACGAAACAATGTGATTTAAGAGGCCGCGAGATAGGACAACAATCAAATACTAATTTTAACACTAGTTCACGACATACATTAAACATTTAGTTAATTCATTGATGAAATGAAGTAAGAAATTTTCCTTAATTTGTTGATTAATGTCGTTTCGCGTGGTACTGAGAACGATTAACTATTGATTCTCCGGTTTTTATATCCTTTTTTTTTACTAGGGTAGATAATACAGGATATAAAAAAAAGATATGCTCCCATATTACGAACCCTCGCTTTGTCTGTGTTCTGTTCGAAGGTGTTTACACATGCTGGAACCTCATTTTTTCTTTTCACAAGCATACACAATCTCCCATGTTCTTCACCACGGCCTTTTTCTCTGCACACACTTGTACGTAAATGGCATTGGCCATAGCGGTCTGTGCAATGAAGGGCCTCGCGCGCACTCACAGCCCATGGAGAGTTTAATTTTGAGGAAGGCAAACATTCATCTGCAATTAAGGGGAATATATCACGTAGGCAAAATAGGGAAGAGAGTAAAGGGAAGATTTTAAAGCAGACACCGATGTGCTTGGACGTTGGTGATGAAAAACCACTCATAATTGCCCGCCCGAATCAATATTTGAGAGCTTCTTTATTGCTGAATGAAAAGACCGGAGGCTTTTGATACTGCGTCGATCAATTTTACTCACCACGAGAATAATTATAGAGATCTGATATCATTTCATTAGTGCATTTAAAAAATAAAATTACTCTTACTATCATTTAAAAAATGATTTTAAACAAGATAAACCTTTAGATCTTGAACTTTCTAGACTTTTGTGAATCTCAAGCGCTGCAAAACACATTAGAAATGTGTAAAAATTGCTGATAAATTTCATTGACTTTTCTACATTCGATAACAACATGTTTCAACCAAACTTCATCTCCCAGTTAAGAGAAAGTATCAATAAGATTCTTGACACTTCCGTTGCTCTTTGTCCGGAAAGTATAACATACGAGGGTGCCACATGTGTCCTGCTAGCTTCTGTTACCGTGTAGGTGTGAAACCACCGTTTGTTGTTTACGCATGTTTACGAATGCAAAGTGTTTGCGAGCATTGTGTGCGGACCTCGTGCAGTACGTGTACATATGTGTACGTCACAGGTTTAATAGCAAGCGATGTTCGTTGGCGCGTTGCGAGGGGGTGCTTTATGTACGTATATACCAACGTGTATATAATATAGTGTATATGTATAGGATTATATATATTTACGATAATAGTTCTTTCTCTGTTCCGTCGGTCGGCCTACCATGCCAGTTTCCTCTCCCTCTCGCTTTTCGTGCGATATATATATGTGTGTGTTAGCATACTTGGCATCCTGCCATTTAGGGGAGATACTGCGTGAGCGAGGGTGGTTATGCCCTTCAACTTCGGATCCCTCTCGTAATACGCACAAACAACGTGGAAAGAAGTTGTATTATTTCCTATATACATATATATTTCGCTATGTAATAATAAAAAACAAAAAAAAACAAAAATTTGCCACTGCTGTATATGAAGTATTCGTGGCCTATATAACTACTCTCACATTTCAAACTTGCTACAACGACCCGTTGAATATTGAGACCCACATATCGGTTCTCGAAAAAGTTCCTGAATTTTATATCAAATTTTTTCAGACTCTCAAAGATATAACAGGAAATGTTTATCCTTCAAATTCAGACTTTAAACATTGAAAAGATGGAATGATTTGCTTGAATAGTATTAATATTACAAGGAAATTATGTTAATATTGAAATTGAGGCTGAAAATAGGAATTTTCGAATGCTGAATCTAAATGAGCTGCTCCTTACGGAGATATCCGCATCCTTCTTCAAACAAATTAATAATAAATAATTCAGTTTAATCAATTATGTATTCAAAAATGCGATAGCGTCTTAAGCGCAAGTATTAAAAAGATACGACACTACGCCATTCAAAAAGGTGTTGACTTTTTGGAAATTTAATGAAGTTCCACTTGTTTTGTTGAACTGGCGGTTCTAGTGGTATGGTATTTTTTTTCCCTACGATCCCTGATTGAGCTCATCTTTGAAAAAATATGAAGTTGATAAAAAGTTGTGAGGTTCTTCTTTTGTTGTTAATGTGTAATTGTAATCTAATTCATTATACGGTTGTTAGCCTGTTACAATTTTAATTTCCACTCATTTTTCGCACGAGTCTTGTGAAAAGTAACGAACGACAAAAACGTGAAGTGTATTGACAGAAAAATACACAGTGTTAAATTATCAA
Source organism: Campoletis raptor (assembly GCA_948107755.1). NCBI lineage: Eukaryota > Metazoa > Arthropoda > Insecta > Hymenoptera > Ichneumonidae > Campoletis > Campoletis raptor. The sequence continues at coordinate 14,478,810 of OX403622.1, forward strand.
ATGTTTTCAATGAAAATTGTTGTTGCAGAAACTATATATTTAGAACACGTTTAACAAAGTTTTCGTTACTTTGAGAATGATATATAAAGCGAAAGCACCCAGAGAAGCCAAGGTTCTTTATTCGCCACTGGCTTCTCCTTTTTTTCATTCTCTCGTGTCTCGTTTCGTCATCACCTAGGGGCTGGGATACTGGCGAATGTATCCAAACCCCTCATCGCTCTTTTACTCTTTCTCTTTCGTAATTCCGCTGCGTCATTGGACAGAGTGCCGAGCGCGCGTTGACGTAAAAAATATATTACTCTTCCGGCGTTGATAGTGACGTTTCTATAACCGGAATGTCCGAACCAGACGCAGCAGCAACAGCAGCAACATCAACCCGTGGCGCTGCTTTTGCAGCTGTTTTTACAAACTATACGATCAAGAGAAAGCAAGTGAAGGATTGTCAATGAATTTTGTTCTTATTGTTTCGTTAACAATGTATCCATCGTAACCAGCTGTGTGTTCGTGAGAACTAGGAAACGAACTGATACATATAGTATAGGTCCGGTATATTAATCAACACATTTACGAAATAAAAAAAAAATAACAGAGCATCAATGTAATGACGAGCAGTGAAATCGTTATCATTTCGTTGACAAAGCTGATAACGTGCATTACTAGAAATGTATCAAATTGTTAAACTGTGATGAAATATATTGACTTATTTGGTACTGTCATCAATCGTGATTATACTTTTGCAATCGTTGTTTGATATTTTTTTAAACTGCATTTTAAAAGCCAATTTTCGACTGAGTGTGTTCTGATGGGGTTACAAGATGTTTTAATTATTAAGGAAATTAAGTAACTTTGTAAAATGCAAGTGAAAAACAGATTTTATGAGCTCTGAAAATTCAATTTGCAGCAATCATTTTTCGACGTATTTCACTTTGAATGATTCGTGTGCTCCAACTGTTTTTGTCAAATGTTAAACAACGTCACGGTTAATTGTCGAATTCGTTTTCGAAATAAAACACTCGGAAATGAGGTTGAGAGTGAAAAAAAAAACGAAAAAAAGGGATCGCGAGAAAGAGACCGAAAGGGAGTAATAAAGAGAGGGTGAGTATTGTAATTTATTGATCGAACCGAACGTGTATCCTGTTTTGCTTTGAAATTCGTTTTAAACAGTCCCTCTAGTGCTTTTGAGTACGTACGATAAATATTTACGATGTAAAGCTTTTGCTAGGGATAAACTCTGTAGTCCCAATTAAAGTATTCACGAGAGCAGTGTGTTTTTTCCAATAAGCTTCGAAATAGCACATACCAATGTAAATTTCGCAGGTACTAGGCATCTGCAAACGAATGTTTGTTAAAAAAATACAGTTTTGCAAAAAATTTATTTTATTCATACAAATGAAAATATTTTCGAAATATATTTTAAATCTCGGTTCACGCTTGAAAAAATGTTTTACCGGAAAGCTCACGTGGTTAAAAAAGCACTGAATCGGAAAAGTGAGGAAATAAACATTACCTCTGTTTTTGAAAATGCTGTCCTAAACCTAACAAAATAAAATGGGAGCGTAACGTTTTTTAGTTCTATGTACAGGAAGAGCCCGAGGGTGCAATATACACGAGTGTTTTCAAGATGACTAGGATTTCATAGGAGAGCAAAAGTGAGAGAAGAGAAGAAGGAAAGAAAGAAGAAAGGCCGATATATGCCTTGCGGGTATCTGGATTTCCTTTTAATCAGTTTGTTGACCCGGAACACGACCGCCCGCCATTTTTTGTTTTGGGGGCAACGACATCACACGCTCCGAGCATGGGGAATTTTTCGTGCATTCAATGAGATGAGAAGGAGGAAGAGAGAGGGAGAGAGAAAAACAGAGATTCGATGCCAGGAGGGGTACAGTTGAAGGCGGAAAAGGGGCTGGAATGTCTTCTAAAAGGAAAATCAATGCTGCTGAATAGGCTCCATGAACGTAGCAGCTCGTCACACTATCGTTCCCTCACTTTCTATACCATAACTAAATATGTATATGTATATATATATATCCGTTTGTGTAAGTAAATATATATATGTATAGCAGGATAGTGGCGTTGGTTAGGGAGACTAGAAAGTTGGATGCGGTCGTCGTGAACTCGCACTTTCGTCAGGCTTTGCTTCCCTTTGCCACGTAAGCTTCTACGGGGTGCCCAGTCAAAACGTGATTCACCTAAGGGCCACTTTGATCCCCTCCTGATTCCCTCACCCATTTCTCTTCTTTTCGTATAGCATGCATCGCAGTATATTCGTATCGATATTAATATAATAAAAAAGTAAACCAGTACCTTTCATAATCATTCTATTCATTACTTTTGATGATAATGCAATTTCTCAACGCACTGTTGTTCAGTGTCAATAATTATATTGTATATTTATGGTCACAGTATTTTCGCACCGACATTTGCGTCGAATATAATGAGAGTTGGAACTTTATTTTTATAAATATTTTTTCATCGTAGAACACAAGATAAAGGCAACATGAAAGCTGATTTTTCGTAATTCTTTTAACACATTTATTTTAACGGATTTTTAAAGAATTTCTAAATTTTGTTTTGTTTCATTAGATTTGTTGCTTTCAAGTAAACATTAAAGATGCTGCCGCGTCTGCAGATAACAGTTTGGTGCACGTAGAATTTGTCAAAGTTATATGAATTTCAATATAAAAAAGTTAGAAGGTAATATTAATTTTCATAATGAGAAATAAAAGTCTTGGAAGTTATTTTAATGAATAACAGAGCAGTTGGCCAACCACGTCGAAGGGTTATGTTGACTGCCAGAGAGATGACAGCAGGTAAACCAGTCGACAGCTGGGCATTCTAGCAAGGCTCCCTTTTTGATAACACCCCGTGTCGATATAGTTGACAGTTGCTATTGAATGAATCTTGAGGAAAAAAAAGGTCACTCCATGTCACCAGAGAAACAGGGGAAGCGAGAGAGAGAGAGAGAGAGAAAGCAGGAGTAGCTCTTATATTGCTAATGGGGTGTTCTAATTTAATGAAAATAAATCGCATTACAGTTAGACCGGAAACTTTTTTTTTTTAATTCTCAGCTTACCACTTCGCCGTTCTGAGCTAGTACGCAGCAGCGAGGTTGCTATATTCGTCGGCAGTGGAATGTTAATACTTGTTTAGCCCCGGCTGATTTAGCAACAAAAATAAAAAACGTAATTTCCTGAAACCATCTCCCTTCAACGCCATAGCAGAGCTTTGAGAGCGTCCCGCCAGTGAGCGCTCCCGGCAAAATGTAGCGCGCTAGACTCGCGCTTTACGCGCTGGAACGTGCCTAATGGAATTACCGTGCAATCACGGTTCGTACCTGTGGCGATGGCTCCACTCCCCTCATTCCCTCGGCCTCTTCTCTATTTCGTCAGGCTTCCATGTAAGCGTTAAAAAAAAGGGACGAAAAGTAAACCAAATTTTTCGCCGAAATGGCTCTTTTCATCGCTGCGGGGCGTGCGCGCGCGTTTATAATTACGCTTTGATGAGGTGGAACGAGAACGAATATAGCACCACTGAAAAAGTACGAGAAAGCTACAGATGCGAAGGGACGAGAGAAAACGATAAAAAAAAAAAGAAAAAAGTATCGTACACGGGCAAGTTGGCAACAGGAGCAAGCCAGATGGAAAAAAAAGAACGAACAACTTGGTTTGCTCGCACTCTTGCACCCTCGGAATTGTGCGGAGCTGGCCAAAAGACTTTCAGTTCGTCGATAAAAGAGCCCGGTACCTCTTGCAAGTGGAAACGATTTACGTATAAGAGGACCGTTCTTTACCACGATGGTCCGAAAATGTTTTTGAAATATTGGTAAAACGTAAGGTAATGGGAAACATTTTCGTCCGAATGGACGGCGTTAGGAAAAAAAAACTGACGTTGCACGTGAGAGACTTTACTGATTTTCTATTGATTTAGTAAAATACTACGTTACAGATCTTTGTTGCAGTATTATTTTCATGAAATTTTTTTTTTCATGAGCATGCTGGGTCCCTGAAATTAGAAAAGAAAATACACACATAACTAATATCATGAAATGATAAAAAAAAAGTTCACTAACTGTTTCAAGGGCGCGATTAACTAATAAAAACAATTGACATTTCTCGAGTCCACTCGAAGTTTTATTGATGAAAAAAAATGAACACGTTGTTTTTTCCCTCGTGGTAATCACACCCCAATAACATCACGAATCTCTCGCAATTATTTCAACCCCTTAAATTATCATAACACGCATCGTTCTCGTGCGTATCTCAATTTTGATCGACCAACCAGTCAGCAACATCCACCTAGAAAAACCCTCTCTTGGTAGAGTGAGAAACGTGAGTTTTTATACCTCTGCTGACTATGTTTCTGTTCGCGGTTTGGTGGTGAACTTTTATAATTAGTTTCACACTCGTGTCTATACTTTGCGGTGTCTCGCGAGCGTACTGCCGAGTAAATATGAGAAAGAGAGGAAGAAAGGGAGAGAGAGAGAGAGAGAGAGAGAGAGAGAAAGAGAAAAAGAGTTTCTCACACATACGTTGAGCTCGAAATACGATACAATGTTTCGTCACTGGTGAGTACAAGCAGAGACACGAGAAAGAAAGAGTCCTGACCACGCGAACCATGTCACATGGAGAAGCATAGATACGTATCATTGGGGTCGTATACGTACACGAAAAAAAAGAACGAAAAAGTCAACTTGCTTGCTTTTTTTTTTGCTTCAATGTTTTTCAAACCCCACCACAAGACTACGTTGTTAATTTTTCTTTGCTCCACCACATCGTCGTCATTGTTCGTCGACCCTTTTCCTCTCTGTCTCTTAGCGTAAAAAGTAGAGGGTGCATGTTAATGCTAATAGAACCGGTTTTCGCATACAACCACCGAGTGAATCCTCCCGGCACAGACAGACTATGTTTTTCTTTGCTGCCTTTTTGTCCTTTCGTTTTTTTTTTACGAAACTATGTATATATATATATATATATATATATTACGTTCTTTTCAACATGAACGTCCACGAAGGAACGAAAGAAAATCGTGTACTCCCCGTAGTGAGGGGCCAACCGAGTGGAAAAAAACCGGTATAATTGCGACGACGAAAAGAAAACCTCAAGAGAGGAACCAACACGTGATACTGCGTACATATGTAGAGACGAGAATAGAGCGAGGTTCAGAGAAACCAAAAAAAAAAAAAAAAGAAACCGAACCCTTCTTTAAACGATTAAGTTCCTCTCAGCGTACCTATACCGCGATCGAGTGTACATTGCGGTTTGAGTGAAAGTAGGAAAAAAAAAAAAACAAAACTAACCACCGTTTTTCGCGCTTCTTCAGAGCGTGCAATCGTACTAATTTCACCGAGTCTTTGCACGCAAATTCCAGAAATATAATGCTGCGTAGAGCATTTAGATACATTCACGAATAGGGTTGTATGGTAAATGATGAGAGTGGCACGAATGAAGGTGAGCGATATGTATTCAAGAGCCTCGACAGTTTGAAAGTGCAATACAGAGTTTCCTATTGACGCACGTTTGACTGTATCCTTTACCAGTTATTCTCTTTTTTACTCTTTTCTTTTTATGGTTATTTGTAAATATGTATATGCCTCTGTATACAATGCTTTAGAAATAGAACGTGTTTCGTACCATTTTAGCGGAGCAGTCTACCATTTCCGTAAGGGGGCTGAGCCACTGGGATTCATTAGAAAAGGGTGAAAGGCCGCTCCGAGTATATGCAGAGTTACGCATACGTGGGGACGTATGTATACGTGTTTAAATGCGCAGTGAAATGGCCAAGGGTTGGCAACAGCTTTAAATCGCGCAAAGGGACTGCGCGCCTGGATTAGCGTGCATTTACGAAACGCAGCTCGTCAAACGCTCCGATACACAAGAACAGACAAACCTGTACGAATATCAACCATTAGCGTACCTCATACACGTCCACTCGGTGGAAATTGCCAGTGATAGAAAGCAGATGAGAGACTCTCTCCAACGTTGCTGCAATCTCCCGACATTGAGTGTCTAAACCCTCACACGTGGTAGTTGAATCATTTTTTTTTCTTTTTTTCAACGTTTCACTATGAATCGAACGTTTTAGGAACCATGGCTATCGAACTTTCTGAATCTCTTTTGAAAATACAATGAAACTTCATTCAGACATTTCTAAAAGCTCTTCCCTAAAAAAATTCTTTCGATTAATGGTTGGTAGATTATTTTATTTATGACGTTGCTCTCCTGCTTTTAAATTCTTGATTCATGAGCAGCACAGAGACCATTGTTACTAAGATCCTAAGAATATTAAAACATTCCGTGTTTCTTTTTGTTCAGGTGATAAAAATACGTGCGAAATCACCAAATCAACAATGGTGAAAAGTAGAATTCAACGAAGAGCTATGATGGCCATGATAGTAAAAGCGAAAATGTGTATTTCTTCTTTTTCGTTTCCACCAACGGTTAGTTTGAGATTACACGTGTGGATCAATGGGGTACAATGGATGAGAGATCACATACCGAAAGTCGTATGGAACATGTATATATGGGCTTTCAGGGTGAAATGGGAGACGAAAAGCTGTGCTGGGCCGTGTCTGCGTAATGATCCGAATGCATTATGTATAGATATGGTGTCATATATGTACAGTAGGTGGGCATTGGGGTGGAGCGCACACAAGGTGAAATCGTGCGCATTGTGATACAGATATATAAATGCTACGAATGTGAAACGTAAGCTCACTGGCCGAACGTAACGTTCGTCCATTATGTGATAAACATGGCCTTGCACGACGTTATAGTTTCATAGTCGTTCCTCTTCCCGATGAGAAAACATATATGCATACGAATGTCGACATATATATAGATATTTATATATTAAAAGTACTGGCCCCTGATACACGTACACTTACTTATCTGTACTCCATATCTATACACGCAAAAATATCGACGGAAGTATATGCAACACCCGATGTCATTCGTAAAACTTTCCCGGTTACGATTACGATGTGGTCGTTTCTGCCGGCATCCCTTCCCCTTGCCTTAAACAGTTTGAAGCACACAGACGTTGTTACTTTCATGTTATTGTATAGCTATTGTGACTCTACCCCTCGTCTCTCTTCTGTCCTCGTACATTTTCGCTGGATGTGCTGGGTTAATGCCTAGGTATGGACCGAGCGGAAGAGGCTTCATCTCTTGGTGCTACCACTATTTTCCATCATGAAAGTATCTATACGTGCATCTACGCAGTATTTGCCATGAAGATGGATTATTAAATTTGTAGTGTTCTGTATCCTGATGCCCACAAATTCGTTATGGCTACGAGCTTCGGGTCACAATATAGTTGGTGCTTTGTTGCCCTGTAAAACGCAACAGCAACGTATCTCACTAGTGCGCTCTTTCTCTGTCTCTCTGTCATTGCCTCTCTCTTCGGGGTTCATATCATGGTTATTTTCTGTAGTTCCTATAAAAAGTTATTTTATGCTTTTATTGTACTACCAATAACGTATGTCCGTTTGGCTAGCTCGTTTAGTTTCGCTCGGAGGGATATAGATTGTTGTTTTTTTTTTTTTCATCAGATAGCCGAAGAACGAAATGGACGTCGATGTTCCCCGATTTAACGGATGCGTTTCCTTTTTTTCACCGTTCTTTTCTTCATTCGTCCACAAATTGGTCGTTGATTTTTGAATTAACGATCTATGTACCAACGCTACTTTATTGGTGATGATTTTTCGTTATTAGTGCCATTGTGAATATCCATGTGAACGTTTTTAATCGAAGTTGTTCCAGAACGTCAAATAACCATTGAACGTTGAACCACGCATCTCTACAACGGTTTTTCATCATCTATCCATCCCTTTCTGTATAAAAAGTAATTACACATGAAACGACAGAGGGTGATTCGAGTTTTCGGGCTTTGAACTATCTTCGATGGGCAAAAGCCTCATTGGTACCGAAATTGACAGGGAGATGGGCTCTTCTTTTGTATTATGTATGTGCATGTGGGTGTACGTATGTGTTATCATGTGTCGGACGAAGGGGTCGATCATCGATTATTTTGGTATTGACTGAACACGAGTAGCGCACGAATGACTGAGCGAGCACTGGACTCGATGATGGGACACACTCGTTTCGTAATTACGATATCTTGCCCGAGTGTTACGTACTGATCATATATCCTCGTTCACCTTCTTCATTCCTTGATCCATTTTCGCTGCATACTGTCGCTGTACCAGGTACTTTGACAATCCTTATGACTGCGTTATCGTCACAGTTCACACTCTACTTCGTTCTAATGCATGGAACTGCAATGGACGTTGGTTCTGATCCATATTAAATAATATTATTTGCTTTAAATACCCTGCGGTTGGCTTATGAAATAAAAAGGGTTCTTAATCGTCAAAGGTAACGACTCATTACGTGCCAGTAACGTTATAAATGGCAAGAGCGTCGATTCAGGAATTAATATTTTCCGTTGATGATCGGTAGCTGAAATAAAATGAAAGGTCTCATTCATCGCTCCATTGGGTTTACGCTCGTACAGTATGTGGAAGCAAGTATCGATTTCCGGTGCTAAACGGCGAAGTGCATAAAGTGAAAAGTAACATATGACGTTCATATCGAAATCCTTTGGTTGTAATGTCAGAGTGGCACCCGTTAACTTCCTTACTACCGGTGCCGGTTACTTTCGATAACACCACAGCCACGCATGCACGTCGACGAGAGAGCCAAAGCTAGTACATGACCATCATCGAATCTGCGGTTGGATGCTGGCGTAATGGATCGATTGTAAATGTAATGGCCAATAAGTTGTATTTATGATAGGCCATGATGCGTTTCAGTCACAGTTGGAAGGGTCATTCCCCGGGAACGAAGATGAAACACTCGTTGATGACTTCGGAAGCGTGAGTTTGATATGACTCAAAGATCCGGTTTATGACGAGGGTAGAACGAAATGCGAAGAGTCGAAAATGCGGCCACAACGATAACACAAATACCAATACCAAACGAAATATGTTGTGGGAATGATGTTGATGCGGGGAGATGTCGATGTGCGTTCTCCTCGCTCTCACATTGGCCAGAGAGCCTTCTTCGGGACAGCATCTTCTTCTTTACCTCCTGGCGTAGAGACTGCTGACCAACGATGCCAGACAGTAATCGCATTAATATAAGAACGGTAAATCTTACGGCTACAATGGGCCCCTTCTTCGTATAACATCGTAGAAAGCTGCACAAGCACACAGTGCTTTCTTACTTTTCTCATCTACTTTTTTGGCCAACTTTCAATGTTGTCCTGTCACCGTGCTATCACTTCTCTTTTGCCTCTGGCCAAACTATAATATACTGGTATGTTGAATTTCATTTTATTTTTTTCGAAAAGACCCCAGAAGGGAAACACTGACACGAGGTTACTGAGAATATATTTCATTTTCTCCAAAGCCACAGAAGAAAACCCTTCGAGCTGGATTAAAATTTGGCCTAACGCTATAGAGCTTGGACAGTAAAGTAGCCTGAGAGAATAAGATGGATTTACGTTACCAGCAAATCTGGAGAACCTATGATGTCGTATTATAGTCTCACGAAGGGAATCGTGTATAATCTGAATATGTATAACGGTAAATCAGTTATGACGTACGAGCCGAAAATCCAAATGCCAAAATATGTACGGTGCCGTAAATCAAAGAGACGTTTCTCCCTTGGAGTCGCATTCTCTCGTGCAAAGTAAGAGAGCATACAGGCATAGGTTCTCTGTGTTAAACGTATCATCTGCAGCATGCCACGGAACAACACCTTCATACGTGGGTAGGAAGACAGAAGGGTAACACGAGCATTCGTTAATCGTAAAACTGGTAAATCCCTTGCGCATCTGGGTATTCCAGGTCTGTTGATACATTTGTCGCGTGCGGTATACCTTCCACGTGTCATGGTGAGGTTACTTCACTCTTTGTGATCGAGATACTTTGGAACTGGTTAGAGGATTACTAATCAATAAAATCTGGGTTTCGTCGTATTTATGTACGGAACACATATCGAAACGAGGGTGATGCAAGTTTTGATGGAGTCGTTAGAATCACACCATTTGAGTGACACTAAGAATCAATGAAGAATAATTCATTTGTCAAGGATATAGACAACCGGACGAGCAATCAGACAGTCTGCCAACATACGAATTGCCATTTGATAGAATGAATAGGCATGATTTATTGTCGATAAGAAACATCCGGTAACAGGTTTAATGCTTACATCGTAAAATAGTTCACACGTTACCGGACTGTATGCATTGTATTGCCGGCCATTCGGATATCCTGTGATTATTGATTTGGCATATTCATTGGGTCATGGTCTTATTAACGAACCCGCAGCCTATTGCCTATTGATAACGATCGCTAATATACCGCGCAGCATTCTAACGCCTGATAATCCCAGGAAGAAGAACCCCATCTAGACCGAAGGGCTTTCCAAGGCGTGTCGAGGATAAGGGAAGGTCAAAGGGATTTTTTTTTTTTTCATGTTACTGCCTCGTGTCCGATTGATGAGGCAGTCTGTCGTTTTTATACAGTCATTCGAATTTCTCCGTTGTCGCATTGAGTCACCCTTGATATCGGATATACAACGTTAGATTGTCATACATATATATTAATACCTTAATACATATATATATATATATATATATATATATATATATTTGTGCGTATGGCTGGCCTTATCTCCGACCATTAGTTACGATGTCCCTTGGGGAAATAAAGGTATTCCAGATAGGACTCGGTCCTGTATATCTGACGTAAAAATGTTAAGAGAAAGACAGAAATAAGCAAGATCAATATCACGTCAGCCATAAGTGTGAGCCCAAAGTTTACCTTTATGTTGTCTCTTGGGTCGTGTCTATTTTTTTAAGAAGCAGCAACTTTTAACCTTGACATGAACGAGAATTTTGGGATACTTGTGTGATGATATTTCACAAGTGAATGCGTCAAATTATTTTCGTGAGTTCTGGTTCGTTGTAATAGGTAGCATTAACATGTCCTTCAGCAGATGGGATGAGTTTTCTCGTGGTTTATCGCATACGTGAAAAAAATTTCTCGTTGGTTTGCGTTTCATCTCGCATTCCTCTCTCCTTCATATTTCTGGTAAATTCTCAGGTTAACCTTAGCCCTCGAGCAAGTAATATTTCTTTCCATTATTCATAACATTTCATAATCTCTTTACGTACGGCTTGGTTGAATTATTGCGACGAGGAGAGAAGGAAAGGCGAAGGTTTGAAACGGTAGGTTGCACGTGGCGTAAAAGTGCTGCTGAGAATAGGAGTTCCACGACTTAAAGGGAGGTTCTGTTAGACGACGATGACTACAACGGAAGAGAAGTGAATAGTGGAACGGGTCGCTTGAAGAGAGTCGGTTATTTCGCGGGGAAGCGGAGCCTGAACGGCACAAGGTCGAAAATAGGACGAATCACGGAGGAGGGAGGGCGCAAGCTTGGATTGGAGTGCTATTCGTCGAAACGCCCGAGCACCAAAAGCTTCCACCTATAACCACGATAAAATACGATGGAGAAAGGGCAAAAATAATTGGACGCGATGTTTGTCGTTATATTTTCCGATGTTAAGGGCTTCGTCTATATACAGTAAACTTCTCTCTCGTATTTTTCTCTGTTCCGGGGACTCACTTTGCCTTCGAGCATCGTGACCGAACACGAATCTTTAGACTCGGCAAAGCTTCCTTTGCGAACCAAACCCCTGTTGGTGCGCGGAGTAGGTGATATATACGTATAAGTTTTTGTGCCGTTCCGAGGGAGGAAAAAAGAGACCCAGCGCTGTCGAGTTCCTTTGCTCTGCGCGAGACGTGAATTAATTTTTCATGAGAGGGCGCAAAATATTGAGTTTGTGCTGAGAGGTTATTACTAGATTCTCTTATTTCCCCAGGTCGTGAAGATTTGAATAACGTGCATCCTATTCACTGCATAAAATATTCTTGAGATCTACCCCGTAAGGAACATAGAAACATGTACATAAACGCTTCTGTGCTACAAGGAAAGCTGGAAAACTGATTTCTATAATTGGATGGATTTGGTACTTATGAAACTAAACGGTACCTGTCACGATCTTTACCTGCAAACATGTTTCTACGCCAAAGAAAATATATTGGAAGGGGCGAGTCTCATTTTCGGTGCTGTCAGATCTTTACTTGTTGAACAGTAAATTCGTGCATTATGGATATTTGTCCCAAAACTTTTCGAGAGTACAATAACAACGGGTGTATAAAGTAAATGATTAAATTATTGATAGCCTTGTCCCATTCCCGGATTCTTGACATCGGCAGCACCTTCATGTATGGTGGACACGTCACGCAAGGTTCGCAGTAATGGTGTAGTTTTTTGGACATTATTTCTAGCGGTTGAGGTTATATATGAACACATTTTCTCATCTCCGAAAATCACTGCCGCTAGTAAATCCGTTCCATTATCTTCTTCTCCTTTAATCAAAATCTTATGATGACGAAGTACAAGTCAAATGAGTATTTCCTGTATAACGATTGAATCGATCAAATGAATAATCCTCATCCGAAATAGACAATTAGGTTTGGACTAATTTTCATCCGTAATGAAAGTTATGGACAGTTATGATGCCTCAGTATTGGTTGGTACGTCAAATAGAATTTCCAAGCGTTAATTTGTTCTAAGGTAATGTAGTGGTCCACGAGGCATTTACTGATAATTTAACAATGTACGTATATTTGACGATACAGTAAAGTTTGATTATTTATGAATTTTTTTATCGTTGCTATACGTGGAAAGGAGAAAGTTCAATATAAGAGTCTGAGCAGACAAAAGGTGTGTAGAACACAGATGTAACATAGAAACAGTGAAAAGCTCGTAGACAAAGTTGTATGGAAGTGACGACAAAGCAAACTGTACGGATTGAAGAGGACGGAAAAGGTAAAGGAAATTTCCTAGAGTTTACCTCTCTCTCTCTTTCTCTCTCTCTCTCTCTCTCTCTCTCTCTCTCTCTCTCTATGGCCAAACGTTATAGTGCTGCATGGGGTCGTATGAGAGAACTGTGAGGTAACGGTCCCTTGGTGAGGTTCACTTTGTTCACTTGCGCTATTTTAATTAAAGAGAATGGCAGAATGAAACAGCGTTCTCCGAAGGGACTGGTGTGTAGTATGAAGCTTTCGTTCTGTATAACAGGCTTCCAGTTAGCTGAGACTGCCGGTAGTGAAGCAACGATAGTGTGCGTCAATGGGTTGAGCAAAGGCATGGGATTCGGTTAGGTAACGAGCTGACAACTCGGCTTGGTGGAGTGCAAGTGCTCTAGCGAGAAAGAGCCTGTCAGGCGTTCAGCTTACCAATAGGCAAAAGGTCGTCTGTCGACTTAAACTATTCTCGGCCAGGCGATAGTAAATAGTATAAAAGTATATTTCTACCCTCTTTCAAAAGTGGATTTCAATCACACTTGCTTATCCATACTCTGAACCATACTTTGAATAAATATGTAATTCAAGCATCGTTGCAAGCGCGTTCGACTGTGCCGGAACGCGAGATACATGCGAATAATGGAATAATTACTGTCACTCGATCAAGACAAAATGATACACTAAATAACTCACCTTTGCTCGTTCCGTCGGGACCTCGTAGAATGGTGCACTCCTCTATTGTACCGTAGGCAGTGAACAACTGTCGGACATCGTCTTCAGTTTGTTGCTTGCTGAGCATTCCCACGAACAGCTTTCTGTCTGCATAGGGAGGTCGGCCATGTTTGGAATAGAAAGAACAGAGAAAATGCGTTTTCGTTAGACGTGCAGATGATTCTACTGGTGGAACGGACGGGGTGTAATCATATCGGGGTAACAAAAAGACGGAAAATAGAGATAATGAAATAACAAACGCAATTTAACATAGTACGATGTATATCTATATACACACACATAAATATAAAATTCTTGTATGAATATATGTATACTCGTAATATGAAAGTATTGCGGCTAACACCGAGAACGACATAGTTACACGGTACACCAGCAATCGCATATCCACCACTCTAGAGAGAGGGAATCGAAGGCGCGTCTCGACGCGTCCACTCGTAAAGTTCATTTATTTTTGTGATTTTTTTCCATTATTATTGCAGACGCGCCTCATTCACACCTCTCGCTCATTGCCAAAAAAAAAGAAGAAAAAAAAAAAGAAAAAGAAAAACAAAAAAAAATACAATAACGTCACATACTTTATATAATATGACAATTTACGTACATCTAACATCATGACTGAGGCTGCTGTGTGTACGGCCAATTGGGATTTTACAATAGAGAAAGTATTTTACGAATATTTGAATATAAAATTTAAACACAATTGCTTGAATATTAGGAAAAAAAAAATGAAGATATAAATATACAGCCACAAAAACATGTACGATAAAAGAGACGAGTATTTAACAAATCTGTAAATGTTCAAAACCTACGACCTACACCACAAGCCGATTAGGTGGGTTTTTCATTGGGGTAGTGAATTTTTTTAGGGGAGGCTTTCTAAAACTTCAACAACAAAGTGACAGCAGTGACTCGGATTTTTTGGCAGCTATTTCTAGTTGTCATATCATTGTCTGGTGCGATAGCGGACAATGGCGGATTCCGCACTCGCACCAATCGCGCTTTTGGGCCTGATTAAAATTTGATCTCAGCACGTTCGAACTTTAGAAATATTTTTTCATTTTTTAAAATTCATATTATATAAAATTTGATTTCTCTTTCTTCACTCGTCAATAATAAATTTTGTTTTCTCTCGCGCCTTACGCAGCCTTAGAAATATCTGCACCGTTTCCACATACACATAACTGCTCACGCAATGACTTATTTATATGTCTTGAGATTACCATTGATTAAAAAATGTGTGCGGGTACGTGTATATTTTTATTAAAATGTGTTGTAATCAAGTGTGAGTGTGCAAACGGTGGCCACGGAGTTTGGAAATGTTTTGAGGATCCTGGAAACCAGAGGATGCTCGGTAAACGGATAGGGCGGCACACTTTCCATCTATACGAGTTCACGTCTAGGTATATCAGTAATATATAAAGTGTAATAAATTCACATGATAGTAATATTCAGAAAGTATGTACAAGGTGATATACATATATAATATATTTATATATATTAAATATATATATAGATATATAGATATTTGTATATGTATTAAAAACACATCGACAACGAACGAGACAATATAACATCCAACGAGCGAGCCACTATATGGTCACAGCTTTTGTAAAAGAGCGAAGGGGTTTTTTTTTTTTTTTTTTTTTTTATCGAGTGTCGTTTCCGTCGCTGGCATGGGAATATTTTGGAGTGAAAGAGTCGTATTCAAGATTACCGAGGATTGATGAATTATGTGACATGTTGCGGATTGTGAACGGTGGTTCGGGTGGATGGGTTAAGTCAAACGTAATACAGTCACACGAGCATAGATACAACACAGAGCGTAGTTCTTTGAGGATACAAATCTGTTTCACAATCATTTTTTGAGGGAATGGAAAAAGAAATGGAGGATTTGAATTTAAAAAAAGTGAAAAAAATCCTGTACGTTTCTTTTTATGTTGAATGATAAATAATTATAGACATCAAGTCTTTTTAGTTGGAGTGAGATTACTGTCGAATAAATGGTTCATTTTCGTACATTTTAAATAATCATTTGAGCAAAAAGGAAGCCAGCAGCGTGCGACATTGTGGAGAGTGGAAAGTGGGAGTTGGCCTGTTTGGCCGAAAGGTTCAAGATCTATAATGCGAGCAGCAATTAAAATAGAGGTGTTGCATCAAACTGTGCTGGCCAAATAAGGCTGCGGTGATGGCGCGTGATGAGGGAGAAGAGCTCGTATTTTCGTAACGCATTTCGATTGTTCTTTCGTTTGTTTTATTCTTTCTTTCATATGTTCCTCCAAGTATTGTTTTTCTTCGTCCGTATGTTTGTGTTTGTTTGTTCGTTCGGTCGTTTGTTCGGTCGTTCGTTCGTTCGTTCATTTGTTCGTTCATGTGTCTGATCAGCAATCCTCAACTTCAGCGTCAATTTGGATCGCGCGCGCGACGAAGAATGATAATGAAGAAGAAGAACGGAAGGTATCTTGGAATGGAAGCTAGCTATCTCCTGGAAGTCGAAGTTACCTTCAGCGGCCGGCACCGGTGCCTCCTACTTCCAGAAGATGGCACAGGCGCTCCCGTCGTCCATCATGCACTCTGGAATACAGAACAGAAACAAAGATGGTTTTGTGGGTCCAGGTGACCAATGGCTTTCGTTGTTCGTGATTTGCATCGATTTACAATCAATATCATGTTTATTTTAATAACATAAATTTTTGCACTGCACTTTTACATATGCAGTGTGTAATAGAAAAGAGAAAAAGGTTTACAAGTAATGAATCAACTATTTCGTAGATCTATAATGTCGCGTTGTAATGAGATTAATCATCTTCGCCCCCGCCCCTCCCCGGCCTATCATGAGGATATCTTCAAAATCTGTTTGTTTCTGAAGAAATAACGTGGTTTACCCTCTTCATCTTATATTTATAGAATAAGTGATCCAAACGAAGTTTATAGGAACGAAGAGTGGTAAAGCACACGGGATGATCCTCAGTGGTGAAGGAACGGAAGGTGGTGGTATATACGTGCAGCCAGGTTGAGACGTGGAAGCATAGCTGGGTCGACTGGCTCATTCGGAGACGAGGTGCCGCTTATCCGTAACATTCTCTTCTCAGCCAAGGCTCTGGGGCACATTTAAGGATTTGTCTCGGGAAATTAGATTCTCGCCTGACTTGCAGTGTCATTCCCACCGTGATCCTTTCTCTGCTGTCCTCTACATCCTGAGTCACGTCATTGACTATCCCAACGCTCAACGGGTACATGTGGACAGACCCTATGGCGGCATTAGAAGTTGAAGGAGGAGTAGCGAGGACGCAGATCTCACCTTTTAGTCGTGGACCCTTTTCATCTTGGTGTTCCCATTCGCTATTGTCCCCATCAGGATGTCATCGTCTCTAGAGCACCTCCCGAAATTGATCCTTTGTCGCCGAGCAGAGTGTCGACGCGTACGCGACCCTTCAATCCCCTTCATCCTCTACCAAGCGATTTTCGCACATTGTGACTGACGTTGTACATATAATGATAGGTATTTCTATCTCACGTCGAATCATTACTGCTAACATAATTCTCCAGATATTTTTTGATGAAAGTCTTTTTTTCGTTTAAGAATTCGTCATCAGGACACCTCATTCTTCCTTGATATCACTTTTTGGAAATAGATAGACTCTTCACTATCTGTGTTGTTTTGACGTGTTAAAATTCATCTTTACTACCACGATCCATGCAAAATGAGCTTAGCGAAGAGTTTGTCAGAAGAAAGTTCAGGGTTTTCGAAAGCGCCTCTAGCTCAAGATATCTCGTTATTAATTTCTATTGTTATCATTATCTGAATGTGTTACTGTTCTAAAAACGCCATGTGACGATTAGAATTGACACCTGAATGTTTTTTGGCACATTCAGAAGGACTTTTATGGAGTCGCTCTATACATATAACAACGCGGCAAAAAATTGGGCCGGAAAAAATACAGTATACACTTTACTGTTATTTACCTGAAAGGACAATCGTATGAAAATTGTGTAGAAATTCCATGGGTGGCGTTTCATCAGCGATACTTTTTGATTATTTTCTTCTTCAATTCATTACCACTTATCGATATTTATCAAATCCAATAACGAATTCATTCAGAATTTGATTTTAGGACATATTTTTCTGTCATTCAACAGGTGTATAATAAAATAATCATGATATTTTCTCTTGATATCGTTGAATCTCTAACGCATTGTAATTTCGCGATGGACGTCAAAATTGAGTGCTTCGCATTTGCTTGCAGAGTTTTTTGCATTAAACAATATCCGTCATGAGCGATTGCTTTATATCACAGGTCAAGTTTATTTGAGGAAGGTTGAAGGAAACGAGATCCGTAGAGGGAATGGATAAGACTGAAAGTGAGCAAGAGAAAATGGAGCGAGTGATGGCGGCGGAAAACGAGGTGGCTCGCCTAGGGATCGAAACTTATCCACTTGCTCAACTAGCGCCGGTATAGTTTTCTCACTCGCCTTATCCAATCGAAGAAACTTGCCTTGAGTTCATCCAAGTTTTCCTCACATCTATGTCTCCGCCTCGTGTCTTCTCCTGTTAAGATTCTCGGACTTGAACAATCTAGAACAATGTGAATTTCTCAACTGTATTCTCTTGAATAGAATACATACATACTCGAAAACCACTGTCTTTATCCATGTGGGCCATTTCGACGGAGCATCTTAGGTGGGCTCTCAACTCGAACGGTGTAATCATAAAAACGTGAACACTATGTGAATCCTACAGTCGATAACCAACTAATTAAGACAACTTATTGAATGACAAGATGATAAATGATGGCCTCCAAAGTCGAAAGTTTTATAATTGCAATGTGCTTGCTGTACGAAGTCAATTTCTGGTGCCCGAGAAGTACTATTTCGTGATATTGAAGCAAGTCAATAGAACTAGCAAATCATTCCGCTACTAAAAAATAATTAGACCATAATTGTAGACTCCAGCCGAAGTGAAGAGTGGAAAAATCGGAATTTAACTGCAAATTGTAAAAGATACCAAATAAAAGAGTAGCTGTAAGGACTAGCAATTAAAACTCGACCTTTCTTTTTTTTATCTGCTAATAAGACATTATCCTGAGATGGACGTGATGGTGCCATTAAAGTGCCAGCTTCGTAAGAGGTAGCAGTCGAGGTTTTGTGCACGTTTGCACGGCTTGCTTCTGGTAGATCTATAAATGACGTAATTACGCCTGGCCTGACAAGAGGTGGTCATTAATGACACCAGAAGGTGTAGGTTGAACTGGAAAGAGATCGTTCAACTCACATAGTGAAACAATGTGGAACAATGACATTTTTTTGTGGTCACAACCCGGTGCTAATACTATAAGAAACTGTGAGATAGTGAACACTTGAGAAAAGCGAATTTAAGAAGAAAGAGAAGAAGAAGTGTTAGATGGCATGACGATTATGACCGCGTTCTAATTCTGACGTTGTTCTATGTCAGTTCATCTCAGTGGTTTGAATCAACATGCTTTCGTCGCCTTTCTTTCGAGAGTGCTGAAGATCGGTAGCCCATCACCGATATATCGCCAACCTTATGGACAGGCTTTGGCTGACGGGAAAGTTCAGTGACCCCCGATTGAACATAGTCCCTATGTCTACAGATCCAGGGCCGCAATCTCCATAGGTATACATGACGGTAGACAGGGGTTAGGAGAAAGAGAGGTTACTGAGGGTTTGGATGCCGTCGACGTCGAGACTTGTCGGATCACTCTACCCGCATCCACATCAAGGCGAGGCTTTGTAGGGGCCGCGTCGAGGCAAGCGACCGGAGATTACAATGGCATCTCCTCCAGATTAGCATATGAATTAGGTTCTCATCCTGGCGACGCCAACTATGCACCGAGCACACTAGCTCCTCTTGCTGCTTCTGCTGACTGGTCCGCCATCAGCATTGCACCAGCCTTCATCTAACCAACAACGGAAGCTCATGCTTGTGCACCCCAGCAGGTAATGTATACTATTATGTGGAAGTGCAGGAAGAACGCTGGAATAGCCGATGGTCCGAAAGTGAACGTAGGGATCCAGTATAGAAGCAAAGTGGAGAGAGAGGTTCGGAGGTTGGAAGAAAGATAGCATCGCATGGATAAAGCTCTCACTGTGAATGAGAGAAGTTGACACTTCCTAGGATGAAACGAAGGTCAGTGCGATATTCATATGTATATTCGAAAGGTTAGTTTTGGTCAAGAATTCTCGAAGGTGTACTGGTTATAGCAGACAGATTACGTTCATATATCCCTAGAGAAATAATCGCATCCTATAAGTATTACCATCTGCATCGATATAACTTTGGATCATGATTTACTATTAAGTGTTCGTGAACTTGTGCAATGGTACAGGTTGGCGATGTGTTGGCGACTGTTTATGAGAATAATTTTATAGTTTAACGATTTTTAGGGTTTCTCAAACTTGACCAACATCCGCGATGGCGAGTACTAGAGTCCGAAATGAAAAAAATCATAAATAGATTCGTAGTTTCACCCTCATCAAAGATGTCCATCTATAATGTTGCCTTTGCTTCCTGCAAAATTATCACCTTTTATACATGATTCATCGAAGCAGCCTCGATTTTCAGCGATAGCTTGGTATTCGAGCTTGAAAACGTATGAGTGGGATTCTTGGGCAATTTCAAATCAAGTTCGGAATTAGAAGTGACTATATTACATGAGCAGAGAAATAAGAAGTGACTCGAGCAAAAAAATGTTTACCGTGCTCGGTTTAATTTTATGTTAGCATCAGCTGCTAGGTTTCGTCTTATTGGCTTGTGCTTTGTTGAGTTTATCATTAACTGCCCGTATAATTTCGTGGTGTTGATTTTTTTACTCGCAATTCCGTTATCCTTTTGGATTCGTCTTAGAGTTGGACATTGAATCGTTTCATTTAATGTAGTTCGTTAGTGAACGATTGATCCATTTTTTCATTTCCTTGACTAAAAACCTCGACTGAGCTGTTGTGTTGGTCCTTTTGGACTCTAATGCGTACCAGTATGAATCGAAAAATAAATATAAACTTGATCTCGTTTAGGGATAACTACAACCTATCGAGGCGTGTACACGATATCGTTTTAGACTGCATTAATGATAAGAGAATGAGGAAACAGGGAATGACGATTTGTTCGGGACGCGTTCTCGGTGCTCTCGAGGGAAATTTTCACGTCTGGCAAAGAATAATGTACGAGGGTCCTAGATCCTCGACCCTTACTATAAGCCTTGTCCACGGTACAATATATATAGTGATGTTCAGATATGTATAACGTCTGGTTATACTAGAATCCAGGTTATTTTATAAAACACCGATGGATAACTTTGATTTCCTATGAGATCGATAATCTGAATATACTATGGTTAACGTTTTATTGAAGAGAATTCTCAATCGATAAATGCAATTATCTTACCTCCGCGGTTTTCACTGTCCGCCGGCTTCACTTGAATAGGACGGTTCATCTGGAACACACGAAACAAGTGACATTGTTTATTCAAACATCTAAGCAATAATGGGTCATTGCCGTATGAAAGCTGCTTTTTTTTCAGCAAAGATTTCAAAGCAAAAGAATATTTTTATAGAATATCAAGTAATCATTTTGTCTAAATCAAAATCATATTAACTAAATTAGAAAAAATACTTGACATCTGATATGTCGAAAATTTCAAGTCTTCAAATAATCTCAATTCCGACTAGCGAGCCATCATTATCTAGAGAGATTCTGGCCTCTATGCTCGCTAAGTCCGTTCACCCACGTTACTTGACCGTTCTCAGTAAAGAGGATAAAGTAGGCGTAAAAGAGGCAGATCGTTTGACGAAAAAGAGAAAAGAGATCACAGCTCATCGGACCCAGAAAAGGTGCCACCTTTGCCAGAAACGATCCTGGCACTCTATTCTATCTATTTCTGCCTTACATAAAGAACATCTTAAGCTCGCACATGTTTCACAGGCGACCATGGGTTTGGAACTGTAATGTAGGCAAAGCCATGTTGCCCTCAAGCAAGACATGGTTGTCGCTGGACTTTCCTTCGCCCGCTCTGTAGTCGAAAACTCTACCGACTGTGTGGCTTGGGCGTACAAATAACATTGTTTATTTGTCAGATGCGCCGTTCTGCCCTCGGCAGCCAACCTCTGATCATCTGGTGTATGTGAAACGAGTCACACAACCCAGCGTGCTAGGCGCCCCAGAAAGTAGCATACCACGCGATCTGATGTTTTCTATCTATGTTTTGGCCGTTGCTCCAGTTCCGTCTGCAGTGGTTCTTGGGGTGGTGAAAATGCATGATTCATGATATGGGGGATAGCTAGCTGTATGTACATGGGTCCATCATTTCTCTGGGATCCATATCCATTCTTCGTATATTACTTTCGTGCTAAGTTTTTTCCTCAACAACACCAATGGTACTGCTCCCCCTAGAGCCCTTACTCTACATCTATCTCGATTATTCAGTCAGCTTAGCATGTGCCACATCAGCTCGAACTTTTGGATAGATATAATACACATATATGGGTTTACAAGGATATGTCGTCCCCTCTCGTTACGACGAGAGTTCTTACTAGCCAATTTCCTTCCCAGCATGCATCTTCGCACGTATCACAAGCAACCCAGAAATTTCTCCCCTCTTTACGACATCGTGGCACATACATCCTCGTAGTTTGACTGTGATATACTCTTTTCTTCTTCTGTGCGATCCACCGAGTTTACGATGGTATATATATATCCTTCACAGGGGTCAATGGCTTCTCTCCGTAACACCCACGTGGCTGACAATTCCTAACGCGCTTGATTCACTTTTCTGTCTCTTCCTTCCTCTTCTAGTCTTCACATATGTGGCTATGATGCTTCCGTTCGAATAAAGACCTCTTGAAGTGAACGACTCACCCCCGTGACGAGACCCATCACACTTATTCTTGCGAAAACTCGATTTTACTGATTCAAAGTGTCAAGTGAAGATTTTACGAGCTCGTCTATCTGGTGAGTACCACCATCTTTCGTTCTGAATTTACAGTGAAGCTCAATACAAACGCCAGAGAGGTTGTAAAATTCATCGTTTACGGTCTCTAACGCGGCATATTCGTTTCTATTCAGTCGTACGTCAAATTTAAAGTACGAGTTTGTGCCAAGAATAATAACACATATCGGTAGTTGACGTAGAAATCATACATTCAGTGGCATGCAATGAAACTTCATTCATTGATGTGTGTATAATATGGTTGTACTCACTACTTTACGTTTATAAACGACGACAGGGTCGACAGATGGAGTTACACCTTCTAATGCAGTTACTTAATATTCTATGGAAGCTATTACCGGCTATCAAACAGGTTCTCGTGTGAAGCAAGTTCGCAGTCAGCTGAATACGAAAGGGTGGGCGAGGGGGAGTTGTGCTTTAGTTTGCATCGTCTGCTGGGAGGTGCAAGTGTGGAAGGAATGATATGACCTCGAGGGAGAGCGAATGGATACGTATGAGAAGAGTCTCAGCTAGTATTAAAGTCATGTGCACTGTAGCCGTAGGTCAGTATAGCAGGAAATTAAAGTTTCCCTCGAGTGCCGGCCATTAGAACAGTTTGTTGTAGTTTATGTTTCCAGGGAAACGCGGTATATGTACATTCAGCTTTTAACGTATACCAGAACTGAGATACATTTGCAATTCTACTAGTACCTTTCTTATCCATCACTGGAAAAGCGTGTTAGGTGTCTTGAATGCTGCATGTGTTACAAAAACTCACCTTCAAGTATATACCAGCGTTCAGTAGTCGCAAGTATCTAATAAGTGAAGTGAACAGAGTTACGCCTTTTTGTCTTAGGACGTGGGACATTGCCTTTTTTCGCATATCCGCTCTTTCCAGACACCAAATTTGATAAGAATCTCTATAGCTCGAGGATGAATTTATGATCCTCCAATCAGGTTTGCATCGTGACAACAGACTATCCATTAATCATATATGGCAAAAAAAGTGTATTTTTTGTTGTGATCGCCGCTCGTCGTTTCCACTCATTTTCGTCGTTGGATGAATGGGTCGAATCATCATATCGACTGTAATGGCATCAACTTATATGTATAAAAGTGTGGCTGCTACTCTGTTGTAGAGTAATCGATTATTTCCTTTTTCGTAATTGATGTTTAGAGCACTTTCGTATACATAGTAAAACTGTAGTACAGCGAGCAATAAATAAATGAGTTTTTTCAGTCCAATGTTTATAGCGACTAATTGATTCACGAGCTTGCGGCTTGTCCTTTACGGGCAATTAGGAAACAGGGTCATAAAGCTATGGGTACGTCGGTTTCGTATTTTTAAAAGAAGCAAATGCAAAGATCTACTGTTATGAGAATTTGAGGGTACCACAGAAATATTTAAACCATCAATGTGTTTTATATCAACCGTAAAATGTAAATGTGACAAAAATGCCGTGAATCAGAGAAAAAATGAATGAGTTGGAACATAAATGATCAAATGATCCGAAACTATATCTAATGGATGTATCAAAAAGCGTTTTCAATGGACCAAAAAAGGTTGGGGCAAATTTTTTCCGACTAGCGTTTCTGTTTCGTTGGCTTTTTGGCACTATAAAAATCAAGATACCTAAAGCGCACATGCTGATAACCACCAAATTGAATAGAGTGAATGCTGCTTCGGAAATTGAATAAGCTCTATCGTGCCTCGGACAACGAACGACGATGCACTTGATCTCTCACTCTCTCTCTCACTCTCTCTCTCTCTTTCTCTATTGGTCTCTGTTGGCAGAGTACCGGTATTTGACTCGACTAGTTAGGCCGAGAGCAGCCTGGGCCTGCAATCAATGTACCGATTGAAGATAAGGGTTATTCCAACCCACAGACGGGTGGTCATTCTGTCTACTCTATATATGCACGTAGTCCTTCTCTTGTTGTCACGATTTATATACCTGTCGGTCTCTTCGCTTTTGGTATATTCATTGAGTGATTACACCGTTACTAACCTTTATAATTTACATACACATGCACACCCACACACACACACACACGCGCGCGCGCGCGAACACACACACACACATATAGTTAAGAAACAGTTATTAATTCAAAAAATTGAATACATTTATTAGTATTTACAAAGTCACCTGTTAAAATTTTGAGCTCTGAGGATACTTTATTCGTGTGAAGTGAATAAAAACAGATTTCCTCAATTAACACGGTTCCTTATGGGTTGCTGTGGTTTTTCCGTCTTTATACAAGAAATTTGCAAACATTGACAAACATTTTCAGAAGAAACTTGTAATATCGATTAAAAAATATCTAAAGAACGTTTGTAAGGCCTCCGAAAATCAATGAGATACTTATGACGTTTAGTGTAAATGCATTTTTCCTCAAAACGGAGATTAAAGCGGTCAAACTTTCGAGGTTAAACACGCAAAACTCGATCAGCAGACTACGCTGGTCACAGCAGTTTTGTGTTTTGACTTGTTCGGTACCAGATGATCTTGCTTAAGTCAATTTTCTATCCTCACTCGTTCAGTACTTTTCGAGGATTTTCTCTTTCAACGAAAATTGATGGTTTACGAGTTTTCCTTTACTTCTCGCTTCTTTTTCTTCTTATGTATTTCGCGTCATCTTTTGTTATTTGTATTTCTGGTCTTTTATCTGAACTTTTGTAGCATGTAAAGCGTCCATATAAATTTGCAATAGTTTCTATAGGGGAACGTATTATATATAACGCGTGCTTTTTCGACAAGAGATCTGCACTCGGTTACGAAAATATCCGGCAACGAAAATATCGGTTACAAAAATATGTATATGTATATTGTACAATACAGCCCGGCCATTAATCTACGTTGCGAAGAAACGATGCGCTGTAACACGAGCCCGAAAGTCCGCGATCAAACGTAAACTTCTCTAAAAATTCCTTCATAAATCTATCATAAAATTGTTCGTTTTCAGTAGCGTGGCAAAGTTTTCTTTTGCCCAGTTTTTTTCTCTCACTGCTTCTGAGCTCGCTTTTTCGACGTGAAACGAGGAAGATCGGAAGTTCCGTGTGGACTCGCGCCGAAGAACTCGCTCCCTCGAGAATCGAGAGATATAGAAAGATGGAGAACTCAAGGAGCGTATACGCACACATTCGCCTTAACTCGCAACGTGTGTCATAAAAGCAACTTTTTTTTAACGCTCCGTCGCCCACTGTTGGAGGGTTTTCTTTAGTTTCCGGTCATACATCGTCATATTCTCGGCTTGTTATGGACACACGTAAAGGCATTGTTGTTTTGCAACAATTGTTATTGAAACTAACAAATTTCCATGGATAGTCGTGATCATACTAGTCGTAGTTTTTTCT
The DNA here is from genome assembly GCA_948107755.1 of Campoletis raptor. Lineage (NCBI taxonomy): Eukaryota > Metazoa > Arthropoda > Insecta > Hymenoptera > Ichneumonidae > Campoletis > Campoletis raptor. The sequence goes on from OX403622.1 coordinate 14,504,716, forward strand.
AAATAGAAAGCTAGAGCTCCGTTATGTAAGCAGTATTCAAATTCATTCGAGTACATGTGCCCATGCCGCTACATAACCATATACGTACGAAAAAAGTGCACAGTCACTATTCATTCCTTCTCAAACACGTGTTTCTATCCTAACAATAATTCTCACACAGAGTATGGAAAATTGTCCAAAAAACTTCACCTCCAAATGTTCCAAACTCACAAGGCACATTTATGCACATGGTACATACGTTGCCTATCTTCATGAACGGATATAGATGCGAACAGAAAAATGGGAATTACGAGCGGGAAAACGAGTTCGTGTTGTATTATTTCAACTCCTGGCAAATGAAAGGATATAGTAGGAGGGATTTCACACGTCGATCGATGTGAGTTTAACCGATTTCGTTGTCACTTCTCAATAGATAAATATATATATATATATATATATATATGTGTGGATATCAAATAACTATAGCATTCGAAATAGAGAGAGAGAAAGACAGAGCGGGAGAGAAAGAGAAATGCAGCGAGCCTTTGCCACATCAACAAGAACGATGTGGAAAGCTCGATGAGTGGTGAGAGCTTCCGCGCCTGGACACTTCATAGCGGATACATAGAGAGCTCTCATCGGGTCTGAACTACATATGTATAGAATAGAATGATAAAAATCATAACGGCGTAACTCACATCACTTTATGTATTGAATCATGTTAGTTCCGATCTTTTGTTTGATAACAATCAATACAAATGTACCCATATATATGTAAGTGTAGTTATATAACATTTTCGCGAGATGGTGGCGTACAGCACATGCCGAGGCCGAGTTGGCCTCCTCTCCAACTGACGCCTGGTAACGTTAAGCCCACGTCGATTCGACGGGCATTAAATGTCAAACGTTTATTCGCATCCCCGGGATTTCGATGGAATACCAACAGAGAAAGAAAGAATGAAAGAGAGAGAGAGAGAGAGAGAGAGAGAGAGTGTACAGAACGAGAGGAAAAGACGACGGTAGTCCATTCATGTGTGTGTGTGTGTGTGTGTGTGTTTTGGTTACATAACTGTGGATAGATATATTTGTCTCTGTATACGTACACGTGAAAATATATGTATAGAAGAACGAACAGGCTCGGTCGGCCGGCGCCAACGATCCGCCGCAAACATCGGAAAAATGGTGGCGATTCGATTACCGACCACCTACACCACACCCTTCTTGCATGCTCCGAGCTTGCCGCAATTCTCCGATCCCTTTTGCCCTACTATATACTTTTCCCTCTCTCTCTCTCTCTCCATTCCTCTTTCAGTCTTAAACTTCTTTCACTCTGTCACCCTGTTTTTCTATCTCTTTCTCTCATTCTCTTTCTCCATCTTCGTTACTGCCACTCTTTTGTAGCATCCTTGCCTGGTTCGCGAAGTTTACGACATCAGGGGAGGATTGCCAACACACATTCTCGGTCTCTCTCTCTTTTTCATTCTCTGCTGTTCTTAGGAAAATTTTCCTCACCAAGTCTTTGACTGTATTTTCCCTCAGCATAGGAATTTACTCCGAAACGTTTTACTTTCTCTTTCGGGAGGCTTCGCATCTCACATTTTTTTCTTTTCCTTACAGAGGAGCCTCTTCCTTTACTCTTTATTGCTCATCGATCCATACGTACACTGGTTTAGTGGGTTTATCGTATTTCCTTTCGGTTTGAAAAGTTTCATTATTCAAAGGGGTCCACGAGCTGAGAGGGAGATAATACTTTACGATGTTAGTTCCGCTCTATGTCACAAGTGAACTGTTGGATATAAATTTTCAATGATTGCGCCCCCGCCTAATTTTATCAGAATCAAATGTTTGTCAATACTTGTTTCATGCAGAGAATTTTAATGTTATCGGTATTATTTTTCATCCCTTAAGGAAATTTTGGATAAATCCTATGACTCTTCAGTAATACTAATGAGTCTTTGATTTCATAAGACGAGGGCTGAATATAGACTTTGAACCATGGGCTTCTTCGATATTTGGAATTGATCTACCATAACAAGAATCAGTGTACCTTCCTATGTTGCAACTAGCATTACACAGTGCAACTACGGCCGCTGGCGCATTCGTGTATGCCCTCCTATTAATTGATGCATGGTTGTCGTTCATACAACTTCTCTCTCTCTCTCTCTCTCTCTCTCTCTCTCTCTCTCTCTCTCCCTTTCTCTCTCTCTCTCTTGTCCTCGTTATTTAGAACTACTCCACCCATCGATATCGATTAAATCATCTACTATCTACCAAGTGGAGCATCTACCATCTCGGCTCGATCGTCTCTCTCTCTCTCTTTCTCTCTCGGGTTCGATCAACACACGACCCGATCTTCGACTGTAAACAGGATCGATGATGACGGTAGAATCTCGTCTCGTGAGAATCCGTCACGTGTATACACAATATGTATGAACGCACATATAGGACACTACATATCACGCTCAACGTTTTGGCTATGCAACGATTATTACCGTCGATGTGTACTTAGTAAAAGGCATCGTCGAATAGACATAAAGCAGATACAGTAAATTCATACCAATCGCTGGAATGGAAAACGACGTAACTTCTACATTTTATCACGTTAAAAAATAATAATTTATGCTTGTTTACTTATTATAAATTGATGGAAAATTCGAACACTCGTAACAGATAAATGCATAATTCAGGTAAACAGAGAGAATGAATGAAATTGGAAAAAGAAAAAAATTACCATCAGAGCAATCAAAACACAGGAAATAAACCTTCAATTTAACGCAATGAAAATCACCCAAAAACAGCTTGTCCCTCGTGTCACGTTTCATCGCTGTAACGTTAATTTATCAATTTTTATTCCCTGCATGTATTTTATCATTTCAAATTTATGATTAAAATTTTTTTAGTTGAATTTGTTAGTGGTTTTATGATAATTACTGGAAATAATAATCGAAGGAAGTGTTATTTCAATTCTTATTATTACTCAAAAATCATTGACGGTGCCAATACTGTTAGTTACAAATTTATTATTAATTGGATGATATACAAAAGAACTATGTATTATAAAGAAAGATAGAAAAATTCTGATCGTTTAGAACTGTAATGCAACAGCTGTTGATTTTCTCGAATTTTTAATGTCTCGATACAATTATCTCCGTTGTATGAAAAGCTTTGTAATATTTTCAAGAGAGTGTAGAGAATTGTAAGTCGTGCAAGTAGCTATATTTGCCTGGGAAGCATAAAAAAAAGTTTCCCGAGTTTTTTTTCCATCTGAGTCAGTTGAACTTAATTTTTGCTGCAATTTTTCATCATCAATATGATTCTTAGAGTAATCTGTTTAAATGGACGTTGGTTGAAGTGGTCGAGAGTTTGAACGAGCTAAAAGAATGAGCGCATGTGTGGATAAAGTGTCTTTGCACAGTTAGCCTTGCCTTTCGCTGCCAGGGTTTCACCACAAACTGCTGACTAACGTATAGACGCTTCACCATGTGTTTTTTCCACACATGTACACGTATGCAAGAGGTAGATATTTTTTTATACGTTCCCTGGTGAAGAACGTTGTGCACGCGTGCAACCGAGCAGCTGCACTTTTGTTGAGGCGCCGGGGTTTGATAGAGACGAGGGTCCGGGTGCATGGGGGGTACGCCCCATGGGGGTTCGCTTCTCCACCAGCGATATTGTAAATGCCGCGTGTGCCATAATGTATATAAAGCTATGTATGAGGAAAGGGAACGGGAGGCGAGGTGGATTGTGTAACATATGGATACACTATTCGAGCGTGCGGCACATATACATGTGAATGTTTATACATACGACGACGAGAGAGTTTACGCGTGAACGTGCAATCGTCAACGTGCGCCAACAGTCTTACATTGCATGTATATGTCCACGCATGCTGCATTGAACTTGTGCGTGCATCAGAGTTACGCTTTGTGCCATATATATGTATATATATATATGTACACAGATGTAGGTGCATCTACATGCTTGTGTAGATATTAATATATCCACGAAGAGGCGAGGTAAATCCACAGAAGCGTGTATTCTCGCTTCGTATCTTTACGACACTAAGTTGCGACGGGTAAACCTTTTCTCACACCTCCTTAATACTTAAAACATACACGAAGATACGTGTGCATCTTTGAGCGTGAGGTGCATGTAACCTGCTCATAAACTTGAATCTCGTCACAGACTCGCGCAAAGTGTCTTGCACAATAGCTCGAAACTGGAAGCAACGAGAGAGTGAATATATTCCCCATAGCTACCAATTTCTATAAATATCATGCGTGTTGTGAATACATAACGATGAATGTTTATGTCACCCGTAAATATGCACAGATGTCGATTGACACTGACATTTGGCAAGCTTTTCATCTTTCTTTGCCCATGAAATCAAATAATTTCAAAGAGTTTCGTGCAACTTTCTCTTGAAGCGTTTTTTATTGGCATTTTTATTATTGTATTCCGGGTATCAGTGCAGTGAAATGTTTTATTGCAAATATATTCAAATTATACACGAAGAAGCGACGTCTAAAGTAAAATTTACCAAAAGCTAATTTTTTCAATTTCACTACGAACAAGAATTAATTGTTCTGTTTTGTTTTATTTTTATTTTTTTTTCACATTTTTATCATGAACGGTTTCCATGCGAGAATTTTTTCAAAGTCAGATATTCCGCAGGGGAGTTTATCTTTAAACTGGGGCATCGTTGCAGAGCTTGCCGTATTCGCGTTCTCACCATTTTCGTATTGAAGTCTCCAGAATCGCGGAGAATAACGCATTCCCTTTTTCGTCTTTTAATTTTGTTATTCTGCTAGGGGATTCGATGGGAGTGAACACAACACACGTTACAGAATTTTATGCTAGTTCTCTATTGTGATATTGGGAATTTTTTCCACTGTTTTTTTTTTTTTTCTTTGTCAAATCGTATTGAAACGCTCTAGCGCAAAATGTAATAAATGCGGTGTGTCATACTCGTCATTTGCTCGCCTCCGAATCGCAAGTTGTACAGAAACGTATAACCATTTACACGCACACAGATTTCTATTCATCCATGTAATACACACACACACATATATATATACATATGTATATATGTATACATTGATATAGATCCAGAAGTACATAGAATGCAATAGTTGAAGAAACTCGACGACACACTCACCATTTGAAAGTCGTTCCGACGCGACGGCACCGCTTCCACAATATGAACCATTGGTGCGAACGACGTGATATTGCCGGCTGAAGAGATCAACGAGTAGTACGAGTTGTCAGTATATATGTCTATATATATTTATATATCTATATAAACGTGGAGAAAATCCAGTAGAGGGTGGTTTTAGCTCGTGAAGTAAGATGGTACGTTTATATAGATTATTTAACGCGCGTGTGTGTATACATATATGTATGGTATGTACATAGATATATATATATACGTATGTATAAACAGATGTGAGTTCCAGCAGACGTGTGCGCGCAAGACAGTGACTGCGTGGCGCGTATTCCAAGAGACTGGTCTCACTGGTAAAACTTTCGTACTTTTGTTTATGAAATATGGCAACGCAATGGGATGTAAATCTAAATAACAACTTTATTTTATTTGTTCTCTGACTCAGGCCGTAGTTATATAACTTTCAGTTGGCTTGAACAAACAGAAAACAAGATTTCGTTTTCTTTATTTCACGCAATAATCACACACTCACTTTTCCCGCGGTTTTCCCGATCTATTGACGATTACACGAAGGAACGAGTATAATGATAATGTCTAATTGATTTAGAATATTAATGTAAATAACAAAACAATGTGAATTGCACAGCGCGGAATGAGTTACTTAAGAAATAATAATAAAAAAAAGAAAACAATGTTTTATGCATTCGATCTTGATATATATTATCGTAACAGAATTTGGCAAACGAAGCTAGTTGTTGTTGTTTTTTTGTTTGCTTTATTTGCAATTACAAATAAAGCTTCGAGTTTGACGCTAAGAGTTTTCCGTAAGCTCGGTGACTAGATATTACGAACAATCACCGTTCGTTATGTGTGAAAGCGCGTCGAAGCGGAGACGCCGTCGAGTTAGGAGAGCTATCGCGAACGCTATATAGATAAAACCCCCAACGCAGCTCGTCCGCGACTGATTCCCCAGGCCTACACGCACCCTCTAGCCCTCTAGTTTTCTCCCCCTTTCATCTCCCCACTCTCACTCTCACTCCCTACCTCCTGCTCATTCTCTCTTTCTCTCTCTCTCTCTCCCTCAATATATATATAACCTCAACCCACCCCTTCTCTTCATCCTTCTCTCCTCCTACAACTCCTCTTCCTCCCTATCACCCCCTGAAGCTTGCTCTCGCCTCTCACTCTCTTCCAACCCTCGGATAGCAAAGCCTTCCGTACCCCCTACAACTCACTCGCTTGCTCGCCCGCCCGGTGGCTCACTCGTTCGCGCTCGTTCGACTCACCCTTGCTCCGGTTTATACGACTTTACCACCCCTATTTCGCTCCCTTCGAGCTATGCGGCCTTGCGTCACCCTTGTGGCACATCTTTCTCGCTCTTTTCTCTCTCTCTCTCCCTCTTTCTCTCTCTTGCTCCACCACTATCCCATTCGATCTCATTCTCTCTTATTCCCAGAGAAACCCTTTTCCCCTTGCGCCTTCGCCCCTCAAGTCATCTGGGTCCATATTCCGTACGAAAACCCCTCCGGGCCAGTTACGCACTGGCCTGTGAGACCGAGCAGCCCACAAACCCTCTCGATCCTGCTTTTCTACGACGATCCTCTCACAAGCTTCGCGTATATCGATGTACGTCAAGTCCCTATATGGCAAACTCGGCCAATCAAACGTGCGTTCGCAAGGACCCAGAGGCTCCGACTTTCTACTCTCCCTCTCTCTCTCTCTCTTTCTCTCTTCTTCGCTTTTTCTCTAGATAATTCTGTAACATACCGGTGGTGTGGTTCTCCTACTACGTCTCGCGGTGAGTTTCAGTTTTGCCAAGATAAAGGCCAAGATGAAGGTAACCGAGAAGGAGTGCGAGCGAGATGGAATGATAAGGTCGAAGTTAAAGGTCGAAGGGGAGCGCTCTTTTCTCACTCGCTCTCTCTCCCTCTCTCTTTCTTTATATTTCTCTCCCTTCATAAGAATGGGAGAAAGGGCGAAGATGGAGAGAGATTGGCGGAGAAATAAAATGTAGGTGACGTTCACGCGTTTCGCGCTACCCCATATCAGAAAGGGGATATTCAGCCCCCATTCTCTCTTTTCCTTCCCTTTGCAATATATGCCATCTCTTTTTCAGTCCACCACGCTGTTTCTATGTTCTCTCACTCTTTGCCCTCGTCTTCGCAGAATCTAGTAACGAGGTTTCAAGCCTCGATTCGATACTGATTCGATTGCTCTGGATTCTTCTTCCTTTTATTTTTTCGCCTTTAGATTTTCTTCCCCAACGGTTGGAACCTCTTTCTCTTTTACTCTCTTCTTGTTTTTTCTCATACGCTACTGCATGTATATACTGAATTTCATCCAAGTAATATTGCACCCCCTTACCCAACCATTTCCGCTCCATCCGGTGTTTCACTGCTACTCCATCTCCATATATGTGTATACCCATAAATGAGTTGACTATACTATACCTTTGTTACTATTGCCTATACAATGCTATAATATATATAAATAGAAAATTGGGGATACATTTTATTTTATTATTATTATTTTTTCACTACACAATAGATCCCACGTATGAGAATATTCACCCTGAAATACGCTCTGAAGACTTACAAATGATTCTCCGACTTTGGATTTATTCTCCTTCCTCCCGAAAATCTACAGCTGTATTTATGAGCGAAAAAGACACTTAGGATGTTGAAAAATCAATTTCTACTGGGGATGGGCCTCCTACAGTGCCTCTGATTATCGCTATTTATCAAGCACTTGATCATTTTTCTTTTATACTTTGAAGAATAAGTTAAGAAATAATTGATTCCTTTTCTTCTATCTTCTCTTTGTCTTTCTCTTTTCAATAAGATACACTATTTATATGTTTTTTATGAACAAATTTATGCTCCACGTTTATTTAATCTTTATGACTTATTTATTTCATTAGTCATACGACATATTGCACTACCAAAAACTTTTAGATATTTTTTTTATTATTCCGGATGAAAATCATAACGTCACAATAGTAATTTTTCGGTTCCCCAACAAGATATGTTAGTACTTTAGAAAAGAGTAACTGTAATTATCATTAAAACTGTGTTTTTATTTATTTTCATTCTGTTTATTTTTATTTTAGAAATCGTGATCAAAAAATGTGGTTTCCGTCGTGTTATAAGTAAATATGTCAGCATTTCATGAAAACGTAATACACCAAAAATTTGGATTTAACAAAAGACGTTTTTTTTTTTTTTTTAATCTACCATAATATATATATGGTAAATATAACAAAGATCCACCTCTGTGATTTTGCATTCACTCGATCTCTCTGCTCGACTGTTCGCTCGTACTTTGGCTCCTTTATATACCTTTCTATCTGAGTACAAAAGCGACCGGAAATTGCTAGTGGCTCTGTCGTTCAACGAGAGCCATACGACGTCCTCACTATATAGTGATCGGACGAGTGAAATGCTAGGATATAAAGGTACGAGGATGGATTTTGTCTAGAGGTCATTTTTCCCTCCTCCCCTCTGTCTCTTCTTTCTCTCTTCTCTTCCTTCCTTGAATTTATCTGGGGGCGGCCACCAAAGCAGCATAACCATGACGGCAGTAATAGTCTCAATTGCAATGTAACTCTATCGCGTGGATATCTGAGCAAGCTTGGAAAATAGTGATTTCAAAACTCAAAACCCTTTACACAATTATTCGAGTGAACTGACTCGAGGACGGGTGAGTGCAGGATCAGCATCAAACTTCGTGTATTTCGATATTCCACTACAGTGTGTCAAGGTAGACAAGAATACCGAGCTTCACCATGAACCCTTTCGTTATACGATACCGTAGTTATACGATTGACTACATACGAACAGAAAGAATTTCGTGAGTTATGATCAAACGATCGACAATGGAGATGTAAAACCATCTGAAAACTACTTCATTTAATTATTTACGGTGCTATTTTTTTCCGTATACTTTCGTAAATATCGTCTTTACCAAAACAAGGTGGGGTGCCTATGAGGGAATCTTGGATAACCATCGATTTTAGTGATACTTATAGATAAAAAAACTACTCTTTGTTTTATTCCCCATCGAGAAGTTTTACGTCGTGTCTTTAATCTCAAAAAATATATCACAGAAAACGTAAATGAATTCACCAAATCATGGTGAGCTAATCAAGGATAAGAAAAAATGGAGTAAAACGAAGAAACTTGAAGTTAAAAACTAAGATTGTTCTTCCGTGAAGTCCATCAATGTAAATGACAGGGACAACACTTTACATCCGTTTTGCAATGCACGCGGTATTTGAAATTAAAATGATGATAAAAAGCTTTTTAATCGAAGAATAAAAAAAATTGACATACTATAAGTTGGATCCTTATATTCAATCTTTTTCGTTCGATACAACGACATAATAGGGATACAACATTCATATTATCGCAGTTCCGGAATTAACGATAGCTTACAAATAACAGTGGGATAAAGTTTATATTAGGTTGAGAGATCATGTTCGTTTCACAACTGGTACAAAACGTTGTTGTCGTATGTCTATACGAGTTCAATGTATATGTACACACGATTTGAACTCGCGTTATTTTCTATGCTAGGTTCTACGTCGCGTGGTAGAAATTGGTGGCAAATGATTGTATATACTTTCTGTGAAGTATAGCACACGCGATGCTTGAATAAAACGTTGGGCGGGGAACGTCCGTGACGTAACAGATAGCGTGCTATTACGTCACAAGACTCGTGCGAGCGTTGAGGGCATTATCGAAAATAGAAAAATGGAGAGTGAGAGTAAGGAGGGGAAAGGTGGTGGTTTTAAAGATGGTCGTATATAAAGGTGCAGTTGTAATAATTGGTCTGTTATAAATTATCGACGAGTATGTCAACGACCGCGTAGGGATGAGTAAAAAAAAAAAAAAAATCCTTGAAACATCGCGTGTCTCCGAGTCCGCGTTGTCGATAAAATTACTTGTACCACTGCGCTCAGCTGAGAAATTGCAACTCTTAATATGTCGACATGGTTAATAAAACAAACGTAATAGAATGTTTTTTTTTTTTTTTTTACAGAATATTAGTTAGAATTTGATGATCCATGTATTTGTAATAAATAATAATGCTCTAAACATTTTTTATTCTTTAATCGTGTACATTGAACGGACAGTTAGCGTGTGGCATAAGAATGTGATATCCATGATATTAATTGAATAGAATTACAAACCAGTATTTCTAAATATAGCGAGTTGGTTTGATATTTACCAAATTATTGGATTATAGTCTCCTGATTACTATTTGTTATGATCTGTTTACGAGTTCCAATTACAAACATTTTTTATATCATGACGACCTTCTTAAATTTCGAATAGATTGAGAATAAAGCCTTGTCGAGCGAGTTACAATGAGTCATTAGAGAAGCTTAGACAATTTTTTTGATGAAGCTACAAAAACAAACCGTACAAATTTCATTTCGTTTCTGTACTTTTTATCGACTAGCTGGCTGTTCACTCCCTTTTTTCCAGGCAGAGCGACCAAACTTTGCGAAAAAGAGATAACGCCCCGATAGTGATCGCATGATATAGAAGGAAAAGTCGAGGGAGAGTTGTTAGGTGAAAGATGGAGACAAAGAGAGTAGAGAAAAAGATAGAGAGAGAGAGAGAGAGAGAAATGGAGAGATATCTGAAATCCTCTATATCAGCTGGTAGAAAGCAAAAGGATGTTACTTCTATTTGACGTAACGTGGTAAATCATGTGTGTTACGCCTTTATGCTTACTAATAGATGGATACACAGTGGGTGTGGAGTCGACCCTCCATGACAACCTTACGCGGGACTTTTCTTCCCCAGGTTTGGCTCTTCGAATCCCTCGAGCGATCCCTTGCCCCGTTTCCAACCTCACCATCCAGTATACACATATCTCTTGGTCCTCGATTAGCGAACCCTTCGTAAGTGCGTACGTTGGCCCAAACTTTTTCTTCCCTCTTTCTCTCTCGCCCTTACTCCATCTTTCTCTATTTTTCTCTTCGTCTCGCCCTTCTGTCATACTTTTCGTATCTCATTCAATTTTTCTCTTTTTATTCTATATCTTCTTTTTTTTCTCACGATCATCTTATATACGAATGTGTCATTTTCTTTCATTTTCAGCCATCGTCCATAGCATCCATATCAACGTCCATATATATCCTCACCAGTATCATTTTTGTCGTTACTTGGTGACATTTTTGAAGTCAAGCTGCTTGTTATTGCTAACAAGTTTGATGTCCTTAATTTTCACACTTCCGATTATGCCCATAATTGAGTATAACTTTTAAGATGTATTCAATTAGTCAATTCTGCTCATAGCGATGGGTACGCAAACAGTGAAATGGGTCGCCATTCAATCGCTCAGCCGGAAACAGTTTTTCAGAGTTTCTGC